>JAEPRA010000001.1:1200000-1800000 GCA_016758895.1 Umbelopsis vinacea | reverse complement strand
GACTATTCAGCGCTGGTCCAGCACCATGCCCTATATGTTTACAAACTCTTCGAAAGAATCAGTTCATGTCACAAATCTTTGAAGACTTGAATGTTGAAAAGGAAGTGCGAATCAGAAAAAAGGTGTCGCGGATGTAAGTACTAGCAAATTTAACACGTTTGTTCTATCAAGTTACTAATCAATCTGGATACATTAGATTCAATAAGCGGCCGGAAGATTTCTCAAGTTTAAGAACCTACAATGACTATCTAGAGGAAGTCGAAGATATCAGTAAGTCAATTTAAATCAATGCCTCTCTACTTTGTTGTTCTATAGATTCTAATCATGGCATTTTCAGCATTTAATTTGATCAATGAAGTAGATGTGGCAGAGACAGAAGCAAAGATGGCTCGTTATGAAAAGGAAAACAAGGACAGCATTGCTGCAAATGAAGCCCGATCGGTTTGTATCTGTTCTATGTATATTTATTTGAGGGATTGGATCACTAATGTCTGAATGGTAATACTACAGGTCAATGAAATGAAAAAGTCATCGTATCAAGAAGAAATGGAGAAGCAGGAAAAAGAGCAACGGTTGGCGGATTACCGAAGGCAGTTGGAAGAAGAAAGGCTTTTGAAAGAACGAGAGAAATCGGATCTCATTCGAGAACTGGTAAGATTATAATCCCGAGCCTTACTTTTGGTAAACCACGTATTTATCATTGTGTTATCAGGCAACATCCAACAAGCCTGCCCATGCGGTTCTGGCCACTCGACAAACCAGTACCTTGAAAAAATCGTCTGCATTACGCCAACAACGGGATGCCAATGCTCAACGCAACAATCTACTTCCTGCATGGCTTAAAACGTCTATTCCTACGGATGTTGATATGAGAGAGGCTGACCTTGAAAACTTTGATCCACTTGGACTTGAGTATCAAGATCCTACGACCCCATCCATTATGACCACATACAACGACCCGTAAGTTGATGTTTCATACTCTCGTAAATACAATGATCCTACTCTAACATTTATGTTGTCAAGTGCTACCGACTCGCTCATTAATAACAAGCAGACAAGAGCTGGAGGATACTTTCCGCGCTTTGCTTACCAACGAGCTTTGTTTGATGTATATACCAACATGGCTATTGAGCCGATACAAGACGTTGTCATGGGCAACGTGTAGTTACTTACCATACAATAAAAAACAATGTCACTTGTACTTTACACAATCATCAAGTAGTGAAAATATAATGTCTAGTTGCAGATATGTCTTTTTTTTGGTTTTAAAAGTATTTGCTGCGAGAGAGATGCTTTTTGTCCTTGCAAAAAAAAAAAAAAACTAACAAACAACGCAACAACAGAGTGCGTAAAAAAGAAGATGAATAGCATGGAAAGAGATACAACTACAAGGCGAGAAATAGAAAGAAAAAAAGGTTTGGAATGGATTGGAGGGTGAATAACTGTAATGAAATGCAGTAATGCATTTTCAATCTAAAAGGGCTAAAGGGGGAGATGGATTGGCAAGGGATGACGGCGGGTGAAGTGTGGGGGGTGGTTGTTTTCGAAGATATCAACGTTTTACACTTGGAGGAAGAGAAGTGTTCACCATCCATGTGAGAGTCTACTACCTAATAAATTTGCGTAAAAGGGAAAAGAAAAAAAATGTTACAGAAAACATTGGCCTGGCGTTCAAGAAATCGAGTGCTTAGCGAGTCTAGGTGGTTACTATAGAGCCCGAACTGCGCTAAGGTGGGTTGAAATGTACAAAATATTATAATAAGGGTGCCGTGGTGTCCAACATTGCCATCTTCTCTGCGGACGGTTGGTTGTTCTTCAAGTCGATTTCATGTTTCCAAATTATATTTTTTTCATTTTTTGTTTTCATTGAGAGTTTTCGCCTTTGTTTTCCATATTCGACAGTGGAGGTGAATTGATTCGATCTGTACAAATGGTTCACATTGGTTCGTGCATTCCAGTCATTGATATCCTCTGGTTCCCCGAATTTTAATTTTTTTTTTTTTGGTTGGGCCGTCATCCTTGTATGACACAGCTTAGTCGATACTATTAAAGAAAAGGAGACGAGAGATGAGCAAGATGTCGATCATCAGTTGGGGCAAATAAACAAGATTTTTTTTTCTCTTTCTTTCTTACCTTCATTCCCAAGTATGAAAGATAGAATCGCGTTGGAAATACTCGTATACTTTTCAACTGTGGAAAATTATGATCTAGAGTAAAAAAATCTTAGTACCTCATGCCAACAGACTCCTCTATCGTCGTTACCACGGTTTTTTACCTTTGATGTCGACATAAATGCCTAAATGAAAATCAGTCAGCTTTTTGAAAGGATCAACCGAGATTGTTTAATATGATTCGGGATTGGGAACCGATTGGGGGCTTACCTCCAAGCGTGAATGCCTGTTCGATTTTATAGTGATTTTCACTTTGAAATGGCATCCATTTGTTATCTCGAAAGAATAACCACGTTATTTCCTGTGCTTGTGCAGTATCTTGTTGATTCTCGTTGGAGGCTGACGCCGACGTCGTTTGTGGTTGGGACGGCGCAACAATGGCTTGTTGTTTTTCTTTCGATTCAGCTATCGGGTTCACCGGAGCGGTTGGAGGGGTATGAACAACGGAAGTGGCTGATGTTGAACCGTTTGCAGCCTTAAGAGGCAGCGCGTTATTAGGAGATGATTGCGTGCTAGAGGAAAACGGAAGCACATTCCCCCGGTTGTTACTGGGAAGGTGTGGAGGAGATGGGCTACTGTATCGATGATAATGGCTAGGCCGATTATATTGAAAAGCAGTTTGGTGTGGTTGTTGAGGCGACTCTAGCCTTGGCCGAGAAGTTCTGTAAGGAGCACTATAAAGAGCCATAGGAGAATGGGAGGCTTGGTCACCTGCAGATGCTGCTGCTGATGGTTGCATTAATTAGTTTAAGGAAAGATGAAAAGTAGACCAAGGCAAATGGTGAATGAGAAGAAAAAGAGAGAGAAAGAAAGAGAGAGGTGGATAATATTAATAATAATATGTGTGGGTAATAGATTTGGGGCAAGAAGAGGTTTGTGTTAGTTTTTGGATGGGAAATGCCGTATGGGTTGAGTTGTCGGTCGTCGAGCGCTTGCTGCATCATATGGTCACCAAGCTTTTATGAAATCGAACACCACAGCAGTGTATATTTCTTGATGTAGGGTAGGGTAGAGTAGAGTTATTGAGAGAGAAGGCCCGCCTCCACTGGGCCCTCCTGCTAACTTCACCCCTCTCCTTTTTTCCTCTTCTTTCTCTTTTCCTCACTTTGTATCGTACGTTTTTCTATCGCCTCCTCTCGTCGTCATTGCACCATGTATTGTTCTTCGATATGAAGGAAAAGAAGGAAAAAAAAAAGAAAAATGGAAAAATGGGGGAGGACATGGAAGAAAAAGGTTCCAACCGATGGCTATCAATACGTACCTTGTTACTGGAAGTTAATCAAAATAGCTTTTCCTACTGGAAAAGTAGTCAACGGCCGAGCCAGACGACGATTGAAAGAGTTAGCAAAGAGAGAAGGGCTCTTCGGGTAGTGTGATCTGTTGTTGGTGGAAAAAAGCGTTTTTGGGTACACAAGCGGTCCCATGATACGGCTGCTGCAGGATGGAAAAAAATGGAAACACGCGACAAAGCCTTGTGCTAACAGAACGAGCCCACCAAAAAGCTCTGGCTCGTGCACTTTTTTGAATCTCTAAGCTGTTCTGCGTCATAAAGCTTTTTCTTGGCTGTACCTGAATGAAAATATAGCCTCTCCATGTTCCTTGGTCAATAAGACACTGCTTTACCGCTTCTTACTATGCACTCGGTCATTTGCCCGCCTTACGGACGACGATACGTTTGTCATTCCTTTAGGTATGGGCTACTAAATAAATAGGCAAGGCTGTGTAACACTTTAGTGGACTTCTCATGGGGCCAAGACCTGAACGCCAGCAAACAGGATGAACAGGATTTTTCGCATTTCTTTACTTGGATTCTTAGTTGAATTTGTTACAAGGCCCAGCCGTGAGGAAATATGATATCAAAATGCGCTGAATAAGGAAGGGATCACCAAGAACCAGTATTTACCAGTAACAAACATCCCATGTTTTTTTTTATTTTCCTTTTACTTTTTTTTTTTTTTTTTCCTAACAGTTAGTTTACTTGAACGTGCGCGATATTGAAAGGTGAGCAGATAGACTTTTTCATCCATGATGCTTACATGACGCTGCTGAACAACGCTATCCTAAATAGCGCTGTGGCTCAGGCTCCCCCCATTTTGGATACCTCCCCCGTTTGTGTACTGTGTGACTTCGAACTGACTTTATGACTCCGCTTCGTGTTCAAACCCACAAACATTATGCCGTAGCGTTCCTTCTTTGAAAATGACCACTCAAATTGTCATTTCAAACCTCCAGGACTCTCACAACCAAGATGAATCCGTGATATTAATAGAGTTTCAAGGGACTTTGGAATGTGAGCAAGATGACATTCGTGGTCTCAAAGTGGGTGATTTAGAGGAGAATGACCAGGTAAATCATTAGACGCGACAATAAGCCTCACCATTGAGCCCAGCATGTTAAAGTTTTTCTATCAGGGCATGCTGTTTTTGACCGTGGGGCATCATAAACTGGAAGGCAAGAAGACCAAATTGTCAAAACCATTGGCGGTCATAACGAAAAGATTCCAACAAGACGTGGATTCCATGGATCTCGACCAGCCGCAATCCGTCACGTACGACGTGGTGAATATTCTTAAAGAAAAGTACGTGTTTGCTCATCGCCCGAGCTTATTAGTTCAGGAAGATCTGCGCGGCTTAATGAAAGTATAAATTCATCACGGCCATGTCCTTCAAATTAGACACTGTATATTTTTTCTTTTTTATATTACAATTGTAAAAATAATAATAATTGCTCCATCTTTGCTTTCAAAAATTCAAAACTTTTTTTTCACTTGTGCTCTAAAACAGACATTTTCATGATGGATTCCATGATGCTTTTATTTTTGTACCATAATGGCACTTTTAGTAACTACTAATAGTTTAGTAGAACATACCAAGGATCTTGCCACCAGTGTGCTTGCGGCGAGCTTCCTCATGGTCCATGATACCAGCAGAGGTAGTCAAGACGACGTAACCGAATTGACGGGAAGGAAGCAAGTTGGAGGTCCACTTTTCGAGATCGGTAAGCTTGATGTTGAAACGGGGGGAGATAACACCGCACTTGTTGATGCGACCAATAAGCTGGACAACGATCTTGCCAGAACGGTGGTCATCGATCTCCTCGAACTCGCCAATGTAACCTAAAGAAAGGAGGTTCAAGTTTAGTGGGGCTGGTCAAGCATTAGGCTTATGAGGATTTCCGAGATCTTACCGTGCTTCTGCATGACAGAAAGGAACTTGACGATGACCTTGGAGGAAGGACGGATAAGAACCTGACGCTTTCCACGCTTCTCGGCGTTGTTGATGTTGTTCAAAGCATCGTTGAGGACGGAGACACGGACCATGTTTGCTAAGCGGTTCTAAAGATAATGCCAAATCAAAGAATCGCGTTAGTGGAAACAATGTTCGGCTGTAATGAGTGTCGTTTCCCAACGCTGTTGAAAATGTAACTCTTACGAGAAACCAGCGAGGGAGTACGATTCATCATAGCCATTTGTGATCAAGAGTAAGTGAAAATTCTAATTGAGATCCTTGAATGTTGAATTCCTCGAATGCTCATTGTTTAGAATTTTGTTACTCTTGAGTATTTCCTTGCAGATGTGATCATCTCATGGATGCGAAGCGATTGATGGAATCATACGACAGATGGATGCATACGGATGGTGAGATACAATACCTGGAGTGAATGAGAGAGGAAGAAAAATCCTTTGCCATCCCCTGGATGATACTTTATTCGCCCGCGCACCCGCTTGGCCCAATATTTAGCAGTCACCAACTTTTTTTTTTTTTTTCGACCTGCAATGCCAGCATACGACCGAACCTTTTTGGTCCTACTCCAATTCAATGCGACATTTATGTACATAATATGCCTTTTTATGTTGCATATAATTTTTAAAAATCATCTCTCTGTCAATGAAGCTGAGGGAGCTCTTAAAGCAATCGCTTTCTCCAAATTTCCTTAGAACACCGAGTTGATTGGGTGAATGTTTATGGCCCAGACTGCTCAGATGTTTAGATCTCCGCATATATTATATCCAATCATAGACAATTTTTAGAAGACACATGGTTTTTCTCTTTTTGCTCTCTGATTTTCAAATCCCTGGCACACAGACAAAGACAAAGAAAATATAGTCACCATTTCGATTGCTAACCGGCTATGAAATTCGCCAAGACCTTGGAGACAACAGCAACTGAGCTCCCAGTTGAATGGCGCCCATACTTTATAAATTATAAACTGCTCAAGAAATGTATCAACAAGATTGTCGCCGAGATAGAGACCAGGGGTCTTATTCACCAAATCACCACAGACAGTAAAGACAACAGTGAAACACAGAAAGTAGAGTACATGTTTTCAGGTATGACATGGAAACGAGTGCTGCAGGCCATATGAATTGTAACTAACCTCCAATTGGTACGTATAGGTGATCCCGGAAACTTGCACCCTTTGCTCAAAATCGCTATTGAGGGGAATGATCTTTCTGAACCCGATGCATTATCAGGAGAACAGCTTACTAAAGTGAACCTCGGAGCAGCACATCTCAATGTGACCGAATGTCATAATGGTAGCCATCACAATCTCGGCATTTCACCCATTCCCGAAGCGGAGAGCGACGATCGAAACTATATTTATGTCGAGCTGGATAGCGAAGTGGAATTTTTTAACATGCTGACCAAAGATATGAATAATGCTATGGAATTGAGTGAGCAAGTGCAACGGGAACAATACCAGACAGATATCTCCAACCTGCAGAAGCAAATTTCCACGGTGGTAAGGCAAACCTGAAATAGATTGTGAAAATATACAAAAAAAGGCAAATGCACTGACCACGAGCGATCGACAGGCTTCACCCAAGAACAAAGACATGTACATTTGGCGAGAAATCTTTCGACTGTACATTGAATGGAAAGTTTTCCAAGGCGCCCAAAGCACTTCATATAGTAAAGACAAAATGCAAGGATTTGTAGAGGAGATAGAGAAGATGAAGCTGGTAGGTTGAAAATGGCTATTGTGATCTAGTGATACCTTTGGCTAATAGTCAATCTGGTATAGATGAAAAGCATGAAAAGCAACACTTCTAGACGTGCATTAAAAAGCTTCCTGGAACTCAATTCATCACTGCTTGTATTCAGCCAATTTTATACCACTAATCAAATGGCAGTGACCAAAATTTTGAAGAAACACGACAAACGAAGTGGCTTGACGTAAGTGGACCATTGTGTAGTATTGTACATACTTTTCGTCGAAGCTAACCTGTGCATCGTTTACACTAGTGCTAGCTCAGATTTCCCTGTGTTCATGCAAAAGGACGTCTTTTTTGCAAGTGGAATGCTTGAGATGGTGTACGAATTCATCAACACAAAACTTGTGACCATTATACCCCAGCTGGAGGACTACTGCTGCCCGGTCTGTTACTGTAAGATACATTTGTTCAGGGCTCTTTTTGCTTTGCTTGCATGAAACTAAATTGTACGCTTGCATTACAGCGATTGCTTGGCGACCCATCCGCTTAGCTTGTAGCCATGTGTTCTGCGTTCGATGTTTGATAAAAGCGCAAAAGAAGAATATGCTTAACTGTCCGATCTGCCGAGCGGAAAAGGCTGTGGGCAACGCCGACGCTAACAATCTCGACCATAGTCTTCAGAATCTCATGCAAACATACTTTAGCCGCGAAATTAAAGAGAAACGGAAAGAGAATGAGCGAGAACAAGCTATCCAGGACTGCCAAGCCATCACCGGGCGACAATATACAGGCGATGAGGCATGCATCATTATGTGAAAGCAACCAATTCAGATCTCCAACACCCCTATAACACACATATTCTCATCGTTCACACCCTTCTAATACCCATATTTTATGGCACGAAAAAAAAATGTAGTAATAATAAAACCTATTGCAATTAGGCCCCTACGGGTTGATTAGTCTAATGATGTAAGCAGTTGAATACAATTAAGCTGTTCTAAAATTTGCAGGACGTTTGCACTCCTGGTGACCATACGCTACTTGTCCATATAAATGACCCCAGCACCACAAACATTATAATTTGACCAAGTATCAATGATGCCATGGTATATTTGTAGGCTGCTCGCAGTTTCAGGGTCGTCATTTCAACCTGGTGATAGCAAATATATAATGAAAAATTTTAGTCGTACCATATTACTTCAAATCGCACAACGAATCCTTCTTTTTGAGTGGTATACATACAGTGAAGGTCGATATGGTGGAAAGACAGCCTAGTTGAACCATAGATGGTTAGAAGATAGAACAAGCTAAACCCCCGCCCCCCTACCCTTAGCTTTCGCTAAAGCAGGCACACCATTCATGAAGTATGACCTACCACAGAAGCCATCTGAAATACCCTGTAAAACGTTACATCCTGCTGAGGAACTTACTGGCCCACTCATTAAGAGTGTCACAATAGCCAACACCAAGGTGGCCAGGATATTGGCGATAAATGTTCCTAGAGGAAACCCTGCCATTCGGGCATTGTATCGAGAGAGCCACCATCGAACTAGTGTTCCAAGAGGGGCAAATACACAAGCCAGTGTTATGTGCTGTTTCGATGTCACTGTTGCAGCAATCACAATAACAGCCACCCAGCTAGCTAGACCAGCCAGTTCGCATAAGATATCAAGCACATTGCCTGAAAATTTGTATCCGACAGGAGTGATGATGTAGTGACGAGTGTCCAACTTAATGGCAGATTGGCGAGTGAGAGCATGATCAAGAGCATACGCTATATGATAACCAAGTGATAAGCCGCAAACTGAAACGGCCAGCGTTATTAGAACTTGGGACAAACCTGCTAGCACCTGAATTTGAGAAGGCTGGTTAAGTCATGTTTGTTGTCAATGATAAAGTTTAGAGACTGGATGTTTACGGTACATTGTAGCCTCGTGCATGGTCAGCTCCTGCATAGTTTGCAAATGCTTCAAATGTACCAAGCTGCCATGATGAAAACGTGGTGATTGAACCACAAAGTCCAGTTGACAAGGCTATTTGCAAAGGCAAGTATGTTTTAATCAAGAAGTCTTTCTTTTTGACAACCACTCCCATGATGACACATCCAATGAATTGCGCATAGGCTAGACCAAATACTGGGGCCCCATTATACGTTTCCAGCAGGTTCAGACCTATTCTAATCAGTGCACCTAGTATTGATAACGGTATCAACGCTGCGACAATTGGCAACTTGTTTTCATTGACCTGTAGTGTGGTGTCGGCTGCATCGAGTTTGGACCCAACCTGGTCGCCAGAGCGAATGGACACCTCTCTTTCTGTATCAGGAATCTCGGCTTCTTGGTATGCATTGGGATCACCGGTTGAATCATATTGCGAATCAGAAGGCCCTGCAGCTAATTGTACAGGTTTGTCTTGCTGATTCGGAGCTTCATAGACTACCGTATTTGTTGAAGAAGGTATCTCAGGTTGCATAGCTGATGCTGGCGGATCGGTCATGGCAATAGCAAACAGGCGACCGGAGTTATGATTGACAACGACACTCTAATCACTTGAAGCAGTGAATGCTGATTTGCAACGATAAAGTCAATCGATTGACACTAAAGGCACAAATCTTGTATCACAAATTCGCCCGAGTTTTTAAAGCTGGGCCAACCAGGTGGTGGTAGGCGGAAATTGATGAACCCAAAGCAAAGTGATGCAAATCAATAACTCACACAGTGATGGAGTTCAAGTAGTCAGAAACTGTTCCTGGTCACCTACTACTGGAACATTTGCACTTAACAAGACTTTGTACAAATTCTTCAGTAAAAGACACTACTATGAAATAGAAGCATAGGTGGTATTCACATTGTAAATACAATCCATTTTAATGAAGACGATCATACAGTATGTGACTGACGATATAAGCACTTGCTTCTCTCTCATTTTTGAACACTTCTTGTCCCAACACGATGTTTATTGCGTAGCAGCGGGCGGTAATCTTGCTATTTTTGTAATAGGAGAGCGTGTTCTGGCTCGACAGCCAAAAAAGAAGAAAAAGCATTTTGGGTACTGGGACAAGGATCTGCCTACATTACGTGAAATTCACTTCTCCCCTTTTCAAATTCTTCCCTTCTCCTTTGTAATTCCTTCCCTCTTTCTTTTTTTTAACCTTTCTTTCTCTCCCTTTTCTCCTTTTCCTCTTTCACTTCCCAGTACCTTTCCCCAAAGCCAACCTCTCTAAAGAGTTGTTGCGCAGCCCCTACCGCTTGATATGGCTCTGGCTCACTTGAGCTTAGCTGTTCACCTTATACTATTGATCTCGCTACCATCATACGCACTTTATCAACCTTTACCGGAATTTGATCTTTCTGGATTTCAACAAGTAGTAGTGGCCGGACAGTATAGTGGACTCTCCTTTGCAACCGATACCAACCAATTTCACCAAGCCGATCATGGTGCGATCTTGTCACTCAACACAAACTCCACGTTCGATATTCTATCCACCATCAACGGGAACATCACATCAACATGCATACTACCCACCACCAATGGATCGTTCGATTTGTACATTGCAGGCAATTTTTCGATGATCGGTTCAGCTTCCACCATGAACATAGCAAAGTACCAGTACGAATCAAACACAACGATTTCTCTTGATCAAGGTTTGAATGGTCCTGTGAACACATTGCTCTGCGACAGTGCCACCAACGCCGTGTATGTGGGTGGGCACTTCACGGCCCCCATTAACGTCATGAATAATTCGGCTCAACTAGCCGAGTTCGGCGGTAACGTTGCAATTTGGCAAAATAATACATGGAGCGCTGTTCCTTGGAAGGGCGTCAATGGACCTGTAAATGCAATTGTTCGAACTCAATATGGTTCCATTGTATTTGGAGGTCAATTCGATAGCACAACCGATGGTATTTTTGACTATGTCCCCACAAGTCAACCTGTCAGTTTGACTTTACCAGCGGTAAACAGCAGTCTTCTTTTTCATGGTCGAGATGATCTATACCCAATTCAGGCCAGACACAGTTATCTGACGCTGCTTCTATTTTTGTTTGTTGTAGGTGATCAGTGGAGGCAATTCAGCCGATACTGTTGGATACAACGACCCAAGTTCCATCGTTTGTTCAAACGGAACGCAAACACCATGGTTGCTACAAGACAACCGGTCCGGATATTGGCAGGCCAGTTTTCCGCACGCGGTAACACCATCTTTGTTTCGATTGACCAACGCAAATTACCAAGGCCGTGGCACCCAAAATTTCTCGTAAGTACCTGTGGTCGCTATTTGAATCTTCCTGCCGCATGTTCTTGAGCTTAACAAATAATTAACCGCGCACTTAACTTTATTCTGCATGTAGTATTCTTGCCTTGGGTACCAACCAACATTTCAATTTATCCTACATTGATCCGAATACCAGTCAATTGAGATTCTGCAGCGTGAACTGCACATTACCAATTGGCGGTACCTCGTCGCACGATTTCCAAGTAGTCAGTCCAATACTCGCAAGTGGTGTACAGATATCCGTCAATTCTTGGTATGGAGTTGGTGGAGGCTTATCAGGCGTTGCAATCTTTCAATCCGGTACAGAACTGAGCATGATGCCAATATAATTACGCTTGTGGGAAGAATCGTGAGTCTAACATGTTTCCAAATTTTCTTTCCAGAAATCATCGTACACGCCGACAATGATATGAATGTTTCGAATTGTACATCAATTACTGCAAACGCTCAAAATTATGGAACATCGGCAGTCACTGGCAACTGGACGAGTTCGCTTGCTCAAGGATCGTACCAATGGGTTTTAACAAACAGCTTTCCAACCGCCAATTTCACGAAATCTAGCGGAGCTATCGACTACAAGCCCAATTTACCAGAAACTGGCAATTACAGCGTGTACGTGTTTACCCCTGGGTGCGTCGGTAACTCAGATTGCTCGCGCCGAACCAAGGCCCAATACATTACACATGTGTCACCAACGCTTTCAGTGAATGCCACTGTCGACCAAAGGAATGCAACTGACGGATATACGCTTATCTATCGTGGTTGGATTCCTGCTACCAGCGATTTGTTTCAACCGCATGTGTCAATGGCCCTCGCCAAAAACGCCACCAAGCCAACAGGCAAAACGGCCAACCTTGTGGCCGGTTACGTGCAATTTGTGAAGGAAATATCAAATCAGGAATTGAACAGTGTTTTGGAGTATCATGTCGATCAGTGGCTACAGAATACGTCTAGCGCTGCGTGGTGGCCTCTTAAAAACGATAGCCTCCCACGGAATTCCATCGTTAGCACCCTTGAAGCATCGACATTGGATTTGATCATTGGAGGGAACTTCAACACTTCGAATTATACCAATATTGTTCAATATAGCTACTCAGCCTCAAAGTTGATTCCTTTCAGTTTTGCTGGACTTAACGGCCCCGTCAACACTATGCTGATTAATGGTTCACATCTCTATATTGGCGGGAATTTCAGTCTACCGACGAATGCATCTCAGCCCGCCCTAAATAATCTCGCCATGTACGACCTTGCAGCCGGCACTTGGAATGCAATGGAAAATGGTGTCAATGGCCCGGTCACATCGTTCGCCACGTACACATCACCCAACTCGACATCAAATTCTCTCGTCATTTCCGGCCCTTTCACTTCTATCAACGCCTTGAATGCATCTTCTGGAACAGCCCTTTATGATATCACCCAGCGTGCATTCGTATCCACCCAACAGCCTTTCCTTTCTGGAACAGTCATTTCAACCTACGACGTTGCTAACAACACAATCTTAATCGGCAATATCCAAGCAGCGGAAAGCTATCAAGTCAATGCTCTGTCTGTTATCGGTAATCAGTATCAATTTAATCCAATTCCACTCTTTCCTACCGATGTAAGCTATCATACCAACGCGGGCATGTTCTGGACAAATCCATCCACTGGCAATTCTACCATGATTGTAGGAGGCCAATTTCAACTCCCCAACAATGTACAAAACATAGCGATGCTAGTTAATGAAAGTTGGACTGGGTTCCCAATGACGAATTGGCAAGGTCAAGTTACCACTTTGACTATAGCAGAAAATAATCTGGTCATAGCTGGCGATTTCACTGCTATCACAGATGGTCAGAACCTCACCAGTCTAGCTGTATGGAATCTGTTAAATCATACTCATCTTCCCGTACAAGATTTACAAAGTAAGTTCAAATGCACAAACTGATGGTTTAACACAATGAATGATGGAAGCTAAGCTATCTTTTTTACCTAGACGATGATGGAAGTCATCCAATCGTTAATATAGTTCGTAAAAAGCCCGATGGAAGTGGTGTGATTGTCGGCGGCAAGTTTTCGCACGCTGGATCTTTACCGTGCTCAAGTCTTTGTCTTCTGGACATTAATAATTTACAGTGGAGTAATATCGCAGGAAATATCACTGGTGAGATCACTGACTTTGACTTTGTTTCGGTAAGTTCGGCAGCATTTCCTCTCAAGTCAATTCGCCCAATGCTAACATTCTTCTTAGAATCAACTTTTGGTTGCGGGAGACCTCGTGGTGAATGGTGTACAAGCCTACCTGGCACTGGTCAATACCGATCTGACATCAACTCCACTTGGCTATACCAATCGAACCAGTTTGCCCGGACCATCCAGTTCAGTCTTTTACGATTCCACCAACGGCAAAGCGTTCATTGCGGGTAGAAGCGCATCCAATAGCTATATCAGTCAATGGAGTGGTGACGACATGACTTCCTTACTTACCACCGACCTTGGTAACAATAGCCATATATCTCAGATATTCATGGTGCCTTCTACTCAGAAGTCAGACGTTCTGTCCAAAGGTGGCCTTATCATGGTCACTGGTCAATTGGATATCAATGGCTATGGAGATGCTTCTGCCGCCCTTTTTGATGGCACTCAATTCCATCCCTATTTGACGACAGCGGCTTTAAATGGTTCTACTGGATCGATCCGCAGTATGTTCTTCGGAAGCTGTTGTCCGGACATTGGTGAAAAGAATTACCTCCCGGTGCCCATTGTCATCTTGATATCCATTGCCATCGCCCTTGGACTTGTGTTTTTCGTTGTTCTAGGAGCACTCCTTATCATGTATCTCAAGCGAAGAAAAGAAGTCAACACGTTACCGAAAGGAGCACCAGAAGCATACATAGGCAAACCACCCAGGCGACCACAAAGTCTGTTAGCGATGCTCATGCCAGCAGCTGGAGCAGCACTTATGGGAGAAAGATCATCCATGTCTGATCATCAACCTAGACCGGATAGTGAAATCTCTCAGCATAGAGCGTTCTCAACAGGAAATCGATTAGGGGGCGAAGTCGTGGAAATGGGGTCTGGATCTGCTGTAGCGACGGGAGGTGCTGGTCACCATCTACGATCGCGACGCAGTCTTAGTGAGAGACTGACACCCGACCTGATTATACCACCTGAGCCAGTCTATTTCCCAATGCCAAGTAGAGACTCTGCAGCTTCCGACGTTCCTAATAATCGATCCAGTTTCGCGGCGGCTGTGCAAATTGCTGCTCGTAACAATGCTGAAAACTTGCCTCCCAGCGAAGAACGGCCTCATTTGTACTTTGCAAAGTTTGAGTTCAAGGCAAGAGAACATGGCGAACTAGGGTTCAGCGCTGGTGATCGAATCATTGTTGTCGATGCTAATGATGATGTATGGTGGATGGGATACAAAGATAATGGTAAGTTTGGTTACATCATCCGTATGTTAAGACGATTCCATAATGGATACTAACTGTGAGACTATTAGGATTTGGTGAACCTAAACAAGGCGTGTTCCCGTCCAATTATGTTGAGAAGGCTCCTGCTGCTGTGAATAGCAATAATCCATATAGAAACTCATTAAACTCCACCTGAATGCACATACTCATCTCTCTCTCTTAATTTCGTTCTCTTTCATCCACCACCATTCATGTCTAACTGCCACTCTTTTTCATACATCATCTTCCTTTTTCATGGTGAAGGAAATAAAATTTAAAAGATAACAAACTGTATGGCTGGCTTGAATGCAGTGCATTGACATCAAAACAGTAGGTATACTTCAGTGTTTCATCGCACTGTTTGTAATGACTCAGCGCGTCCATGATCATAGAAAGAATATGTTCATAAATGACGTTGGGATATCCCAGACAATTGAAAATGACCAATTTCATTCGAGAGAAAAAGAACAAACCAAATATGTACACAAAAACTCGGTATGTACAATAAAAAAAAAAATAGAGAGGGCTAGACAAGACTTGTGGTAAAAAATTACAATTGCAGGTTGGTATGCCAAAATAAAACGTGTTGTCATCAACGATCGAAATGCTTTTTGTACTTTGCCAGCTGTACAATATCTTGTATCAAGGGTGGGAGGTAGCGCGATAACAGCGATCTGTAGCATGAACGAAATCAACGTTAGGCATGGTGTATGTATCGCTGTGCACGTAAAGATTCAACTTACTTCACTTCATCGGAAGCTTCTCGTCCTTGCTCATCCATCCATATTTCAATGCGATCTCCACGACCTCGTCTGCTCATAACAACGCCCACCACGCTATTATTGCATGTGCCGCCGACAAAGGCTGCAAGTACTACTTCCCATATCTCATCCAGAGCCATCTTGGTGGGGGAAAGCGTCATGCGTCCTCCCTTGGCGTTGATAGGATCTTCCCACATTGGCTCTACACCTTGCCTGAAGAAATAGAGGTTTTGGTTCGGCATCATTTGCGATGGTGCTGAGAATCGATCCTTGAATTTCCGCCACCTTGAACTGAATTGCCATACGGTTTCACACATGAACATGGGTCGTATAGTTGATGAGTAGGAATTAGCACTCTTCGATTTGGCGGTGGATGTGTCGCTAAAGTAAAGAATCACGTTATGAAGTAGAGGCAACGATGAGTCAAAGGCAATTCCATTCTCTTTCAAATAGGCCACTGCCTTCTGAAATTCCGTAGGGTGCTCTAACATCTTTTCAGCGTCAGCCCAGATGGGAACTTCAGGAACCATTTCCTCTTCCTTTATAGAATTGAGTGGAGTGTGCGGAAATTCCATTTCATCTTGTACTGCCACAGGATTTTCGACAACTTCATGCGCTACATCATGATCGATAGGAGGCGACGATGAAGCCACCTCCATGGTCGTAGCATCCTGTTCCCGTATGTCACGGCTAATATCGGCGTTATCCTCGGGAACGGTCGCTTCTTTCATCTCTACGTCATTTGACACTACAGTAGATTCAACTGGCCCGTTGTCTGCAGGAGCATCGGCGAGAGACTGAGGAGGAGCGTCTAAAACAAGGCTCTCATTTTCCGGTTGATGCTGAATGTCATCGTGATCATTTGCAGCGTCAGGTGGCCCATTCGTACTCAACACGTCGCTAACCTCCTGTGCATTTACGGCTAATTCCACCTTGCCACTACTACTACTTGAAGCCAGTGTTGGAGAATGAGGTGAAGCGGATACAGGCGGTGATTTCTCCACGTTATCTAGTTCATTCAATGTGATAGCCGTGTTTCCTTGCTTTCCTGTATTATCATCACCAAAAGCCTCGGTTATATCTTCGTTTTTTGGGGTAGGCGTGAAACCATTCAAAGTGGCTCCCAAGCTAGCGACTTGTGACACATCGCTACAACTGTTATTTTCTGAAGTTTCTTCGCTAGTATACAGACTATTCCCATATTTGACCAGTTCATCGGTTGGGGATAATGGTGGTGGAGTCCACTGTTCGATCCAATGTAGTTCCTGGTTAGAAGACGACGAAGTGTCCGTGTTATTAACTACCAAGTTTGCGTTCGGCACCACATGCTCATGCTCGCTTCTTGATTTTCGCCTGGTGTATGCCGGAGATGGAAAAGCTAACGGAAGCTTGGACCTCGTTTGCAGTTGAGTGTCCTTGGGTAACATATCCGATAGCATGGACTTTCTCCGACGGTGACCAGTCCCATTAGTCCAGTTTAATAAGTTGTGTAGGCCATGCCGTGGGAGTTTCAAAGTTAGATTTCCTCGAACAGCATAATCGGAAAAGATGTTTTGTTCGCTCTCCCACTTCGCTAGACACATATCAGGAGTGTCGGAAGGGACGGAGAATCTCCGCCGCTGGAAATGCTGAGAATATAGGCGCGAAGGTCCCATGGACCGTCCACCGGTAGAGTGGGGCCTGTGCGATTGAGGAGATTTCCTTGGTGGTCGACCTCTTCCAGGCTGATTACTGTACATTATGCCTTAATTCATACTCTATGCGATTGCGAGTGCTGACCCACTGAATACCTAATTCCATATTGGGCTGCCACGTCATCTCCCTTTTCTTCCTTGACTTTTGACTATCAAATATAATTTGAAAAATTCAGAGTACCAGAAAAAAATCATGATAGCTCAGCTTCCACTGATTTTTTTGTAATTTGGTATGCTTAAGGTCTAATTCATCACTGGTAGCTTATCTAGTGAGACTCACAAAAACCGAAAGTTGTATTTCTGACTGCCAAATGGTTGTTCTTACTTGAGTTGCGTTTAAAGCGAGTATCCACCGCCAATGGCGGTAAATAGATAATTACCATACATTTCGTCGGGCTTCTCGAAGCTGCTAGGTTACACCATATAAAATAGTTCATGCAAAAATGCATGCTTATTAATACCAATAGTTTAGAATTTGAATACCTTTGCATTGAAGACAATGGTCTATCCGTGGCCATGTACTGCTGAATAATGGGTGATTAAGGAGGCACAATCCTGGTCGTTGCCAAAAATCTATATTCAGATCATGGGCTCTGTGACCTTTGGGATTCCGAAGATACCAATAACGAAAATCTTGGCTTATAACGACAAGATCTTCAGAATTCTGTAAAACGCAAAAGCAGAGATACGATCAACACATTCTATTGACTTGACTGTACTCATTTCACATCCTGAGCAGAGTTTAAGCTTACGTTTAAAAATCACACACAGTAAAAAAGGTTGGGTTACTCAATGATGGCAGCATGCGCATGTACAATTATGGGTCAAGCCGACACACAACCGTTAATGGCTTTGTAGCAAAACCATGTACTGTATAATATTATCTTGTACTCGTGGCTTTGACTTTTTTCTTTTTCTTTGTCTTTATCGCCTACCTCTAAATTTATACTCCAACAAGTAGCGTGTCTGGGTAAAAACGGAGGTTGAGATGAAAATAACAACTGGTCCTTTCAGCAAAGAAGTCTATTTCGGCCGCCAATGCCATTCTGTCAGTGCTCTTGTTTCACATAAATTTCAACCAGCGCCGTTAATTCGATTTTTCTTGTATGGAAATCTCGGACCTCAGAAAAAAATTTCAAGGAACCTGGTGCACTCGGACTTTATGTTCCCGGCCGAGAATCGTTTATATTATAAGGACTGACTGTATTGAATCAAGCCAAACTCTTTTCACTCCTTTTATCCTATGTCGGCTTCATTTAAGAAAACAGGTGAGCTTTCGAAACATGCCTGTCTCGTTCATTGTCATCCATCTCATACCCTTACCAATAGCCTCCATGTCTGATACCACGAATTTCAAGTTAGCGGATGCCACACCACCATCAGCTACAGCCAGCATTAGATCAACGCAAAGGCCATCATCTATATTATCATTAGCAGCGTCAAGCACTATAGCACCCAGCAACTGCCAGCCGAATGGCTGTATGGCCATATGCTCACCGTCTTGCTCAAGCGATCAAGTCTGTTCACTAGCAGTCATGCAAAGCTGTGGACAGTGCCCACCTTCTCAATGTATCAACAAATCTGCGATCGATCTACCCAATGCATCAAAATCTCCCAATATATCAACCTCGCAATCTCCAGGCACCAATATCGGTTTAATTGTGGGATTAACAGTGGGACTTGGTGGAGGCTTAGTTTTGTTGATTGTCTTGTTTCTCTGTTGGCGCAGAAGGCAGAGAAAGCAATCGAACGCATTGAGCCTTCCTACCAATACCAGCGATATCAGTGGTCCTCAACCCACTTTATCAAGCCATTCTGCCGTAAGTAGCCACGTTGCTTGCTTGACACAGAAGGGATCGGCAACCAAAAAAAATATTAATCTTTTCATCATTATTTAATTCAACCTCCGGTGGTCCTTAGCAGAATCAGGACCCAGAAGCATTTGGCTCCGATTATAATTCTACAGAGAAGACTCCAGTGATGATACCCAATGAAAGCAAAGTTACACCTAGTATTCAAACTCATGATCAACCCCATGTTGCGCCGGCTGTAGCGACGGTGAAAAGCGAAGGAGGGATTAGCCGATCGTTGAGCTTGAAGACCAAACAAACGCAACTTCCTCAAGCCGCCGTGACCCGTTCATCCTCCATGCGAGTCACAAGAAACGAAATGAGGAAAAAAAGGTTATCCGACAATCCATTTGATGATTTGGAAGATGAATCAAAGATTGTGTTGCGTCGTGCAGTATCTGTGAAGAAGAGTCAGCGATACCCGAGACCAGATAATGACGCAGGGAGACGACCACAATCCCAACTCATTGGCAGCGAGAGAGATACCGCCCATAGCATTTATTCCGCAACACCCGCTATTCAGGTAGTGCGTGCAAAACCTGTTGTAGTTCGCGTAGATTCTTTGAAAGGTCGCGACGGTCGAGTTACTCGTAAAGCATCACAGCGACCTCTCTCTTCCAGGCAAAGTATAGCGGCGCCATCTCAAGTTAGCTCATTGACCAACACCTCTATCTCTGAAGAAAAGCCAGTATCGGTGGGTAGCTCTAAATCAGCAAATACAACAACGACGCATGACACCCTCGAGTCTCAACCCACGGAAGGCGAGATTACCATCCATTGGGACAAAAACGCTAATGTGCCGGAGACCGATGCAGTTCCAGCAACATCCAATGACTCGGAAAAGGCATAGGGGTTCGACAGACAATTTCATGTTAAATACAAGTTCATACGACCCAAGGTCTATTCAAGTCAATTCAAAAAGAAATATTCTGCTCCACTGGCTGGACAGATCATTAAAGTAGTGTAAATACGGAGCACCAAGTGAAATTCACAGCTATACGTTATGCAATTGAGGGTTTGCCTTTAATAATACCTTGCTTGTAAACAGCTTTAAAATATAAATCCGTGATATCGTTCGTCAACTCCTAGTCTCCTGACAAAGTGATTGTAATGAAGGGTTAATGGAAGCTGGGCCTTGGGTGTAAGTTCCCGTTCGTCATGAAAGTGAGTTTAAAGTACCTGGCCGAAACCAAACGAGAGTGCCACTAGATGCCTATCCTGTTGCATAGGGTTGTCTGTATGTGGAAAAATATCCCATCTTACAAATATGTCCGCTCTATGATTGGTGACAGGGCTCTCCTTTCGTTAGAGCATGACGGTATGCACCCTGCGTTATCAGCATTGAATGAGGTTGAAAATACCTTCTGTTACTGTCAATGCATTTGGGAAACATCTGGATATTACGACTTTTGAAAAGTGAGGTTGACTGGTATTTTTGGCGAGGTTTAACATGGATACTAATTAAAGCGATAGTGAGGAGTTTCTCCGGCCCATAAATTTTATTGATTATTTTTTTCGTCGCTCAATGCCAAAGCCTATTTTGACAAGACGAACGAAAGAACTGGTGACGGAAAAAGGAGCCGAGTTCAAATGTGTCTATATATGTGCTTCCACATTTACTCCAATTCTCCATAGAATCAACTTGACATTCTACCAAGTCAAGGGTTCAAAATAACAAAATGTGGCAGATATGTCATTTTTGCACATCACTACCTGCTTCATTGATACTTGTTTTACATGCGCATCCTATTCTTACTTTGTTAGCCTTGATGACGTTTACTCTCTATGGTGTCATCCCTCTTGAATGCTGCGTCCACTCTCCTTATAACTTGAACCAGTCTGCCCCTTTTAGTTGGCCCTTCGATTTCCCCTCACCGCAGCTCCATAGACAGGATATTTTGTAGTTTATATCTAGGTAAAATTTTTCCTTTTGAACAATTGGCCCTTTGGAAACTCATGCAAACTTTTTTCTTACAAAGTCTTATTGCGAAAACAAGGCCATTACATAATCGTTCATAATGCCCAGATCTACATTTTCAAGGCTATTTCAAAGAAATGGTGGTAAACCATTGGAAACAGATGATTCGACCTCGTCGTCGGAAAATGTGAAGTTTAAATTGCGGCCCCACAGTATCTACATGTCCGCCATGATCTTCAATAGCGAAGGAAACCTACTTTTAACACCCTCAGGCCACATTCCAACCGTACCCGTCATTCAGGATGATCAAGCTTTATACGACACGTTCGATGACACCAGCACTGAATTCTCTTGGGCTGTAAAGACATCCATGGATTGGGCTGATCATGAAGATGCAGAAGTTTCTAGTAGCGACGCAAGATCATCTTGTTCAGACGAAGGTCTTGGAACCAGCGACGAGTCTATGAAGAGTCAGGGTTCATCCTCAGATGAGGGCATGTCGCCTGTCAGTAGCAACTTTTCAATGGATGATAGTCGTGCTACGTTGCAGTTCAGAGAAGGCGTTTTGACAGCTGCCTCTCAGCTTAGAAAGCATACTGGGTGCCATCAGCTTGGTATCTTCTACGATAAGGTGGTCGAATTTCGTCGCCAAGACATAAAAATGATCGTCACAGTCCAATACTGCCCAAAAAGTTTGGAAGGCCTCTATGGATGCACTTCTTATCCTAAAAGCTTGCAATCCTTGCGTTGGGCGCCTCAAGATCGCATTAATTCACTATATGGAGAACCACAGCTTAATTCGGATGTGTGGTTCCGAGCTCAAGCTATTTACAACGCCAGACGTGCCATCTTAAATCCTGGACTTTACCTTGGTCTCTTCCATGTTCAAAGTACGCCACGAGGACTGGGAATACTCGTCGACAAGCGACACAAGAATCTGTTACCATGTGCACGCATACGATCGGAGACAAATCTATCTACTTCTGAATGGAAATGGATACAAATGCAAGCTGAAAAAGACATTAATACAGAAGATGGCATAGCATTCCTTAAAAACTCTGGTAGCGTGGAACGCAAGAAAGCCATCCTCGAAATCGAAAGGAAAGTCGCAACCTTTGCCTCTTCAGTGCGACAAGCAAAAAGTATGCTCTCTAAAAGCACTGGTGTTGACATCCAAATGAGTGACATGTTTGCCGAAGACACTGTCACTATCACCAAGACCAAAGGAGATGCGAAAGGGAACTTCCATTACGCAACACTCAGCTCGGATGCCATGTTCGTGACGGACTATTTCAAACATCAAGAACAATCCCTTCAGTACAACGAAAACGGCAATGGAATCATATCTATCTCGGATATGATAATGAAAGGAAACGATAACAAAATTGTCGATCATACGTCTAATGTACCTATCCGTATTATTGTCATCATCAAACCGATGAGTACTGTTGGGCATGACGTAGAGAAGTCCGTCAATTCTGGTTACAAATTTTACCCCTTCCCTCTCTTTGATATCCTTCATCACAGCTGTTATAATGCAACTGTTTACAATCCTTTGCGCCGATCCATGTTACACCTCCAAAACGTATACACTGCCATACGCCTTCACTGTGAAGCGGGCAACGACATTGGTTCTTTGGATAACAGTTCGACCATATCGGATCGAAGCTGTTTCTTCACTGATAATTCTACATCACAAGCTAGTCGTAAACTTGCCTCGTCTATATGCACTACTGCAACCACCAAACAAAAACGAAATTGCGCTCTTTCAAACCTTGCCCTGGATATGACCAAGCTTACCAACAAATGGCTACAAATCTCTTGGACGTATAGGATGATTACTTTTGATAGAAAGAGACTACTTAACCAAGCCAAAGTTGAGTGCACCACCATTCACATTCCCAAACGAGATGGAAGGTCTTTAGGTTCACACTTACAGGCGCCATGCAGCTTAGCCCGTACTAATTCTACCGCCATACAATCCTTGGAAGTAGCTACTTCCTTATCCCACACACTCACTTCTTGAAATTAATAATGATGTTATAAAGTAATCTATATTCCGTGATCCTAATTATTTCCTTTGACACTCGTTCCTTTTCAACATGAAATTTACCATTGTAGTGTATTTAGTGTACGAGTTGACTTGCAGCACTAACTCCCTGAGAATAAAATAGCCCCCGTACTAATAAGACGTTTTTAAAAAAGAACCAGAGGAGTCGCTTTGCATGGAATTTGTTGCATTCATATAGGAATTGCAAGGTAGTAAGTTTCATTTACAAGGCAGTAGTAGAAGGAGAATAGGCAGCCTTGGACGACTTGGATAAAGTGGAAGTTGTCATTTTCTTACCTGTCAAAATAATGTTCGTTCTGGGTCGCCATTCCAAATTGAAATTTTGTCTGCGTCATCAATTTTTTTTTGTTGTAAGGGTTTTATGTAGGCAGTTTGTAGCTACAATCCTGAATTACTGTTTGTAACTGTCGCTCTACTCCCCACTCCTGCAAACGCCTGCTGAATCATGTTGCGCGTTCTCCAATCCAGTGGAATCTCGCGCAGAGCTCCTGCCATCATCAACAACATTGGAGGTAATTTATTGCCCATTCTGTGTTTTTTTACAGCCATTCACCTACATCCTGTCCGACGCACCAATGGGGTAATCATAAACAACATGTACGATCACCACGACAAGTAGCAACAACCGTGTACCTACCGTTGTTTGAATCAGCACAGGGCATAGCCTCGGTTATGCTTACAAATCGGCCATGGTCTTTATTGACTCCATCGGCCCAACCCAATTTCCAAAACAACAATAAATCACGCACACCGCATTTCGTGCCCAGGTCCAAATTCTCTACAGTTGACTAACTCTCTCCATTTTCTTACCAGCCCGTGCATTCTCTTCCACGCCCTCTAATAACGAAGAAGTCGAGATTTTCGTCGATGGCAAGTCTGTCAAGGTTGAACAAGGCGCTGCCCTCATTCAAGCCTGTGAGAAGGCCGGAGCTGATGTAAGTTGGGAATTCACCTTTGGCATCGGTTCATGTATATCGCACACCCAACCTTACTGAATTTCATCATTGGTTTCTCAACAGATCCCTAGATTCTGTTATCATGGTAAGTGCCCAGACTCTCAAACCCACAATTCCTACCATATCTAAACATCTTTCACCCAGACCGTCTTGCTGTTGCTGGTAATTGCCGTATGTGCCTTGTTGAAGTCGAAAGATCACCAAAGCCCGTCGCTTCTTGCGCATACCCCATTATGCCTGGTATGAAGGTCAAGACCAACACTCCTTTGGTCCACAAGGCTCGCGAAGGTGTCATGGAATTCTTGTTGGCAAACCATCCTTTGGATTGTCCCATTTGCGACCAGGGTGGTGAATGTGATCTCCAGGACCAAAGCATGCGATATGGTAGCGACCGTTCTCGTTATAACGAGCCTGTTGGAAAGCGTGCTGTCGAGGACAAGAACTTTGGACCCCTTGTCAAGACTGTTATGACCCGTTGTATTCAGTGCACTCGATGTGTTCGTTTCGCAAACGAGGTTGCTGGTGCAACTGAACTTGGTACTAGCGGCCGCGGTAATGATATGCAGATTGGTACTTATATTGAAAAGACCATTTCCTCCGAAATGTCTGGTAACATCATCGATCTTTGCCCCGTCGGTGCTCTTACCTCCAAGCCTTACCAAATGACTGCAAGACCTTGGGAACTCAAGAAGCACGAATCTATTGATGTTACTGATGCTATTGTAAGTTGTATTTTCTTTTTTATTATTTTCCGCCTCGTTTGAAAACGCCTTCCACCGTATATGCATGCACTTACGAATCAAGAATATATATGCGTTGGTTGGGGTGAGGTATTCGTTATGACTGTTTCTAATGATCGTCGTCTTAATAGGGTAGCAACATTCGTCTCGATTCTCGTGGTGTCGAAATCATGCGTGTTCTCCCCCGCCTTAACGATGAAATCAATGAGGAATGGATTTCCGATAAGACCCGATTCGCATACGACGGTTTGAAGCGCCAACGACTTACCACTCCCCTCATCCGCTCTGGTAACAAATTCGTCCCTGCCACTTGGGAGCAGGCTTTGACCACCATCGCCAAGGAAATGAAGAAGGCTGAAGGCACTAGCATGAAGGCCATCGCAGGTCACTTGGCCGATGCTGAATCCATGGTCGCTTTGAAGGATTTGTTCAACCGATTTGGATCTGAAAACCTTGCCATCGATGCTCCTAACGGCAGCAAGCCACTGGCTACCGGAAGTGATTTCCGATCCAACTATATCCTGAACAGCACCATTTCTGGAGCTGAAGAGGCTGATGTTGTTTTGGTTGTTGGCTCTAACCCCCGTCATGAAGGACCTATTTTGAACACTCGTCTCCGAAAGGCTTACCTTCACAATGGCCAAGATATGGGTCTCATTGGTGAATCAGTCGATCTTTCCTATGAATACACTCACATTGGCGAAGACTCCAAGGCTATCGAGCAGATCTTGAACGGCTCTCATCCATTCGCTAAGAAGCTTGCTGAGGCTAAGAAGCCAATGATCATTGTTGGTTCAGGAGTTGTTGAAAACTCTGCTGATGGCGAATATGTTCTTTCCAAGGTTGCTGAACTTGCCGAGAAGCACAAGGATACCTTGTTCCAAGACGAATGGAACGGCTTCAACGTTTTCCAAAGAGTACGTAAAATTTTTACCTTCTTGGGGATGGAAGAACCTTCTGTTCTATGCGAACCTTATATTTTCCCAAATCCCCGTGAACCGTCTTGCTAATCTTTCCCTTTTTCCAATAGGCCGCAAGTCGAACTGGTGCTTTAGATATTGGATTCACTCCATCCTCCGAGGAGGCTGCATCAGCAAAGTTTGTTTATCTGTTGAATGCTGATGAAATCACAGCAAAGGATGTGCCCAAGGACGCATTTGTTGTTTACCAGGGACACCACGGTGACACTGGTGCTCACTACGCCGATGTTGTTTTGCCAGGCTCAGCTTTCACTGAGAAGAACGCTACGTAAGTGTTCCCTAAAGCAATTTTTGTACATGGCATTTACCATCCATTTCTAATGTCCTGTCTATCTCTTAGCTATGTCAACACTGAAGGACGATCACAATTGACGCGTGCTGCTGTCAACCCACCGGGTGCTGCTCGTGAAGATTGGAAGATTATCCGAGCACTTTCTGAAGTGGCTGGAGAGGCCTTGCCTTACGACGACCTCCCTAGCTTGCGCTCTCGTCTCTCCGATGTCAGCCCCTCTCTTACTCGATATGATGTGGTTGAAACTCCTTCGCTTGGTCAACTTGGACTTTCAGCCTTGCGCAAGAACAACGTACAAAGCACTGGTGCTGTCCTCTCTTCGGTTGTCAAGAACTTCTACCAAACCGATCCTATCTCCCGTGCTTCTAGCACAATGGCCAAATGCTCCAAGCTTTGGGTAGAAGGAAAAGACGTGAGCGACGAATTGGAGGTCGCGCATGCTTAGATTTGCAAAAAAACTTTTTTACTCAGTATCAAACATAAACTACAAAAGGAAAATACAAAATTAAAACCATAGTTAGTGGTACAGTGCGGCGGTGAAGTAAGGGATAAAGGTGCATGTCCGTTTTCCGATATAGATGAAGGCGTCTGCGACTATTTTATGTATGGTCGTCGATCATGCTGTTAGATGAACTAATGCAAAGTGCTGGCGGTATGGCTTTGGATGGTTTTAAAAAAGCTCATCCAACTGTTTGATAGCATTAGGAGGTGCTAAACAAAGGAGGCATCGTTTTTTAACTAACTAATCAGAAGATGTTCCCCTCGTTCGCAGATGGATTTTTCCGCATAGATTTCAGAAAGTTAAAAAAAATTCTTCCAATCAGTCTAGCTTTTTCAAGTTGTATGACACTCTCCGACATAAGCTTTGAGTGGGCAAGGATGATCAGCTCCCTGCATCCGGTAACGCTGGGTTCTCACTTGCTGAAGTCCTAACCACCCAGTGAGCTGACCTTCATGCATGGATACCGCGCAAAGAAAGTATGAGAACAGGGCACTGAGAAAGGAGGTCATACGATAAATGAGAGAACAACATGCCATCTGGCATACCGTACTGTTGGACTCCGATTTGCAAAGTAAATCGGATAGTTGAGACGAAGGGGTTTGAGGAGGTTTCAGGGTAGGAGAAGGGCTTTTTATTTTGATATATGTTAAAGGAGGCTGGCACTGGCGGGTAGGAAATTTGATTTTGTCCATGTTATGTCAACGGTAGATTTTAGACTTTGTCGCATATGTTGCTCGACAAGTTTGGATTTTACCATGCATTTCCCGATTTTAACAACAATCGAAAAGTTACCATTTCATATGCAAATGTCGACATCACATATCGTCAATATTACCATGACTTCTGTTCATCACTTTGTGGAAGGAGGTGTTTTATTCTATCGAGCGAATATTACATTTGTCAAAACGTACGTCACGAATGTCGTTGTTGTCAAATTACATTCGGATGTCCTCAATGTTTTACCAATCATGCTATGCAGTCTTCCCAGTTAGCTCACTTCCAGAACATGGTTTAATTTGAGATTAAGTGGACACAGGGCTTTTAGTTAGATCACATGTAGCCATACTTTAGCGCACACTCACTCACAACAACGCTACTCTTGCCTGGAACAAAGTGCTCTGAAAATACAGGTTTTTTCCCAGTATATTCTCGCCCCATTCACATTTCACTCAACTCCTTCCTATTATGTGCGAACTCCAAACCCCTGAGGGTCAACATACATATCAAAAACGGAGAGGATCGACATTAGTGATCATAATCAATGCACCGCAACCATAGGTTCATAAACTTTAACTTGTTTCGAAGACTTCCACTTCGCCCATGGAAGCTCAACTGATGAAATACTGCGATTCGATTTTTTGGGGACTTTTACTTTGAAACAGCTTTAGATTGACCATGGATGCTTGACTGTGACAAGATCAAACCGGCCATAATCGCTACTGCGTCCGACCGCGCTGCTCTAATCAAATGTAGGACAAGGAGCTTCTTATTAGCCCAAATGAAACAGCAAAAGAAAAAAAAAGGGCATGAAAGGATCTGCGCACACGATTTACTTTAGCAAACCAAATAAAATATGCATTCAAAAAGGAAAGCTGGTGTACCTAGCTACAGTATTTGGAAAGCGATCCACAATCAAAGGTTAAAAGGTGGTGCCTGCGTAGGCATAAAGCAGCCTGGGCATTTTCCTCACCGGTTGCACCATATTAAGCATGCTTTTGAACCACCTAAAATTTTTTATAAAAAATATTATATATATAAATATATACATCCTAAGATCTTATTTTGAAACGCACTCTCTTGCAGACATTTCATCGCAGTCTTACTACCATTTTATTTCTTCTTTACCACTACTTTGTGTATTCAGCTTGTTTAAATGAGCGAAGCAATACTGTTCAATTCCCGCTTCATGGATTTCTCTTTGCCTCTTCAGACATGGGCTATAAGCAACAACGGTCGGGTGTGTGACATTGACATCCCACTTTCAGAGTTGGGCAAAATACAAGTCCAAGAATTGCATAAATATGATGTGCATGATTCCGATGGATTCAACTCTGTCCTCTCCTCTCCTTCAATGCATCAAGGCAATGTTTCTTCTCCGTTAGGGATTGACATCTTTGAATATGATACAATCTTTGAGTGTGAGCCACCATACGCACTATTTGATGATAGAACAGTCTCATCTTCTGTCGTAACGCCGGTCGATGAACACCTGCCCTATTCTGACCAGGTTGATTATTTTGCATCTGTCCATAATCACATTGTCACCAATGTGCTTCTGTCTCCACAAAACACCATGGTATCTACGATCGATGACATATCAGATATGGATGATGATAGCTATTCAGAAACATCAGACTGGCATCCTCGTCAACTACATATGTCAGCCAGTACCTCTATGACAGACTTCTGTGGACAAAGTAGCTCAATAGATTGCAATGAATTGGAATGCAATACCAAGTCCTTGCACCTATGCAGCTTCTGCCCGGCAACGTTTTCAGAAACGGGCCAACTGCGATTACATCTTCAAAAGTCACATCGTCCACATAAGTGCACAGCTTGTCCACGCGCTTTTGCTCGTAAACATGATCTTCATCGCCATTTTCGAACACATACAGGAGTCAAGCCTTATACATGCGCAGGTTGCAATAAAGGCTTTGCAAGAACGGACGCAAGACAAAGACACTGGCGTATGGATCTTCAATGTGCTGCAGAAGGTAGGAGCGTCTCTTCATATCGAGATGGATCCAGTTCCAAAATGCGCTCAATAAGAAAACACCAATCGGCATCATAGCCATTTCATCGGCGAGATATATAAAAAAAAAAAAGGGGGGCGAGAATGTCGACTTTCCACAGGCAGGCTATGCTATGCTTGTCATTTGTCTTTTATGTATGCATCTAGTAACTACACTCAATCTCATGTACCTTTGCAACTTTGATTCTTACTTTGTTTATTACTCTCAAATACAACAGCCTATTGTACATTTTGTTGTCCTTTTGTTTGAATGCAAATAAGAAAATAAAAAGTTATTTGTTGTCAGTGACAAATTTACCTGGTCAGGATTCTTGCTTCATAATGAGAGACACGGTCATGCCACAAAGAACAACTGTAGAAGAAATTATGAACAGCCGAGTGACTACCAAATACCTCTTTTATTTCAAGGAAAGGTAATCTTTCGCGAAATGTAAAAGGTACATGGAAACTTAATATCTGACTAGAGAGGATAAACTATAAAATCCATCTTTCAAGATGGCTTGCCCATTCGTTACAAAACCCATCAGAAACAGGTTAAAAAAAAATGGCATGATAATCTCAGAAAACCAGCCTTGTGTAGTCAGCTTCTGGTCTCCGAAAGGATGGGAATTGTTTTGTACTGTAACTCATTCCTATATTTTGATATGCCATACCATCATGAAGAAATCGATCATGTCGTGCAAGGATCACCCTTTCCAGATGGCGCCAATGGATTATTATTATTTTTTGGCATAAGAAAAAAAAGCCATGGCCATATTTTGTCAATATTATGCTGATTCAAATGGCGTATCACAAAGTGTATGGAGTGGGTGGATTTGGCATCATATTAGCTTTTGAAATCAATGTTCTATTCATGTCTAACTAGACTACTTCCATATCAGCTCGGATTTCAACATCAGTTCACCATATATTTCTGGTTTATTGTTCGAATGATTATGATCATGATATCTGCTGACACAAAAGAGTCGATGGTCAAGCAAGGGGATAGTGGCTCTTGAGGGGCGTATTATGGGCCAGTCAAGGCTGCAGTGACCAATGGCTCGGAACGTCCGTGGTTAAAGTGATATTAAAATATCGGAGTACGGTGTTACTTGTTGTACATGAAGTAGACCTTGGCTTGATATGGCTAATTTTCGATGCGAAATAGGCTCATTAACAACATAACAGTTCCGAAGGCGATCGCATGCAGATATGAGTGGCATACTTAGGATGTTGATGAACGCCTGACAAACAGCAACCCTTTTTGCACGAGTCATGTCCGGGAATAGGTCACGGAACACTATTTTGGTGCTGTCCGTACTTGATAGTAACTTACATGTGTATCTATGTAATGTGTATTTGAAAAGTTTAGGACGAGTTTCGAGCGCTTGGTTATTGAAAGATCGGGCACTAACGAGAAGAAATTATGGGTTTCCTGGTCCGACCAATGAGGAAAGTTTCTGCTTTCGACAGGGTTGTCAATCTCAAAGCTGATAGGAAACTCGAAATCTGGCATTCGAAAAAACATGGATTAGTCCTGAGATTACCATCTCAAGTTTCAGCAAAATTCCATAGTACCTTCTATGGATGACCGCTCTTCGCCATGCTCAGGTAACATATCGAGTGCTGGGAACTCCCTGGAACTTTATAAACAATGACAAGATATGGCATCATTTTCAGATCTTTTGGTCAAAATTAGAGTTGTATCCAACAAGGGTTTAGCTTACGCGCTCGGCCTTGCCTCATTGTCAGAAATGGGATTCAAACCAAAGGAACTTATAGATGCCAGAGACTTTGCAACTGATTCCAAAGTTGACAGTATTGATTATTAATTATTCCTATCTGCAAGTGGACCCTCCACATCAAACAATCGCATCCCATGTACCTGAACCTGCACGAGATTCTCTTGTACCATAGCTGTCATCTGAGAGGTATTCTGGTTGGTTCCAAAGAAAAACTTCTCCAGAACTTTCACCAAAATGACCGCGAGCTTCTTCTGGATCTTCTGTGGGCTTCCATATCATAATGGAAGAACAACCGAGAAAGAACAAGTGTTGGGTGCTGATGTTTAGATCTGCAAGCGCACATGCCTAATAAGTGGCACACAATAGATCAACTTAGAAGTCTTACCACCACCATTTCATTTTCATCTTGTACTTGACGCCCAACCTCGGGTTGGTGAATTGCTTGTCGCTCTTCCGCATAGTCGGGGTCTAGATCACCTCTAGCTTTACCTAAAGTCAAGGCTAGCTTTATCTCATACCGGTCAAAATATCTGTACACAATGAAAATTTCTTACGTTTTTCTCTACTTGTCCACACCTCCTTCAGTTCAGTAGCGTATGCTAGGGAGGAACGACATTAATGAAAAAAAGAAAAATAAATTATTTGGCCGTCTCTTTCAATATAATCTAGGAATTAAAGTAGTTAACACTATTACCTTGGCAGCCAGGATGATATAGAAGCTCGTGGAATTTCTTCCGTATCACCTCCAGGTGTTTCTATGATGAAGGGGATATCAATACGCCCCTGCATATAGAAACGTTTATACAAAGCTATATCAAGGTACCTTTTGATCGTGCCTTTCCCGTGTACGTCGATAGTGATTTCCTGATAGCATGCTAGCCAGCTGTTGCGGTGTGAGCTCAACCTGAGAACCACTTGCTGATGTGTGTCTGACATACTGTCTTCTAGAACGTAGCGCACCCCCGTCAGGTATGTCAAATTGAGACAGATTGTATTCCTGATATACGCCCATGCCTCTCAATATTTCGATGCTTTCATTTGCGTCGAAATCTTGATCAGTGATTCCCATTGTGGCTTGATCTTCAGTGGCATGATTCTGAAAAAATACATAAGCTAAATCGTCCACTTAGTAATGCTATTCCAAGAACGGTATAGATAACTGACCACGGAGGAAGGTTTCAAAATGGTGGAGTCACTCAAAGCCTCGTTGACGCCCGGTAAGGATATTGCTAATGGTCTGGGTAAGATATCTTGTCCTCGAACTTGGGAAAGTGTCTCCTCACTGTAGCACTGAGTATTTTAGCACAATATGTCATACGTGTAAGTACCCATGAAATGAAATAAACCCCACTGTTCTCCAGTAGAATGCCAAATCGTATCTGATATGCCTATTAGAGACAGGTTTTCTTCCATTTCTTGATGGTGTCCTATGGTTTTCCAGGTTCTTGACCCTATGCTCCCTTCATCATTATCTATCGAGATGGCATCTTGTATGTCGAATTCTAAATCGTCAAATTCAAGTCTTGTCGATGGTAGAACTAGTACTGTACTTGTCAGAGAATTTACAAGTAATTATGATGAGGGCATTCGATAATTAAAAATGGGCATACCGCTGAAAGGTGGCGATTCTACGAGGGATGCATCAGTAGTATAGATGTGACTATAATGCTTTTCGCATGGTCGCAAGTTGAAGAACCAGTCTGGCCGAAAATTGTCTTTATCAATCTAGGGGTAGCTTATGTTGGTGATAAAGGAGGATAGGGTAACGAGACAAAAAGGCAAAAGAGAGAGGATTGGCATACCAAGTTTTCAAATGGATGCACAGCGTCCGATAGGACCATTCCTATAGGGCTACCATTATCTTGTAGAGTTATAGATTGAAGTCTACGGATAAAAGTCGTTATGAAAGGGTGACCGTATGGAATATGTCGCGATTGATACGCATGCTGTGCGATGATAACATACCGTGCCATAGTTCTTGTTGTATCAATGTTGATTTGTCGACAAGTACCAAGCTCTCGTTGAATATTTTGCCACAAACCTTTAACGGCCGCTGTCGACATGGTTACAAAATGGAAAGTTATCGTAAGAGCTCAAGTGAATACAAAAAAAATCTGACTTCATGAAAAGCCTCAGTAAAGCTTACCAAAATGAATATCACACTGTCGATGATGAACCCTGACTAAACCAGATAATAAACTCGATTGAATTTGTAGAGTCAGTGGCGCCTCAAGGGTACATAAGTAATTACTATGTAAAGTCAGCTTAACAATGAGCTGTGGTAGGTACAGTCTGTTCAAGACAACATATACCAGCTTCGTTCGACATTGACTCCCATGATAATCCGCTTTGTAATTCTATGTCTTCCTGATGCAAGAGGCATACCATGGTTTGCAGCGAACCTGACAGTCAGGAAATATAAAAATTTATGTTGTTGACTTGTGGAGTACTAAGATACTTTTAATTTACCAGATGGCTTGGAACGGAAGGTCGTTTGTGCCAAGTATTTCCTCCAGCTGAAGCATGCTAATAGAAAGTGTAATGAACAAGGTCAAAGTGATTAGCACAAAGGTGATACACCGTAAAGTTGAAAAGATCGCATCAACTGATTGATTTTCTTCTTTATGGATTTAATATTAATCGTTATACTACTGTACAATAAATGAACCCGAACAGCTTCAACTGCAACAACCAAGGACAAAGGGGATAACTTCAGCCGCATCATATAATCAAGACTGGCGGTTTATTCGACAGAGTCAAAGACGCAGTATTGGTTGATACGAACACTCCATACTTCCATTTCTTCTATAGCAAAGTCATTCTCATTTCCACTTCTGATTTGCCCTTCATATGCGTAACTTCGGCAAAAACTAGTTGCTTCATCAATTGGATTGCCGATGAACAGGTCATGGCCGCCTCCAAAGATGGGGCCATAGGCTGCATGGTTATGTATAGCATAATGGAGATGCGCTCGCTTGAGTAAATGGAGCGTTGGCTCTGAGTATAGCTGTGGCTGCGATAATGCCGTTGAAATATCATCAACCTGTGTTTTAGTGCCCAAACTCCTATCCTCATCATCATAGGATGTCTTCTGCTGGTATGAAAATGTGGTTGAAGAGTCGCCAGAGGGAGAGAGGACGTAGGAATCAGGCTCCGCGTCAGGTATAGCATCCGAAGGCTCTGGAGTTATTTGTAGTTTTCCCAAGGCAAGATCAAGGGACGGGTCAGCAGCAACAGAAGAAGGTGACAGAGCTACAGAGCTATAGGTGGAATCGGTATATGGAGAACAAGGCCGATCTTCAGTAAAGTCGTTCACCGATGTGTCGATGGTGAGCTTGTTGGCCATAGTGGATGTTGGGCGACTGGTCTGACGCTCCAATGTTCCGGTACCAGAAAGTGTAAACAAGAAAGCGCGAGCAAAAACGTATCGACCTCCTGTTTCACTTCTCCAGCTTTGTGAATTGTAACCACCAATAACTTCATTCGTACCTTTGATCTTGAAGACTGTGATGGTAGGGCCCTGATTATCGCACTTGTGGTGGAAAGATTTCATATCTGGGCCATGTACATTGCTAGAATACAACAGTTTCCATGCCGACTTCCTGTAGGAAGGATGAGCAATGGACGGTCGTGGAACGAGACTTTCGACGAGTGAAGTGCAATTGTTCGATTTATCTCCAGCAATCCAATGATCTATGATTTGCTTATTATATCCAGATATAAGTCTAGAATCCAGTAGTTTTGATTCTCTAGGCACCGACATTCTTGGAGGGAGATTATCTAGTGTAAGTGATGAAGCCTGTTTGCTAAGGATATAGTGATGTAACAATTTTTTTCGCAAATAGGATGGCACCAGCTTGTATGGCTCAACACTTTGAATGTACTTTTCTCCATCAATCAAGAGGAATCTTATGCATGGAACCAAGGCGATCATGTAATCTTTGACCTGTGCTGCTAGATTCTTCTGATCATCTGACCAAGTGGAGGAATTGTCGTCGTCGGAGACGCTAGCATCTGTGGCGTAGAGTGGAAGTTCTGGGGTTGAACGACGTGGAGGCTGGGGTGAATTTGGCCATTTAAGTGGTCCATGATGTCTCGATGTTGATGGTACCCATTGTGATATGCCCTGACTGTTTCCATCGTCTTTATCGTTCAGTGCGTGGGCATAAGACCAGGAAAGACATGCACACCAGATGTCATATTCATCCATTCGCAAGTCGCTTCGGTGCAGAATTTCTACTAACAAATGTTTTTTCATCTTTGAAAATTCCGTGGTGCGAAAGTATGCGTAAGGATCCAAGCATAGTAATTCGGTACAGCGAAGTCGTAAGATGCTCCAATCATAGGTGTCCGCTAACTCAAAGACCTTGAACACATGTCTCTTGAGGTAAACTTGGTATTTGTCAGCGATGTGGTGTTGTAAAGGTGTGACTAACGATTCGACAATGAGCTCGGAGGCAGCAACCAGCAGATCCAGTAACAAATCGCCTTGGGTATCATAGTCGGTAGTGGACTTCAGTTTGGGAATATTGATGGATTGAAACGGTAACTTGACGTCCGACTCTCCGCTGCTCGATGAGGCCATGCTAAATACACTTTGCGTAAGACTGAAATCAGATTGACTGTCACCGAAATAACCATCACTCTCATCATCGCTAGACAGTATTAAAGAGGTATTGTTTTGACTAAGCATTTGAAGAGTGGAGAAGGTGGAAGATGATCGTCGATACGGCCGGTGCTTTCTGCTAGGTGTCTCGGATTTCTTGGTACTCAGAGGAGTTGTTTCCGTTTTGAAGCCCATAACCCAGTCGACTGTGCCCGAATAAAAATACCGTAACAACATGGCAAAAGCATGTTTATTGACGTGTGGAAGGTCAAACTCTATCAAACCATCGTTGTCCCGTTGAATATTAGAACGGTCAGCCAAGACCATATCGAAATACACACTACGGCATTGAAGAATCAATGAATGGGCGTAGAATGGGGTAGGGTCGGGAGTTCCTGTGAGAATGATAATGTCCGCCTGACTACGGTCATTGTATAGCTTTGCGAAATCTCTAGAGAGATGAACCAGTGGTGTTGGCGATATGAGCATTTAATGCAAGAAGTATGATGGCAATGCTCCTAAGCCTTCTGTCAACGAGAGAGTTTTTATGTGTGTTCTTCAGCTGCGCAGAACAATGCCTCGAAAAATCCATGGCGGGTTACACGGTTTATCAAACCCTCTCACAAAAAAAAAAAAAAAAACCAGACTGGCGTTGAAAAAACCGGAGGCTCAACCATCGACGAGCGCTTATTTTCTACCGCTTCCTCTACTTTCCACACTCATCAATCCTCATCTAAGGAATGAATCCTCCTCGAGTGCTGTGTAGGGTGCATGCCTTATACGCATATCAGTCTGGCGATCCGTCAGCACTGTCATTTGGAAAAGGCGACATCATCGAGGTCTTAACCCAACTAGAATCTGGATGGTGGGATGGTTGGTACGTGTACAAATTTTCATAATCCTGGGTAATCTCGGTTCAATCCATGTTTTGGCTGTGCTCCAGCATTGTTGATAGTATGCTACATGCTGCTACGGCTTATTTGGATGTAGTCAAATATCTTGCATAGTGGGTCGAAAATCGCTGGCAATGGCGGGGAGTGCTGCTTGAGTAACATCGAAACCCATGGTGGCTTGAGTGCTACGAAGTGAAGGGCGTACAAGCAGGGATACTTACATGTTTGATCATTTTATAGGTGCAATGGCTTGAGAGGCTGGTTTCCTTCCAATTACGTTGAAGTTCTTGAGGACGAGCCAGAGATGATCGCAGGCGATTTTGGCTTAAACCAATCAACAACGGCGACCAAGGTACGGACGGGGCTAATTTTTTTCCCCACCTGATCAAAGGTTTCAACAAAATACTCATGATTTTTATATTTTTTTTACAGCAATATAACAACCATCAAGTTAACGAGAACCAATGGTTTGATGAGAATGATTTCAATCATTACGGTGAACCCGTACAGCAACAACAACAATTCCATGAACTGACTCCTCGAAGTAAAGAACAGTTAAGACTCTCTTTGGCTTCGTCTGACAGATCGTATTCGGCCACCCCAACTACGACAAGATCAAGAAGCAGAGCGGCTGCCAACCCTTCTGAATCGTCTAGTGTGAAGAACGGGTTGCCGCCCAATTGGGTGAAACAGACAACTGAAGATGGCTCCGGTTTCTACTATTATAATCTCACCACTCATAAAATGCGGTATACACATCCTAACGATCCAGATGAAGAGGAGGAATCCTTGGATGATTTTTCAGATAGTGACGTAAATGACTTCCGTGCATACAACGGCAACGGTCGTGCGTCTCCGGATATGGCTTCTTCCATACAGTCGCGATCCAAGCTGGCTCAAGAGCATCCTGTCAGCGAATCCGAAATTAGTCAGGATGAAGATTTAAGTGACAGAGAGTTTGAGCCCCGAATTCCACCTCGTTCTGCCAACCGTATCAAGGTTGCTGAGAAATTCGTAGATGACCGCAGCATGGCCAGCTCCGGCCGCCATAGCCGTTTAAGCTCTGTCTCTTCCCAAGGTACTCAAAACAAATATCTTCGAGATATTGACGAACATGTAAGTTCCAAATAACGAATTGATTGGGTTTTGAGGAAAAGGTGACTTAAACAGATTCCATGGTAGTATCCTCCTAATTGGACCAAGAAAATGACCCCTCAAGGTCGTCCATACTATTGTAACATGCTAACCAATGAGACCACATGGAACATTGAAGACGTCGATCCCACCACGGGTGAATTGGTGAGTTCTCCGTAACAAATGCAACCCTTTTTTTTATTTATTTATTTTATCTAATTACCTCGCTCCTTTCCCTTGCAGCTTATACAGCCCGGAACACCCACCCAATCAGCTGCAAATGAGCCTATGAATGGGTCTGCTGCTGATACGGAATCAAAGCGGTCATCAGATCATTCTCATCTCTCACGCCGAAAGGTTGTAGATCAGCAAATTCACGAACCACTTGGGTGGGGTAAACTGTCCAGTCTTATTGCCCACGCCATTCATGATTTGAACGGTGCAGCCAGGAATGGACAGCGACACTTGTATAAAGATCTCACAACAGCAGTTGTTGAATCCATCCGTCTCATGTTGTATACCTCCAACTCCATCGACAAGGAGAACTCTCCTCATCTTAAGAACGATAAGAACCTGCGTACTCAATACCGTGCTATTATGGCAGCTCTTTCAAAATTGGTCTTGTCTGCCAAACTCGCCTCCACCATGTGGTCGCCTCCTGATGCTGTTGTCAAAATGGAAACCGACGCTAACGATGTCTTGGTCGCTGTACGAAATTTCTTAGGCTCAGCACAAGAAGCCTGTATAGAAATTCAAGATACCGATCCCCGGTTATTAGAGAATGGGGCCACTTCTATCGCTTCTCTTCAATGGCGTAGGAAACGTAACAACTCACAGAGTAGTGCTCGAGGACCAACCAGTGATTTGGATGAACCTCAGCCTCGCTTCTTCCTTCACCCTGAGCAAGTATCCATCTTGCAAAACTCAGCAACTAACATGCATGGTACCATCATGTCCTTTATTGAATATGTGCGAAAGGTCGCCGAGAAGAAAACAAACGCAAACGATGGATCCTCTGTCGTCCCCAACATTCAATCTGCTACACCCCTCATTATCGCCCAATTCCGTAATCTCGGCAATATTGTTAGTCAATTCTTGAACCACGTTGAGGATATCGCTGTAGACGATGCTCTTGCTCATGCTGGAGATTTGAAATTCGCAAAGCAATCTTTGTACAACTCTATGGGAGCACTCTTTGTGGCAACCCAGTGTGTCACCAATGATGCTCCTACTCCTGATGAATTGGATGCAAATGTAGCCCAAGTCGAGCAGTCAGCAACGTCAGTGGAAGAAAGTGTATGGGATATCTGTCGAGCCATTTCTAAATTGACCTCCGAGCGAATGTCCAAGCCAGCTGTCCCAGCTGGTGTATCGCAGTCTCCACCACCGGCAAGATCAGCCCAAAAAACTCCTCCAACATCGCATCAAATTCGAGATACCAATGACTTGTTAGCCTGGAAGATCCCAGACACCTCTCTTAGCATTGATACTGGCAAGGATATGGGCCAAGACTTCTTCAGTACACAAGATGAAGATGGCCGAATTTCTCCTGATACCGATATATCAGATCGTGATGAGTTGGATGATATTCTTGCGTCCCCGGAGGATGACCTTTCAGCTCAAGCGATGGCACAGCGCTCCATGTCAGATAATCCAATGAATCGTCGCCCAGATGATAAGCTTAAGAAATTCTTTGGAGAGGATGCTGCTGCAGCTGCAAAGCGTCGCGAAACCACCATTGGACCTGCTAGCACAGTCTCAAATGTGCCTTCTGCGATTGGAGCCCCTACTTCATTAAACGCACCTGAAGTTCCATGGTATCTTGGATACGATTATACTCCCAATGACATTGTCTTCAATATGGAAGGTCAAGTCAAAGGTGGTACTTTAGCTGCGCTTGTTGAGCGATTGACATTGCACGATTACCTTGGTAAGTTGAAAAAAATAGAAAGAAAAAAAGAGAGTTGTCATTGAATATGCGCCATTTGACTGACATTTTATTTTTATATCGTCCAGACTCCAAGTTTATCAACACTTTCTTATTGACTTATCGTTCATTCTGTACAACGGATGAATGGTTCGATCTACTGATGCAAAGATTTAACTTGCCACCACCTGCAGGACTCACCCCTGAAGAGGTGGATATATGGAGCGAGAAGAAGCTCAAGCTCGTCCGATTGCGGTAAGAAATAGAGACACCATTTGGACTATCAGTGTATGGTGTGATACTGACCTGTTTGCAATAGTGTTTTCAACGTCATAAAGACTTGGCTCGAAAACTTTTACAATGAGGAAGAAGATCAACATATCATTGCTCGTATCATGGAATTTGCTGAGGTTACCATTCGTGAATCCATGCAGTTTGCCTCTGAGCAACTCATTAAATTGGTCAAGAAGCGAATGGATGTCGATGACACTTCGCAATTCCGCAAGATGACTTTGACCCCAGGCGTACCTGCCCCTCAATCTATTTTGCCAAAGAACATGAAGCGTGTCCGCTTGTTGGATATTGATCCTCTTGAAATTGCTCGTCAATTGACCGTCATGGACTCGCGACTCTATATCAAAATTAAACCAGTCGAATGTTTGGACAAAAATTGGGGTAGAGAAGATTCCGAGAACGTTGCTACCAACGTCAAGGCATCCATTGAATACTCCAATCAAATCACCGCTTGGGTCACTGACTCTATCTTGAGTCAAACTGAAATCAAGAAGAGATGCGCTATTATCAAGCACTGGGTCCAGGTGGCCGAAAAGTGTCGTATTCTCAACAACTTCAATACTTGCATGGCTATCCTGTCCGCTTTTGATAACAGTGCAATTGGTCGATTAAGACGAACATGGGACAGTGTGTCAGCTCGAACGATGCAAACGCTGGCGTATATTCGTAAGCTGATGGGAGCCAACAAGAACTTCAACGAGTATCGTGAGATCATCCATTCCGTCAATCCACCCTGTATTCCTTTCCTTGGTATTTACTTGCAAGATTTGACTTTTATCGAGGACGGCAACACCAACTTTTTGAGAAAATCAAATCAGCTCATCAACTTTGCCAAGCGTATGAAGACAGCAGAAGTTATTCGCGAAATTCAACAATACCAAAGCTCGCCTTATTTCCTCAATGCTGTTCCTGAGTTGCAGCTATTTATTACGACCCATCTGCAGAGCAGCCGTGATGAAGAAACGTGTTACAATTTAAGTTTAGCTCTAGAGCCCAGGTAAGATAGCCTACCTTTGTACTGTGTAAATAGATCTGCTGCAACTTAATACTGATCCAAACTCGCAGAGAACGTGAAGATGAAAAGATCGCAAGACTACTGAAAGAATCCGGCTTCTCTTAAACTATAAACCCCTCCACTATTTTGATAATTTGCAACAACTTCTTTGACTAAAGTTAATAAAATTTTTTGATGTGATCCAACCAGCCAGCCCGTATTTTGTTGAGTGAAACCCGCAAAGCCCAAGCAAATTTTGTGGGTACAGGAATTTCCAACTTGGACATCTTTACAGTTGTTTGCTTGAATGGAGAGCCGCAAACGGCGAAATTTCAGGTACAATTGGCTTGAGCTTTTGAATTGAATCTAATGTCATTCACTTACCCTTTCAACCTAGCTCATATGAGTCGAAAGCGCCACCATTCGCTATCCGCCAGCCTGGAAATGAGCCTCATTCCCCGCCTAACACCACCACCACCACCTACGAGTCGCATGTCCTTGATAGCAATAACGATATTGTAAATAACACAGTGTCAGAATCCGCATTCCAGTCTCCACTAAATGATAGCATCATCAGCAATAGCTTTCACGGTTTTACGTCGCCCGCGTCGCGAGCCAGTATGAATTCCAGTACGTGTCTTGCCTTGGTGTATTACGTTCAATTTTTGCTGGTATTGACCGAGTAATCCCTTTGTAGATTATTTTAGAAGGCGAAGTCATAGACGTTACTCCCCTCCGTCTTACTACAAGTCACCTAGTCGCTTCAATATCCGTCCACTGGATGAAGACAGATCACCATCCCCACCACCAGAACACTCAATTTCAGTTCCTGTCATGATCCCTATACCCGAAACAACACCATCCAGAGTCCAGACTATGATATCGAGATTTCAAACAGCTGTGGATTATGGTATTTCACCATCGCTTTTCCCAGAGCCAGAGGACGATACATATGATTTCTTCGAAAAAATCGAAACCCCAGAAGGTCCGCGTGTGGTCGATGCGAGAAAGCGAACCATGAGTATCACTTCCAACATCTCTCAAAAAAGAAGGAAATTACAGGTGGATAGCTCTAGCAGATTCAGCTCCAGGGCTAGTCTTCATATCCAACCCCTTCTGCCACGGACCTCCGCTGCACCTACCTCTCCACCTGTATACATACCTGCACGTAGCCCAACACTTGAACGTCGCCCTCCACCCACCCATATCGCTCCACCTTCGCACAGTCCTACACCTGTACGCGTTTTGAGAGATATCTCCGACTACACCAAGTATGGAGAGACTTTGTTGGATCGTCCACAGGAACTGGAAATTGAAGAACCTATCGATTTTCAAGACGAGGACATTCCTTCACCTGTATTTAGCCCTTCACCTGAAGCCAGCCCTCCACCGCCTATACATCGGCCACCGCCTGCGCGTAGCCCACCACTTGATCGTGTTTTGAGAGATATAACCAAACCTATGGACGAAGTAGTCACTGTTGCTGAAGATACCGACTCCATTTTTAGCCATGTAGACCAGAAGGAAATGGGAGAGGCTGCTCCTGTTGAAATCGATGACGAAGAGACAGAAAAGGATGTACTGCATTTTGTAAAGAAGGTTGCAGAAGGCGCTACTTTTGAGAACGATATAACAAGTCGACCGTCATCATTCATAGAGAAGGACCTAATTTTGCCATCACGAACCATTGGGAACCCACAGAGGGAAGTATCAGCGGCAGAAAAGCAGCAGGCTTCAGACCCAATGTTTGACCAAGATGCAAAGCAAGCGTTAGATCGATTGCTGTTGGAGCAGGATCAAGACGACCAAGCTGACGACGTACTGATCCAAGAAAAAGAGAATTTCGTCCCTGTTGGTGACACTGATGAACAGGAGGACGCCTTTGAAACGCATCCCATCTATCCTAACCTGGAAGTGACACAACCTGCTGATGAAGAAGAGGAGGAAGAAGTAATTACTACCATTTTTGATGACGACGAACGGGAAATGGATATGCTGTTCCTTGACGAAGTGGATGACATGCCTTCGCACTACAAACAGAAGGAAGACAATCAACTGCCATCGCCTATCGAAAAGCAGACAGCCCCACCATCAAAATTGGATGAGTTACACCATGTTGAAGAAGCTGAAATTGAGGCAGAAGTCGAGGATGAAATTGAGAGAGAAGTCGACGACAAAGAATTTAATGAAGATTTTGAAGAACTACAACCACGCCGTAGTTCTACGCCATTACGGATGCTGGAATCTACTTTCGACAGCAATGAAAACATCATAGCCGAAGAAGCAGGCGAGGTTTCAGACCTTGAGGATATGACAAAAGAAGGCGAAATGGACCATACCGCCAGTGATGAAGAAGGCCAAGGCATTGAAGTGGATCTTTCAGTGGCTGCTGAAGACGACTATGCATCAGCACAGCAGGACAAAGAGCCAAGTCCAATTCTGTCACCAGCAAGAAAGGAATCGAATCTGCTGCCATTGTCTCCTGTGGCCGTCGTCGAAAAGCATGACACTGTTACAATGGAAAGAAGAGAGTCGTATCGGTTGTCTATACATGAAGAAGAGCAAACACTTGACCAAATGTTGATGGATCACCGTCGACATAATCACACCCCAGGGGATTACAATGATTACGACCATTTCGAAGAGGATGATGAAGATGATATTCATATAGATCATGTCCAGGAAATTTCTATTCAGAGAGAGCAACCTCCGGAAATATTTGATAAAAGTGTCATCCATGTGGATCATGTCCAGGAAGTTTCTATCCAGAAAGAGCAACCTCCAGAAATATTTGATGAAAGTGTCATCCATGTAGATCATGTCCAGGAAGTGTCCATTCAGAAAGAGCAACCTCCAGAAATATTTGATGAAAGTGACATCCATGTAGATCATGTCCAGGAAGCGTCTATCCAGAGAGAGGAATCTCCGGAAATATATGATGAGGAGGAACCTCATCAAAATGAAGTCATTTCAGAAGAACGCTCAATAGTCAAAGAGGATACTCATATAGAATATGAAGCTGTTGATCCAATCGATGAAGTGGATAACAATGATGAAAAGGAAGCAAGTATCTCTATGTCACCCGATGTACAGCCAACGAAAGAAGCGGAAATTCCTGTAATGATTGTTGATGACGAAGAACGCAATTTGGACATGTCTTTATTGGAGGAAGTCGAAGGTTTGAACGACAATGCACCACATCAGGATGATGACGATGAGAGTCAACCCCGATCACCATTACAGGACGCAAGAGAGTCCTCTCTAGAAGCTTATCATCAAGAGCATAAAGAGAAAATACAAGGAAGATCACCACCCTCTCCAATCACAGACCATGAAGAACAGACCTTGGACAGGCTATTACTGGAAGAGGTTGACGCGTTTGGTTCAGCAGAAAGTATAGTATCGCTTGAAAAAGAAAACAAGGCAATTGCATCGCCTGAGCCATCTTTCTATGCTGAACGCACCCCATCACCCGTTCAAGAACTGCGGTATCATGAACGCTTGCAGTCTGGATACAATGGCCAACCAAGGTCAGCGCTTGAAGTCATAAGGGACACCCTTTCTCAAAACCAATTGCCCACTCCACCAAGAAGCTCGCCCAATGTCAATGTTATTAAGGGCCAAGATGTGTTGCTGAAAAAGATGGAAACAACTGACTTGAATAGGTCCTTTGCTCAACTACATGCCTCATACACTTCGACACGGCAAAATAGGGCCGAGCCAAAGCGAGAGGCAAACGAGATGGATGTTGTATCTGAAGCTGTTGGCCAAGTCATGGCACCCTACCAGTAAGTGAATGTAGCACACGTTTAAAAGACATGTTAAGCGGCAGATACTAATCCAGCTATGCGTTTAGAACATCAGAGCACGACAGTACTGTTAAAAGTGCCTTGAAGAAATTCAGGCGCAGCATGTTTGACCAACTATCACAACAGGTACGTAATTTAATCTGTATCACTGCTCATCAGACACAAGTGATAACATTTGGTTTTTATTTTCTTCACAGGCTACCTTGTACAGCGAGCATGAACAGATGCAACTGAAGCTTCGTCAGACCAAAAACCACAACAAGCAGCTGCGGGCTCAGCTTCTGGAAATACGACGTCAACGACATGGAGTGAAAGCAAGTTTACAGCATGAACGCAATCTTGCAGCAGAGCACTCTATTGAATAATTATGGAAATGAGCGCTTTTCTAAATTTGATACTTGTCTATAGTCGCATTGCAACCTACCGTTTTTACCATCTAATACACTTGAGAACCTTATTACTTTAATTAAGTCGAGTCGAATGTGCACATACACGTTATGTCAATCACCCCTTTGCAGAAGTAACGTGAACATCAGCGTGATGGCAAACCTCTTTTAACATTTGTAACTGGCAAATATGAAAATTGAAAGAACAGCTTTAGTAGAGCCATGGGTATGCTAGTGTATTTTAGATGTGATACTCTGAAACTAAAGACAAGATCATGGACTAGCCATCGTTGCCAAGTTGCAGTGTACTAAACATTGTAATATAAATATAAAAGTAACAACTAGGGTATCTTTTAACAAATTAAAATCGCAACTACGTCTACAATAATACATATCACTCCTGAGATGTTACTACACTTCTGAGCTGTCTACCACCTTCGACTTCCACTGGCTTACGGCGTCGCAAAAAGCTGAGAAGGGAATGCGATTAGAACATTTGAAGCAAGGCACCATCTAATTGAAAGTCTAACAGGATATTTACCTTTTCGTTGTGGGTCTGCACAGGATGTAAGCTAAGTTTCGGACTGAGCTGTTGAAAGTGAACAAATTGATTTCTGTTGAATCACGCATGATATTTGCTCGGAGCTAGGATAAAGAAAGCGCAAAACGCAATGGAAATAGAGAGGCATGCGGGGTAAATTATACATCCTGAAACCTACAGCGCTTCGTGATAAAAAAAAAAAATGAGACATTACCTGTTCATGCGTAGTAACACCGCTGAGAGCAAGATAGAGGTGGTATGCGGTTAAACCTCCAACACTCCACATCAATAAGAAGCACAAAATGATGAGAGCAAAGCTGACTGGAGCCTGCTGTACTGCACTCAAAAAGTTTCGCTCTGGAACTCCTTGAAGATAAAGCGTGATGACGTGATAAATGGAGAAAGCTAGGGTATAGAGACACAGGACGGAGGCAGTGTTGATAAAGATAAAAAACGGCCGGTAATTTCTTCGGCCAATGCAGTTATTGAGCCAAACACAATGATGGTCTTCATTTTCTATGGAAGGGGGTGAGTCAGTTACGATGTAGAGCAACCCATACAAAAACCCATTGTAAACATACCAACACAGTTGTCGCATTGTCGACAGTGGCTGGACCGCGGAGGTCGATAGATACGACACGTATCACAATACTTTAGGTCTACAGTGTGGTCCTTCACAACCACTTTCTTAGCAACAGGGATTCGTCGATCAAGCGTTGTTCCGTAGGCAAATGAATTGCGGTCATCGAAATCATCAAGCGGTGGAGAGGGGTCTAAATTTCTAGGGATAATCTAAATTGTAAATGCTGTATGGTTAGACAAGCTCATGACATATAGGTATGACAGACCAATGAGTTGAGTTTCTACACTTACACCGGGATCAGTCCAGCTGGTTCGTACCATGGAAGCAAGAGCAAGAACGAATAAATAGGCGTATACGATTGGAACCGCGATATGGACATTGAACCAAATCCAGGGACAACTATGCAAACGAATGATTAAGGTTACATTTCGAATAGCTTATTAACCCTCATCATACTTGCAACATCGCTACTTACGTGAAGACACCAAATAATGCACAGGGTGCGATTAGTAGTATAAGAGCAAGTGCAAAAGCATAGTATTCACGGCTGGTCATGACGCGCCCTCCGCAGAAGAACCGGTTTCTTCCAGGAAACACTTGGTAGTTTCTTTGATTTTTTGCTCGGCTTGATGGTTTGGATGTTGGATAACGCTCCTGGGTCTTCTTGGGACTCGAGTTATCGCTCTTCTCTTTGCTGCTATTGATCAAAGTTGAGCCTTCTTCGTGAACACTGGGTAATAAAGTACTTCCATCTGTCACATTGGAAGCTCCAATAGAAGAATGACTTAAGATGTGTTGAGGTGAGAAGTCGAGATTTTCAAAACTTGACTCTTGCTGCTTGGATACTTTATCGGAAGCCGTCAATCCTAATTCGTTAAATGTTTGGAGGGCAATGTCTTGCTGCTCAGCCATGCCTGATGGGTTGTGGAATGTGTGCAACAACACAAAGCAATTTTTATAATTTTTTCCAGCTGCTTCCTCTTTGATTTTTTCTACCTCTCCATTCCAACTAAAAAAGTTAGGGCACCTTTTTCCCTCTTTATCTTTCGAAATGGAGATGCCACAACCCAAAGACAGAGAAGGCTCTAATGCTTTCAGATCTTGGTGGCGGAAGGTTACCACGGCTAACAACCCACAACAAGTTCCTCAACAACAGCTAGGTTAGTGTTTCAGCCCAGACCATGATCCAAACGTCATCCTATGCCTACTCAGACCATATCTTCTAGTTTTTGGAGTTCCTTTGACCGAGAGCATCCAATATGCTCACGCAGCCATAGCCTATGTGGATTGTAATGTACAATATGTGGGATTTGTTCCTTGCATTGTTGCCAAATGTGGCTCCTTTTTGAAAGATCGAGGTTGGTTATCCACCTTTTGCTATGTTTTCCCAATCCTATTCGTGACCACCTCGTACTAAAATTCTTTTTTTTTTTTACAAATTCAGGGCTCTACACGGATGGAATTTTCCGGATGTCCGGCAGGTATGTGTATTTCAATCAAAAATTTGTTGTTCCTGTATAGTTGACTTATATGCAGTTATTGCCTGGTAGCGCAAGGAGGATAGGTGACCTGCAGCGGATATTTGATACACCTCCGGATTACGGGAGTCAGTTGGATTGGGAAGGCTTCACCGTTCATGACGCTGCCAGCGTGCTTCGACGATTTCTCAACTACTTGCCTGAACCTGTCATTGTGTCGAGCTTTTACCAAGTGTTTCGTGACGTGATCGGTAAGTAGTGATATAGTTAGCCGTTTACCTGACCGGATTGGCTGTACAGGAGTACAAAGCTGACCAAAAAAGATATTGGGTCATAGATCAACCGATAAGTGAGCAAGAGAAAGTGGAGGCTTACCAGGGTCTACTAGATCAACTGCCACAAGACCACCAATACCTCTTGCTATATCTATTGGATCTCATGGCCCTCTTTGTACAAAATCAGAAAACAACTCGTATGGATGCTTCTAACCTCGCGTCAGTATTCACGCCTGGTATTTTGTGTGCTCCTGAGCATGCTATGAACCCCGCTCATTACAAGACTTCACAAAGGGTGATTCAGTTCCTGATAGAACACCATGAACATTTCAATATGCCGAAGAAAGCTTGGTACGTCTTGGACAATAAAAACCCAACACCCGATTCCACTACTACCACAAGCATTGATAGCCAGTCACAACAAAGCACGTTACCCCAAAGACGCGGAACTCCATTGGATATCTACCGCAAACAACAGCATGAGCTTAATCGATTATCTTTTGCCAGCTCAACTGGCTCTATTGGCGGTGAAGAAAGGAAAGCAAAAGCACTCAGCCGATCTCGTACAGTTCCATCAAAACGCGCGAGGTTTGGATCGCATGATCCGCTGCAAGTAGTTCAGCTCAGCAACGGACCACGTAGCGAAGGCACATCACCCAAAATCACAGGGCAATAATCATAGGCAACTGCAACCCATCCTTACAGCCATGTACATAAATATCTTTCATCCATGCTGCTTTATTTTTTTTTTCTGGAAAATTTCTATTATACTCACTTTCATTATCTCAGTACCAATGATTAAAACCAACCACCCCTCCCTACATTTTATTTTTTCGACATAGCATTTACATTGACCAATGTTGTTGGGAAGCAAAAAGTTTGGTATATGCGTGCAGCTGAAATGATACTACTTGCACACTTGAGTTCTACTCTTGGTACGCCAAATTTATAAAGAAGTCAGTGCGAAGCGCTTGCCAAGAACGGTTCGTCATGACGCGCTTGGAAATGAAAAGTATAGACGCACAAATACTCCATTTCTTTAATTTATTGGAAACGCTATACAGACTTATTTGAACCTTAGATATATGGCAGCCAGTAATTTTAATCTGCAAGCTTTGTGTGCCACATAGGTAGCGAGTGTTCAATGGTAAGCGAAAAAGTTCAGGCAGGTGCCGTCACCGACGTCATGCCCAGTACAAAAATTTCAGATGCCGAAGGCAGCGGAATGCTACGAACTTGAACTCGGTCATCATGCCTGTAAGTATCGTTGGATTTTGAGCAGGTAGCCTGCCGGTATAGAGTCCAATGCTCTTCGCGCTTAGCACTTTGAACCTGACGACTTGAAGCGCGAAATGGAGAAAGTCAACATCAGCCAGTCTTTCTAACCTATTTTACACAATTAGGCATATCATTCCCAGTTTAACGACGGCGACTTCCAGTCGATTGGCAATTTCTTCATTCTTCCCATCAAAACCAAGGTCAGAGGCAATGCTCCTATGGGTCAGTACAATGAAATGTTTGATGTTGGGAGGAAAACTTGTCAGGTCTGACCGGATTTTTTTGATATATATATATTACAGCGGACGCAAGTTCTGAAGACATTATAGACGAGGCTTTAAACTTATTCCGAGCAAATTGCTTATTCCGCAACTTTGAAATCAAGGGAAACGCTGATCGAGTGCTCATCTATCTTATCTTGTTTATATCCGAGTGCTTGAGCAAGCTTGCCAAGTCACCATCGCCGGGAGACGCGGTCAAACAATTGAGCACCTTGGCAGTTACCAACTTTGCTATTCCTGGTGATGCAACCTTTCCCTTGAACGCCATGTACTCGCATCCCCCAGATAGAGGCCAAGCAGGTAATAAGCACGGGAATGAGATGAAGCCACAACTCATTCGCTTTATTAACCTCATTACCCTTAGATCAACTTCGTATCTACATACAGCAACTCCGTCAAGAGATGGCTGTCCGACTAGTCGAACGTGTCTATGTCGATGGCAAGCCATCCAAGTGGTGGATGTGTTTCCAGAAGAGAAAGTTCATGGGTCTCGCTTTATAATTAGGCCTTGTAGTGTAATACTTGAAAAGAGAAATGCATAAAGTCAGATTGTAATTATGAATGCTTGCTTTTACATTTTGGTTTTTACATCGAGGAATATGATTATTGTAGGATTACATGGAAAGAGTTGAAGTGAGAACTATATACTATTGGTATGGCATTTTAAATCTTCATTTTAAGCTTATGGCTCAGTGTGCGATTGATTTTTCAGCTGTACACCGCGTTTTGTCCAAAAGCTTTTTCCATACGTAACAAGCTGTGAATTACCGTTTAGTTTTCCAGCCAGAAAAAGCATCATTTTTCCTACATGAGAAATACTTACCAACTCATCGCCTTTCTTGATTTTATCCTTTGTACTTTGAACAAAAATACCAACCCGAATCGCCTTTGTACGTTCATCCTGATAATTCAAAAAGCACACGTTTGGTCTTTCACCGATGCCTCGGAAATCATTACAGAATCGCGCTTCGTTTCCATATTTACCGGCATCGATAGATAGATCAGGCCCAAATCGCAGTACGTAGTCCGATTTGGGGTCATACTGATCTCGGTATTCGACAATGCCAATGTAATCTATAATGAGCTGTTTGGGAGTCAGGGTTTGGGCGGCGTAAAGACCGTATGCTCCACAGCATGGGTGTTTTGGATCGGTGATGCGCTTTATCTTGACATTCTTTCGTGTGACTTTGGGGGAATTGTTGTAAGTTCCAACCACATTGACATTCTCATTTATGAAGGTGACTGGAGGTTCAGGAGCTCCAGGTTTGGGCATAAACATGGCTTTTAGCTCGGCTGGTATCTTGGGCGACCAAACCAGACGGTCGATACACACCACTTCGGGCGTCCACCCTGCTGGAGCTTCGGCTGGCTTGATATCTCGGTACATGGCTATTGAAAAGACGGTCCCCCGCGTTATTGACGGCAGCGATTGATGCGCAATTTTTTTTTTCTCACTTTCTTTTTTTCATTCTTTTTTTTTATTTCATTCATAGGAATAGGATTGAAGGCTGCTTTAAAGGCTACTTTACGACAAGCACATCGCTATACGACTTTATCAATTGAGTCGATCGGTTATCTTGCATCTCAGTCCGTAAAACAGGCTGGAAATCAACAGTTCAACACATGTAAATGGAATCAAATTGATTCTGGTTTGAATTTCAAGATAAAAAAAAAAAGTAGGCTTCTTTGCATTTATTTGTAATAATCAGGATTGGTAAAAGGCTCGGACAGTGTGAATACAACTCACATGTATTATGTGTTCTCGAGTAATATAAATTTACGTTTCGTCATTGCCAACAATGCCTGATTATATACAAAAATGCAAGTCTAAAGTTAAATGACCCCCAACCCACTCAAACACGCATAACATGTAGACACAGATTTGTCGATGATTTATTACGTTCATAGTCGATCCAGTACGCTACCTTTGTCTCAGCGGTATAAGTGGCAATGCCAACATCACAAAGATTCTTGCAATTGTCGTAACCAAAGACCAAAGGGGTTCTTGTCGACCAACATGTAAAAGTAGTGGCTTGTGGAAATTAAGCGACCATGGCGGAAGCGGTGGCGGACTCACTGTAAGAGAGAAAAAAAACAAGAGGTCAAGGTAGACAATTATCGAGCATGCAAACAAGCCACTTTTCGAAAAAAGTGCTTGTAGCATTTACACTCTGTCATAATGTCCAATCGGCCAATTCAATATTCAGAGCGAGAGATTTCTCATCATCGCATCTAGCTGTAAAAAAAAATTTGCAGTGCATGTGCGTCAAAAAAAGGATACTATTTCCAGTTGGGAGGCAATTGACCGGCAGTCTTGTAGTAGCGGGCAAGACGGTGGATACGAGATTCGATAAGAATCAAACGGAACTTGGAGTCCTTATCCTTGCGGTTGCGCTCCAAATGCTTGCGGACGGAGACAGCCTTCTTGATGAGCTGGTACAAATCTTCGGGGATCTCAGGAGCGAGACCGTTGGACTTCAAGATACGGAGGACCTTGTTACCAGTAACACCCTTGACTTGAGGAATACCGTGGGAGTCACGAAGAATGACACCAATCTGGGAAGGAGACAAACCCTTCTTGGCGAGCTTGAAGATCTGCTCGCAGACTTCCTCGGGAGTGGTCTTGACCCAGGAAGGAGGAGTACGGCGGTAAGGGAGGGCACTGCTAGAGATACCTTTTCCAGGAGCGTGCATGCGACCCATTTTAGATTACTTTTATGTGTGGTGAAAAGAAGAGAGTGATCTATGGTTGTTGAGAAGGGTGGCTTTTGAAGCAAAAAAAAAATTTGCCAGCGAGCGTTTCACGTCACACGAATTGATGACCAAATTACAACTTTGCATCAAACGCTACCTTTGTATTCAGAATAGGCGTCCTAGAAGGTAGACACGTTCTGAATATGTACCAGAGATCGATTGAAGGAATTTAATCATGTTAAAGGCAAAACGTAACTACATAGACCTACTCTTAAGGTAATTAGATATAGCATGCAGTAACGATACCAAGCGTCATGCTTGCTAGACGCCGGAAAAAATGCATACTAATCTCTATAATTCTCACTGAACTTTTTATTGCAATTGATAGTGCTAATAGATTGAATTCGTTTGCTCTTACTCAAATGTATGTACATACGACAAGTTAACCACAGTAGACTCAACTTGCCAAAAATGGAAGCGGCGGAGTTCCATTTGAGGGAGTCGTCAGTACTTCAGATGGATTTACTTTGGAAATCCACAATCTTCCTTTTCTTTGAATATGGTGAGTATACCTATATACCATGACAGAAATATGTCTAATCATCAACGGATGATGATATTGGGTGGATGGATGGATGGATGAATTGCAGAAAGAAAGACAACCAACCTTTAACAACTTTTTTAATGTTGAATTCACTGTAATGTCAATGAAGGCAACGCCATGCCCGCATTCAACATACGACATCAAACACACACATACGTCCTCCTCAATCACTATACTGCTTGCACCATACTCCATCTCGTTTTATTGGCATACGCTTCCGTTCTAAATGACAATATAGGACTGACCATCTTCTTTTCTACCTCGATAGGCTGACCAGGAACAGACTCCTCAAAAGCGCAGAACTTTCCGCAAGTTCTCTTACCGCGGTGTCGACCTCGACCAACTTTTGGACCTCTCTTCTGAGCAGGTAAGAATATGTGGATCAGGAGCATGGAATTAAGATATTGTAGTCTTACGCCAATATATATGTTACCGTAGTTCATGGAGCTCGTCCACTGCCGTGCTCGCAGAAGATTCCAACGTGGTTTGAAGCGCAAGCCTATGGGTCTCATCAAGAAGCTCCGTGCTGCCAAGAAGGAGGCTGTCGGTAACGAGAAGCCCACCACCGTCAAGACCCATCTTCGTGATATGATCATCGTTCCCGAGATGATTGGCTCCGTCGTTGCCATCTACAACGGTAAGGTTTTCAACCAAGTTGAAATCAAGCCCGAGATGGTTGGTCACTACCTCGCTGAGTTCTCGTAAGTACCCCCCTCACATTGATATATCATCAGCAATTTCATACGCTTTTCCCTAACATCTGTCCGCATTAGCATCTCCTACAAGCCCGTTAAGCACGGTCGCCCCGGTATTGGTGCCACTCACTCTTCTCGTTTCGTCCCTCTCAAATAAATATATATTGGGAGTGTACTTTGTTATACAGGATGCAATGGCATCAACAATAAACCACATCTTTTATTGAAGGAAACGCATGACTTTTGTGTCCTGATTTTACGTGACGGGGTTTTGTTACAAAAAGGTATCACTACCAGAAGACTAATTTTCTAGTTCGCGTTGATCTCTTCCGTACAATGCTCAATGATCAAGACAACACAGGCAAAGATACGGATGTCGATACTTCACGTCACGTAGATAAAGTCGACGACCAAGTCGACAACCAAGTAGACAACCCGTCCACCTCCATTGTTGGGTATTGGGATATTGCTTTCATTCATGCTTTTGCATGCAAATTCTTAGTGCTAGACGATCCAGCTTTGCATCCGTGTCCAGACTTTCAACCAGAGGTATGAATACGTATCGTAGCAACACATATGCGCTCGATATGGTCTCTTGACATGTATCTACTTAATAGGATCTCGAACAAGCCCTTATGTCAAGAACAAAAAACGATCTCATAGACCAATTGATTTGTTGTTTTACAAGCAACGCTCTCAACAGAAAGAAAATATATGAGTACGCATGGTTGTTGATATGTAACATCATGAATGACGCTTTTCTGACGGGAAAACATTCATTAGTACAGCGACGATACGAAGAGGATTGTTTGAACTATTACAAGCCAAAATCAAGGCATCTGACTTTTTGCTACATTTCAATCCAATTTCTGGAAGCACAGACTTTGACACGTTAGAACCTATTATCAAGGTAATAATCTCCAACATACAGCAGCATACTCCAACATTATACGGAAGTCTTAATTCAACTTCTCTTGTCATCAGTTAGAAATATTGCGCTCTTTAGTGGAATGGCAGCTGGAAGACTGCGTTGCTATAAGAGGTCTTATGGAAAAGCATTGTCGAGGGAACCGCTATCAAGAGAGTAATCCAATCGACGTTTTGCCTGTTGGAATCGATTCTAAAAAGCGCGTTTATTGGCAATTTGGTGATTCCACTAGATTATGGCGCGAGAAGCAGGGTGCTAAGACCGAGGAACGATCACAATGGGAGATCGGTAAAGAGCATTCTTAATTGGATCCAATAGACTTCATTCGTTAGGCACCTTCTAATCCTGTTTCACGCAATTACAGTCACAAATACGTTAGAGGAATTGAGGACATTCACAGAGGAAATTGCAGAGACCAAGAGCCGGATAGAGAAGCAATTGTACTTGAATTTAGCGAATCGAGTAATACCTGACATCGAAGAAAGCATTGCGGCGCGCGAGAAGGTAGAACGGAAAAAACAGTCAAAAGAGCGACTATTGGCTTTGCCGTTCATGAACGATCCAATGACCCTTCGATCACGCAATCGGAAACCTGTAAGCTACCGCTATGACAACGTGTACGATGATGGGGTTGAAGACGATGAATATGAGGAGCTGGAAGATGAAGCTACTTCAGCGAAAACCGGAATCCGGTCAAGTCGACGAATTGCTCAAAGAGATACAAGCCCACAACGAACAAGATCTAGCAGCAGGCTGCGCAGCGATAATAATGAAAGTCTAGAAGAATCCGCAAGCGAACATAATAGTCTTTTGGGTGTGGATGATCCTATGCAAACCGATTCAAGTCCAATAGTCATCATACCTTCATCCATAGAACTGTAATTCATAGAATTCTGACTGGGCTCAAAATATCAGCAATTAATGTTTCAAAACGTTTTGATACCTATCTGAGAATATTGTTTATTCTTTTTGTTGACTTCGTTTTTTTTTTTTTTTGTGAAGTCTATTGCACATTCCCCTCCAGCAGACTTAAATGAATTCCTTACGTATGCTGAGGCCAGCCGCCGCTAGAGCGGTATCAGCATCTCGAGCTCGTATGGCTCAGTCCGCAGTAGTACTCAAGCCCTCTCTAAACAGCACCGCACGTCAAATTACTCGACCGCTGTCAATCAAGAGCTTGTTTGCCAGCAAGGGCGATAATGACCAAAGTACTGCTATCAAGCAGCCTATCTTGTCCCAAGACAACTTATTTCACCCAATGTCTGAGTCACCGATTCCTGAAATCCGTGACAGAGCTACTATTATCAAAAAGTACGGTACGTGCCCTGTATGCAACGAAGAGCACCACGGCGACCGTGCTGCAATGCAGTCCCCTGAATTCGAATGCCCTGACTGTGGACTTCCCACACATTGCTGCGAGGAACATTATCATAAAGGCAAAACTGAGCATGACAAGATATGTGGCATCCTTCGTGAACATAATGAAGATGAACACGACCTTCGTTCCGGCCGACCAATGAAAGAGTTTGAATTTCCAAGTAAGATTGTGTGCTTGATGGATTAGTCTGGATATTCCTTGCAGGTGTGCTAACATTCGAATTTTTACTAGGTGCCCAAGGTTTTGATGAAGCTATCAATATGGCAAATTGGGATGTCTTCTTCTATACCCGTAGTTTCCCGTCTATGGATTCCGACAGGAACATGCGACATGTCTCCAAACTACTGACATATCCCATCACAATTGGTTCTGTATTGCACGAGTCATCTCCATACAGAAAGCAGGTTACTCCCGAAGGCCTCAGATCACTTGCAGGTAAATTGACTTGGGCATCACCATGCACCTTATGATATAACCGCCATAATTTACTAAACTTATGCTCCCTGGTTAGCTATTCGCTCTATTCTTTATCCCAAGGTGATATTGGCTAAGGATGGTGTTACAATGTTGAAGACTGAGACGGTGAATCTTTATTTACTTGGTGCTAGAGCAGAGTCTACTTTGCCTCCTCATATCTGGTTACAATTGTCGCACTTGTTCCCCCAAACGCCATTCCATCTCCATTTCATTGGCCCTGACACGCTTCCTCCTAACCGAGAGCCATACACGACCTTCTTGAACGATCGATTGACCTTTACATACGACAATGCTATGTATCACGACTACCATGAAAAGATTGGATCATTCGACCCATACCGTGATATATACTTCCTATTTGCTCCTGGCATCGGCCACCCCGATTCACGTGAAGCATGGAAGCCATCCATTGCTAAAGCATTGGACACAAAATGTGCTATGTTCATCACTGGATTCGATCAAACTGATGTACAAACAGATGTCAAGGCTGTTGAAGAGGACCATGGGGAAGATTTTGATTGGATTTTGAAGCCGACGGAGAATCACTTCAAGAGTCTCAAACATGACATCAACTTACAGGATCTAACTCAAGCAATATGCGCAAATTGGGGCATTTGGGGTATTCGAGGAAAGCGATATGAAGTTACTCATAATACAGAAGACGAATAGAATGTAATTATATTAAAAGAAAAAGATCTCAATGACAATGTAAAAAAGCATAATGTTGGATAGACAAATAAACTGAATGGTTAGGCCCATTCCCTTTTTTCCAAATACTGATGTTGGTGGAGAAAATCTTGCTACTCCCCGAATTCCGATCATAGAAAGAAAAGACTTCAAATGAGCTTGTCAGAGGCCATGTGTCATCCATCTGTTTTGTAATGAAACTTCCATTCTGTAAATTGGCCAATGACATTCCATGTTGAAAATTTGTATACCCTTAGGTCTCACTCGGATATCGCTTGAAACCAACGAGGTAGTATCATACTTCGAAAATCAAAAAAAATATTCACACCCAAACCTCTCTTTGTTGCCTTCTCCTTCATTTTCAACGATTTGTGAGACAAAGTATGCCGCTGCCACCACCAAGTTCATACCCGGATATACGCCCCTCACTATCGGATTCCGAGAGTCGTTCAAATCGATCCAACCATGCCTATGACCAAACAAATCTATCTCAACAGCGACTTCTTGGAACCCCTCGCTCATCGCCTTCTCGCGAGGCTTCTCCAACTAACACTGCGGTTCAGACTCTATCATATAACACCTTTAGCGATGAGAATCCTTACACCGACGATTTGAAGAAAGATTTGGCCGATAAAGACTTCGATACGACTGTAAAACAGCACATCGCACTCAGTCTAAGAGGACTATTAAACACCTCCGCCGTCCTTCTGGTACTGCTGGGTCTTGTAGGAGTATTTATGGCACTACCCATTACCCTGTCAGTCACAAAGAATAATCAAGAGCGCCAAGCTGCTGCCGAAAAAGCAAATAATTGGAATTCTACTGTTCCTCCGACGACAACAATTCCTCTGATACCAGGTGGAGTGCCAGTTATAGATTCCGACACACCAGCCAATGCACGCACCAAAACTTCGCTCAATGGAGAGACTTGGAAACTTGTATTTTCAGACGAATTCAATAAGCCTGGTCGAACTTTCTATCCGGGAGAAGATCCATTTTGGTAAGCTACACTGACTTGCAAAGATATTCCATCTGTATGAATATGGAGCGAATGGCCAACTAATATATTAACCACTAGGGAAGCTGCTGATCTGCATTATTGGGCGACGAACGACTTGGAATGGTATACACCAGATGCTGTTACTACAGCTGGTGGAAATCTAGTCATCACCTTATCTCAGAGGGAATTACACAATTTAGACTTTGCCAGTGGTATGCTACAGTCATGGAACAAGCTTTGTTTTACTGGTGGTTTAATTGAAGGTAAAGAAAATCAAGTCCAACTTCTATGCTCATCATCATATTATCTCTTACGCTGTATAATAGTGAATGTCTCATTACCTGGTCCTCCGGATGTCGGTGGATTTTGGCCAGGAGCCTGGACGATGGGAAACCTAGGTCGCCCAGGCTATGGTGCAACAACGGATGGCGTATGGCCTTATTCCTATAGCAGCTGCGATGCGGGCGTTACGAAAAATCAGTCCATGCCAAACGGGTTTTCTTACCTTCCTGGTCAGAAACTTAACTCCTGCGTAAAAAGTGGGGACCACCCTTCCATTGGGATAGGTCGCGGAGCACCAGAAATTGATATTCTCGAGGTTGCTTCTGCGGATGACAACTTTGGTGGCGATGTTGGCTCCGTCAGTCAGTCTGGGCAGTTTGCACCGTTTGATTATGCACTCACGCCTAATTCAAAGTACATATATCTCAGCAATACTTCCAACGGAGATAATGGAAAAACCATCATGAACGGCTACAAGGGTGGCAACTCCCAACAAGCAGTGTCTGCTTTGACAGCTTTGGATCCAGAAATATATGACGGTCAAAAATATCAAACATTCGCGTTTGAATATATTCCAAGTGATACATCGGGAGAGCAAAGCTACGTTCGGTGGCTAGTTAATGGCAAAGAAACTTGGCGGTTTTTAGAACCGGCAGTTGGACCCAATCCCAAGTCAAAAGTAGGCCAACGTCTCATCAGCAAAGAACCAATGGTAAGATAGATTTCGTTAACTCTGCTCATGATATCTCTGACTAACATGTTTCCCTTTAAGTCGGTGGTGCTCAATCTCGGCATATCCAATAACTGGGGCAACGTCAACATGAAAAAATTGCCTTTCCCCGCACGCTACTATGTTGACTACGTTAGGATCTACCAGCATCCTGACAGAGTTAGTCTTGATTGTGATCCAGCGGACTATCCAACATCTGATTACATCAAAATGTAAGTTTTGATTGCTTCGGTTGAAATCTTCACTCAACTGTCTTTGTGATTAACCATGGGCTTTTAGGCACTACAACGCGTACACCAATCCGAATTTAACCACCTGGAGTCAAGCCGGTTACAGCTTCCCCACTTTTAGTCTCTAGACAGTATATCAATCATCATATTATCACATTATATCTACCTTAGTACAAATCTAATGTTATTTATTATTATTTTGTTAAAACAATAACAAACTACCAAACATAAAAACGTTTCAAATATGGAATCTCGGATAATGGGAAATTTTTACGCTGGACGCCAAACTCGATGAAACCACGTGACCGGCGATTTGCCAGAACGCAGAGGCGATATTAACACACGACCAAGTGGCCACGATTGGATCCTCCTCTTTATTTTCCCTTAGCCATGGTATATATCTATCCTATTGTCATTGATATTGCTGTCGATGGATGCGTGCGCATTTGGATGGATGGATTGATGGATGACAGAAGACGGATGTCGACAGAGTGATTCTGAATTCGCCATCACAATGTAAAAATGCGACTTTTACATGGTCAAGGCGACACTACAAAACATAGTAGACAACACAGGATAATTGAAACGACACTGTTCTTGTATTCACCTCTTATTCAACCTTTGCACAATTGCTACCAACATACACGATTTCACACGCATCCTGAGCAAGTGTGGGTTATGTCAGTAGTCAGACCATTTTTACTAATTCCCAACCTTTCCTATTTTCTAGTCTGAAGAAAAGGCCCCTGCCACCAACCCCATGCGTGAGCTTCGTCTCGAGAAGTTGGTTCTCAACATTTGCGTCGGTGAATCTGGTGACAGACTTACCCGTGCCGCCAAGGTTCTTGAACAGTTGACCGGTCAGACCCCCGTCTACTCCAAGGCCCGCTACACCGTCCGTACCTTCGGTATCCGTCGTAACGAAAAGATCTCTGTCCACGTCACCGTCCGTGGTGCCAAGGCTGAGGAGATTCTTGAGCGTGGTCTCAAGGTCAAGGAATACGAACTTTTGGCTCGCAACTTCTCTGAGACCGGTAACTTCGGTTTCGGTATCCAAGAACACATCGATCTTGGTATCAAGTACGATCCTTCCATCGGTATTTACGGTAAGTGACATGATCATGAATGACAATCTTTCATCATGAACCGGATTTTAATTGGCTTCCTTTTTTTTGTCTAATAGGTATGGACTTCTTCTGCGTTATGGGCCGTCCCGGTTACCGTGTTGCCCGCAGACGCCGCTGCAAGCAGAGCGTTGGCATCCAGCACAAGGTCAAGAAGGTACAGTATGGTTTAGCACTTTAGGAAATGTTTAGAACTTGCATACTCACTCTATGCTCTTTTGTTTTTATAGGAGGAAACCACTCAATGGTACAAGTCTCGCTTCGACGGTCTTGTTCTTAACAAATAAATCAATGTCTATTCTTGTCTCCATTAAAAAAAATAAAAATGTTATTCGAAGGCTAATTATGCCATGTTGAACCTAACGTTGGATTCGTCTTTCGCTAGTTAGCAATCATGGCGATACTGTGTGGCAGACCTATATTTTTAACTCTCGACACTGTTAATACGCATCTATGAAATGTAGCCAAGGTCTACTTTGGTAGTAAGAGGGCAAAACAGATATATTGCTGGCTTTGTATGGCACAACTACGAAGCCGATACTATCAAACAGGGAGGTACTTTAGTTAACTCTTACCTTATAATCTTCTACTATGCTACATGACATGAAAACGATTGTTTAATTGGTATTTTACACCGTTAGGTGTCTTATCTGCGGTCTGGGAAATTTACACATTCTAACCTGTAAACACCCCTGCCGGCTAGGAGCCTGTCTCTTTCAAAGTTGTAGCCATTGATATTGTCCAAAACTCCACCACTAAGATCTTTTTTTTTCTTTCACATTTGGTTCACTTTCATATTAGAGGGACATACTGTTTTTTAATAGATGATACTTATATACAATCACACTTCTAAGAGTAAGATAAAAAAAAATAAGGCAGCGTATGCAATAGCATAGGCTACTATGAGATGGTAAAATTTATGGAATCTACTTGGAAAAGCTCCGGTCTTTTCAAGTTAATTATTTGGTTGCCAAGTAGCGAGCGTACCGTTCTTGACGCTGGAGAGCGTAGTCTACAGACTTTCCTGAGCTCCATAGGACAACAGTGGCGGCGAGACCAACGTAGAACAATGTTCCACTTTCAAGAATGGGAGCAGATACAAAGTTACTCTTCTTGTTCTTAGCAGCAGCAGCAGGGGCAGTAGTGGTTTTCGTTGTTGTAGTATTGGCAGTAGTGCCTCCATGGCTAACTGCGTCGGCTCTGCCAACCAGTGGGGCTCGACTGAAGCTTGCAGAGGGAGATGGTAAGGCAGGGACGGCAGAAGCTATGCCGATAAGCATTGAGAGCACGAGGATCACCAGTGAAAAGATTTTGGTCATTTGAGGTATAAAGTATATGTGGTTCCTGAACCAACAGGGTGCGACGGGTTAACGATATATAAAGGAGATCCCTAGCAAGCGGTCTTTAAACAACCTCGACAATGGACCTTCAGACCACCTGCGACCTGAATCTCATTATGAAGGTCCGATGAACCAATTGCTAAGATCTCGTGCTAAGATCGGAATCATGGCTTGTATCGTTGTTATTGTAACCTTGATTTTTCTTTCGCGGAGTCACCAAACGCTGACCCGGCTGACCCAGAAATTTTTTATCAGATCTTTTTTTTTTTTTTTTCCCTTCTATTGTTTCCCAGCCCGCCAAAAAAAAATTATCAGATGGAATAATACTTTTTTATATTATTCGCCAACTTTGGCCTTCTCTCTCAATGCAGCAGTCTCTTATCTTCTATATGGAATACGACTCTATAATGATTGATCTACATTAAATAAACTGTTATATGATTCTCTTGCACTCAAACCTCATTATCAATATGTCCGTTCACTCACGCTAACCCACGCTTCCTTCCATTTGCGGAATGTCGCTGACCGTTGCTTCATAACGGAGATTCACAATCCACTATCCTGAAGAGGAAAACGTGGATTACGAATAGTTATCAGATTCTGTAGATGCTCCACCTAAACATTCATACTACCTAACGCTCACTTTGAGTATTGTTGTCAAAGAAGAAATGTTTGAACTCTATGAAAAGAAACGAAATTCCCGTACACTTCTTCAGGTACACGCAGATATCTGCAGTATTGTTTTTTTTTACAATGACTGTTAATAAATGCAATTATGGATCTTCTAGACATGCAAACCTCCACTGAGTCTCCGAGTCATTTCAGTACAATGGCGTTTTTTTTTTTTTATTAACACTTAGTCTGCCTTGCATGTTTCCGTCGGTCCCCACCCCAAGCTCTAAGTCCCGACGCATGAAGTAGCGACGGAACGCAAAAGTAAAAGCTACCAATTCTTAGAATTCTGAAAACTCAAGCTCACAAGGTTTTTTTTTCATCTGATAACTTTTGAACCGAGTAAACTGATCTACTAAAGAGGCACAATATAACCCTCTTCAGACATATCAATGATAGTTTTGCTAAGCCATTGTAAACAAGTCAGGGATATTGGTAAACTCCTAGCAGCATTATTTGTTTTACATTGTCATTAAAACGATCGTAGCTGCAGCATCTCTTCTCCCCCTGGTCAAGAAGTAAGATGCAGTCTTGTGCGCTTACAAAGTCGGGCGATGAACAGGACGGAATTTTGGTTTGAAATCTGATTAGCAAAGTGCCACCACCCACCGGAATGTGATTGCAAAGGATGCAAGCCGGAACAATGGTACAACGCAGGGTGGTGACGATCGGAATACAGCGAGCATTGTTTATAGATCAGATTGTGTTCGCTTGTTTCCTTACACTAGCTGCTGAACTCAAAAAAAAAAAAAAAATAGCGTACGTAAAAAAAAAACCACTAGATAACTCGGTCCAGTACTCTCTCTCTCTCCTCTAATTGTTAGTTGCATTGCATGGCGCTATTATTTGCCACTCCATTCAGGGCAACCACTGAATTCTTTCAGGTACTAAATTAGTTGCAATTTAACAAAATTGAACGGGTGCATGGTTCACTGACCAATTTTATCTACATACAGGCGGGATATGCTTACGGTCTCTTCATGTGGGGAATCTATTTGCTATACTGCATTGGCGAGCAGGTTCACAGAGGCATGGTTTACCTTCGGCGCAGGCGCTTGACGAATGGAAAGGACGTTGCTCCCCTCAAGGTGCTTCCTGGATGGCAACGTGTCTTCAAAAGAAAAGTCGTTATTCCATTTATCACCGACTGTATTTCGATCATGGAGATATGCCATATTGTTGCTCTATTGGCTATCAATTTAATCTTCATTTTCTTCGCTCCGTTCACTTTATCTGGAGACTATATGCTCCCAGTTGCTGACGTTTCCAATCGACGATGCGCTTATGTGGGACTTGTCAATTTCACAATTGCTTTTATCATGGTCACTCGCAATTCTATCTTTTCAAAACTTTCAAGCCATTCCTTTGACGAACTTGTTCCATACCATCGTTGGTACACTAGAATTGGACTTGCTGAGCAAGGCGTCCATATTGGATATCAAATGTAGGTTTAATTGGTACATAGACAGCAATTTATAGTGTATTGCATGCACTAACTAACTTTATTGGTACTATCTAGCTGGAAAGCCTACAATAGATACGGAAACGTCAAAGATTCTCTCTTTTACAATTTCGAGATACAGACTGGTACTATTGCAACCTTGGGATACATTATTCTTTATATAACATCCTTTGAAACTATCCGTCGTCGTTACTTTGAGTTCTTCTACTACTCTCATGTTTTCGGTATCTTGCTCTCTACAGCTGGTGCTCTTGCCCATGAATATGGCGATATGGCTATCTTGGCGCCAGGCGTCTTTTTATGGCTAGCTGATAGATGCTTCCGATACTACAACTCCCATTATCAGAAGACTGTCACTGTGGCAGTGGAAGCAAACGAGAAGCAGACTTTCACGCGCATTTTATTCAAAAAAGAAGGTCTTGAAAAAAGCTTTATCCCTGGTCAATACGTCTTCGTGGCGATCCGTCAATCCAAGGGATTCCATAGAATGTTTGAAAGTCTAAACTGGCATCCTTTTACTATCTCAGAGATCATGACAGAAAGTAGTCAGCAACAGCAAGAAAAAAATCTTGAAACTGGCAAAGTCAACGAGGTTGTGGATGGTCTTCAAGATGAGAAATCTCCTACCAACGTATCTTCATCACATACTCCAACTTTATCATCCCAAAATGATAGTGACGACACGGCTGTCTCCTCGGGTTTTGCAAGCATTCATATTAAAGGCATTGGTAACATGACAAAGCGATTATTCTCTACCAGCCAAGCCAATGGTGAACAAGTCCAACTCAAGGTCGATGGTCCATTTGGTGCCAACAGCCTTTACTTCCAAGACTATGAAACAGTCGTCTTAATCAGCGCAGGCGTTGGTGTCACTCCTTCTCTGACTATTTTGAAAGATCTGGTCGAAAAACGATCAAAGGGCTACGCAACAGTGAGAACCAAGACAATTCATTTTGTATGGTCCATTCGCGAAATTGGTATGTTGTCATTAAATCAGCCTTCTCATCTTTATTTATTCTGTACTAATTCAATTGTCAAAAAGAACACGCTGAAGCTTTTGTTTCTATATTGAAGGCTTGCCGGGATCTTGCTGCCGTTTCCATTCAACCGTTGGATGTCAAGTTCGAAATATACCTCTCAGCGTCTCACGACAATGGTTCTGAGATCTTCAAGGATCTTGGAAATAGCTTGACACTTCACAACAAGAGAGCCATTGTCAATGAAGTCATGACCGATATTGCTATGCAACATACCGTCGAACGGGTTGCTGTGCAAACTTGTGGCCCTGCCGATTTTATGCGCGAAGTGGAGAATATTTCATCAGCCAACGGCTGGAGTGTTCGAGCAGAAACGTTCCAATTTTAATTTCATTTATAAGATAGCATATTATTTACATAGAGGCTTATGAATATTGTTTGTATCCAATTCAATTTTGTAGCATAAAGAGTATTTTTTCTTCCGTACCTTTGTTTCATCGCTGCTTGAAAACGTGAGGGCAAACGATGCCAGAATAATTGTGACCACTGTTTTTCGCGGAGCAAAAAAATTTGGGCCAAAGTGAACGAACAAACTCATTGCATTTTTCTTTTCGAATCAGCTAGCATGGGTAAAACAAGAGAAACAGTGTCTAGCGATGACAGCGACATGGAAGATTCAACCACAAGGTAAGACTATTTCTCGCTCAATAATCGTAATGCTTTTTAAGCAAATGTACAAATTCGGCAAAGCAAGCGATTACCAACTTCAGTGTTACTGCTCTTGAGAAGGTTATGTTATCGCTAACGACCGATTTATTGTTACCTTCTTCACAAACAGCTATCGACCTCCGGATATGTTTAAAATCGCCAATTCCACACACGCATCACCCTTTGATTACGAGCAACTTACTGACGATGACAAAGAACTCTGGCTTATTCGAGTACCTCATAATGTGAGTTTTTTCATCAGCCTTATTGATCTACCTATACCTTCTATGGGGGTGTTTATTTGTGCATTCGGCTTTTGGGAAGGGCTGTTGACGACATGGAAGATTATTTTTTTTTCCCAAGGGAAAAAAATTACACTTCTCTGTATATATTATTCAAATTGTGCAGGTGATTTTGAGCGGAATCAGGCAGGCGTGATCATGAAAGATTAAGATAAAAAGGGTTGCGCAATTAATTGGATCACTAATTCGAAAAATCTCTTCTTCGTATCCACCCCAATGCAGATAACTTCATCAGATCTTGTCGGAATGAAATTCAAGCTTCCCGGCGATCGCTCTCCTGGCAAGAGTCTCGGCAAACTCTCCAAACATTCGTCTTCGTATTCCATGTATCGCGTACCCGAGGCATTGGAAGAGTCTGACGAGAACATCCTGTGTGGTGGCCAAGAAATGTCTGGATTCAGATGCCTGGTCCCTTACATGAAGAGAAAAGGCAAGCTTGGATTTGGTAAGTTATCAGCTCACAATGAGCCAGAGTAGACGGGACTGGTGTATTTTAATTTTATTCAGACGGATGGCGACCCTGCAGGGTAGCCCCGGTCTGTTATGAATTGGGGATTGGGCATATCTTGCACCTGACGTGGAATCGGTCTAATTTGGATGTCTTGTTTATTAGCACCAAAACCCATCAAGCATAAGCTCATTTTGGATGAAAAGGTTGAAATTCCAGACACCACTGAGATTGGAGAAGAGATAAAAAACAAACCATGGCCTATTCGAGAGCAACCGCAAGGTATGCAGATGCGATTCAAGCCCTATGGCTTCGATACTTGTGTCCCCGTGACTACCAAGAAGGAGAAGAAGCGGTCGCATACAGCAGACTCGGACAAGAAATCCCACAAGAAGAAGAAGGCCTCTTCGTAAAACCAATCCCCTCCATCATTACCTCTCCATTAACTTTTTTGTTTTGCTACAATATTGCCCACAATGCATCATAGAAATTCCCAAATAAAATAAGCAATCATACGCGCAACTCACAAAGACTGTTGGAAAAATGCCGGTCGAATAATTTAAAACTCCTACATTGATGAGGATTGCCTTGTGTCTTCTTTCCCATAAGCCATGAACAAGATAAAGCCTGAGCAGCTGTTAGAGCTGGAACAACCGTTTATAAAGGTAATAACTATGAAGTTTGGATACACATTACTCTTCTATACCACAGTGTTTTGTCCATTGTCGCTGAATAAAGCAACGTCAAGATCCGTATGATTTGTACAACGCCATTATCCCATCAATGCCTTTTGTCCGGAAGAATTAACTTGCCCCTTTGCTATTCCTATCGAAAGATAATAACACTGACGCCTTCGTATTGACAGGTTCCTAACGAACAACTAAAGAAAACTCTCCGAAATCAAACCAAGTACCTTGAAAAAGAGATTTCCAACATCAATGACAAGATTGAAGATTGTGTCAAAAAAGCGAAAGCAGACCGAATAACCTCCAGCCAAGCAATGGCTATCATTGATGAACTGTTAGTACGACTGAGAAAACTTGGCCGAAAGGTATATAGATGATGAACAAGTGTAACATCAGCTTTGGTCCACTAATTCGCTTCAACATTTGCGTCTAGCTGGATGATATTAAGAAGGAAGAGCAACTATACACAACCAGGACAAAGATACGATTGGAGCATTTGAAAAATACTTCACAAGTTGCCCCAACCGACAAGGAAGCGTTTAACCGTTGGAGTAAGCTTAGACTTGATAGAGTATTGGTTGACTACATGCTTCGCAAGGGTTTCAATGATACAGCAAGAAAGATGGCCGAAGACAGTGAAATAAGCGTAAGATATTTCATTTCTTTGATACCACACCGTTTTCATTTTTTCCTTAAATGAAAATGATGTTGATAGGAAATGGTGGACGTCGAGCTATTTGCACAGTCAGCGCGGATTGAGGAAGCGTTGAAGCAACATAGCTGTTCAGAATGTATACAGTGGTGCTCAGACAATCGGAATAGTCTAAAGAAATTGAAGGTTAGACACTCAGTTATCTCACACACACATAATGATGTTACGTAACTGAACTTTCGTTGGATAGAGCACGCTGGAGTTCAATCTGCGTTTGCAGGAGTACATTGAACTCGTCCGATTAGGAAAGAAGACGGAGGCGATTCAATATGTTCAAAAGTATCTATCGTCATGGTCAGAAAGCCACTTACGCCAGCTTGAACAAGCGATGGCACTATTAGCTTTCCCAAAGGACACTCTTTGCGAACCATACAAGGTCAGATTGGAACAGATCGATGGAAAATCATACATGCAGGACACTATTAACCGATTTTCAAACAGAGTTTATATGATTCTCGACGATGGAAAAAGCTCATTGATCAATTTAAGGCAGATAATTTTGCCCTTTGTTGCTTAACTTCTCAACCATTGCTTTCCATTACGTTACAGGCGGGCCTGTCAGCGCTTAAAACTCCGCAATGCCAACAGCATGAGGACAAGAACTTGAATTGTCCTGTATGCGATACTAGTACGTTGGGAGCTCTGGCAGAGAACCTTCCCTTGTCTCATCACGTCAACTCCAGTATCGTTTGTCGCCTTAGTGGAAAGAAAATTGATGAGAATAATCCACCCATGTTATTACCCAACGGACGGGTATACAGCCTTCAGGTAAGGCAAAAAGGAACATTCCATGAGACAAAGTCCATATCCAGTCACATGATGTGCTTTCGCTTTTTTATTTTTATTTTGTTTAATTAGCAAGGGTGATTGATTTGTTATCCTATTTACAGGCTCTGGAAGAGATGGCCAGCAAGAACAATGGGTATATTACATGTCCTCGGACTGGGGATACCTTTGAGCTGGTGGAGACTAGAAAATTGTACATTTCTTAGTTGTAATATGCGACACCCACGTCTGCCGCATCCCGGCATTTTTGAAACTGTCCAAAGTGTAGCATTAGACAAACATACATATGGCAGTAGAAATAAAAGGCAATGGAAATGAAAAGCTCTAGTTACCGTCATAACGTAGAAGTATGTCTGACGGTGAGAAACTGACGTATAAGCTCAATGACCCATGTCTTTCTAGACCCGACCATTGCAACTTGCATCTTTTTTTTTTTTACCCCATCTCAAATTTGCGCAATTCGCAAACAGAGCTTTGGTTTATATTTTACCGTCTCTGTAAATAAGGTCAAAGCGAGCGTTATCAACTATAAAACTGTATGTTTGGATCTTTTTGGGCTCGTGCTCGGGTTTTATTGCTCAATTTTTATTTTTTATTTTTTTTTACCACAAAAGTAGCACTGACCAATCTGTCATTCTTCTCACCCATCATTCACACCGCAGGCCCGCAGCTTGAAATCGGCTCAATCTAAATGGCCCCAATCCTCCTAAAGATTAAAGGAAACAAATCCTTTTCGCCATTCTCGAATTTGGATTCAGAGGAAGAGCTCTCCAAGACATGGCGTGTGTGTACAAAAGTAAAAGATTCGCTCGAAAATGGGTCTCGTCTTGAAAACTTGTCATGGCGTTTGTGGTTTCTACATCATTTACTCGTTGATGACACAAAGTCAAAGTCCCATTTCAAAAAGCTATCGTCAAACACCACTCGACAACTAGAAGGCGAAAAAGGCACCGCTTTATCTCAGCTTCCAGCTCCTAAAAAGTTCGATTTTGGCAACGGCAAGGACGGAGGCGCATCGGTCATTGCTCAGCGTAGAAAACAAAAAGAGAAACAAAGTGTGTCTGATAGCGCCAAAAAGCGAAAGGCTGTTACCACCACTGCTCGATCACTGGTGTCGGACGCTATGTTTGGGGGGAACAGTCTCTCCACTATCAACTTTACCGCTCCGCTTTCTCAAGCTAACAGCAAGAAAGAGCCTGCGAGAAAGGTGATGAAGACATCGGCTGATCAAACTCCATCACGAAGGCCATTACCGCAACAAACCCCGCGAGAACAACAGCAACTCCCCACTCTCCAGCAACAACCACCGAAACCTTCAGCACAGACCATGCCACACCAACAGCAGCAGCAGCAACCACAATTTAATTATCAGCAAAGTCAGAACCCAACTCTTTATTCAAACTATGGACTTGGATACGATTTACAGCAACAACAACAACAGCAGCAACAACAGCAGCAACAACAGCAAATGCGACAAGTCACTGAAAATTTCGTTTTGCATCAGTATACTTCAGATCAAGCTGATAACCAGGTGGTTGAATTAGAGGATATATTTGGACCTTTTGATATGCATGCTCTGTTAAGCTCGGACCCTGGACAACTTCCTATAGTTGAACTTCCCTTCGATACTATGTTGACAGACCCCAACGGGTTCTCTCCCCTGTCGTCTGGGGCTCCATCTCCGAATTACCGTACATCGCCCTTGGCTTCCTCAAACACCATTGGGCAAACGTCATACTTTTACAAGAATAACAGTGGCTCCGTATATCCAAACATGCAGCAACCTTCTGGCCAACCCTCCATTCAGACGACTACCAATATGCATCTTCCTGGGCGAGCAATGGCGATGACCACACCCCAAAGCGTTCCAACAAGCCCCATTAACTCTGTACGACCGCCACTGTACTCAAACAACTCCACTGATGGATATAATGATGTGCAACCTACACAGCAGCAAAATGCTATGTATGTGCCATCGACGATGCCTCCACCGCCTCCTAGTGGCATGCAGAGCTCTAACATGTTGCAACATGCCTCCACTCCAAAAAGCTCATTAAACGACCGGTATTCATTAGGACTGACAGGGAAACAGGGAAGCTCAAGACCACTATATACCCAAAACCTGATGTACATAGATACAGACACTGCTAATGCCACGGCGGCCGACTTCAACACCTCCAATTTTGCTCGCCATCAACAGCAAGCTAGGCATAACAGCTTATCGGCACCTACCACTCCACTATCCAGCGTACCCCCATCATTGTCATCATCTGGCCCACTTCAGTCTGTTATCCATCATGTGCAGATGTCGCAACAACCCGTTTCTGCCCCTTCATCGCGTTCTGGTAGTAGAGCCAGTTCACCAACATTAGACGTGAAAGCTGCTAAACGTGCGAGCGGAAATCGACCGACGGTGGCGTCGGCGTCAGTGAGCACAGATGGCGAATCCAGCAGCAAATCAGTGTGCTCTAATTGCGGAGCTACATCCACGCCTTTATGGCGGCGATCTGCCAACGATGAACTCTTATGCAATGCCTGTGGATTATAGTAAGTGACACATATATTTTTGTTCAATGTTTAGATTCTCATGTGGGTGAGGGGCTGACGATTTTTTATTAGTTTAAAACTACATAATGCTCCTAGGCCAAAGAGTTTGAAACCTCATGTGGCGCGTAAGGATGCTCGTGGAGAGGAAGATATCATTCAGCCCGTTTGCTCCAACTGCAACACTACAACAACACCGCTTTGGCGACGAGATGACGATGGATCCACACTCTGTAATGCTTGCGGCTTATAGTGAGTGGTTTTTTTTTTAACTATTTTTTTTTCAAGTAGAGTGACTTGAAAATGTGTTTTAACCTCTTTTTCTTTGTAGCCTTAAACTCCATCACGAAAGGAGACCACTTTCAATGAAAACGGATATCATCAAAAAGAGACAACGGTATGAAAACGGCCCTACAGCACCCAAAGCACGATCGTCTCGAAAAGGTATTAAACAAGAGGATGATGGAGAAAACTCCAAGATGTCTCCTCCAAGCAATTCGGACGACAACGAATCGCCGCCTGATTCATTTGAACATTCAGAGCACACCATGGACTATTCATATCCATATCCCAAAGATGACAACGAGGATCATGCAGATGGAGCAACAGGTAGCCTGGGCATGTCAGGCTACTAAACTCTTCTAGTTCTCGTTCTCTTTTTTTTCTCCCAAAGCATTTTGTACAATTCCCCACAAATCTCTTCGTCTAGATATACTGCAATAGCATCGTTCTCTTCTTCCCTCACCCATTTTTTTTTCTTCATCAAACTTATTCAAAATATTCCAATTCTATATAAAACGTCTATCGCATGAGCACACGAGTCATTTATTCAATGCAAGATCCTGGCAGTTGCAGCACTGTCGATGACTCATTCATCAGAGGCAGCCAGTTATTTATGATTAGCGGCATTTTTCATAATTTACCCCAGAATCCACTTGAACTTAGTAATTTGCCTTGTTCGACTCATCTTTCTGTATGTTCCACACTCATTTCCAGACATCGATCAACTTCAACGACCGCCAGGGAATGCCTGCGGGTCGACTTTCTTGAGCACAACATTTAGAAGATGGAGAGCATAAAGCAAATGAAAGGATGTAAAAAGACCATGCAACTGAGCGATGCAATTGGATGTTATTGAAATTATGGATACAGTAATGTGGACAACCAGCGTTTTATCGTGCTATGAAATGTTGTTTATCAGACATGAATACATGTAGCTACTGAAATCATCGGTGAAGTATTTTTATCAGCCATTTGTTGATGCGAGAGTCCAGATATACATTGTTCGGTCGTGAGCGCAGCATAGATCTTATTTTTTCTTTTATTTTTTATGATCCACATAATTCACATAATTCACATAAACGCGCTTATGTATTATGGTCCAAAGACATTTTCAAAAATACAAAACACTACAAAAAAACCTACAAGCGCGAACATCAAAAAATGTGCTCAAATAGCAGCAAATCCTACCTTAAATTGTACAGAGTTCATTCAAAGCTGAGCATGGTACTGTATCAAAGCAGTTGCCCAGAGTGAATGTATAAAAAAAAGGGTCCATACCGCTTTTACTGGAAATCCTGGGTCCTCTCATCCACGCATTGAATAAAACAAATGACAAGTCATATACATGCGATCGTGGAATTTAACCGTGTTTAACAGAGGCTAGATATGCTTATGTAAATGCATGAGATATCAGCCTCGAGCGATATTTCATCAACAATGTCATCAAATTTTAGCATCTAGTATTGGATAAATCAACATCGTGTTTGGCAGAGCCAGCAGATACAAAGCTGTTAACTTCAGTCATTCACTCTCTTTTTATTTTATTTCTTTCAGTACAGATGAATGAATGAATTCCATGATGTGACTACTACAGCGAACTGAATTGGGAAAATTAATAACCCAACATGTGCACTGGAAATACTTGCGCGGTTGTTCATATAAAAAATCACTATGCTACTATGCAAATTCTCTCATTTTTACCGTTAATTGCACACTATATATTGATGAACACACATATCGAACATCTTCCTTCAATTTGATTTATGTTTTCATGTGCTATTGATATAAAATCAAGGATGAGGGTGTTAGCGATGACAAACCCATAATCAAAAAAGTTAAAACGCCGACTTTCTGAGATATTTTTTTTCTCCCTTTGCCGGACCCGCAATTGACTTCCAATCTCTTTGTTCTCTCACACTCATGACAGCCGTGCAAAGTAACACTGAAGAAAAATACATTTTTGACCAAGGAGTCGACACCAAGTTCTTGGGACAGTCCAAGTCTGGTGCCTCTATCTATGCCGGAAACCTCATGGCCCAATTCTGTATCGGCTCTGTACCTAATGGAGGTAAGAGGAACAACGTCTTCCCCACTCCATCCTTCTTGCTAGAGCGCTGACATGTTCATTGTATGTATAGGATACGTTGCTTCGGTCATGATGAACTCTGTCATGCAACATTATAGCAAACGTCACCAGAAGGACCCTATTGCCATGAATTGTTTCTTCACCACCAAGACGAAAATTGGTCCCTGTATCGTCGAAGTAGAAGACATGAAGCGATCGAGCAAAGGCTACTGCTTGTCTCGCGTGTTACTGAAGCAACCCAATGTACGCAATCCCTAAAATACGCACATGTCTGCCATATGCACCTATTGACTTCTCCATTATTTCTTTTTTTTTTTTAGGATGCTTCTGCTGGACCTCTGGAATCCGTCGACAACTACAACCCGGATGCCTACACACTCAACGTAACTGCTATTTTTACATTTGGAAACTTCGCCGCAGAGCAAGGTGTGAACCACATCTACAAACCGGCATCACCACCTGTTCGGGAGGAACTTCAAACTATGCGCTGGCGCTTCATGAACGACGTTGTGGAAGGAGAGTCTGATTTATCTGTTTTCCCAGCCAATAAGGAAATCCCCGGACGACCCGAGCTGCGACATGTTGCTCGATTCAAAGATCAGCGACCTATTGATTTCACCAGCTTGGCATACTGGTGCGATATGATCGTCCCACCTCCCATGAATCTCGGCCCATCCATCCTCGGCGGAGAAGTCTGGGCTCCCACCATGCAGATGGAATTGATCTTCAAAGCTGTTCCCAAAGGTAAGGAGGTATTGTGTAACTTTATCTCACGATACATTATCAATGGTCGCTACGAAATGGATGGTGAAATCTTTGACGAGGACGGTACGCTGCTGGCTTTGACAAGGTACGTTTTTGCAAAGAGGGGGGCGGGGGCATGAAAATTTCTGTCTGCTAGGGAGGTACATCCACTTTGTCCTTGTTCTAATCCAATTCATTTCACCAGACACCAGTGCCTTGTTGTCCCATGGTCCCGAAACACAAAGTTGTAAATTCTAGAAAAATCACACATTATAACCATTAATCCAATAAATTTGAGAGTGTGTGTTCTCATATATGGTATCAAAGTGTTTGTCTATTGGCACCAGTTGTAACGGAATTCGTTTGATGGTGGTCGTCGATAGGTATAAGTTACATTACTCTTAGATCGCAGTGCTTCGCATACATACAATTTAAATAGAAAATATATGGTATCTCATTACATTTACCCCATTGGTTTTCTCATACTAGTTATCGCTAGGGCGTTGGCCAAGATATCCCCAAAGCGTAATAGTGGCCTTGGTAGGACCCATGTTTGCAGCCGCCTTGTTGGCCAATCTCTTGTATTCTTCAACATCGATGTTCATTTGCGCAGCCATGAATGGAGCCATACCTATGATCACTCCTTTGAAGGAATCGCCAGCAGCAATGTCGGCAGGTGTTCCGTGTCCTAACAAACTGTGATGAGTGTCTGACGCGTAAGCATCTAATCAAATCCTATTAACCTACCCAATGGTATCTCAATATCCTTTTTGTAGAGCACCTTAAAGTTCACTTGCTCCATGACCGTAGCCAGCTGTGACGCCATATCTGGATTCTGTTGCTTCTTACTAAGAAGTTGAGCCACTAGAAGAACCAATGATGAATAGTGGCAAAAAATGTGCATTCTTTGGAACAAAAGATAGCTTACTGTTTGTGCGAATAGAGAGCATTTCCGGATCCGTTGTATTCAACTGAATGAAAGAAAACGCTCTGTTAAAAAGGAAGTAAGCCATTCATTTGGTTTGCGGAAAGTACTTACCAAGGGGCAAATTTCGATAACCTGGAAAGTACCGCCGGGTTTTAAAACGTTGTAGATGTTCCTGAAAGCTATTTCCCATTCAGATTCTCGGAAAGCAACAGCAAGAAGTCTTTGCAATATAAATCAGTTGGCCATACTGCTTAAATCTCGATTGGAGAGGTACATACCTAATTTGAATAAAGTCAAACTTGAAATTGAAGGGAAGAGGTTCTAAGACATTAGCAACCTGCAAATGCAAATTACGAGGATGAATAGCTTGAGGGAAAGTATCTACGAAAAAAACAGCATGAGACAATCAGGGTGCGCAAGTGTAGACCATGGCATAGAAACCAACCTGCTATGTCGACACCATAAAAGTTGCTATTAGGATATTCCGTAGCCAAGTCCATGAGCCAAGTAGCAGGCCCACAGCCTACGTCCAGTACATTGATATCTTTCTCAAAGAGCTGTGTGGTGAATTCTGGCTTCAGAAGATTTCTAAAAGTTCGAATCAATGGCACGTTCAGATAAAGCGCCGTATTTATCAATCATGCATGCCTGCTTACCCTCCAAATTTTTCTTTTATCAAATAGTGTTGCTGAAGCGGTCGATCAATTGTCAATAAAATAGGGATTAGAAGCTCTAAGATTCGGGAAATGGCTAGTTGCCTGTCATCTCACCTCATGCAGACGATCCTTTTCTTGATCATCTTTGGGTAGCACATAAGTACTGGTTTCTACATTATGGTACTCTCTTTCAGCCATAACGCGGGTTCTTGAGGCACTGCCGTTACTGGACGTAACATCCTTCGCAGGAGGCTTGTCAGAGGTTTGCGGCTTGCTGGAGGTTTGCGGCTTGGATGTGCAGCTCCCCATTGGTAATGAACAGTGTGGAATGAACCCTTTTAAACTGGTTCCCAAATTTGAATGGATGACACAAAAATGCTGGTTACATTTTTTGGTCCGAGTGGCTCAATTCACGGTTTGTGCTACTCGCGTCGTACTTTGGTCAAAGTTATCTTACGAAGGTCGAGCAAAGATTGTAATGTATAGGATAGAAGTCTTTTGAAAGGACTAATGTCATGAAAGTAGGCATTCTCCGAGAAGTGTTTTTTCGGGCAAGGGGTTACCCTGTCTTTCGAAGAGAAGATCTAACGCTACGACTAACCGTATACAATGAGAAAATCCTCCTCCCAAACAACACATCGCTCACGAGTGACAAGATCAAGAATACCGCTCGAGGAATCCCGTAATGTTTTCCAGTTCTAGAAATATCACGACCATTAACCACCAAAAAATTGAGAGTGTGTGTTCTCATGAATTGTATCAAAAGTGTTTGTCTATTGGCACCAGTTAGTCATGAAACGAACTTCACTTGCTAGTGGTTGTCGATAAGTAAAAGTTACATTACACTTAGATCGCAGTGCTTTGTATACGCACAATTTAAATAGCAAATATATAGTATCTCATGACGTTATCACCCATTCTCATACTAGCTGTCGCTAGGGCGTTGGCCAAGATACCCCGATAGCGTAATAGTGGTTTTGGCAGGACCCAAGTTTGCAGCTGCCTTATTGACCAATGCCTTGTATTCTTCAATGTCCAAGTTCATTTGCGGAGCCATGAATGGAGCCATACCTATCAACGCTCCCATGGAGACGTCGCCAGCAGCAATGTCGGCAGGTGTTCCGTGTCCTAACAAAATATGAGTGTCTGACGCACAAGCACATAGTCAAATCCTATTTACATACCCAATGGTATCTCGAGAGTCTGCTTGTGGATCACCTTGAAATTTACTTGCTCCATGACCTTATCAAGCTGTGACGCCATCTCTGGATTTTGTTGCTTCTTGCGAACAAGTTGAGCCACTAGAAGAATCTTGATGAGCAGTGGCAAGAGGTGACAATATTTTGGAAAAAAGATTACTTACTGTTGTCGCGAAGAGATATCATATCGGGATCATTTGTATTCACCTAAACCAAGCGAGCACTCCGTTAACAAGAAAGCAAGTCATTCATTTGATTTGAGATAAAGTACTTACCAAGGGGCAACTTTCTATGGCTTGGAAAATACCGCCGGGCTTCAGAGCATTGTAAACGTTTCTGAAAGCTATTTCCCATTCAGATTCTCGGAGGGCAAATACAAAAAGTCTTGAAACACAAATTCAGTTGGCCAGTCAAACAAACTAATTCCTACAGCTCCATTAGAGAAGTACATACCTAATTTGAATAAAGTCAAACTTGAAATCGAACGGAAGAGGTTCTAAGACATTAGCAACCTGCAAATGCAAATTACGAGGATAGATAGCTTGAGGGAAAGTTTCTACGTAATAGCCTGCATGAGACAAATGTGATGCGCAAGTGTAGACCATGATGTTGAAACTAACCTGCTAAATCGACACCATAAAAGTTGCTATTAGGATATTCTGTAGACAAGTCCATGAGCCAAGTAGCAGGCCCACAGCCGGCGTCCAGCACATTGATATCCTTCTCAAAGAGCTTTGCAGTGAGTTCTGGCTTCAGCAGATTTCTAAAAAGTCGTAGGAGTCAATTGCAAGTTCAGACAAAGCGTCATAGTCATCAATCATTCATGCACGCTTACCCTCCAAATTTTTCTTTTATCAAATAGTGTTGCTGAAGCGGTTGATCAAATGTCAATAACTTGCGAAATAAAAATTCTGCGATTCGGGAAATGGCTAGGTTCATGTCATCTCACCTCATGTAGACGATCCTTTTCTTGATCATCTTTTGGTAGCACATACGTACTGGTTTCTACGTTATGGTACTCTCTTTCAGCCATAACACGGGTTCTCGAGACCGTATCAGTGTTGGACGTAGTGACGTTCATGGAAGGCTTGTTTGAGGTTTGCGGCTTGGAGGTCTTGCTTCCCATTGGCAATGAACAAGGTGAAATGAACCCTTTTATACTGGTCGCCAAATTTGAAAGGATGACAAAAGAATGCTGGTTACATTTTTTTGTCTTCTGTAGCCCGAGTGGCTCAATTCACGCTTTGTGCTACTCGCGGCAATAGGAACCAACTTTAATCAAATTTATCTATAAAGGCCGCGCAAGGAGTGTACTTTTATACGACAATGTCATGTCAAGGACTAATGTTATGAAAATAAGCATTCGCCGAGAAGATATTGTTCGGGCAAAAGGATGTCCAGACAGACAGACAGACAGACAGACAGACAGACAAATGAAAACCTTTACCAATTCGTGACAACTACTCTGAAATTTCACCACGTTTAGACATGGTTAACATTGCTGGACATCCACGTTAATTTTATATCGAGGAAAAAGAGATAGAGAGATGATATAAGATATAAGATATGGGAGCGTTCGGTGGAAAAATGCACAGTATCGGCTGTTCTTTTTCACAAATTTTAATGCGCTCCCCTTTTATGTGAGCTTTTTTCAAGGAAAATGTAGTTGAATCGTTTCAAATAGAAGATCTAACGTTCTCACTGAATGTATTCAATGAGAAGGTTTTCCTCCCAAACAACACATCGTTCACGAGTGACAAGATCGAGGATGCCTGTCGACGGGTTTTGTAAGGTTTTCAAGTTCTAGACATATCACAACTATTAATCACAAAAGAATTGAGTGTTTATATCCTCATGTATTGTACCAAAAGTTTCTGTCTATTGGCACCAGTTGCCCATGTAACGAAATCCATTTGCTAGTGGTTGTCGATTGGTATATAATACATTACAATTTAAATCGCAATTTTTCGAATACGTATATTTTAAAAACAAATATCTAGTATCTCATTACGTTATCACCCATTCTCATATTAGATGTCACTAGGGCGTTGACCAAGATACCCCCAAAGCGTAACAGAGGTCTTGGCAGGACCCATGTTTGCACCTGCCTTATTGACCAATATCTTGTATTCTTCAACGTCAATGTTCATTTGCGCAGCCATGAATGGAGCCATACCTAACAACACTCCTTTGGAGACGTCGCCAGCAGCAATGTCGGCAGGTGTTCCGTGTCCTAAAAAACTGTGATGAGTATTCGGGACACAAGCATGAACTCAAATCCTATTTACATACCCAGTGGTAACTCTAGAGTCTCCTTGTGGACCACCTTAAAATTCTCTTGCTCCAATACTTTGCCAAGCTGTGACGCCATATCTGGATTTTGTTGTTTCTTGCGAAGAAGCTGTGCCACTAGGAGAACCAATGATGAAGAGTGGCGAAAAGTGACATTCTTCAGAAAAAGATTACTTACTGCTTGTGCGAATTTTTATCATATCGGGATCATTTGTATTCATCTATTCAAAGCGAGTGCTCTGTTAACAAGGAAGCATGCCATTCATTTGATTTGCGTTAAGTATTTACCAAGGGGCAAGTTTCTATGACTTGGAAAATACCGCCGGGATTTAGAGCATTGTAAATGTTCCTGAAAGCTACTACCCATTCAGATTCTCGGAGGGCAAGGGTAAAAAGTCTTGAAACACATATTCAGTTGGCCAGTCAAACAATTTAAAGATTTTTACAGCTCAATTGGAGAAGTCCATACCTGACTTGTATAAAGTCAAACTTGAAATTGAACGGAAGAGGTTCTAAGGCATTAGCAACCTGAAAATGTAAATTACGAGGATGGATAGCTTGAGGGAAAGTATCTACGTAAAAATTAGCATGAGGACAATTGGGATGTGCAAGTGTAGACTATGGCATAGATACCAACCTGCTATATCGACGCCATAAAAGTTGCTATCAGGATATTCCGTAGCCAAGTCCATGAGCCAAGTAGCAGGACCACAGCCCACATCCAACACATTGATATCTTTTCCAAAGAGCTGTGTGGTGAATTCTGGCTTCAGAAGATTTCTAAACGTCGGAGTCAATTGTAAGTTCAGACAAAGCGCCAGATTCACCAACCACGCATGCACGCTTACCCTCCAAATTTTTCTTTTATCAAATAGTGTTGCTGAAGCGGTCGATCAAATGTCAATAAATTGCGGAATAGAAACTCTACGATTCGGGAAATGCATGTCATCTCACCTCATGCAGACGATCCTTTTCTCGATCATCTTTCGGTAACACATAAGTACTGGATTCTACGTTATGATACTCTCTTTCTGCCATAACGCGGGTTCTTGAGGCACTGTCGTTACTGGACGTAACAGCCTTCATGGGAGGCTTGTTAGAGGTTTGCGGCTTGCTGGAGGTTTGCGGCTTAGATGTACAGTTTCCCATTGGCAATGAACAAGGTGTGATGAACCTTCTTGAACTGGTCGCCAAATATCAATGGATGACACAAGAATGCTGGTTACATTTTTTGTCATCTGTGTGGCCCGAGTGGCCAATTCACGGTTTGTGCTACTCGCGCAATTAGATACCAACTTCAGTAAAATTTATCTATAATGGCCGCGCAAAGAGTGTACTATATACAACGAATTTCATATCAAGAAACTATGTCGTGGATGAAGGCATTCTCGAAAAGAGATTTCTCGGGCAAGGGGATGTCCAGACAAACAGACAAACGGAAACCTTTTACCAATTTGTGGTAAATACCGATTGTGATATTACCATCTATGTGTTGTTCTTTTCTACGATTACAATGCGTTCTACTGTTATGTGAGCTTGTCTCAAGGATGGATGTTGTTTAAAATTGTTTCAAATAGAAGGTCTAGCGTTCTTGCTAACTCTATCCAATGAAAGGGTCTTCTTCCCAAACAACCCATCGCTTACGTGTGACAAGATCGCGATACCAGTTGAAATATCCTGTAATATTTGTAAATGCTACAAAAATCGCACAGTATGATCATTAATCACAAAAAAATGGCACAAAAAAATGGAGAGAGCGTGCTCTCATGTATTGTATCAAAAGTGTCTGTCTATTGGCACCAAATGCCCATGCAACGAGATTCGCTAGCTAGGTTTGGTCGATAGGTATAAGTTACATTAATCTCTCCTCGCAGTTTTTCGCATACGTACAATCTAGATAGCAAATATATAATATCTCATTACGTTATCCTCATTGGTTTTCTCATATTAGTTGTCTTTAGGGCGTTGGCCAAGATACCCCCATAGCGAGATAGTAGTCTTGGTAGGACCCATGTTTGCAGCTGCCTTAAGGACCAGTTTCTTGTATTCCTCAATGTCAACGTTCATTTGCGGAGCCATGAACGGAGCCATACCTAACAGCACTTCTTTGTAGGAATCACCAGCAGCAATATCGGCAGGTGTTCCGTGTCCTAAAACTAGCGTGATGAGTAATTGTGTCTGACACGCAAAGAATGTAATGACATCCTATTTGCATACCCATTGGTAACTCGATAGCCTGTTTATAGAGCACCTTAAAATTCTCTTGCTCCATGACAATCTCAAGCTGTGACGACATATCTGGGTTTTGCTGCTTCTTGCGGACAAGTTGAGCCACTAAAAAGAACGAATGCTGAGCAGTGGCAAGAAATGTGCATTCTTTGGAACAAAGATTACTTACTGTTTGTGCGAATAACTATCATTTCGGGATCAGTTGTGTTCAGCTGAACGAAAGAAATAACTCTGTCAGCAAGGAAGTAAGCCATTCATTTCGTTTGCGATAAAGTACTTACCAAAGGGCAACCTTCTATGACTTGGAAAATACCGCCGGGCTTTAGAGCATTATAAACGTTTCTGAAAGCTATTTCCCATTCAGATTCTCGGAGAGCAACTGTAAGAAGTCTTTACAATACAAATTAGTTGGCCGTAATGTCTACAACCAAATTGGAAAGGTCCATACCTGACTTGTATAAAGTCAAACTTGAAATCGAAGGGAAGAGGTTCCAACACATTGGCAACCTGAAATTTCAGATTACGAGGATGGATAGCTTGAGGGAAAGTATCTACGTAAAAACCAGCATGAGACAATTGGGGTGCGCAAGTGTAGACCATGGCATAGAAACCAACCTGCTATATCGACGCCATAAAAGTTGCTATCAGGATATTCCGTAGCCATGTCCATGAGCCAAGTGGCAGGCCCACAGCCGACGTCCAGCACATTTATATCCTTTTCAAAGAGCTTTGCAGTGAGTTCTGGTTTCAGCAGATTTCTAAAAGTCGTAGGAGCCAATTGTAAGCTCAGACAAAGCGTTATATTCATCAATCATGCATGCACACTTACCCTCCAAATTTTTCTTTCAACACATAGTGTTGCTGAAGCGGTTAATCAAATATTAATAAAATGGGAAATAGAAACTCTATGATTCGGGAAATGGCTAGTCGCATGACATCTCACCCCATGTAGACGATCCTTTTCTTGATCATCTTTTGGTAGCACATAAGTACTGGATTCTACGTTATGGTACTCTCTTTCTGCCAATACACGGGTTCTTGAGGCACTGCCGTTACTGGACGTGACAGCCTTCATGGGAGGCTTGTCAGAGGTTTGCGGCTGGCTGGAGATTTGCGACTTGGATGTGCAGCTCCCCATTGGTAATGAACAAAGTGGAATTATCCCTGAACTGGTCATCAAATTTGATTGTATGGCACACAAGAGTGCTGGTTACATTTTTTTTTTTTTTGGGCATTTGTGACCCGAATGGCTCAATTCAGCGGTTGTGCTACACGCGGAATAAGGTCCAACTTTGGTTCAAATATGTCTATCAGCTTTAACAAAGGGAGTGCAAAGAGTATCATGTATACAAAAAAGTGTCTTTTCAAAGGACAAATGTCATGAAGGTATACGTTCACCGAAAAGATATTATTCAGGTAAGGGGATGTTCAGACCGACCGACTGACAGACAGACATCTACGTGTATTTATATTGATGATAAAAAATGGAGAGATGATATATATTTATATATAAGAGTGTTCGGGTGGAAAAATGTAAAGTATCATGGTATAACATTTGTAATGTGGAGACTCAACACCATGTAAAGTATGGGTTGTTCTTTTCTACGATTTCAATGCGTTCTACTGTTATGTGCGCTTTTTTCAAGGATGGATGTACTGAGGAATCGTTCGGAATGGAAGGTCTAACACTCTTGCTAACTCTATCCAATGAAAAACTTCGTCGAAGTCGGTCATTCCAGCGCTTCTTGGGTGTGGTGCTCTCTTGGCTAATGGAAGGTGAAGTGAGGTCATCTTGGGCCATTTGCTGATCCAAAGATCGAGCTGGTGCTATTTCAGGATCACTTAGCGCACCAACGTCGTCGTCCTGATCTTCATCTGGACTCTTCGGTCCATTGTTTTGATCAAAGGTAGGTCTTGGGGCGTGTGTATTCATGGTGGATGGTGTACGTGCATCAATAATCTGCTGATCCCATTCAATGAGAAGGTCTTCCTCCCAAACAACACATCGTTTACGAGTGACAAGGTCAAGGATGCCAGCCGAGGGGTCCCGTAATGTTTGCACAATGTTCCAACCTTGGCCCTTTAACACCGCCAGCTGTCGTTCAAACATGCGAGGCTCAAAATCAGAATCCAACGAAAAAAGTCGATGGAGGTCACGAACAGTTCCTTCCCACCATTCTGGATCAGAAAGCATAGGCAAAAGCCTTTTCCTCGTTTCGACAGAGATAGGTTGCACTAAGAGTGCGTGGGGAAGCGAAAGCCAGGCGTATGGATAGGATCTCCATTGATCAGGATGCTTGAACGGAAATGCCAGGCCGTTATCGATTGCAGCGACATGTAAGTGGGATTCATCCAAATTAAAGGTGGTGGTGGTGGGGTTGTCATTAGTCATTATTGGGCTATTGCCGTAAGCATCAACGGGTTGAGATTCATTTGATCGGGTGAGCCGAACACTATCTTCCTCCTCACAATAGCGGATCATCCAATTATCAGTACCACGATCTGGAAGTCATTTGAAAAGGACGTTCACCAAGTCATCGAATCCGGTTAATGTACGGTTTTTACATGCCCCCTTGGTTGTAAGAAAAATTAAAACATTATGTTACCTGTATTCCTGATAAGATAGTCCAAGATAGCAAGGTTTTCAAATTCTCGCTTGAATTGTTGCTGCAATTTCCGTGTCCATTGAAACACCTTTTTCCCATGGATATATTGTTGTTGCGGTTCCTGGTGTTGCATTTCTTGCTGATTTTCTTCGTCCTCCTCCTCATTACTACCCAAACAGCTAAATACGGCACTTCTTTTTTTGGAAAGAGATCGGCTGCTGGAATAGAATGCATCAGCAGGAAAGGGGTGATTTCGCAGAAACATACTGGCATCGTTGAAGTCGTTTAAAAAGCATTGAAAACTACCAATTTTGGAGGGGAGTGGGCGAGGAGATGGTTTACGAGGGTCGTTTGCTTTTCTATCCCCACGGTCATAGTGAAATGTCGGTGACGACATATGGATTACATCTGTAAACGGCACAATGTTCAACTGTAGCCTACGGTCAATTAACGATGTAGCTGCCTCTGACATGTATCCCAAGTTGGGTATCAAACTGTAGTAGGATATGACATTGAGAAAACAATGGAATGATGGGTGTGTGCCAGTGAGTAATGTGACTTACCAGCTACGGCCGAAGCAACACGGAAAGAGGTTTCTGTGCACCCATTTTGTCCATTTTGGATTAAGATTACCGTACGGTTCTTCGTTTTTGGGCTTAAAAACTCCTACGATTTTGCCAGAGGTATCTCGACAAAAGTAAGAGCCCGAAGAGCCTTGGCTGATACGTGTAGGATACATGGAATTATCAATAGCTTCTTGCACTGAATGAATAACTTCCATATAGCCTTCCTTGGTCAAAGGCGGGAGATGATTCCAAGTAAGCGTCTACATAGGTGAAAGGTCACTATCGACTTCGCCCATCTAACAAGCAATAAATAAAAAGTCACTTACTATGGAGTCAGAGTTCTCTTGAGTTCCATGTTTGGTGAAAATAGACTTGTACAAACTCTTGTCTTGCGATCTTCCGGTTTCATTGTCGGAACGTTCTCTACGTTTGCGACGGCTAAGTACGATGGTCCAGCCTTTTTCGTCGTCCGACGGTAGAGAGTCACCATTCTCGATATCGCCTAGAATAGCTGGAGGTAACGGTGCATAAGGTGCAGTAGACATTTTATTGGTTTTGAGTCCGGCTGCTGAGAGTCTGCGCTTGATAAAACGTTTAGTTTTGTAAGGAAGACTGCGGCGTGTGGAGGAGGAGTGTAGTAGTAAGTTATCAGAGGAAGACCTGAAGACTGAGGGACTCTTTAAAAGATCAGATTGCGAAGTTCCATCGTTAGTTGGTAATGGCTGATAGCCGTTGTTTCTCGACAGACGCATGAAAATTCCTGGGAGCGCCAAGTCTGGCTGGCCGGCCTGTCAAAATGAAAAATTCCAAAGGAAACCAGTCCAACTGTATTTTTCGGCTGGCCAACACTCCATGAAACGAATTCAACCGGTGAAGAGGGTCATTGAAACCAGACCGGTGCGCGGCATGCGCGATCGTTTTGGGGTGGATGCTCTTAAATATAACCATGTATGCGCTATCGGACAATCTGTAGCCAACCTTTATGGATTCCAACCCGTATGTTGAAAGAAGAAGAGACAATTGCGCGAGTTTACAGGTCTAACAATACCGTATTATATATCGCTGTAGGTAGCAACACCTATCCTAGAACATGCTAGCGTATTTGAACGCACGCTAGGCGAAGATTCAGATATTATTGGCAAAGAGTTGTATACTTTTAAAGACAAGAGCGGTGACCAATTGACCATGCGCCCTGAAGGAACAGCTGGTGCTGCACGGGCGTTGTTGAGCAACAACTTGACAAATAGCTTACCCGTCAAGTGGTATTATCATGGCCCGATGTTCAGGCATGAGCGTCCGCAGAAGGGTCGCTTCAGACAAGTAAGCATACTGAAGGATGGACTTTTTTCACATTTCCCATTAGCTGTATTGACCCAGGCTCTCGCCATGTATAGTTCGAACAAATCGGTGTAGAGTACTTTGGCAGCAGAAATGTTTCATCCGATGTAGAGACAATTGACATGGCTGCCACATTTTTGAAGAAGCTGAGTCTTTACGACAAGGTTGAACTCAACTTGAATACACTAGGAGATTCTGAATCCCGAGCAAATTACCGTTCCGTCTTGACCGAGTTCTTAACGAGTCATAAACATAACTTGAGCGAAGATAGTGTTCGCAGGTAAAGATACCAAATTGGAATTCAACAGGAGTTTACTAGTTTGAGATGAGATGGCTAACTTAAATGTAAAGGTTATCGACTAATCCACTTCGAATACTGGATTCCAAACACCCTGACGATGCGTCGATCGTCGCCCAATCACCTCGACTATCAGAGTACCTTTCAGCAGCATCGCGGGATCGATTCGAACAGCTTTTAGAAAATCTGACTAGCCTTGGTATATCGTACACGCTCAATTCAAACCTTGTACGAGGTTTAGATTACTATCAAGATACTGTCTTTGAGTTTATATATAGAGGTGCTGATGTTGACGATTCCGATAGCCTAGGTGCGCAACAAGGAACTGTTTTAGCGGGCGGTCGATACGATGGACTTGTCAAGCTTATGAGTGGTGGCAAAACGGATGTACCTGGCATAGGGTAAATATCGTTCTCTCGTCGGCTTGAGTGGTTGTAAGAATTTTTTTATATATTTTGATTCTGACGATACTCGTTTTTATCATAGATGGGCTGCAGGTATTGATAGACTTACGATGTTGCTAAAAGACAAGGGGTTTGAGCATAGTCAACGACCGGTGGTCATCATCACTATCACCGAAGAAGATACAGACTTCAACCGACGCCTAGATCAACGAGCTTTGCAGCTAGCACATCAATTCAGGACCGAGCTCCTTATACCTACTGTTATTCAGCATAGGGAGGAAGGAGCACAGAGCCAACGTGTCGATAAATTATTGACAAAGGTATTGAAAACCTTACCAGGTGCACGTTACGTCGTCTTCTTGGGTCGCCAAGAACTTGAAGATGGTGGCGACCTCATCAATTATCGAGATCTTGCGCAAAGAACACAAGCCACTGTACCATTAAGTAGCATTGCATCTAGTTTTAAATCACACTCCCAGGATAGCGCCTGAATTCAGCCATATAGAGACGTGGTTTGTATTTTAAACAATTTAGAATAATGGAAAAAGCAAAAAGTTGATATTACAAAATGTAGTATTTTTGATGATTTTCTTTACGTGGCAACAGGTGCAAATGTTTAGTAGCACTTTGCAGCATGTCGTCGTAAACAGATACCGCAAAAATCGTGCCTGCCGCATTTTTTGCAAGTGATACGACACCGTCTGCAAACGCTTCTGCCTGAACCACACATACACTTGTCCAAACCGCTTTCGTGCGAACATCCTCGAGATACACACCATTGTGCTCGACAGCCGCCGATGCAGAGAATTAAATCGTCGCGTGGGCATGACAAGAGGCCACACCGAGAACAGATATTACTTCGTAGTTGACCTCCTTCGTCAGATTGGCATCGCTCATGATAATTGGAGTTGCATTTTTGGCAAATGGGACCAGACCGATTGCCAGGACAACTGGGCTGATTGCACACTGGATAAACTTCCTGGCATCGCCCGCAAGTGTCAGACGTATCCAATCTATAATCGGTATTGCATGTTGCTTGGCCGCATGCGCGCGTATGACACCTACAAAATAAATCATCATCATGAGAAACATGTCTAGGTTTTTCTTTTCCTCTGTTTTTTTTTTTTTTAACATAAACAGCCAGTTACCTTTCGCATTGAGGTGCACAAGAAGCACATTTCTTGAGTGTTACTGGACCACAGAAACTACAGTCAAACGTCGGCTTGGCATGACCTCGATCGCATGTTCCACATAGGTAAGTGTCAAATTTGATATCATGTCCAGCAAGTCCTCTCAGGGCTAGCCCTATCAAGCCGATATCTTGTCCATAAGTGTCTGATTTGACCACCAAAAATGCTCCAGGCACATCTCCTCTGCGAAGTATACTGCCGAATTCTACGCTTCGCAAGTGTGGTATCCTTATTCGTTCCTGTCCTCTGGCCGCGTTTCGTCTTGCTAATAAATTTGCCAGAGGATAACTGTGAATATCCCAGCATTTCTGCAGCGAAATGTGTCGAAGTCCAGTAAAGTGTTCAAACGTGTACATCACCGTCAACTCTTGTATTTTAGTGGAGTCGTAGATGATGGTGTGTACAGTTTGTAGAACGTTACGTCGTTTCAAAAAGCTAGCCAGAGCGAGTACAAAGCGATGATCTATGAGGTACTGGTAATGCGGTAAAAACGAGATCACACCAAAGGCTTTGGCTTGCGGTGTGTCCAATACAGAGGTGAAATTCTTGTTGACTCTTGCCATTAAGTAGATGATGGACCGGACGTCCAAATATTCACATATATGGGTAAGGATAGGCAAAGGCATGGCCTCCAAGGATGGGACCTTCAAATTGATTTTCTTTTTAAACAGTGGGTTCACCACTGGGGCGTACGATCGAGATTCTGTAGATCCTGCTTTAGATGTTATTGACGACTTCCTTGATATTGATTTTGTTGGAAGTTTGGGGACTTGTTTCGAAGTAGGTGAGACGGCTAACCGATCAACAGCAGCGATGAGATTGACGTCGGAAGCCGGTGAAAATGATATAGGCGGTGCTGATTTATTTTGTAAATTAAACGGGCTGTTTGATGTTGCGGTTTCTCGCAGAAACGACGCTAGCCCTGGTGAAGATTTATTGTCTAGGCGTGCGTACGCCAACATGGTACTTTTATCAGGGTGTCGGATATGGCCATTGCTATTTTTTTCTGGCTGAGGTTGGGATGGCGGTTGGGGTGGGATGTGCGATTTTGGTTTTTTTTCACTGTCAACTTTAGATGAGGTGGTTGAGATTTTTGCAGTTTGACGAACGTATTTCTGATCCTCGGGAGAAAGACGATCGAGGGGGATGGCAACAATGCCACCATGAGGTTTGATGAGCTTGACTTTGGTGTTCTGGAAAAGTCCACCAAAGGTTGCTTGAACAGCAAACTTGCCATCGATTCCTCTCCAAGAGCGCACCTCGCTGCTCATATATATTTGTGTTTTTGACAAAAGAGGGGAAGTGAGAGAACTGATAATTCTTCATACCGAAAATTTCCAACGAACTGGGGCTCCCCACCGGACCTTCCATTCAGGGAAGTGGATATTTTCGTTTCCAGGAACGATTGAGAGCTGACAGTTGACTCTAAATATTCTATTTTTGTTTTTCAGAAAGCGCTTGCTCGCTCAGGCGCTCATCAAAAGGGCAGAACAAAGAAGTCGACACGACACTCATTCGCCTAGTGTGTGACCAACGGAACCATACATAGCCTGATAAAGCGCACCATATGACCTTGTAACAGCTGTTGGTCTCTCAAGTTTTTTTTTTTTATTAATAGGACGCTTCATTAATAGCAAAGTGCTATAATTGAACTTTGTTCTCGTTTACTTCGTTGTCGTTTTTGCCTTGGTCTTTGCTTTGCCTTTGGCCATGGATTTGGCTTTGGCTTTGGCTTCTTCGCGCTCTACAATTGCATCCATCATAGATTCTAGTCGTTCGTTGCGTTGAGCGTTACGTGCTTGTATGAGAGCCTTGAGGGAGCTTTCATCATCTTCACCTTTTTTACCCCAGAGTTTTTTATCCAATCCCATTTCTTTGGCATAGCTTTCTGCCTCCTTTGCTTCCCGGTCAGCGTTGCGCTTTCGTCGCTGCCCAGCCTTGGTGGATGTGGAAGATGTAAACGCACCATACCGCTTGATACTTTTATCTTCAATTGCTTTTTGTATTATCTCTTTAAATCTAGGTGCATCTTCTTCGCTACTGCATAGAACCATCGTCAGTATTTTATCCATATCGCCTTTGCATTCCTCGTATGCCGCCAGTAAATCGTCCTTCTCCTCATCTGACCCTGTAAAAATGATTAGTCCTTCATCTGGACAAAGTCCTCTGATGAATCAAGTCCAGTGACTTACCCTTGTACTTTGCAGCGAATGCCTCAATAGTGCTAGCGTCCACTTCGCCTGTCCACAGTTCCCGAAAATACGCGTCCCAGTCCTTTTCGCTGTCGTCGAGGTCTATTCCCTCGCTTATCCTTCCCGTACGATCATATGTTTTCTTTCTCTTTTCGTCGCTAAGTACAGCATAGGCAATACCAATTTCCTGAAAATCCTCGGCTGCCTTTTGCTTTTCCTCTTCGGTGGCATTGGCACTCTGCTTATCGGGATGGCATCGCAATGCTAGCCGACGATAAGCTGTACGAATGGTGGAGTCTGTGGCTGATTCTTTAGAAAGACCAAGTATTTCATACAAGTCTTTGCTGGGATGTGTAGGCATTCGGTGAGAGGATAGGATTAGTGAAGAGTCGCGTGCTGAAACTACAACTTTTTCTTACGCGCGATTTTTGACGCCTAAATTTTCATCGGTAAAAATACCAGTGTCACAGCACGGGGAAACAAAGGGTCATGCACATTGTCACTAAAGTCTCAACACTTCACCAGAGCATTATAAATAACTTACAAAAGAGATATGCTGAAGGATTAGTCAGTTTATACAGCAATGTATTGTTAGCATACTACTCTCATATTCACACCACCCATCATAAAAGAAAAGACGTCGTGTAACTTTCAAAGGTAGAGAATAAAACAAAGATTTATTTGTGGTTCGACTATCTCCAACTAAATAATTGGACGATGGGGTGTTGTTGGTGATGACAGTTGGAGTGGAAGGGAGGGCATGATTTTGAAATTCCAGAGTCTAGTCTCCACTGGCACAACCTCTACATCCGCAATGCACGCACTCAACGATTTTTCCTTGTTCCAACTTCGCTTTTGGAACTCGACAAACGCAAGTGGTGCCAAAATTCGTATCTTTAGGCTGTATGCATCTTAAACAACAAACTCGCTCAAATCCAGGCTAAACACCGCAGAACAGATCATTAGTACAGTGCAATTATCTTTTCCAGTGTCATCGAAACTAGATACAATACCTTCTTCCATTTTGCAATCAGATTGGCGTCAGCGTAGCTGTTCTTTAGTAAATAGTCATACAACTCTTTGGATATAGCCTTGCGTTTATAGTACAGATCATAGACATAGCGAGATCGCTGGTGATGGATTCGGAATACTGGCCACACGCTTTCCACCTTGCGCTTTCCTTCGTGTGATTCGTTTTCAACTGGTAGGAAGGACAGAAATATGTGATTAGACAAATCGTACCAAAATCAAAGCAACTACAATTACGATCCCATGGACTTGACGTCTTACCATCTCTCATTTTCTTATCGAACTCCCGGAATGTTGGCTCCAATTCATCAAAGCCTTCCGGTGGCCGTTTCGTTCGCTGTGTCCTGATCTTCGGCATGGTCGCTTATTAATATATGAACGAAAGGAATGCCGTGTCGTATTTGAGCTTGTTGCGGTTTTCTCTTTCAAAATGACAGTCTCATGGGCAATGTGCCGTTACTGAGCGTCTGGTCACATGTTCTGTGGAGTTTTGATTTTTTTGGAATATCTCAAGTTATGAACGCAGAATTTAGAAACTGTTTCTAAGACTTAGTATTACATAAATCTAACGGACTAGAATGAACTGGGGAATTAAAGGACGGGAAAAGGCAAGCTAAGATATAATAGATTCATGATAATAGCTTTGGCACCCAGATACAAGACCTTCCCTTTGAAACGGGTCTAAATACAACATACACAGTCTAATGCTTGGCTACCTCTACGACTTATCTTAATTTGAACAACTCTATTCTGCTATGTTTCAAGGCTGGGGTTTATTAATATTGCAAGTCGCGTTTTTGTAGTCCCTATACCAAGGGCTACATAGCTTCCATGACAGTTTTGCCGGGAGGTTGACTTCATCCTTTTTGCTCAACTCCTATGGGTAATGTCCTCCCAGTATACCTCCACAAATCAACAATTTCCAAATAACAAATAGTTACCGTGCTGTCTCCCTAATTATTCGCGCTTGCAGTGATGTATCTGAACCCCTCAGCCTCGCGTAATAGAAGGACACAAGTCATAAATAGTACGTAATCGGCAGACTGCATTAATTGTAATTGGTTTACAATTTGCAAGAACCACCAGGTAGATAATATTGACGCTATAGCGTTTGATATTGTTGTACAGCTTATATCTTTACGTAGCACGATCGGCAGAGGTGTATTTGGTGGCAATGCCGCGTGGACTGCAAAGTATAATGCCTGTATTTACAAAATATCCAGGTTGAGAAAGCTCGTATGATATAGCAATACTTTTACTTTACTCTACTGTATTCTACGGCCGCTGCCCTTCGGTGCATAAGCTAATTAAGGTGTTGGTTGGGGCCATCGAAATTGCCAAATTGGGGCGCGGTGCCTTTAAAAAAAAAACGTCTCGTTCCACACTGCGTTCCGCCACAAAAGCTTTTTGGAAGCATCAGAAATACCGCCTCGTTCTTCAGGTACCAACTTTACCCTTCCAACTCACTCGGAATGCTCCCGAATTCTCGGAAGATTCCTGCCGTTCCTTCAGCAACCCACTATCAAACTGATCCCACTCCAGTCAGTGAAGAGGATGCTCAACATTCTACTACATCACCACCTCCTGTGATCAGCAGCGGCAAAACCGGCGGCTTCTTTTCTCGATTCGCCAGACGACGTTCTCAAAGCACAGCAGCAGTTACACCCAAGCACCTTCCAAAACCATCCGAATCCTTCTCGACAAAGACGGCAAAGCCTACTCCTCCTCTTCCTCATCAGCTCCATGCCACCGTCCCCGCATCCCGGTCTACCATTCCTAAAGTGCAGAGAAAACCAATAGCTTCCGAGCCAGTGTCAAGTAAAAACCTTTTCCTGCTGTACAACGAAAAAAATGACGGCAATGCAGCATCGACCCCAATCGCATCGTCTTATTCTGCTTCAACAAAGCCTGTGGTGAAAAAGGTATGGGTTAAATTTCTTCCTTAATTTGTCCTTTTGTGGGACACACCATTAAATACTGTTTACTCGATAAAGAAGGGAAGCGCATCGTTGGATCCACTTCGCAAAATCTCTCAAAAATTAGAAAAGGTAAGCGATGCATGGCCCTATATCGATCGTGCAGTGACTAATTCTTGATTGTTATAGGCCAAGCTATCTACCCCGCTATCACCGAAAGCATCCACATTCGCTGCTTCAACGACCGAAAAGAAGTCCACTGTAACCCCGCCTCCCGCACCAGCCAGCACCTTTTCATCTCGAAACCCCAAACCTCCCGTTACTAACGGCAATGGAGCTCGTAACGACCCTAAAACGTCCAATCCTGCTTCTCGGCAAGACATGTTCCAGATTGCAGAAAAACCGGCCCAGCACAATACGAAGCGAAGTTCTGGAAATGGCGAAAAGGCGCGCAGTTCAAATTCGACCAATGGATCTCCTGACAACAATACTAAACAACCCAGCGCGGATCAGCCTGATTTGAGAGCATTGGGCGTACGTGAAAAGGATCTGAAAGCCATCCAAGAGAGTCTGGATCGATTGTCCTCTGGATCAGCCGCCGCTGGAAAGACATCGTCCGTGCCTAATACCATTGACCATCGCAATACTGTCGGCTCTCCAGTCAATGGAAAGAAAGTGTACGAAAACAAAGCTGAACCCTCCGAGCCGCCCACCTTAGCCGACATTGTATTACAAAATACCAAAAGCCGAAAGAATGCTAGAGTCATTCCTGACACTGAACTATCCACCACTAGACAACGAGAAGATATTATGTTAGATGGCGCCCATAACGCCTTGAGCTCCGAATCATTTCACACAATGAATGGCGGTGACAGTATGGTCGATAACGACTCATCGTTTGCCGAGATGACAGGAGATTCAATGATGGAATCCGACTCGGACGATGACTCTGACGAAGCCGATAATGGTGAAGAGTCCTTTGTGGATGCTACCGGCGTTTCACAAGAGGATATTGAACGAGAACGCGCAGAGAGGAGATTGACAAAACGACTTAGTGGCGGCCATTTCGGTAGTGCCGGTGGACTTTTATTGAGTATAGCTGGTCAAGCGGCGGAGGGTCAACACCGCAACAGTAACACACCATCGTTTGGATCAGTTGAAAAAGCTCTTTTAGAATTTGACCGTCGAGGCAGTTTAAGCCTTTTGGCAGATTTCTACGCTACAGGTGACTCTGAGAAACCTGACACTGCCCAACGCAACAAGGCTGTACCACCTGTCCCACCTGTCAAAGATCAAGCCTCGTCAGAGTCGACTAAGGAGCCGGCGATTGTGATTGAAGAAATCCCTACCCCTCGAACCGACACCTCTGATACAATCTCGCTGGAAACTTCTGCAGATGAAGCACTGAAAAAGGAAGCCGAAACAGCTGCAAAGAAGTTGTGGGCTGAAGATCCTGATTTTATTGAAAAAGATGTTATGACAGAGTGGATGGGTCAACCTAAGCCGCTGAACTCACTGGCTCTAACCTACTACATGAACATGTTCGATTTCTCGCTGCTTCGATTGGATTCTGCTTTCCGGTAAAAGTCCATGCCATCCACAGAGATGCCACCTTTTTGTCAACGTGTATCTAACCTTATTCTCGGTGTAGTCGTCTTTGCAACAAATTATATGTCAAGGCCGAGTCTCAACAGATTGATCGTATTCTCGAAGTGTTTGCCAGACGGTATTGGCAATGCAACAAGAAGAGCGTATTTGGCAGTGCTGACGTCGTATATGCTGTCACTTACTCTATGCTGCTCCTTAACACTGACCTGCACGTTGTTCAGGGTAGCCATACTCGTATGACACGGTCCGCTTTTGTGCGAAACACTATGTCGGCTGCCTATGCACAAGGTCCTGGGAACGATAGAAATCAAGATAGCCAGGCTAGCAAGTTTCCGAAATGGTGGGAAGCTGAGATGGAAATATACCTCAGGGTAAGGAGCAAGTTGTATGTGGAAAAAGATGGGAAGAAATACCCTAATGATGACTGACCTTACGTACATAGGAACTCTACTATTCTATCAAACAGCGACAAATCCTCCAGCCTCGAGAACATCAGCTTGAAAATCATCGACCAAAGAGCTTCTTGGATGCTTCAGGTGTGAATGGACTGAAGAAGAGTGTCGGTAACATGGTTCGTTCTACACGCGAGAGCATGATCCTTACCACGGATATGGGCCAAGTAAGTCATCTCGATATATTGTCACCTTGGCAAGAGCAGAATCATGAGTTTGTTCATCTTACACATCATACATTTTCTTAAAAAAAAAAAAAAAAGCAGCCTAATCCACGTCCTAGCTTGAGCAACTTGCAGCGACCCATTTCACCCCCCAATATGCGACGTAAAATATCGGTCACATCCATGTCCTCCACTGGATCTCATAGTTCCAACCCACGGTCTCCTGGTCTTTCGCATCAGCAGCCTGTAATGAGTTTTCCAAATAGCAGTGCATCATTCACAAGTCAACCACCTTTCTATAAAGAAGGCATCGTTATGCGAAAACATCTTTTGGAAAGCGGTGATCAAAAAGCCAAGAACAGAGACTGGAAAGAATGCATGATTGTGGTGACTCGTGGTGAACTACAAGTGTTCTCCGTGTCACCCAATGGAGGTGAAGTGAATCATAGACGAAGTATGCTGCGGGCCAGCAGTGCTAGTCTGGTTAACTTGGCCGATTCCTTCAAGACTGGCGGCGGAAGCAATTCGTTTAGCGGTGCAACATTACAGCCGCAAACTCTTTCGGTCAGTACATGCTCTCTGGTCATGGCCATTTTGTTAATTTTTTACTGAACGAAGCCTCTTCTTTCTAACCCACAAATAGACCAGTCCACAGTTAATCGAATCGGTTAGTCTAAACCATTCGTTATCGAATGCCCTACCACCACCGGGTTACAATCGTCATCGACCTTATGTGTTTGCGCTCCAACTACCCAACGGAGGAGTGTATCTTTTCCAAGTGGCAGTTCAAGAACAAGTCAATGAATGGGTATCGACATGCAATTACTGGGCTGCCAGAGGTAGTAAAGAACCCTTGAGCGGTGGTGTTAGTAACATGGAGTATGGCTGGGGAATGTGCTTGGCCGACGTTATCCTAGACCTGGATGCAGTGGAGAACGGCGATGAGAATGTAGGGAACTCATACCTGAACCCAGATCAAGTTGTCCTGTATGAGTGGCGACCTCCCGCTCCACCTCTTGTTTCCAGTACTTTATCCGATACTGAACAGCTGAGTAGCTTACAAAAGCAATTGGCGACTTTGACCGCGGACATTAATGCCCATAGAGAACTGAAGAAGAAAATAGAAGTCAAGGTATGTGTCCGATACATCTCATGCGAACCACCTTATTGGGGATGACAGTATTTTAATGTGTTCTCTCTTGTAGTTTCCTGTTCGATCTACCAACAATGTGCGAGCGCTGACCAACTGGGAAAACCGGTCGCGCTATCTTTTGCATGAGATCATCAAGTTACAAAATTATTGTGACATACTGGAGAAAGCAATTGCCAAAAGCGAAAAAGAATCCGCCAAGGCCACTACACCGTCACCATAAGACGATTCTATTTAAATTCATATGTATCTTATTTTATTGCATCATAACATTTAATAATAAAAGTGGGTTGAATTACCTGGATGAATGAGAGATGTATACAAAAACCCGGTTTATAACTGAACAAACCGGTCAAACAAGATCCACCCACAGGGCGGGCAAAACCGATGCTACCCACCCAATCGATGGTAGAGAGAAAGATGCTCTAGTGTACCTGTTGTTGTAGGGACGGCCGATCTCCCTGTCGGCGACTGAATGTGCCGCATAGGGCTATCATGACAAAAATCTAGAAAAATTCCGCTATTTCGTTGCCATCGGTTTCCCTTGTCTTCGTTCTAGTAAACTTTTACGCCCACTCGTTCTGGTTTCAGAGGATGCTGACCGAGTCAAGAGGAGCTCACCATGGTCGGAAAAAAGCAGTCATCCAAAACGGCGAAAGCGAAACCCAGCCAATGATTTTCAGCATGACCTCTTTAAAACCAACGGTATTTTTTTTTTCTGTTACGTACCATTCGGCAGGTTACAAGAAGCTTCGCAAAATGGATACAAATACACGTTTGAATGAATGGACAAAGTTGTTGGAAAGGATGTTCAAGTGCTAGATTCGAATGATAGTATATGATTTTAAAGAAAAAACCGTGTTTTTATGCGTTCTCTATGGGTTTGGGTGTTCTTTGGCTGGAGAGGAAGTTCGTTGGACTAACTAGTCCCGTGAGCGCTTAAGTGAGGGAAACCACACCACAAAAATAAAAAAAACAAAAAAAAACACCGAGGCTTTTGCTTTAAATTTTTTTTTTCTTTAACAAGTGCTTGGAAAAAAGATTCAACTCTGGATTGACTTTGCCATCGGCTCTCATTGTTTACCAATTCCCCCTCCATTTTTATAAACACTGGTTCATAAACTCTACTCTCTTTTCATATTCCCTGTATTCCTCACAAGGGATTCCTTTTGATTCTACCCGCTCCCAACTTATTCAAGCTTCTCCATTCCTTTTTGACATATTATGGTCCAGCTTGCATATTCCCTGCGGTTTGCACCACCTACTTCATCGCATTATCGACCAACGCAAACTCCAACGCAAATATTACAAGGACACTGTAATCACATTTCAACACGTTATGGATGTCAAGCCGTGTTAACGCCTATTGACACTGTAACGCTTAAACGGCCTTCTCAGCAATGCGACTATAACTTGACCATTACTGGTCCTGCCGCCCAAGTAGTGGCGGCACGTGGTGACCTTATCCGAGACAATCCGCTCCTGGTACGCAACATGTCTCTTTTAAACATGTGGTTAAACGATCTTTACTAATTCCCTCACAGGTCATGGCCAGCATTAATACCTCTCGTTCTGACCTCTATACCGACACCGGTGTAATCAAGGACGCCATACACCCTCTCCTCGACAAGATCTCGAAAGAAACTAATGTTAGCGTCAACGTTGAGATCACGGGCCAACTGCCCGCCTCTGGTTTGCAATCCGAGAATGGAGCACGAATAAACATTCAAGGATCACCAGAGTCAGTTGAATATGCTCGTATCCAAGCCCTTGTTTTGCTTGACGAACTGGTAAAGTATCTGGGCTTGAGGGAAGGAGAAGGAACCAATGACATGTACTTATAAACTGTGTTGTTTCCCTTTTTTTTTGCGTAGGCTGGTTTGCGCACAGACACCATCGATATACCTGCAAGACTGCATAACCTCGTGTGCGGACGCAAGCGGTGTTATCTTCAATCCATCATGGAGGAGACCTCCACCAACATTTATTTGCCTTCAGCTTTCACCAATGTTAATCATCCAGAAATGTCTGTGCAAGACGATCTTCATCATCACCAAAGTGCACGTATTTATGTTACTGGAGAACCCTCTTCCATCACTCGAGCAAAAGATATGTTGAACAAGTTGTATGTTCAAAAGGTAATATACAGGATGGTCACTTGATGTTTAGTCCCCCCGCGGAACTCTAATCCCTATTGCTTTCTGCAGACCAAATCAATGTACCAAAAGGATTCTATATTACATCCTCGGAAAGGAGATTGGCTGTTGATGCATCGAAGAGATGATTTGCTCGCTATTATGGAAGATAATGGTAAATAGAGACATGATGACGCCACTCGCTATTACCTTTACTTACCAATCCTCCCGCAGCGTCCTTTATTATATTTTCTACTCCCGGCTCAGGAAATAATATGATCACGGTCTTTGCTGAAAGTCGTGTCAATGCTGAAAGAACGTTGAGGGCATTAAACCATTTGGTAAGCGGGACCTTTTTTTTTCTTTTCTTTTGTTTGGATAGCACCAACTTGTTTGTTTTCAGTGGTACTGACCACTTAATTTTATTAGGCTTGTAATGTCTATGAGGCAACCTTCTTTTTCTATGCACGAAATGGTCCAATGTATTCGGCTGAAGGCGCCAACTTTTTTAATTCCATGTCCAACCTTAGTACGCTTGTATTGCAACTATCTCAAATCTCTGGAGCTGAAGTCGCCTACAAGACGGAAACGGGTAGCATTGAAGTGATCGGTTCTGAGCGTGCGATTCGTAATGTGTATCAACATATCAACGGCATGAATCTGCTAAAGGTCAGTCATCTCATCTCATCTGAACCCGCATACATCCTCTTTTTCGTTTCTTCTAAATCCATCCCTTTTTCTCCCTTTTACATTGCTAGGTTTACCACCATGATACGATCTTCCTTGTGGAGCTATCAAATGAACAACGCGAATTCATAAGCGGCAAAAAGAGCGGAAAAATCAACAAAATAATGAAGACGTCGGGTGTCAAAATCAAATTTCTGCCGTTCAGCGAATACAACTTTGTCATCGAAGTTCAAAGCACCAGCTTCGTCAAGGCATTGGATGGCTTGACTTTGCTTCAGGAAGAATTGCCAGCTGAAATTTCGTTCTACGTTCCCGAAGCTTATCACAAACGTATCATTGGCGTGGGCGGCAAAAACATTCAACGCATTATGAAAAAGTATGGAGTGTATGTCAAGTTTTCAAATGCTGAAGAGTTCGCGGCGCTCGGCGGGTACTATGATAACGATGACAACGTGGTTGCTCGAACGCCAATGAAAAACCAGATCAACTTGGATAATTTGCGTCATGCCGTGATGGAACTGATCAGCTCCAAGGATAAGGACTATACGACGAAAGAAATTACCATACCTCATCAATACCACCGAATTATGGTCATGAATCATGCTCAAGAAATTCACGATATCGAACAACGAACCAATACGAGAATTCGGTGGCCCAAGCGAGAATTATCATCTGACGCTGTTGTACTACATGGACCAGAATCTCAGCTTTCCATCGCATCGCAGTTACTGTCAGAACTTATCCCAGAAGAATATTATCTACGCGTCCCTTATTCAACCGCCCTTGGTGTGGTGACAGGATCCGATGACTTTAAGGAAAAGGTGGTGAATCGTATTCGACAGGAATTCAACATTCACCTCCAGCTTCCTGATACCGCGGGTAATGAGCATCTTGAATTGGAACCGTCCACTTCGACGGGCAACAAGCGATCTTCTTCGCGAACATCGTTGTCACGATCGGATGCCACTCCCATCTCGTCACCAGAGACACCTACTTCCTCTTCAGCCTGTGTTCAATCGGATCTTGAAACCAATGGCCAAGATTATGTGTTCACCTTCCAATTTAATTGCAGCGCCTTGGACGCCCTTCCCAATGCTGTCTCGGTATTGAAGAAATACCTTCATGCTTATCAAATTACTACCTATCCAGAATCTACTACAGAACGACCTAAAAGTGACTCGTTTGCCGGCACATTTTCACCGTTTGACAACAAGTTATTTGGAGCTCAAATGCAAAGTACCACCAGCACGACAACTAGTTCATCGCAACCGGATGTCACTGTTCCATCTTCGGCGTTTTCAACTTACAGTTTATTCGACTATTCTAGCAGTAATGCTTTTGATACCCATTGGAAACCCATTAGAGAATCCACATCCTCTTCACCTGACAATCTGAGAGCTATCTTTGATAAAATGTCGGTGTCTGACCATCCTGTCACTGGATTAATGCCTCAGCAAAATCATAGTACACCTGTGCGTAATACCAATTTATCATTTGGCCGAACTTTACCCATGCCATCTTCATCCCAGGTTGCGGATATATGGACCCAAGGGCCAATCGGCGGTGGATCCAATAATCCACCTGCACCTCCTACCATGCATACAAGTTTCTCTGGACCCATGGACACCACTTTACCATTGTTAGGCAATTATCCTCCACCTGGTACCTTTGATCTTTCATCTCCTCGTAATTTATACCCGCTGCAAAATCAATATGGAGGCGGCCCTACTACTGACGATAATGAACCCATGCTTCATCATCACGCACTTCAACCCACTGCTTCTTCATCCACGGATACCACCAGTTCCATGGCCAGTTCAAGATCCATGCCTGAAGCCATGCTTGATCGTGATGCCAAGCCTTTACCACAAACCTCCAATAGTGCAGGCATTGTGGTCCGACCTCCTACCAGCAGTTCTTCCACCCCTATGCGATCGAAATCCTGGTTCGTTGCACCTCAGAATGGCACCCCTCCCCCACCTCTGATGCGTGCTAGTAGTAGTGGATCCTCCTCATTCTCTTCAGCTCCTTCCAACCCTGCCCTCTTCAGTTATCTTGGAGGAGGTCCAGTCAATCACGATACGCATAGACCATCCCCGGATACCAATCAACGTAAGTGACAAGAGAGAAACACGGGCAGGAAATGAAAACGGTATTCTAATCATCATGGACCTTCTTGTAGGCTCATCTTGGAATACCCATACTGGTAGCCCTGCTCCCAATGGCTGGTCTAATGCTCATGACGGGACTGAATCCAAATCAGACTGGTCATTTGTACCCACCTGATCAGAAAAGCTTGTTTTTTTTAATACACTAAGTTATTTTTTTCTTTCTCTCGTAAACACTACTTCTTCCGCAAACCCACCCAAATGTTTTTCTTTTGCTGTTGACCTTGTTAAATAGATTTCTCGCCCTACCCTTTTTTTTCTCTTATATTACTCATTTTTTAACACTTTTTTTTTTTTTCTTTCGCTGTTGATATTTGTTGTCGTTGGTAACTCATCCTTTGTCAGCTCATTGTTTATGTATAAAAAGAAACCACATATTTGGATTTTTGGCTTGGCTTCTCACAACGCGTGGGGGGTGGGATTAGAGAAAAAAAAAAAAAAAAGAAGGAAACGCCACATTGCCTTGAATGGGAGCCTCCACCATCTGGCCTCCGACTGAAAGTGGGCCTTCGAATGCAAAAAGGTTGGAATGAAGAAGAGGGATTGGCACAAGAGGAAAAAAGAAGAAGAAGGGAAGGAGTCACAAGAAATCGAAGAATAAAGACTCAGGTTCAAGGTTTTTTTTTTTATGTGAAGAAATAGGTTTGAACGAAAGAGCACAACGGCAGCCACACACACTCGAACAAAACCGGGCCCTTTTATCACCACCTTTTTCCTTCTTCTTTTCTTTTCTCTTCTCTTTCCTTTGGAAAACGCATTAAAAAACAAAAGGGAAATCGTCCTCAGGCGAACCAATTTCTTCTTTTTTTTTTTTCTCCTTTTTTTTTCCATCACCAATGTATTCGAACCATCCTCCGTCCAAGCGGTCTCCATACGAATACCCACAGGGGTATGACAGTTCGCAGCAAGGATGGCCTACTCCATCGAAACCATACCCTCCACGATATTCCACAGGTGACATAGAACATCAAGATGATGGCACCAAGCCATTTGCAAATCGATCCGACTATTGGTTTGATCACTCTACAAATCCATATTCGCCACCGCCAACTTCCCACTGGCCGCCGGTGTATCAGCAACAACAACAACAACAACAACAGAGACCCCATGCTGTTCAGTCACCTCTGCAACTGCCTCCTACACCCTCGTCTACTTCATCTTCCACCGATATCTCTCCACATGTCGATGCGTCCAAGCAACCCTCTGGATATCCTTTCCCTGTGACTTTCCAGCAGCAGCAGCAGCAATCACAACAACCACCACCCACGTCCACCAATCACCGAACGCCTCACTGGAGAATTCCTGCCACAGAACGACCTTTTAAATGTGATAATTGTCCTCTCTCCTTCAATCGTAATCACGACCTCAAGCGGCACGCTCGGATTCATCTCAGTGTCAAACCTTTTCCATGTAATTTCTGTGACAAACGTTTCAGTCGCAAGGATGCTTTGAAACGACACATGTTGGTCAAACGCTGCGGTCAAGCTCAAGCCAAATCTATACCATCTGGCACTTCGGCCGCCGCCACACCGTCTTCTTATTATGACAGTAGACAGGATGGAAGCTCTCAGCAAACGGACTCGGCAAACTCTACTAATCTGTTTTTGCCTCCCCCTCCTGTCATTCGCCAGTCGTCGTCTTCTTCCATCCTTCATCATCACCACCACGGTCTCACCAGCGACGCTCCTTCGTCAGCGGCATATCCGATCTAAGCTATTGATGGAGGAGGGGTAATGAGTGGAATGAACTGAACACCCAACCCGTGGTTCATTTTCTTTCTATAATCCAGATGAAGGGTTTGTTCTTTAGCTGGATCTATATCATCTTCCTCTTACCCTAATCATTTCCCACCCACCCCACCTTTTTTTTTTTTTTCTTTTTTTTTTTTCTTCCCACTTCTTTAGTCAACTTGTCTGTGCTCTTTCTTTAACTTTTTTTTCACAACCTGAAGTGTTCATCCTATTGTACATAGTCTTTCATGCGTAACTCGAACCCGAAAAGAAAAAAAAAATCACCATGGAAAAAAGCCACAAAAAAATATCTCATCGAAAAAAGTATTAATTCAAAAACTTGGGGTCTTTTTTTTCATTAAAGCGTTGAGACTCGCTTAAATATGTCTTTTACAAAATGATCGCTAATTATTGTACAATGGGGGTGGAGGTGGATTTCAATTCTTGCCGCCAAAAAACCGTGCAAATGGACCTCCCTTGCTTGCTGTCTTTTGAGCTTCAAGGGACGCGACCAGGCGGGAATAGTAGTTGGGATTACTGGCGGGTGAAACAATTTTATCTGACAAAGGGTACTGTGGGTAGGTAGGAGGTTAATAGGACGAAGTACATGGGGGGGGGGGTACATACGGTGTATGTTTTCACCTTTTCTTTAAAGTCGTTGGCTAAAAGGCGTTCCAAGGCCTCCAGCTGTCGTCGTGCTTCGGCGACATCCACTTGAGCGCTGTTGTCGGTTTGACGAAACATCTCTTGTACTCGAGCTGTCAGCACTTTCTTCATGTCTCGATTAGGGCGAACTAAATCCGCCGGCCAGTCGGCGATCAATCGTAGGTACGATCGGTAGAGGCTTTGTACTTCGTTGCGGGCGGCTCCAGACATTATGTGAATGCAATGGGGGAACTAAAATTGAAAATAAACCAATGTCTCGTAACGCCAGCCCTATGCTACCAAAGCCACTGGAATTTTTTAAACCCTGCCTGCTATCCCCGCTCCGCCGCATACCGCCATGTCCAGATTCCACGTTGTCGGTGCTGGTGCCATTGGCTGCCTTGTCTCGGTCTTGTTGGCTGAGAATGGCCACCATGTTACTCTTATTGTTCGGCATGCAGACCTGTGCCCATTGTTCAATGGCATTCGCTACACCAAGTCTGGCCAACAACCAAAGTTAATCACCGCAGGCGTGTCGGTGGAACTCGCCAGTCAAACTTCCACTATTGAAAATTTGATCATCACCACCAAAGCCCAGGATACCACCGCTGCCCTCACATCAATCAAACATCGCTGGATACCGTCCACCACGGCGCTGTTTCTCGAAAACGGCATGGCGTGGAAAGAGTCTCTAGACGCCTCAGGCATTCCTGCCACCCCCGCCAATGTGGCCGTGGGCGTCAATAAACATGGCGTCGAACGCTCAGGTCACTTTGAGATCGTTCATCACAATTGGGAAGGTGGAATGGATATGGCGGCCATGCCGTCAGATCAGGGTAAAACTGTCAATGTACTCAAGGAATTGACCACCATTCCAGATATGAATGCAAAGTTGTTGGCGTGGGATGCGTTGATGGATCGGAAGATTGAAAAGCTCGTGGTCAACGCTTGCATCAATCCTCTCACGGCCATTTTAAAAATTCCCAACGGTCAGCTTCTGGACCGGCCAGACGCCATGTCCTTGATGCGCTCAGTGTGCAGTGAAGCTGCTCAAGTGTTTGACCACAAACAGGCAGACCATCTATTTAATCAAGTGCAGCAAGTGTGTCGTGATACCAATCACAATTCGTCGTCTATGCTACAAGATGTTCGAAACGCACGGCCTACTGAAATCGATGCCATTAACGGCTGGTTGTGTCGACAAGCCAACGGCAAAAACATTCAACTCCCAGTCAATCAAACGCTCGTTCAATTGATCAAAGCCATGTCCAAATGAAAGAAAAGTCAAAAAAAAAAAAGTAAAAAAACCTCCCAGTTCCAGCCATTTTTTGATATTTGAATTTTTTGTTTTTTTAATATATGTAAAAAGGTGTTACATTCAAAACGGTTGATGTGTTTTTCGAGACGGTTTATAAATCAAGATCTACTGTGTGTATGTATTTATTCTCTGCTCTTAACCTCGGGTTCCCAGGCGTTGTATTTGGGTCTGACGGTGTTGTATGGCACGTACGCGTTACGGGTGCCGGTATAGTTGGGAGTTGGTTCACCCCAGAACTTCTTTGGCTGGATGTCCATTTCAGTAGGAGGTTCTTGGACGAACTTGGTGAGCCACATGTGCCTAATACAGCAAACAAAAGGTGAGTGCGAGTTTCACGCAATGGAGAATGGGTTATGACCCCTCTTACCAGTCAGGTGTAACTTGAGCCGGATCAGGATCGTTGCTGGCATACTCAACCCAACGCTCACGACCTAATGAATGACAAGATAAAATTTAGATGGGGAAGGTTGGACGTGATATCAGCCGTAACTGTAGATTGAATTCAGGCATACCGAAGATTTCATCATTGTTCTCAAAGTACTTGTTGCCAACGGAATCAGTGCCTATTAATGCACCAAACTTAGTGTCGCCCATGGTGTTAAGTTGCTTCCAGGCGCTGGCAGGGCCAGCACGCATGATGTTCTTCAATGTTCGTCCGAGTGTTGACATTGCAAGTGCGATGGAATAGCGCTACCAATCTGTCTCTGCCGTATTAAAAAAAGACATGGTTTGGAAATTGGTGACGTCGTTATTTTCAGTTGGCAAGCTTGAGCCAGGCAAGAATTTCGTGATGTCAAAACTCCGCCTATAAACTTGAATTGATTCATTCAAACCTTTTGCCCATCGTGCCGTGATGTCCTTCTTGTCGTACCTTCCTCTTCTCTTTTCCCGTCGATCGCCTAAAATAAGATAATTTGTTATGATACCTCTATTTGGGCAATTTTCTCAGTGCAACATTTTCATTGGGAAAGGATCTGCTGCTGTTCACGGTTGGTTTCTGGTGGAGGCGTTAATCAAATCAAAAAGCCATGGGTGGCCACACGGTGCAGGCAAAGCCCAGATTCACATTGGGAAATGCTTTTGATTGGCATTTCACTCAATTCTAGAACAGTCTTTAGTATCACAATGCGTGCCTTTAGTGATTAGGCAAAGCTGATACGAGGAAATGATGCTCAACCAAGTGCATGGATGAACGCGCAACTCTCGAGAAAAGATTTCTTGTGATTATAATGATTATGTGTCAAAACCCATAGGCTTTTTTTAGACATTACCCGGCTTTCAACTACACCCGAAGGCTCAGTGGATATTCCAGTAGCAGCAGTGGCTACGATTCACTAGGTGGAAAGGCTAACCATGTACTCCCAAACATGGGGGGAGGGTGGGTGTCTGTCTTACTGCACTCGCTTCCATGGGCTGATAATCTGCGCCTCTTGAACCCAGAAGGCACGCAACCAAATAAAGATCATCTTTGATTCCAAATCAGTGGCCAACATACATCCCCTGGCCCAATCCTTCGGATCATAAAATTTCAACCAGGCGCCACGTTATCACTCTACACGCGTTGTTGATGTAAACAACTTGTGTGAACTCTATTCCGCCAGTCAGTGCCCCTCCCCGGCTAATCGTCCGATAAATCCTGGTATAGTATTGTATTTATTTCACGTAGAGTGTATGTACAGGTATGGCGGGATTAGTATGTGTCCTTGGTGATGAACTTGATAGCATCAGTCAAACGATCAGGAACGGTAGATTTATGGTCAGATGTCATCTCTCGGTACCACTGTATGAGAGGGCGCGCCAGAATCGCTTTGCCATTGGATAAGTTAAGCAACGCAGTAGCGGCTGATACTTGGTGCTGGAACTCGTCTGTAAGAATGCAAAAATTGTTTAGGATATGTTGCTCATAGTGCGTAAACATGCTTGACAACTTACCCTTAGATGACGCATTCATTGATAGAGCTTTCGCCATCTCGGATCTCAATCCAGCGAGGCCAAGTTTATCCTCAGGAGCGTCGTATAATGCGTTTCTTCCCAAAGCGCCTGGTTAGAAAATATATACAATTAGCATCATGTTTCATACGGATGTATCATAAATAATGCAAAGACGCAGCATGATAAATAAATGAATTGCGCATCTCAACGTACCAATCAGCTCCAGGGCAAAATCAATGTAAAACGCGTCTTGTAATAATGGATACGCCACCATAGAGATAAATGATTGATATGTAAACTCCCAATCTCGATATTGATAGTAGACCAGCTCAGTGGCCTTCAAAACGTTAAATCGATGTTCTTGAAATTTGCCTGTGTCAAAAGATGATGAGTCAATACAGCTTCAACATATGTATGTGTTACGTGATATCCACTTACCAGGGTCTTGGTCTTTCAGCTTTGGAAACTCAGGGTGAAGAATAGAGCTACTCAAGTCATCAAGAAAGTCAACCAAGTTACCAATTTGCTGTAGAGGAGGCCATTGGCAGCATTTTTGTAGGTGTCCCAAGGAGATAACGATCTTTAAAAAAATAAAAGTTAGCATCCGTGTTTCTATACGTTCACACGCGCCAGTTCCCTCACTCTTCGATCATGCAAGTGGTCTTGTGCCAGTTTCTTTACAATCAACTGGACGCTCTTGAGGATCAAGTCATCCGCTAGAGCCAGTAAAAGTTAGCGACAGGCAGTCATATTCGGGTATTCATAGTGTATGATTGCTTACCTGGCAAAGGTGTCGGTTGAGTACTTGGCGTCAAAACTAACGTAGAGTTCCATGAATACGCAAAGTTGGCCAGAATAACCACCGGCCTGAATGTGGGTGTAGATTCGCGCAACAGGTCATAGCAAAACACACGAGCCCTTCCCATATCATCGGCCGCTTTGCACAGATTGATGAATATCCGACTAAGACGACTATATAATATGCGTTAGTGAATGATAGCATGTAGAGTATAGTATGAAGTCGAGGTTACTTACCATGATTTGCTTGTATGAGCAGACAATTGTGTTATAGTTGTAGTCGATAGCCAAGTACAAAGACGATCGAAGAAACGAGTCTAGTGGGAAAGTGTTAATTAGGAGGGAGGGTCAAATCAATATAAAAAAAAGTTGTCTTTGCTTTACATACCGTGGGATTGAGACTGCTTAGCGCATACAAAAACCAGATCAGTCGCTTCTCTCGAACATCCAGACTATCCGTAAGCGACACAACCAGCCATTCTGATATACCAAATTCTTCTTCAAATATGATACCGGTTTCTGGCATCACATTATGAGTATCGAGTTCACTGCATACCGCATCCAGAGCGTGCAACAGTAAATCCGTTTTCAGCGTAGTGTATATCCGGGCACTCTCAAAATGCTGAACCATGTCTTCAGGAGTCAATGTTAATGTCGACGTCAAAATATCTTTAATTACTGTTTTTTTAAAAGAAAAAGATATGTCAGTAACATTATAGTTTCAGGCTGGTGGTGAAGTTTTTGCTTACATTTGGTATAGTCCGTCACTGGAACGACGGCTTCTTTATCATTATCTTGGACTTTCTTGCGAGGTTTCTTGGCAACCACCTTCGTGGTTTCGGACACCTCAGTATCGACACTGATGCTTTTTCGCTTGCGTGGCGATATAGAAGGAGCCTCTGTAACGGCTACCTTCTTTGCTCGAACATTCTCTTTGTTCACCTCAGCAGCTTTTATCTGTTTAGATGGAGTGAGAGGGCTCTTGGTAATCACTGGTATATCTCTTTGTTCCGAAACGGCATGAGCTCCCTGTCGTTCGGATCCTCCAAATGGAACCTCCTTGTCCATTAACAGATCAACCCCATTCGTTATCTAAATTTGTAACGTGATTAGGAAAGCGGTGACAATATATAATGCTGTCAAGGAATGATAACTTACAACATCCTGTATAGTTCCACGTAATTGCTTCTCAAGTTCGTCAATTCTAATGAGGAAATCAGTCGTCTTGTCCTGCAAGACATCCTAAATGTGGAAAGCATGGGTCAGATATCGAATGGGCCAAGGATGAAATATTTCGCCAACATACCTTTGCTTTCTTAAGGTACTTGTTTTCTACCATCGCCAATTGATATTCGGCATGCAGAGCTGCGAACTTGTCGGTAGAGGTTTCTTGTCTATCGTTGGTAGTCACAGCTGGAGCTTTCGTTCGATTGGCTTGCTCATGTGCCTTGGATAACTCGGTCTGCAACTCGGCAAGCCGTTGCTCGAGATGTTGCACTTTTGCTGTGGTGTTCGTTGAAGCTTTGTTGGCTTCAAGCGCTTTCTGTAATTTCTCATTTGCTTGTCTCGATTCCTTCAACTCTGACTTCAGCTTTTCTATCTGGTTGTTCTTCTCACTAGCCGATTTAAACTTCTCGTCCAACGCAACTGCGCGATTGGTTTGTTGCATTAAGTCTTCTTTGGCTTGTGCTAATTCCTTCTTAAATGCCTCTACTTTTTTGGCATGATTCTTGGAATTCTCGGTATTTGTTGTAGCAATAGCATCGTTCTTTGCTGAAGCGGCATCATCGCGGTTTTGATCAGCTTCTATCTTCTCCTTCAGACTGCGCTCCGCATGTTCCAATTGGTCTTTCAATTCGTTAATTTCCATTTGGTGATTTAAATTCATTTCAAATATTTGTTCATTCAAACTTTCGTTGGACTGAGACATTTCGGAATTTTCGTCACGCAGATCAGCTATTTGTTTTTCCAACATGTCTAGATTTTGTTGCAACTTGGTCAGCTTGGAAGTGGTAGCTTGGTTAGATTGCTGTTCTGCTTTCAGTGCGATGCTGTTGCTTTGTGCCTGCGCCTTGTACTGGTCTGTGAGACTTCTCCTAAAGATGTAATGCAATCAGCAATCAAGTCACCTAAGCAGATCACCTAAAACTATGCCCACTTACAATTTTATCACATCCTTTCTCAATTTTTCGTCTGGTGTAATGCCAGCGCCAAGTTCAGCGTTTTGCGCTTTCAATTGCTCGCAAAGCATCTACGTAACCACGTGAAACGTTAGAAACCAAAAAAGAGCACCCTTCATGGAAAAAAAAAAAATGTCGTTCGACTTCCATACCTCATAGCTCCGTTTAGCACTCTCTGCCTTTTCCTTGTCTTGAAGAGCTTGGTCGATCTCCTTGCTGATCCGATTTTTTTCGGTTTTAACCTCTGCCAGCTCATCCAACTGCTGTTGATGAGCTTTCCGGAGTTTTTCAAGCTCCATACTCTGATTGTCAACTTGCTTGGACGCTATTTCCTTTTCCTTCACCAATTGTCGAATTTGTGCCTCCAGTTCGGTTACCTTTTCATTAGTAACTTGGTTATCTATGGGGAGAGAGTAAAATCTTCGTCAAAAATTGGGACAAGCCGGTAGTTCTGAAGGATTGTATCCTACCTGAACGTTGCTTCTCTAGTATTTTCAGTAATCGACTCGTGCTGATAATACGTTCTTTGATACTTTGAATTCCATCGTTGTGCGTCTTTTCTTCTGCACCTTTGGGCTCATGAGCGGAATCCTCTTCGACTTGCTCCAGCTTTAGGTCTTCACTACTGGACACGGAGAGCCCATTAACTGCAGTGTCTCCGTTACATTCACTGGCATTTCCTTCTGTGATTTCTGGAGGTGGTCCAGAACCGTTTTGAGGTTGCATGAGGTAGACTACTGGTGCAATTTAGAGTACGTCGAACTTTCAAAAAAAAAAAAAAAAAGGAAAGTAGACACCGACTTTGCTCAGTTGAAAAAGTGACTGCTTACAATCTTGCAGATCGCGTGTGGAATAATCGCACAGTCTGAAGACGCGCCAAAGTTACTGCTACTCCCCTACTGCTGCGCTTTGGACATGCCGCCTAAAAACAAAAGGCCAATGTTAGACCAAAGAAGAGATGGTAAGCGCTTGACCTGAAGATACTGGTAATAAGTACTTGGCAATTAAACTTTTCGTTTCTCGATTTCCATCTCTTCACCAGCGGATCTTGTCCTCCAGTATTTGCGTCAAACAAACCGCCCCTATAATGCCAGTAAATATCTATCGACATAGTCCAACGCAAATATATATTTTTAAATTTTCTGAGCCTAATCATAACTTCGATTTTCCTCTGCAGCCGATATATATACAAATTTGAACGGAGCAGTGACTAAAACCAATGTAAACATGGCGTTGGAACGGCTTGCAGGGGAAAACTTGATCATAGCCAAGACCTATGGTAAAGCCGTTGTTTACTCGATTGTACAGGTAAAACTTCGTACACATTGATTCGTAATGCGTTCATGAAATAGGACATGTTAGTTAAACACACATTTGAACGATGCAGGACGACACAGCGGCAGCGTCACCTAAGGAACTTGCGGAACTCGACAGCCAGATACGAAAGCTTACACAGAAACTTAATGAATTGAAGGAGAATCACACTAAGAAGGTCAATGGTGCGTGATTGTAACAGAATACGTTATGGTTTTCCATGGTCCCAACGACTCTACTGACTGACAGTCATGTTCTAGAATTGAATGAACTAAACAGTACATTACCCACCTTGGAAGCTGAACAACTGCTACCACAATTGCGAGAACAGGTGAGTATCTGATCTGAACCAGATCTAGAACTTCTCTATAGTATCATGGATACATTACCATGGAAATAGCATTCATTACTAACGAACAAAAAAAAATTGAAAGAACTTGGCAACAGGCGAACAGTTAAAGCAATTTCGAGACGATAAGGGCCAGGTTAGCTTTGAAGACAAGGCTCGCATTTTAAAGGATTACGATGAGAACTTTAAACTATGGAGAACCCGAAAGAAGCTAGTAAGTCAATTTGGACCCATGCGGACTTGCAGTAGTTGGGTATTACTAACGGTAGCCAAAAGTTCAATGAGATCTTTAAGACCGTGACAGAACATTTACCGGGCAAATTGAGCGACTTCAAGGTATACATATATGGACATGGAACAGTAGGGTCTGCACCATTAATACCAATTTTGCCTTTTTTAGGATGAGCTAGGTATAGAGGAAGATCCTATCCCTATAGAGTCAATGCTTGTGAATGAATGAATGAATGAGCCGATGAAATTTGTAAATAGCTGTACTCTGTAAAGTAAATCATATTGTAACGGAGGATTTGAATTAAATGGTCATAAATTTTCATAGAGTGAGTATTTTATTATTACGAAGGAAGGTCTTCAAGGAGAGACTGGTTTTGCCAAAAAAATCGGTTCAGAAACGAGCCAATACACTCACAAATTTCAATGTCGACGTTGTTCCGTTTTCATAAAGGAGAAGTAGTATAAAGCTCAAGGCCATGAAGGACTCTCTTTATCTTTCATTCCCACCATGTATGTTATTCACTCCATTGTTGTCGCTTTGCTGACAGCCCATGTGGCTATTGCGAACGTTTTACCATCCGAACCATCTCCTGGCACGGTATGGACTGCAGGCAAAGAATATGTCATTGAATGGGGAACGGATGCTGTGGCTCCTACGCTCGATGATGAATGGACCAACTTCACCATAGGTAAGTGTTGTAAGCTGGTCAATGGATGGCAATGAGGTTAACTAAAGGCTGCTTAGATTTCATGACGGGTGACAATAACAAGCAGGTGAAATTGGCCACCGTGGCTTCAGTAAGTATTAATGCACAGGTTGTCAGCAAGGGAAAAAATTCACGGTCACTTAATTTAATAATGTGTTAAATTAGGGAGTGGACGCCAGGAAAACTCAACAGTACAAATGGACAGTCCCCACGGTCGATATTCCAGCTCCTATCTACTTTTTCATGTTCACATCGAACTCAGGAAAGCATAATGAATGGACTACTCGATTCACCATCGCCAGGGAGGATGGCACCACCGCTGAAGCTCCACATAGAGATTCAGCCGAGTTCGAGACAAGCGGACGCATCGATGGTAAGACAAACCACTGATCAAGTGCATATGGTAAGAATATATGCCTAAAAGTACGGCTTTGATTTTGCAGGAAGCAAGCCTATTCCATGGGGTATTGGCAAGATAGTGAGCAAAGCAGACATCCCGGTCAATGCAGCAGCTACACCCTCTAGCACCAGCGCACCGATGGTGGTTGAAGGCAAGGATCACTTCAGCTCCATTTTAATGCAAACACATACCGCTTCTCCTCCCATTCCCAGTACGGTTCTAGATAGCGTAAAGCATCAAGCCAGCTCATCATCCCATAAGCTGGCTATAAGCTTTGGCCTTATGTCAGCGAGCTTGGTGGGCTTAATGGCTCTGCTGTAAATAATAATAATAAAAATAAGTGCGTTAATACAATGTTACACGAGAGTCCACTTTTTTGTATCCAACCATACTCCGGCCTTTTGCAAGCACCCGTTCTTTTGCCTCTTTGTAATTATACCCACTCTCCTCTAATGGCTGAGATTATCAAGGAGGGTTACCTGTCCGTCAAAGAAGACGGTCTAAGGGCATGGATATGGTCCAAGCGCTTTTGTATTTTACGAGATCAGACTTTGACTTTCCATAGGAACGAGGTAACCACTCATCTTGAATTACCAAAATCTGATGACACTGCCATTCTTTGACCAATATGTGCTGATGCTTCTTATCTGTCACCGTATTCTTCTTTAGCAAACTGGACAATGTGTTGCTCTTATATTTTTGAAGGAGATCAACTCTGTAACGCGTACCGATCTCAAACCATTTTGTTTCGAGGTCGTCACAAAAGACAAGACATACTACATCTCTTGCAAGAATGATGAGGAAGTGTACTCTTGGATGGACGAAATTTACAATGTAAGTACCCCGTACCTCTCCGATTTTGATTTGAAACAATATAAACTCATACCTGTCTTCTTTGGGCACCTGTTTATTAGCGATCCTCACTTGGAACTTCTGGCCCAACCAACTTTGTTCACGAAGTCCACGTTGGTTTTGACCCTATCACTGGTGCATTCACTGTACGTTATACATTCTCACTGCTTTTAGTGGTTTCCTTCATCCTTAAGCTGACTGTTCAACTTTTTACTGTTCATTAGGGTTTGCCTGATCAATGGACCAAATTGCTTAAAGGCTCAGCTATTACAGCTGAAGATGCTGCAAAGAATCCACAGGCCGTTTTGGATGTTTTGGAGTTCTACACTGAACAGACCAAGCGAGAACAGGATGAATATGGCTCTTCGACTTTGCGTGGAGCGGTTGAAGCTGAGGATCGATGGATGGGTTTGATGTCAGACAACCAATCGTCATCTAGTCATGCAAGCCCGCTGCGATCCGATTCATTCACAGCACATAGACCTGCTCCAAAGCCTGGAAAGCAGAACGGTTACGATGATAGATCCAATGGCAGAGGTCCTGAAAGAGATATCAATGAAATGATGGATGAATTGGCTGTCAAATCCGTACGTTTACCATATATTTTGGCTGTTTTGTAATGCCTTACAGAATGCTAATGTCGTTTTTCTCATTTAGGTCCGTGCTCCTCCACAGCGACCACCTCCATCAAGATCACCCGGTCCACTTGAAATACCTAGAGAACCCCTAAAGCCCTCCACATCTGTATGTACCTCTTTTTACAGTCTAATGTGGTCTTTTTCTTTTTGATCTAACTTGCCATCTTTACCCCAGACTGGCTACTCACCTAGGGATGTAAGCCCTACCAGCAGACAGCCACCGCAAGCTCAATACCCCCGTCCTGGAGACCGCACTCCTCCCGCTGGCAATGGAGCACAACCTCACCGTTTGCCAGTCAGAACCAGCAGTGTGCCATCTCCTCGTGAACCATCCAATTCTGAGCGTACTGCCCATGAGAGAGACCCACGTGAACGCCGAGATCGCGAAAAGGAAAGAGAACGTCAGAGAGAGCGGGAACACCGTGACAGAGAAAAGGTCAAGGAGGCTGCTGCCTCTCCTCCCCCCGCTCCTGCTCCTACTAAGAAGCAAGAACAGCGCATTAGCACGATGACCGAATCCCAAATCATGGAGAAGCTTCGTAAGTTGTTGAAAGAAGTAAAGGGTTGGGTGGAAAAGAACGTTCACTGAACATTTTACGTTGTAGGCTCTGTTGTCAGTCCAGGTGACCCCAATGAAAGTTTCAAGCGAATCAAGCGAGTTGGTCAAGGGTATGGAGAAAAAAAATTTGCTGATGTCTACCTCTTTTTTTCAAATTACCAATCTAACATACATTCCTGCCGCTTTGCTTCAACAGAGCATCTGGATCCGTTTATGTCGCTGTGGAATTGTCTACTAACAACAAGGTCGCCATCAAGCAGATGGACCTTGCTCTTCAACCACGCAAGGAACTCATCGTTAATGAAATTCTTGTCATGAAGGAATCTCAACACCCCAACATTGTCAACTTCCTTGACTCTTACTTGGTCAAGCAAAGTGAATTGTGGGTTATCATGGAGTTCATGGAGGGAGGTGCATTGACTGATGTTATCGACAACAACACCATGACTGAGCAACAGATTGCTACTGTCTGCCTTGAGACTACCCGTGGTCTCTACCATTTGCATTGCCAAAACATCATTCATCGTGATATCAAGTCTGATAACATTTTGCTGAACGCTGCCGGTCAAGTCAAGATCAGTGATTTTGGTTTCTGTGCCAAGCTTACTGACCAAAAGAACAAGCGTGCCACCATGGTTGGCACTCCCTATTGGGTAGGTAGATTGAAGGATACCAGCCCCCCATATAGGTTTGGTTGTATTAAACATTCATTCCTCTACAGATGGCCCCAGAAGTTGTTAAGCAGAAGGAGTATGGTGCCAAGGTTGATATTTGGTCCCTTGGTATTATGGCTATTGAGATGATTGAAAATGAGCCCCCGTACTTGGATGAAGAACCTTTGAAGGCTCTTTACCTTATTGCCACCAACGGTACACCTACTCTCAAGACCCCCGAAAAGCTTTCACGAGAACTCAAGAGTTTCTTAGCGGTTTGTCTATGCGTCGATGTCCGATCAAGAGCTAACTCCACTGAGCTCCTCGAGGTAAGATTGCTTTTTCGATAGGTGTGTTGCTTTTTTGTACAAATGTAGACTAAACGAATGCCTCTTATCTCCATCAGCATGACTTCCTTAAGAAGGCTGGATCCCAGGATCTGCTTGCCCCCTTGGTGAAGTTCAAGAACAAGCACTAGATGAACGTTTAGCAATGTTTTTTTTGCTAAACCCCTCACTCCTCATACAAAACCAGACGTGCATTGAATGCTCTTTCCTCGTTGATGGATGGATGGAGAAAATTGAAAAAAAAAAAAATTCTAAACCCTTCATCGGTACACCATTTCAAATATTCTTTTTTTTGTTTCATACTGTGCTATTGTTCTTCCCCACCTTTTTTTTTTTTTGAAATAAGGAAACCTTCGAGTTTTGTTGCATAACCATAATGCTACATTTGTGTGTGTATGTAGGATATCTACAGATGGATATAATGCTATAAAGCATGGTTGGGTGGGATAGCTACTGTCTGTATATATATATCTATTTTAATTGGCCATGCTTGCTTCCTCTTGCTCAACTGTTTTGGCAATGATCACAACTTGGTTGAGGGGTTGCTTGGGCGTGGAGGGTTCACGAATCCACCAACTTTCGATGAAGTTTGCAAAACAGATGGCCGACACCAAGATGAACACAAACTGCCATCGCAACCACTGTGGAAGATACTCTGCGGACAGAGCCCAACTGTACGCAGTACCACCCAGAGCTGGTCCAATACCACGAACACCAGCAGCCAGCGTCTCAGCAAGGCCATTAATGAAGCTAGAGATTGAAGAAATGAAATATATATAAAAAAGGGTTCAGTATAAAGTGATGGTGAATGCTTCCCCCATTACCGCTCATCATGCGCACTTACCCTCGCTTATTCGAGTTGGCGCCATGGCCCGCCACGAGGATCATGGAACTGGTAAACATGACAGAGACAGTGGCTGACTTTACGAACAGGATGATGATCAAAACTGTCCATAGTGCTTGATACATTTGTCTTTGCGCAAATTCTCGAATGAAACCTTGCGAAAAGATGACAACAGAGGCAACAGCCAACATCGTTCGGAATAGTGGAATGGTGCCGAAGCGACGCTGGAGCCGAGGATACACGATGACTTGCATGAACATCATACCTACACCTGAAATAGTGAGTGCGGTTCCCAGTTTCTTTGAATTGAACCCAAGACCTCCTGAAGTGACATCGGATGTTCTGGGACCAACAAGAAACCCAATTAATACAAGGTTGAAGCCTTTTCCAATTTCATTTTAGGTTGTTACTCACGTCCATAGGGCGAACAGCTCGGTTTCCATGATCGCGCTGCAGCAAATCAAAACATAAGAGAAAATGACCTTTTGGATGTCCGGAGTGATGGCAGCGAGATAGGTTGACTTGCTTTCCTTTACAGGAGCAGCGTTTAATACTCCATTACCATAATTCGACTGTTTGTTCGTGCTGAGTAAACCGGTCGTCTCATCAACTGTAGAATGGACTGGCCTGGGAATATTAAACCGCTCTTCGAAATCGGGTGCTCTCTTGCCGGGTAGGGTTTCCTCGAGATTGAAGTATCCGAAGATAGCACCAGCTAAACAGAATGTCGAGCCCATTATGCATGGAAGTGAATATGGGTAGGTTTGAAAGAAATGAGTCAAAGCAGGGTTGTTGAGCCATTTGAACAGACCGGGAAACTGATCAACTGGTCGAACAAACAAGGCTCCAAGCATGGGACCTGCCACAGTACCGACACCCATGGTGAGAGGTAACAGACTGAAGGCTCGAGCATGGTTGGAGTGATTTGTGATTTCGGCCACCATACTTCTGATAATTCCAATATTGGCATTGACGGCTCCGCACAACGTTCTTGTGATCAGAGCATACTTATAATTTGTGGAGAAACCAAACAATGTATTGGTGATAGCTGTGCCTAGTAGACCAATGAGAATGATAGGCCGACGTCCAAATTTATCAGAGATGGAGCCCCAGAATATAGCTAAATGGGCATGGTTAGCTCTTAATCTGCATGTTATATTTGAGTAGCAGCTGACATACTTGTGAAGAATTGGGCAATGCAGAAGGAACTCGCCATCCAGCCTAGGTAGTAACCTACATCGTCTGGATTATCGGATAGATGAAAATCTCGAATCATCTAAAAAAAAATAGATGATCGTCAATGCCAGGCTGGGATATGATCAACGGTTTGTGGAATAGTTACTCACAAATGGTAGAAAAGGAAAACACATTGTTGCTGCGATGGGTTCGGCCAGCCGTACGGCGCAGATCACTAGGAGTGATTTCCATGGCAACGGTGTAGGCGATGCTACCTGAACCATGTCGATATTACAAAAAGTGTGAGACGAAGAAGTCGTAGAAGGAAGGTGTGGAATAAAGGTTTTTATTGTTTAAGCTTTAGAAAAAAGCTTTACATTGACGCCATGGAATCACCCATATCACGCAATTTATAATATTACGCGATTCTTCCCCTGCATCACAGCATCGGCCGTGGCACACACCCAAAATATTGGGTTGAGCCTGAAAATTTATGTAGAATTTATTTTCAGCTGTTTGTTACATTTGTTCGCCTGATTCATTGCTTGTCAGTAGCTTCTGAACAAGCTGAAATCCAGCATTCTACAATAGCCAGTATCCTTAAATTTTGTAGTAGAGGAGGTCAATTAAGGAGCCGCGTCAATATAAATAGACTGGAAATCCGGAAAAATCTACGTGTCCTACTACTGTAAACCTACGCACCTGTTAATTGCAGTACGGTATTAACCTTATTTTTTGCAGTGATGAACAATCGCAAGTCAATATATTGACACCATAGCCTTTGCAATTCAATGGACACACTTAATACAGTATAGTTGAGTACGAGGCCATACCCCTAAATTGCGCTTCGGCTGTTGATTTAACCTCGACATGCCGCAGCCAGGCGACAGAAATAGTAGTCCCAGTACAAGGAGAATATATACCAACACAATGGAAAAGACACCAACTATAGTACCTAGGGAAACAACACCAGGAGAGGACCCAAACGATACTTCGTAGCCAACACTAACATACCCAGAAGGAGATCACCACGTCAGAATATAAGCCTAAAACCCAAGATGAACTTTATCGCCAAAGTCCCTGAAGTCACTATACTTGGTAATGGCCAGCGGGTACATGCCATGGACCATACTATGGATACTTAATATTGACATCTGTCTCTCAGGGTTACAACCCAAAGACATGTATGGTTTAACAAGATGTAAGACTGCTATTGCCTCAGATCTTACACCATCATTTAATGAACAATGAGACAGATAGCATTTAATAGAATTAACCTACATCATAATGCATAAAACGACATCTCTATATCTCGATAAAAGGGAAGATTTCCCCAACTTAAACGCATCTAACTACTTATGAAGATTCCCGCGAACCACGCCAACTGCCCCGCAAGGTCGGTTCTATCCGCGAATGAATTGAAGGAGCGCATGACGAACAAAGATGGATAATCTATTCATGGTCCTTAGAATGCGTTTTTGTACATCAACTCGGATAAATAACGGACCATCTATAATTATTTTTTTATTTGGATGCTGAGCAATGACTCGGCTTATCTACAGTACTACTGTTATCATTGCATGTCTCTATTGGTAAACTTTTGAAATACATCTAGCGATCCATCAGTAGCGTGGCCCTCAGCTCGTCTTTGTATACGTTGGATAGATGAGTCAATATGCCTCTGGTAAATGTGAGGGATATCCGCGTCTTCTCGTATAGCTGTTCTCGCCGCCTCCCTAATTGATACGAAGACCTGTTATCAGCATTTACATGATTTTTCCGAATAAAACAAACAAACAATCATTTACCGAAAGATACTGTTCAAATCTGCACCTGTGCAGAACCGAGTTGCTTCAGCAATATGCTCAACAGAAACCTCTTCCGCTATCGACATTCGAGACATGATCAGCTGAATGATATCTCGCCTATCTTCTTTGGTAGGAAGGTCAACATGAAGAAGTAAATCCAACCGCCCTTGAGAATGACTGTCAGTAAATAATTCAAGTGGTCAGTGCGCTAAGGGTATAAAAATTTACCTGGTCGTAAGATAGCATCATCAATCTGGTCTGGTCGATTGGTACATCCAATGACAAATACGCCTTGTCTGCCTTCCACACCATCCATTTCATTAAGAAGAGTACTTAATAAACGCTCATTGACGCTATTGCCACCTTCGCCTGCGTCCCAACCTATATGCAGACAGAAGTAATTGTTAAGTATTATATCATACTTCACCAACATCACCATCCTCACACTGACCTCTCTTGCAGGCGATGGAATCCATTTCATCAATAAACACGATGCAAGGGCTAACACGCTTTGCCGTCGCAAAAAGGTTTCGAATGGTAGCTTCAGTTTCTCCCAAATATTTTGAAAATATTTCTGGTCTAAATTAAAATCGAGTTAATGAACAATGAATCATAGCAGCCACCCATGCTATTTATCGGCACTTACCCTTTAATGGTAATGACATTCATGGTGGATTCAGATGCAAGTGCCTGCACAAGTAACGATTTTCCACATCCTTAAACAGGATTGAGGTTATTTCGACGCAATTGTGACGAGTGATGATTTAAATGACTGTACCTGATGGACCGAACAGCAGAATTCCAGAGGGTGGCGGGATACCCAATTTCTTGTATGTTTCCGGGTTGCTGATAGGCAACAAGACCGCTCGTTGTAACTTTTTCTTCAACTTTGCATACCCACCAATATCTGTCCAAGAACGTTTGTCAATGGTTGTTTCGAAACCAGCTTGTTGAGACGGGGCAGAGTTTTCCAAGGCATATTCAACATCTTGCCATTGAATGGTGATGCTGAATGATGTACGATTGAGTGTTAGCGATTGGGGAATTCAATGTATGACAGCTGGATAAATAATGCATACTCATTCTTGTTTTTGTCAGCTAAAGATAGAGAACTCAATGCCGCAGAAATATCTTGGTCCGGCTGGCTAGCCTTAGGCCGCCGCATGAAGTGCAAAGCTGCTGACCGAAGTAGTAGTTTGAGATCCTTTGCCACATAGCCAGATGTTCTCTGAAAGGTAATGTGCTATTGTCAGTGCCAATGTGTGTAGAATTAAAAATTGTGATTTTTTTGTACTTGGCTTATTTGAGAAACAACAGCGTGCAAGTTGCTGCCCTCTTCTTGGATATCAAGCTTGAGATTATAGTATGCCATCAATGCTTTCAAAATCGATTCACGCTGTGGTCTGAAAAAGGAGATCATTTAGATTGCGATACTAAAAAATAACCTGGGTATGTATATTCAATTGTAAAGAGATAGCTTGCCTTGTGGGTATAGGTACATGTTCATGCTGGTCGAAAATATCAAGAGACCTCAATGGTTCCGGCAATTGTTTCAATCCAGTCGCCAAGCCAACTACAAAAACCTAAGTAATGGCTGTCAGTTATCTATGATTGAAAAACACTCTGTATCCAGATAATCATACTTGTTCGTCAGGCTGTATGCTCTTGACTAATTTGCGCAATATCGAGAGTATGGTGTTTCGACTTGCGGCTTCCACCTTTGAATCTGCATGCATGTATATTCTAGTGAGTACTCTAAACCATCGACTGGTATTCCTGAGTCGGTAAATTGAATATTAACTAACCAATTCTGAAGAGGTCGAGTCCTTTGATCAAGATAATCGAAGGCGAGTTCGCTCTAGCGCGCTTAAATGTTAAATACAAGGTGTTGAAATGTTCAAAGCCAGGTTCGTCAAAGTGTTCGGAGAAAGCCAGTAATTCTCGTATATGGTAATGATACAGAGCGTATTTCAAGTTTCTGGCAACATGTCTAAACAATTGAAAAAGTTTGATAACCTAATCGCGAAGTTATACATTTGCACGCTACTTACTTGACAAGTGTGGTTTTTCCAACGCCGGAAACACCATGGATCAAGATAGTTTTGGTAACGGGTATATTAAGAGCCTGGAAGGCAGGTAGCATCTTGTTTGTAGATTCATCTACAAAATATGAATAAGCCAATGCAAACCAGGCTGAGGCATACTTTTCATCACTTACAAATGACATGGGAGATAACATTGTAGAGCTTGTCCATACCACCACACGGAACTTGGTTATCATCCTGATTGGATTCAGTGACAGTGATTTGTGTGTGGTTACGTTTTATCAAGAATGAACCCAGTACTTGCGCCCCATTGATGAGTTCAACCGTTACTCTAAGCTCTCTGCCGCCAACCAGCTGCTCAAAGTGCTGGCCTACTGTGACCTGTAAGGTACATGTAAGCATTAATACGATGAGGCGAGCTTATTTGCGCCATACACCATTATGAACATCATACCAAATGATTTGCTAGTCTTCGACTGAGGATGGATTCATAGTCTAGTATACCAATTTCTAATGGATTTGAACCGTCATATCGATTGCGAATGGTCACTGGCGATGGATCTTTGGCGCGAAGACAGAAATGCACTGACTGAGCAGCCTCATATTGCTGGCTTGAAACCAAGGTACAATGTTCAAGTACCATGTCGACACTGGTCTTATAGCTAGCTATTGAAGCGAAATGGGAGTGAGCAATGCTAAAGAACAGCAGGCAATGTTGCTTCAGTTTTCAACACGGTTGAATTTTTTTATATTCTAATTTTTAAAAGAGGCGGGGATTTTTGAATGGCGAAAATTTGATATGGGGGTTTAACGTCTACGTCTACTTATTTGGGACCAAGCATGTCCTCAGGTCTGACCCATTGGTCGAACTGTTCTTCAGTAAGAACACCGAGCTCGAGAGCAGACTCCTTGAGGGTGATACCCTTCTTGTGAGCGTTCTTAGCGCACTTGGCAGCATTGTCATAACCTACGAGATGGAAAATACTGAGTTAATCACGACCTTTGCAGAGTACAATGCATCGCCACAAGATGAAAACTTACCGATATGGGGGTTAAGAGCAGTAACCAACATCAAACTAAATTGAAAGTGCATATACATATTAGAACCACGTTGTAATTCGTTACTTCATCCACGTCCAACCCTACCTCTCGTTCATGATCTTCTTGATCGTCTCTTCGTTGGCTTGGATACCGACAACGCAGTTCTTCTCGAAAGAAACGCAAGCATCAGACAACAAACGAACAGACTGGAGAAGGTTCTTGATCATGACAGGCTTGAAAACGTTGAGCTAAAAGGAACGATAATTATATGGGGATGATCAATACATACAATTTCCATCCATAGGTGTTCACGAACAATGAACGACAAAACTTACCTCAAAGTGACCGTTGGAACCAGCAATGGAAACAGTGGTGTTGTTACCCATGACCTGAGCGCACACCATAGTCATAGCCTCGCACTGGGTAGGGTTAACCTTACCAGGCATAATGGAGGAACCGGGTTCGTTCTCGGGCAATGAAAGTTCGCCAAGACCGCAACGAGGGCCGGAACCAAGGAAACGAATGTCGTTAGCAATCTTCATCAAAGAGACAGCAACAGTGTTAAGAGCACCGTGAGCTTCAACGACGGCATCGTGAGCAGCAAGGGCTTCGAACTTGTTGGGAGCGGTCTTGAAGGGCAAGCCGGTGATCTCAGCGATGGCAGAAGCGACCTTCTCATCGAATCCCTTGCGGGTGTTAAGACCAGTACCAACAGCAGTACCACCTTGAGCGAGCTTGTAAAGGTTGTTCAATGATGCGTTAACACGCTCAATACCCAAGCTCAACTGCATAACGTATCCAGACATCTCTTGGCCAAGAGTGACGGGAGTAGCATCCTGCAAGTGAGTGCGTCCAATCTTGATGATGTGGTTGAACTCATCAGACTTGGCTTGGAAAGCGTTGCGCAAGCTGGTCATAGCGGGCAAAAGGCGGTGTTGAATCTCAATGACACCGGCAACGTGCATGGCGGTAGGGAAGGTATCGTTGGAAGACTGGCTCATGTTGACGTGATCGTTAGGGTGAACAGGGGTCTTGGAACCCAATTCTCCACCCATGAGCTGAATAGCACGGTTGGAAATGACTTCGTTGACGTTCATGCTAGGGTAGTTTGGATCAAAGGTTAGAAGTGCAATGAGTTGGTATAGAGTACATTCGAAAAAAGCTTACTTGGTCTGGGTACCAGAACCAGTTTGCCAAACGACAAGAGGGAACTCTTCAATCAAGGTACCGTCAATGACCTATGTACCCCAAACTCAATGTCAGTATAGATATTCTACTCTCCTACCCATCAAACAAACCGAACTTTACCTCGTCAGCAGCGCGGGAAATGGCATCACCGACCTTGGGGTCCAAACCATAGGTGACGTTGACCTTGGCAGCAGCCTTCTTCAAGACACCGAAAGCACGGATCAAAGGCTCGGGCATACGCTCACGGGGACCACCAATATCGAAGTTTTGCAATGATCTGAGTAAACCATACATGTGACTATGATTAATACAAAATAGCGGGACAGACGAAAAATAGAATTGAAATCTAACCTTTGGGTTTGAGCTCCCCACAAGCTTTGAGAGGGAACTTGAAGATCGCCAAAAGTATCACGCTCAGTACGGAACTTTTGCTGTTGGCAAAGAGCATTTAGTTTTAAGGTTCACGGTTTTTCTCGCGCTCATCCCATAGGGCAATAGAGGGGATACATACCAAAGCGGAAGCACTAACGCTGAACAAGCGAGTAGTAGAGCGAGTAGAGGCAGCAGCCTTGATACTGGCGTTGTTAGTCAATGCACGCAACATGATTGGGTTGAATGAACGAGTCGACAAGATGTCTGACAGTAAATATCAAGGGACGAAGCCATTTTTCTGGGGGGTTCGTGTCATGTGACTTGGCCCTGAAATTGATATTCATGACAAAATGACGGATTTTAAAATTGTTAAAAAAGTTCGATCAGTTTCGACGCGACGTACCAAACTACTCATTCCATTCATATCTAGCAGCGTGCAAAAAGGCCAAAAGGTTCATAGTAAAAAACATCATTATTTATTATCTTTCAATTTTTGTTCAAGCATCGTAAGTCAATGATCGCTCCAATATGATTCTAAGTTCCTCAGAAACAATTTCACTGGTGGTTCTCACTGTCAGTCTGTACATCTGTGATTCATAGTAAAGAAAAATTAGGGTGGTTAGTATAGCATTCATGATTCTAAGGAAAGCTACGCCTATACATACATGCTGCTCCATGTTGGGCTCCAAGCGCAAAAGCGCTCCAACCTTGCCTGCCTTACCGCCATGAACGACACCAGCACCAACAAAGTTTGAGGGATTTGGATCGACATCGTCCAACAAACCAAACCGATAACCAGCCAGTATATTCCTAACCGATTCAATGCTGATACCATTTTGTGATCCAGACTTGAAAACAACTTGGCTTTCTCGTGGAGCGCCACCAATTTGCTTCCATCGTTGGAAAAAGTTGTTTCCGTCCATGGATTGAATAGGTTCCATGAATTTTGTAAGAAGGACGGGTAACTTGATGTACAGACGCTGAGGTCCAGTTGCTTGTGACGTATACGATATTCGGAGACCAGGTGAATCTCGGAAAAATTCATTGCATTCAATGTTGAGAAGCTGTTGTACTTGAGATCTAGCTTCAACGACATTGGCCACAGGGGTAGGGGATATCACAGTGAGAGCATCAGTACTGTCAATTTGGGTAGTGAAGTTCTGCAGAGTTGCACCTGTTTTGTTGCCAAAGTACAATGCCAATCGACCCAAGTGTCCGTGATATTCTGATTTCAAACCAATTTGCATATGCATATCTTCAAACAGAACGCCTTCAGCAGCGCGCTGCAATTTGTGATATCCAGGTTCAAACCCAGGAGTAGGGACATCATTGGAAGATAATTGTACGTTAGGAGTTGATATAGAAAGGTCGTCAAGACCAAGTAAATCAGGTTCTGCCGACAACTTGTGCGAATGCCCATTGGTGGCAGGTCTAGCCTCAGGCGCAGAGATGGAGGTGGGTGTGGATATGCTATCGATCGAACTCATTCTAGCCTTCATAGACGCTCGTCTTTCCAAATTGGCTTCCTTTCCACCAATGACCCATACTCGTTTATCTTCTGTATCGCCTTGCTTCTGGTTCAACTTGATGACTAGGGTAGATTCTCTTTCTGGGAAAGGTGGCATTTCTTCACAGACAGTTTGAAGCATATCGTCCGTAGGCAAGGTTGATATAGCCATATATTCACAAGCTCTTTGCTGCAGCTCTGAATCCAAAACATGTCGATATTGGTTGAACACAGTGAGTACTTGACTCTTAATCTCGGGGAAGAGATTAACAAACTTGACATAAGTGGTGAGAAGAAGTGCTCTGGTCTGCAGTGAGCACAGGCTGAACTTGGAATGAACGGCTGTGAATTGTTCAATGGGACTGCATCCAGAAGAGTTTGCAATAAGATGACCGAATTCACCCAAGATATAGCCACCGACTTTGATCATGGTTTCATTGTACTGAGGAGATCGAAGATAATTGAGCACCGTCTTGGCGGCATATTCTTGAAGGTCTTCATTGTTGGTGACAATTTGAACGACACGGAACCAAACTTCTTCGCCAACGTGGTCTCCAGCAGTAGAGATAAGTTGCAGAATAATATCGACATACCACGAATAAGCAGTGGCAAATTTCTCGGTCAAAATAGCAATCTTGAGAACCATTTCTTCACGAAGCGTGTAATCAGCAATCTGGAGATAGCGAAGCAGTTCGGAAATGATGATCTTTGAGTTGGAGGTGTCGCACATGGAGTATAAAAGATCCAATCCGCGACGTCGAACACTAATATCTTTGTCTCTCAAGGACATGATGATGGTCTCTTGATGTCGTTTGATGGGTTCTAGTGAATCTGCACAAGCTGCAAGATGCGCCATGGTTTCCAGACCAAGATAGCGCACATTGGTTTCTTTGGAGGATATGAATCGGCCAAGTAGCACTGCTGCTTGCATACAAATTTGAGAATTGCTATCGAGGTGGATTGCCAAGTTGATGGCTTCGAATAAAACGGCATTTTGAGCATTATTATGCTGTACGTTCTTGGGGGTATCTTGAGAGTTATTGACAATAACCTGAAGGAGTTCATTAATTTCATTTCGCACAGCAGCATCCTCTATAGGAGTCAAGTTGGATTTGGTCAGTATGAAAGATTACGCTAAGCCTTCTTAAAACGGCATGCATCTTTACCTGGAGGAGGATAGTATTGCAATAACCGCAAGCATTTAACTTGAAGCCATGGCGTAGGTACTTTGTAATAGATATAATCCAAGCTAAAGTCACGATCTATCAGAATCTGTTGGTTGTTACATAAAATTAATAAATATCCTGCAATAGCCAAAAAAAAAAAAAAAAAAAAAACTGTATGATTTGCTTTAACATACTCGCTTCAGGCGTTGAAGGGCTTTTACATAGCAGCCTTTGTATTCCTCGGGGAAAGTTTGAGCGAATGCCATAACCAAAGTTGTAACGGAAAGAGCAACGCCCTAGAAAACGATGCAAACACGCTGTTAGTTCTTCTTGGATACAACCCACCCCGGTTGGTGAAATTTTCTACATACCAAATCATATTCATCCATCAAAGCAATGATACGATCAGCCCAGTCGGTAACAGGAATAACGTCAGGGTGTTTACGGAAGAGACGGAGCATGGTCAAGGCTGCTTTCTTCTGAACAAAGCTTCGAGAAGTACTACAAGACAAATGTGGTTTTAGAACCCAGGTCTTCATGACGCCGACAATGTATCATCACTTACGGAGAAATCAGGAGCCTATGTACGTCCAAGGCAAGGGTTTCTGCCATTTCTCTTCCTCCAATGTTGGCAATAGCGTGAAGCGCCAAGCAATTATAAATCTCATTCATATCATCCAAATCTTTCTTGATGGAGTTGACAACCAATCTAACCAGGTCGCTGTTTTCGTGGAACAGCAATGTCACGGCAAGATAACCCTGTAAACGAACGAGTTGTTAGCATCCTTTCCAACACTATTACGAACACGGTGCCCCAACGTACAATTTGTTTCTCGCTGTACTTATTGCTGGCAATCAAGTTGACAGCCTCCATATGACCAAAGTCGATATCCCAACCAAGAATATACATGTACAACAGCTTGCAAACGTATTTCTTCTTTTGATAACCATTGAGATTTCCCTCTGTTTGTGAACAATGACGGGTTAATTGGAGAGCGTCGAAAATGTAGGCAAGGCTTAAGACGGAGGCATTCACCTTTGAATTTCGAGCGAATGTTGGCCATCTCTTTGTTGATTCGCTTTTCTTCAAGTTCTCTCACTCGACCTTAAAATAGGAAGCATTAGCAGACATAGTATGAGTAAGAAGGCGGTGGGCTTGGAACATTCATCAGGATTGAGAAATCCTCGAGATGAAGGATGGTGGGGGGCGGTCAAGTCGTGTAATGGGACATGAAACGTTGCTACTTACAATTTCTAATGTCGGCGATGAAAACGGTCAGCCCTCTCATCGACATGTTGACTAGAACCGAGATATGCTATCAAAGTGTTGAGGAAAAGGGTACGAAGTAGCGAGGAACGGTAGGCTTTAGCGAGGTAACAAGTTTGAAAAAGTCCACGCGGACTTTGAAACGATGGCTTGAGATTTAAATTGGGCATTGTAATAAAGCAACCACAGGCAGGCACTGGCTTGCCATATATAATCACACCTTCCAATACTTATAAAAAGGCATACAGCGATGTATAGGAACAGTTTGAAATTGTAATTTTGAGAAAAAGAAAAGAGAAAAAGTGAGGTGATGGTGACATGTAAAGAGGTAAAGGAAGCATGGTACAGTTATTGAAGAAAAGAAAAAACAAAGCAAAACACAGGAAAGAAAAATGATGTGAAAAAAAGGAAAAGCAAGTACTTCATCTATCCAAATCCAAATCCTGTAGAGCATTCTCTTATGGCCGTTAAGAGATTAGCCCGAAGTCCTTCATACGATTCGTACTGAGGAAGGTCGACTTGATTAAAGCAGGTGTGAGCACTGGGAAGTCGGTTGGTGGAGTATTGACAATGAATCTGGAACTTTTGAGTACCACCGGAACCTTGAAGGTGAGCAAATCCTTCAAGTGGAACCTTGGAAGTACCTGTAGCAAACTGTAACAATTTGGCACGCTCTTCTTGATCGAAGCTGCGAACCGCTCTCCAGAACCAGTTGATTTGAGGTGAAGCCTGTGAATAGCCTTGATATTCAGTATTGTTTTTCCAATCGTCTATATCAATGTCTGGCATGCCGGAAATAAGTAATTCCAGTTCTTGTTCATTAAAAATGCTGATGAGTTGTTCAGAAATGATATCGTGGAATCCATCGAGGAAAGCGTTGATTTGGTCTTTGATAGCGACAGTGAGTTTTTGTTCGGTGATCAGCCTGACATATTCTTGCTTATTATCTTCCGTGACGGGTATATCACGTCCGTTGGGCAACAAATCAATCTCCTTCTTGTTACCGAAATCATCGGTTTCCACACTGAATGTCAAATCAATGATATCCGTAATATCGTTCTCCAACATCCAAACCAAACTCTTGTAGTATTCGGGGTCGATGGCTTCTACGTCTCGGTAATCGACTGCGCGTCCAAGGATATGCTTATAGAAAGATCGAGTGAAATAAGCATCCAATAGGCGACCATCATAAATAGCTTTACCAATCACACGACCAACAAATTTGAAGAAGGACAAATGATCGGGATTGGCCCAGGATGCACGATTAGGTTGGTAGGTGAGCTTGTCGGCAGCGGATGTTTTGAACAAGGCGTAATTTGGATCAAACATTTGTCGAGCAAGGACAGAAAACCATTCTCGAGACACACCACCGGCATCGACACCTTCTTCATCGTAAAAGCGAACAGTCAACTTTCCAAACTTGATTTCCTCACCGCTACGACCTTGTAATTGATGATAAGAATCCTCAAATACGTATTGTCTACGCACGTTGAGTTGCAAAGAGGGGTAATGGTCACGGTTAGTACGCTTGTGTAGTTGTTGATTAAAGTAGTTGCGCTTGTTATCAAACTCGAGCATCTTGGGGTTCTTGACGAGAAGAGAGAAGGAGCCACTCATCAAGGATGGATTGTTGCGCACCATGATATTAAGGATTTTCTTGTGATCTTCAGTAAATCTGAAGAAGAACTCCTCTTCAAAAGCATCCGGAATAGGTATTTCAACAGATGGGGTAGTGGACGCTGTGGCGAGAGCCTTTAGAGATCCCTTTTCAGCAACATATTTCGAGACGACCATGAATGCTTCGATGAGAGGTAAAAGCACCGTTGCGACATTGATCATTTCTTCTTTCTCGTGGACAACGGATAAGCAAGAGCCCAAAAGTCGCCACATCGGACCAAACTCTAGTTCGTCGTAAATCTTCAAGATGCGATCTTCGTTCTTTTGAACCAAATCAGTAGCATCCTTTGACTTTGCCTCCAAGTTTTGTTTACGTGAATACATGTAATCGATGGTCTTGAGTACACGAAGCAATTTGGCTTGTTGAGAAGAGGCCGGTGAAAACTTGGTCAGAGTAGCTCCTTGGATATCGACACCAGACATGGTGTTTTCCATGACGGCATGAAGCTCTTGCAAGTCCTCACGAATTTGCACGCCAGATTGACTTGCGTCAGCAACCAGCTCTTTAGTAATCACTTGTTGAGCGCCATCCAAAGCGGAAAGATGCGATATGACGTTCAAAGTATATTGGAAAGTACGACTTGAGCATTCACCAGTAGTGAGCACGTGAACAACCATCTTGATAGACGCCTCGGGAATGACGGGTGGTTTTGGCACATATTTGTGAGATGTGCCGTGACCTTCAGCCTTGGCAGATTCCTCAGGTTTAGCAGGTTCGCCAGCGGCAGTAGTCTTGTCCTTTGCCGGCTCCTCAGCAGTGGCCACTTGTTTATTTTTGCTCTCTTCCTTTTCCTCAGTCTTCTTAACCAAAGTGGGAAGGGGTCGGCAAATAGTCGCCAAGAAATGCATGAGTTGTTCCATTAGACCAGAGTTGGAAGTGAACACAGGACGGTCAAGCAGGCTCATGAGAACAACGATAGGATACTTGCTAAGAGCATACTTATCCTTCTCTTTTCCTTTCGTTTTCTTGACATTCACCTTCTTCATGGTCGAAAGATGATCGTTTTCAGTCAAGAAATAAGTCAAAGTATGGCTGTTACAAGACACGATGTAGATGAGAGCTTCTAAGCAACGCTGAGTAACCAGGTTGGGAACGCTTTCTCCAGCAACGGTGGTAGCAGAAGCCGAGTTAGCCTTGGCTTTTTGAACCTTGACCGAGCTCTTGGATTGCAAAGAGAGCTGAGCAAAGCTTCGGTCGACAGCAGCCAAATCAGCACTTCCATCTTGAAGAATACAAATGAGAAGGGAAAGCAAATCGCCTCTACTCTTACTATTTTCACAAAGATTCAAGAGTAACTTATTGAGCAATCCTTTGGAAATAGCCTGAGGAACGAACAAAAGTCGAACAAGCGTAGCAAGCTGTGCCCGGTCAACTAATTGGATCACATCTTTTCGGTGACTGGTTTTGTTTTGAGTGGCTGCAGCAGCAATTGGACTATGAGGCAAGCGACCGGGGGACCGGCGAATGAGACGTGTTTGGAAAGCACTGGTATCGGCACCAGAGCTGCCGCCAGAGTTCAGCAGCGCTTCAAATTCATTGGCAAATGCATCCAAAGGTGTCAAAAGATTGGTGGAGTTGGTACCAGCCGTGCTAGCCTGAGTACTTGTGATGCCTTGTTGACGTTGTCTTTCTCGGCGCTCACGTTCAAGTGCCTCTTGCTGAAGTACTTCCTCACGAATTTCCGGTGGTAAAGCATTCAAGAATTCAGGACTGATGGATTCTGTCTCCGTGGTGGGTGCAGGAGGCTGGCGCTCTTGTATATGCTGATTGACAACTTCGCGACGAAGATCGTCAGGCAAAGCTTCCAAGAACTCAATATCAATACCAGTACCAGAGATATCCACTTCTTCACCATTAATCATGATGGTCATTGGGGGTTGACTGGGTTCTGATTTTTCTTGAGGTGCAGGTGCTTGAGCGACAGGTGGTTCCTCAGAAGTAGGTTCATTACCTGAAGCAGACGTTTCAGCAGCAGCAGCCTTGGCTTCTTCTGCCTTCAACTTGCGCTCTTCCTCCTCCTTGCGTTTTTGTTCTTCTTCAGCCTTACGGCGCTCTTCCTCTTCCTTACGTCGTTGTTCTGCTCTTGCTTCTTCTTCAGCAACACGCTTTCGCTTGTCATCTTCAATAGCATGAGGAATGAGAGCATTGGAAATAGCATTGAACAGTTTTCCAGCCTTGTCAGTAAGGGCAGATCCATACAGCATTCTTCCTTCTTGCAACCAGCGTTCTGAGGAATTCAACGGTTGGAAATCTTGGAGAGCAGACCATGCTTCGGTTTCTTGTGCAGATTGCTGTCCACGCTGATTACCGGCTGCAGGACCAGAAGATCCAGGCATGCGGTCAAGTTCAAAGCTGCTGGTGACTTGTCCAGTACCATTATTATAGACATCGACTCGGTAAGCACCGCCCGAACCTCCTGCTCCACCACCAACACGGTTGTTGAGCAAATTTTCGAGGACTTGAACAGCGCTGCCACCCAAAATGTCTTCAAATGCTTGAAGATTACTGAATCCATGGCTGCGACGGCCTCGTTGGGTATCAGGATCCCCAAAGCCGGAAGAGCCTCCAGGTCGATTGGCAAGCAAAGGATGCGTGACAATTTCATCGTTGTTGCCACCCGAGCCGCCGCCAGGGTGGTCACGGAATGAACGGCCGACGACTTGAACAGAGCCCATGTCGAATAACGGTGCGCGATCTACACCTCGTCCAGTGACAGCTTCCAATTGGATGGGTGGCATGGTGGTTTCCCAACCACCGCGTCTGGCGAGAGAATGAAGACCACGAGCATGTCGGCGATGAGTGCCCAAAGAACGGCTGGCACGTGCCCAGCCATCTGTCTCTGCTCCAGCAATACCGTCGTCCAATTCATGGGGGACAAGGAAAGGATTTTCCAAAATATCGTCGTCGAAAACACCTTCAGTAATTTCCGCCTCGATATCATCGTCGTCCACATTTTCAGATTCGTCATCCTCATCAAAGTCAGAGGTGTCAAGGGTGTTTAAATCATCTTCCTGATCCTAATGATGCATGTTAATATTTATCATATATATTTTTTCTTCCCAAAGGTCAAGCTAAGACATACCTCATCAAATGGATCGGCATGTCGTCTGTGATGGTGATGATGTTCGTGGTCATCATCGTCGAGTTCAGTATGCAAACGAATAATAGGCTCGTTTTGATCGGTAATGTCTTCCAAGTGCCAAGTCATTTCACGATTTCCACCTTCTTCATCGTCATCCGAGTCGTCAACGTCTTCATCATCATCAATGATTTCCTCAGCTTCGTCGTCAGAAATCATTTCGGCATCGTCATCTTCGTCCATTTCATCCTAATAACATTACGAGTTCATGTTTAGATCAATGAAGCCATGAAGATGTGCTTGATATAAATCAAGGTATAGCTCAGAGAACAAGTACAAACCTCATCGTCTTCCATGCCAGAGTGATAATGATGTCGATGCATCATGTCTTCGTCTTCGATATCTACATCGTCATCGTCATCATCATCGCTGAGGTCACTCATTTCGCTCAGATCGCTGTCATTATCTTGATCAAATTCATCTTCGTCAAATCTGATGCATAGCAGGTTAATAACATGTCATCGTTCTGTCCAGCCATTTTATATAAGATACTTACCCGTCTTCATCATCGTCAGATTCCATTTCATCATCGTCTTCTTCCTCCATCACAGAGCCATCGTACATGCCCAATGCAGAGTTTCTATAAAGATCAGGTGCTTCGTCTTCTTCATCGGCAGCTGAATCTGGTACGGCAACGAATTCGGCGTGATGATCTTCTTCAGCCGTCTTCTTGTCGTCTTTAGATGGTTCGTCTGTTCGCTCAATCTTGATAGCAATCTTGGTGAGTTGTTCCAGCGGACGCAAAAGCGCATTAAGCACCGTTTTCGCATGTGGATAGTTAACATCAACATCACTGACAGCATTGGTGAGAACAGCGACAAAACCCTTGTCCAACATGATTTTGGCAATGTTGATTGGTGTGTCTTCCTTGGGTTTTTGCAGAGGACCGCCAGAGTTTGGTGAAGCGTTCAAAATGCGATGACACAAATCAGCAAAAGCAAGGTATTTTCCATACTGTACAGAAATAGCATCAGTGGAAGAAATAGCCTCCTTGAAACTTCGCAGAATGCCATCCAAGACGGATTTACGAACAACTGAAAGATCAGATTTTTGAGGTTCTTGGCTTTCATTTTGGCTTGTGTTGTCGTAGCACATGGCAACCAGCACTGAAGCAGTCCAGGTAGACAAACTGTACTTCAGGCGGCTGCTATCTTCCGTTGGGTTCAGTTGCCCATAAGGTAAGAAATCATTCAACAACATGTTGACAAAGCCGTTGTCTCTCCATTTAGCAGAGGATGATGAGGAGGAACCATCTTTGCTGTTGCGTCGAAGGTGTTGCTTAATGACATAGTACTTGCAGCTGGGATAAGATGACACCAATTCCACTAGGCATTGCAAAAGGAAACCAGCATACACGTATCTTCCATTGACAATGGAAGTTCGCTTCTTCTCAAGTTCTTCCTTGTTTTCCTCGGTTTCCTCTTCATCCAGTTTCACAGGTTCGAACATTTGTGCACGAACATTCATCAACTCTGTAACAAGGTGGTTGATGACAAGCTCTGCGCATTTAGCCTTCTTTTCCTGAGCATCGGTTGCAGCTTGAGTAACGTCAGCCTCTGTTGGCTCGCTAGATACCATCTCGACATCGCCAGAGGCATCTTTGGCTGTTTCAGTTGCTTCCTTGTCATCTTTTTTTGGGGCCAGTCCGATTTGTTGGGAGCGTCCAGTAGGGTCATACTTGGTCAAACGACAAATGCGCTCTACGACCTTGACGAAGGCGTTAGGCTCTCGAAGGGCAACATGTCCATTGGTACGAACAAAGGTAGCAATGTCTACAAGGCGTGGTCTTGGTATGGTGAACCAGGTAGTAATTAGATCCTTCATGGTCTCTTCGATGACCTCCAAGTCTTCAATAATATTGCGGAGAATAATAATGATGAAAGCTTGTTGACCTCTGAATCCATCCAGGCCATGCCTGGGTAGTTCCAAAAGAAGTTGTAGACCGCCTTGCTGAACAAAGCTGGAAGCTGTGTCGTGGTTACGTGTGACTCTAACCAGGATTCGAAGGATAGCATGTAAATCATCCTTGGCAGGATTAGGCTGATGTAATAACTTCACACACGCTGTCAGCATCGTTACACGTTGAGCATCCTGGGTAGCTGTTTCGTCAGTATCCATTTCAACTTCGGTATCTTTGGGTACAGCAGCTTCTGCCTCCTTCAAGCTCTTGCCAGCTTCAATCTCCTTCTTCAAGGCAGCTTGACGTTCTGTCTCCAGTGGGACACTGCGAGGTTCTTCTTGGGCTGCAATGAGCACTTCCAGAACAAGACAGAGGGCAGCAAGCCAGGGTGGCAAAGGCTTGTCGGCTTCCATGTTGGAAACATTCTCAAACATCTTCAGGAGGACGGGAATGAGCTTAGGAGCGAAACTGTCTAAAGCAGCATGCATGGTGTTTTCACGGAAGAGCAAAGCAAGTAGACGCAAAGTAGTACGCATTCTCTCGCTGGCGTCAGATTTTTCATAGTCAAGATCTTGACCCTGCTCAACATACTTGGCGAGTTCTTCAACAATGCCGTCTGAGCCGCTGAATTTATGAACCACGAGACACAGGTCCTTAATTTCAAAGATGATGTCTTCACGACTATCAAGAAGTGAGATGATCTTGGCAGCAATCTCATCACGCAACAGTTTTCTCTGCACAGCTAATTCTTCGATGCGAGCTTCTTGTTCTTCCTTCAACTTTTGCGCTGCAGCTTGTGTATCTTCATCGTCTTGTTCGTCCTCAGATCGGAACGGACCATCATCGTCTTCATCCGTGTCAAGGTCGCTGTTTCTTTCTGGTGTTTCCATAGACATACGAAGTGCTCTTTGAAGAATTTCGGCTCCATCAACTTCTTCATCGTCATCATCTGAATCATCTGAATCATCGACGTCGTCATGTTCATCGTCATCATCATCATCATCATCCTCATCATCATCTTCATGCTCATCGTTGTCTTGAGTCTCGCCTTCACCATCGGATGGAGCAGCCTGACTATCGGTAGCTTGACTGGCTTCCCCAATACGACGAATGCGTTCGGAGGTGGCGGCGTTCGCACCTGTGTTCAAGAATGGCTGGGGATGGCTGAACAAATAATCGATGGCTCGAGAAATCTGATTGTTGCAACGAATCAGGGCTTGTTCTGCTGATGCCCGTTCAAAACCCATATCAATCAGAGTCTGAATGTGAGTCTCATCGGCTACGGGTGTTGATCGTGGTGGTGCGAATATAGAGGAGGTGAGACGGACGTTGGAGCTCGCTGGACCAATGGAAAGCGAAGTAGACTGTATATCGGACTCGCCGTCACCTCTAATGAGCTGCACCATATTCTTGATAATGTCTCGCACAACACCCTTGGGGAACTTCTTCATATTAGGTGTATTCCAAAGTTCTTTGAGTATCGGAAGGAGTTGCAGGCGCATAGAAATCAACCATTCATGTGGATTGAAATAATTTGGACTCGTGCGATCTTTTTCCTTGGAGGCGATTGAGCCAGTGTAAGGAGAATCATGCAAGTATTTCGAAGAACCAAGCTGTGACATGATATTGAGAATGGTTTCAATACCGCGTTCTAATTCCTTCTGCTTGTCCTTTTGATCTTCGCTGCGTTCACTTTCTGGGATCTCAACTAGCTTAGTCGCTTCTGTCCAAAGCACTTTCAGTGTATCGAAAAAGCACCGAGGTCCGTTTTGTCGATCGAATGTCACCACTAAAACAGTCTGCAAAACAGGCTGAGAGCGATCTATATACGAAAAAAGGAGGATGAGAAAATGTTCACTTGCATGTAAATATAATAAAATCGAATGGCTTACCGTCCATCAGCAGTAAAGATGTCATTGTAGTCATTGATGCAATGTAGCTATAACGACATGATTCAGATGCCTTGTCTGTTGATTTGAAAGTGTGTTAGTGGTATGTGGCAGCATATACAACGCCGCTCCAGTACTTTACAAAAAAAAACTTACATATCCTTTCAAATGTGATATTTTCTTTGATAACGGTAGACATCAATTCAGCCAATTTGAAAGCTTCTTTCTTTTGATCATTGTCCATAAGTCGACGGGTAACAGACATCTTGGTGAGACCTAATGCAAATACATAAAACAGCTGAGTCCATCGTCACCATATCTGTAAAAGGCTTCTCTCTGGATTTACTAACCTTGGAAAATAGGCATCAAACACGCGCACATATCGGTAAGAACATTTCGGAACTGATTGGTATTATGCAACCGAATTTCCGTGGGCTCCATACGTCGATTACCAAGGTCAGCGGTGGGTTGCTTGTCTGCGGTTGGGGTGGATGACGATTCGCTGGGCAAGTCGGTATTGCTCAGACCAAAGCCGCTAATGCCGAGAGGGTGGTCGTTTGCAGTAGCAGAGGCTTTCTTTTGTAAGTTCTTCAAACTATACCAAGCCTTTGGCACTGCACTACGAAGAAGGAAGTTCTCAAAAGCGGCAGATCTGAAAAGATGTTTATGGTTTAGACAATTGATTTACTGTCGCCATGTTGAGTATGCATACAACGCTTACCGGTGAAGCTTGCCAAGCAGCAACAAGATATTGGGCTCCTCTGTTTGCGACACAAATTCTTGCACAATGGCAACACCATTCTTTCCATGCGAAAAGACAGGAGATGTACAAATATTGGAGAGCAAAGTGCTGAAACCATGCAATTCAACAAGTTTTCGGAACATCTTGTTGGCACGATCAATTTCTTCTGGTTCCGTTTCTACACGCACGAAAGGAGGGGTTAGAGAATGAATGCAAAATAGAGCAGATCCAAAAAAGTGAACAAGAAAACTTACCTTTGAGGTCAATAAAGTCAACAATCATGCTTTTTGGTGAGTCGTTATCCAAAAAGTCAGAGGCATTCTCCAAAGCAACTCGCAAGCGCTTAAGAATAATCTTGATCGTTGTGGCAGAGTTGACTTCACTGATCAGTCGGAAGAGGTAGGATAAAGAATCGGATGCTATGGACACAGCAAAATCACCAGGCAGCATAGGCAAAGAATAAATGTCCAAAAGAATCTCCAAGCCGCCTTCTGATGTGAAATCTCTGCAGTGAGCATTATTTTGGAACAAGCCTTCAAGGAACTACAAACAGTGGTGCATTAGTCAAAACGTACGTCAATTGTCATGATGAATGGAATAGCCACTTACTCTGGCCACGACATCAATGAAAGACACCAAGACACAATCCTTCTTGTCTTTATCGTCAGGTACAGCATCAGCAGGTTTAGGGTCTGCAGTACTCTTAGTAGCATCCTCTGACTCTGTTGATTCCATGGCGACTGCTGGTTTTTCGGGTTCGCCAGGTTTGGCAGCCCGTAGCAAATGGCTATCATCAGCCGGTTTGCCAATATCCTGATGACCCATCTCAATGACACGCTTCGCCATATCAATGACAGCTTGAATGACATCAGGCTTCAATACAGGATGATGGCGCATTAACTCGTCCATGGCTGTACCGAGCAATGTTGCAACATCCAGCTCCCCATTCGCTCGCAAAAACTGAGGTGATGTGAAGAGGTTGAAGAAATGATGGATGGGCTTTGCACTGTTGAACATTTCAAGACCAGGGGCATTTAAACAGATGGCACCAAATGCATTGGAAGCCGCAAGAAGTACCTATAATCGGATGAATGAGTCTACAAGTCCATTTGCGATAATACGCCAATGAAATAAATCTTACATCTGTTGATACGGTGGTGTATTCTGTAATGGTGCTTAGGAAGCTTTGAGGGAGCTTAGCCTCTTGCAAGATAGGCAGAGAGGTAGGTTCGTTATGGATGAAGGTTGACATCACATTGATTGCTAAGGAAGAACACAGACATTAGTCACAGATGATATGCGCAGTTGGCGGTACATCATTCAAAATAGATCGCTTACCAAGAGCAAACACGCTGTTACCAAAGACCTGTGGCTGCTCAACCACAGACTTCAAAGACAGGGGAAGTGATGAGTCAATCAAGTTTCGAAGACCGTCAGCGGTACCGGAGGATTCCATCATGTGTAGAACGAATTTGAACATGGCCTTGAGCAAAGCCGTTCTTTCATGAGGAGCCGCAGCATTATTGATTTCATCGACGGCAGCTTCTTCAGGGGTACAAGCTCCTTCGTCGTTTTGATCTTGCACATCTTCCATCGAGTCCTTCTTACGTGATGCTGCTAATTCTGTACAATAGTCCACTTCAATCTACGGTAAGAATTTGAAAAACGTAAATTTAGTTTCCATCTTGAACGATATCCTCCATATTGCACCGTTGGTACATACCTTGATCCGACTGACAAGACTATCTAAACCACCAGCATTGCAAAACGCAGAGAACGAGGCAGCAAACCCATAGACAATGCTATCCAGCAATCCAACTGACTTTGTCACATTCTGCAAAAGATTTAAAGCTCAGCATGAAGCTCGAAAAGAAGACCATACATATGGTAGGATGCTATCTTACCTTTAACTGATTGATTTTCTTGTTTCCAAGAATGGTCAGTAGAGTGGGAATGATGCCAGCGGACATAAGCATCTGGCCACCGCTTTGTGTTTGAATCAGATATGTCACAAAAGCAAACAAGGCGTCCAAAAAGTCTTGTGGGTAGTGGGCTGAAGAAAGACGGTTTAAAACGCATATTCGCAGTCTCCCCAAATTCTTCCTTGTATAATATCTTACCATCATCACTATCCATGGCAACGGTCACCTTTCTCAAGATATAAAGGAGGGTTCCATGATTTGCCGAAGCATTAGCAGCGGTGAGTACTTCACTCAGCTTGCTTCTGTGTCTTGCAATGGCATCTAATGCGTACAATGCAGCGGCTTGGACGGTCTATGCACAATAAGTATGAGTTTTCCGCTCCATGTCATCACCAAAGATGTTTTTCAGCAGATTATGAAGACTTACCAGTGGAGCATTCTTTTCTGGATGAATGAGGTCTGCCAAGTTGTTGATCAAACTGGGTTCATACATAAAGACACGATTTTGAGCCATGGCTTCGGATACGGTATGCGCTGCGATCAAAAACAGATATTAGCCGCGGCAATGACATGGAAACACGACCTAGAGCATAAAAAAAAAACTTACACATGATGGCAATGGACAACAATCGAATAGCCAATAACCGCTTCCGTAATTCGGGTTGGTAAAGGCGCTTAGCGATGCGAATACGATGGGCTAGCTCAAAATGATATTCTGCTGGTATGGCATGCTCTTCAACCAGTCGCTTAAATTCATCGGTTTCTGACGTTGTAGAATCTTTGGACATCTGGGCAGTAATGACAATGACACCTTCTTCATTAGAGGGTTCGTCTGTATTTGACACGGTACTTTCCAGAGGTTTATTATCCTTCTGTTTCGCATCTGCGGTTCGAAAGAACTGCAATCGAACAGTTGCCATCTCAGGTGTCACTTGTAAATCATCATCACACAGCGACAGCAGATCGAGGTTTCCCAGAGGCTTTGAAAAATGCCATCCACGAGCTAACTCTGTAATTTTGTCGTGTGACAAAGAGAATCCAGATCGAATGTTCCTTTGGCTGCTCATGCGCTGAGCTGGTCTTAAAATCAAACGCAGTACTGCTTCCAGAACATCAAGGTCGATGGTGTTGAGTAGTTTGTTCAAATGCTGCAAAAAGCGAAAAAAAGGTCAGGGGTGCATGAGGGTGTGGTGACGAGAAGGACCAGCAAGGGTGTGTCTTACCTCGTATGAATTGTATATGTTCCTATTTGTACAGCTTTCGATCAAGAGACGAGTGAAGTGAACGATCGAAATGATAATAACTTTTGTTGGGTTATCAAAGTTCCTTTCTTGTATTTTATCGAGATTATATTCGGTGCAAATGCGTTCTAAAATGCTGTCAAAGCGATTCAGGACGGGTATCCAAAGAAACAGATCGCCACGTGGAAACGACCATTCGGGAAGCGATGCGGTATATGTAGGTATGTCGCTCTCGTCGCAGTCAGTTAGTTGTTTGATCAAATCGCGTAGGCGCTTGGGCTATACCGTGAGTAGGATCATGGGGGTGTAAGTATGACTGCGGTTCCTTATACAGTGATTACTCATTACACGTTCAACAAACGCAGGCGTGGGACTTACGGGTGGGGTCAGCTTTTTAGAAGGCGTCTTTTTAATCTTCATGATTGCTAAACAGGTCTACTGATCTCAGGAAGCGGTAAACCTAGTTGCATGAAGTGTATGATCAGCGCCACGGAAGAAGGTGCAAAGCAAAAGCGGCTCACAATCGGATCTCAAAATCCTACCTTGTAAGCAATTTATGTCAAAGTGTGTATTAATCAAAGCAAGCTTGTAACAAGCGAGCAGGGTGGATTCCAGCTTGCTTTCTTATACAAGAATGAGACTAATTGATTTGAAAAGGTGTGTTTCGAAGAACAAAAGCGTTTGAAAAAATAGTACGTTCGAAAATTTATTAGGAGTTTGGCTTGGCTTTTTGGAGAAACAACCCATCGAAACAACGCCCGACGTCATACCATTTTAACCCACTAGCTAGCTTCACACCGGCACGCAATCTTCCCCCACCATGACGGATCAACAGGAGCAAGAGCTATCAACATCTTACGATTCTTCGTCCTCTATCGGATCAAGCTTGAGCGAAAACAACAAAATGTACAATAAGCTGAAGAGACAAGGATCACGAAGCTCCGTACTGGCAACTCGTCGTGGCCGATCGCAGTCGATATCCAAAGACAGTCAGAAGCAAGTCATGAATGAAGGTACGTTGCTTGAAGTTGGTTACGTTGTGCTCTTGTTGAGAACGACGTGCCTCAGACCTCCAGTTGTTTTCCAGACCCCGACACGAAGACATGGTCTCGACATAAGAAGCACTTTTTCATACTGAGTAGCGCAGGAAAGCCCATTTGGACAAGGTATGTAGTGAAATAAGAGACTGGACATTGTCAATTGAAGTTCAACTAAATCCCTCAACCCCCTCTTTTCAAAAGATATGGTGATGAAGCTGGCATTTCATCGCTTATGGGTGTCATCCAAGCAATCATTTCATTTTTCCAAGCTGACGACGATAGTTTAAGGTAAAGCATGGCATGCATTAGAAATTATCTCATGATAAGTACTAAAGAAGTATTCCGTAGATGCATAAACGCTGGACATCACAAATTTGTCTTTCAACTAAAAGATCCACTGTATCTTGTGGCAGTGGCCAAGACCGGAGAATCAGAAGCACATTTGCGAGATCAACTATTATACTTGCATAGTCAAATCTTGAGCGTTCTCACTAGTCTACAGCTTACCAAAATCTTCGAACAGCGTATCAACTTCGACCTGAGACGCTTACTCAGTGGTAAGCATCCATGTGCAAACGAACATAACCCTATCTGAGCCCAGCTGACATGTGGTTCCACAGGTACAGAAGTGTTTTTGGATAGTCTTTCAACCCTCTTTAATAATGATCACGGGTTCATGCTGGGAGCCTTACAGTGCTTGAGAGTTTCAAAAACGTTGAGAGATCAAATTGGAAATGCGTTAGCCGATGGACGTCCCAAGGTATAGCAACCGGCTTATTCACTATGACGATGAGGACGTTTCACTCACAAAATATTGTTCGAATAGGATTTATTATATGCTATCATTGTGTCCAACGGCAAGCTGACTACTCTTTTACGACCTAGGAAGCACAGTCTTCACCCTTCAGGTAACTACTGCAAAGATATATCGCCTGTTCATTAGATCATCAATGACTGACCGCCATGGTAGATTTACATTTACTGTTTAATATGTTGACTGGATCAACAACCTTTCGGACCGCAGAATCATGGACCCCGCTTTGCCTCCCAAAACTCAACTCCAAAGGATTTCTTCATGCCTACATTTGCTATATAGAAAGGGATACAGCTATGGTCATGATAAGCACAAATAAGGATAGCTTTTTTGAGTTGAGCGATTGGAAGAAGCAGATTGTAGAGGTAAGTGGATGGAACGTTTGGAGGATGTTTTGAGAGTGTATGATGATAACTCTACTATCATAGACTTTGACGAGCTCTGGTGCACTGATGAAGTTGCAGCAGGCCGCCGATGAATCATACTCTGCCAGTGACATCGGAATACCGGCTCTTCGACATTTTATTTACAAGTCCAAGATGCACATACAGTTCACCTGTCCTGAGTTAGAAGCTCCGTATACGAACCCAGTCAACCGGCGTCGGTAGGTGTAGAGAGCGTTTAATGTGAAACTTGTCACATATACTAATTGTCACTTCAACATGGTTTGATGATGATTAAGATTATACCGCCTCTATCAGCGCACTCATGATCGTCTGCATTCGAAAACACGGCCGTTGAAGTTATATTATTTGGCGGGAGAGCACGAATCCATTCTAGGATGGGTAAGTAAATGTTCCAAGGCATATATATGACTCCGTCAATTTGGACCTGTCATGATTTACCTTCCCCTCTTTAGATCACTTCATCGTTCGAGCTCTATGTTGTGTTCAATGCTACCGTGCCAAAATCCACGGTCATCACGAGCTCTAACCATTTGCTTCGATGGATCAAAAAGCATGAGGACATGCTATTCATTTTGAACTCACCAGTGTTTTAAAAACAATATGATACAATTTATTTAACGTCTAAAACTTCTCATCACCTTCCTCTGTCTCACGCAAGCTCATAATTTCAATTGTAGCTCTGCCCTTTGTTTCCGACGTCAGCATCTCATTGATCACCTTGTACTTTCCAGGATCAATCAAAGCAACCTAGATGATAATAAAGAGATATACCCACCAAATTAGTGACCTGTTAATGATTGCCACCGTCCAATTTTCTCTTTTTCTTACCAATTCGTATTCATCCCCAGCGAAATCTTCATCTTCAACGTTAGCCATTAGAGGGGTCATCTTTTCTCTGAGTTTCTTGGTCTCCTTTGTCTGTGCCATGGTAATTCTGACTCGCATCTGTGCTCTTTGAATAGGCATTTCCTTCTTCTCCTGTAATTGCTTGATAACATCCAGAGCTTGTGATTTGCTGCTTCGGTTAGGATTGACACTAAGATGCAAATCATGCATAGCTTTCTCGATCATAGTAACTGTATATGGACGCTTGGTTTGCGGGTTGATACAATTATCGGCAACAATAGTGGCAATATCTCTCCACATCGTATCGAGTTGGTTGGATCGTTCCTTTTCTGAGACTTGCAATTCACCCTTCTTCAAGATCTGATACCGTGCAGGACAGCATGGTTAGTCAGGATACTATGCAAGCTATATTTCTCGCTGGCAAGAAGCAGTTCAGTGGACCCCGGAGCTTACCTCTTGTATAATCTTGTCTTGCTCGTCGGTTTTGAAGCATTTGTTGAGATCGTCTTTACTAGCAACTTGTCCCTTGGAGACGTTGAGGAATATATTATGGATCTGTAGTACTTCATCCAAGTCAGTCTCTCTGCAAGTTTAACAGCAATTAGTAAGATATGCCAAAATCGGATAGGCGCTTGTCATGTAGTGTAGTGCTTACACATTGGATCGCCATTCCATAACTTTGTTCTTATAACATGCAATTTCGAAGCGTTTGCCTCCTTTACGAAGTCTCACAATGGAAACGTTGGTAAGTCTAGCGAGTAGTGAAACGTTAGTAAAAAAGATTATTTATAAGTGAGAGTATGAGTTGTTCTCACTTGATCTGATTACTTGGCTGTTGAATGACCATCTCGAACTGCGGTAGTAATTAGGTAATGAAGAGAAAAAAAGTTTCAAGACTGGCTGGCATAAAATGTCCTTCATAATTTCACACGAAAAATTAAATGAAATAATACGGTTTAAAAAAACCCATGAAAGGGGTTGTCCTTCATTTTATAAAAGTGGTTGTGAAATGAATAGAAATTATGAAGAGAGAGTTTGGGTTTTTGATTTAGAAATTTTTGTTTTTCGTCGTTTTTGCTTATCTACAATCTCAAGTCTACTTTAGAAGTTGATAGCATTACCGAAGGATGCGATCAAGCAAGCCTCACGGAAGGCCTCAGAAAGGGTCTAATAGAGAAAAGGTCAGTAAAAAAAAGGTATCACACTAAGTACGCCCACTTTGATTCACTTACAGGATGTGCGTGGCAGGTTCTGCCAACATCTTCAGCACTAGCACCATATTCCATGGCAAGACCAGCTTCGGCAATCATTTCACCAGCGTTGGGACCCATGATGTGAACACCGAGGATTCTGTCAGTCTCAGCATCAGTGATGACCTTGACGAAACCATCGGTATCATCGTTGGTACGGGCACGGGAGTTGGCAACGAAGGGGTAGTTACCGGTCTTGTACTTGATACCAGCCTTCTTCAATTCTTCTTCGTTCTTACCAACCCATGCGATTTCAGGGTGAGTGTAGATGACAGAGGGAATAACATCATAGTTGACGTGACCGTGGCCAGTAGCGATCATCTCAGAGACAGCGAAACCTTCGTCTTCAGCCTTGTGGGCCAACATAGGTCCGAAAGTAACATCACCAATACATCTGATGTTAGGAACGTTGGTCTTGAACTCAGAGTCGATGACAATGCGTCCACGGTTATCAACCTCAACACCGACGTTTTCAAGGCCAAGACCTTCAGTGAAGGGACGACGACCAATGGAGAGAAGGATAACATCAGCTTCCAACTAAAAAGCATCAAAAAAAGAAGGGGAAAACGGAAGAATGTCAGTACATGGACATTTGGTAGAAACAATTCGAGATGGTAACTCACGGTCTCTTCGTTACCGCCCTTGGCGGCTTCAACCTCAACCTTGACGACACCGTCAACAACCTTGGCACCGTTGACCTTGGTGTTGAGCTTGAACTTAAAGCCTTGCTTTTGCAAAACCTTGTGGAAGTTCTTGCTGTAATTACGAACATTTGGTAAATAAATAGATCGGAACCAGCTACTAAACAAATCTGAAACCAAAAAAAATGTCGGTCCATTGATAACTTACGCAAGTTCAGTGTCCATACCACCACCAATGGCACCAAGGTATTCGACAACGGTGACTTCAGCACCAAGACGAGACCAAACGGATCCAAGTTCAAGACCAATGACACCACCACCGATGACAATCATCTTCTTGGGAACCTTTTGAAGCTCAAGGGCACCAGTGGAGGTGACAATTTGCTTCTCATCAATTTCAATGCCGGGGATGGGAGTGGCTTCAGAGCCAGTGGCAATGATGACATTCTTAGCCTTAAGGGTAGATTGCTTGCCATCCAAACCATCAACTTCGATTTCGTTAGCGTTCTTGAACTTGCCCCAACCCTTGACATAGTCAACCTAACAAATCACAGAGTGTTAGTCAGCTAAATCCAAGATATGTCTGGAGAATACAACCAAAAAGGAAGGATTAGTAACGCACCTTATACTTCTTGAAAAGGAATTCAACACCCTTAGTAAGACCGTTGACAGCCTTAAGCTTAGCCTTAAGCATGTTGTCGAGGTTGAGCTTGACATCACCGACTACGCAGAAGGAACGATATATATGTTAACAACCTTAAACTTGAAATAACTATTCTGCAGGACAGCATAGTACTACTGTACAAAAGATCTCTTTCAAAACTTACCATCAATACCGCGAGACTTAAGCTCGTGAGCAGTTTGGTGGTAGATGTGGGAGTTGTTCAACATAGCCTTGGAAGGGATACAACCAACGTTCAAGCAGGTACCACCAAGAGAGCCGCGCTTTTCGATACAGGCAACCTGAAAACATACGGAATAGTCAGTTACGGAACGTTCTTGGTTCGAATGTGTGGCCATGACAAATCCCTCACCTTGAGACCGGACTGAGCAGCCTTAATGGCAGCAGGATAACCACCAGGACCTCCACCAATGACGACAACGTCGTATTCATCTAAGTGGAAACAAGTTATGTTCGTCAGTATTGAGATTTTGATACGGCTGTTGTGAAATCGAGAGTGCATTTACCAGTAGAAGAGCTGTAGAAACGGTAGAAACCGTTGGCGACGGGGGCTCTGACAGCTTGAAGGCTGTTGCGGGCGGCAATCTTTGAAAGAAAACGAGTTAGTGCGAGAAAACCGCTAATGTGATGACAGGGGAGCAAATGACATACGTTAGCCAAAGGAGACTTTGATGCAACCAGTCTAAGCATGTTGATATATAAGAAGGGTAAGTGAAAGATACAGCGGGAAACACTGGGGGGAAAACATGAAGAAAATTATGTTTCCCGCAACAGGAGACGTCACCGTTGATTGGGCCTGATTCGCACGGTGCTGCCCGGTTCTTCCGGCTTCGACAAAGCTCACACACGCCTTCAGCTAAATATTATTTCACACCAAATCGAACAAGCAAAGGATGCATATTTATTGAATAGCTTTGACGAGAGACCTTACGGCAACATAGTTGCCCTTTCCAGTCACCTCGGGATGCTTTGAAATTTGTGCTATCGAAAAATATCGGCAACGGACTGCCCCAACGAAGTGTGACTGTCGGATTCGTTCATTACACTACCTGCTCAGTCAGGAGAGGCCCTTGAATCAAATGAGGTGAATGATATAACGTCTCATTCATCCATCCGACATAATGAGCTCCTCCAAATCCATTAATAACATAAAGTCCAGAGACTTTTAGTGTATAGTACCGGAAATCATGGAAACCGCCTCCAGAAGACTCGTTTTTAGGTGCCCTGAGACACAAGAATCAGCTAAGATTCCTTCTACAGCTGGTGGGAATGCAAATAAAACGAAAATATAGTAACATACCACCATCGAGAATCAGGATGTACAGCTGTAAATCGATCATATGCGCTTGGATACTAAGAGGTAATGAGCATTAACAATGAAGCTCGCTCCATGCTGTGTTGAGCAATATACTTTTATACCTCTGAACCAGGCAACCTGTGTAGTTTACCCAATAAAGTCATGCGTGGGTTTTCGACTGCATATTGGCCATTGCGGTGTTTGCTTTTATCGGATACTCTGATAGAGAACGAGACAAAAGGAAACTTTACGGCATTTCTCACATTGACCTGTTCCAGTGATGAAAATTAATATGATATATAAAGATTACCAAGGTGAACCGTTGTTTACTGTAGGGCCAATCCACCACCCAGCTGCCATATGTACCTGGAGATCGGACATGAGAAGTAACAGATCACCTGCTCCAGTATCTGCATAATACTCCATGATGCCGAAAGGCATGGATTCAAATTCTGGTTGAACGGAACGATCCATCAAGGTGATCAAATTTCCAATACCTGGAATAATCAAACAATTTATGTGTGAGTGAAAGGGAACAAATATGCAATATTCAAAGCTACTGTGTCGGTAAAACCCAGTGGTCGACCTTTTATCGAAACTCACCTTCTTCTTGAACGATTTGACGAGCTTGTCTAGCAGCAAACGCTGGAGATTCCTCCAAGACCACTGGCCCGGCACTCGCTAATGACCAGCATGAAATAGCATTAAGAACAAAAATGAGTAATGTGTAATTGACAAACATGTAGGTTTGGGAAGTGGCACGTGAAGGTGGACCTAAGTGTGGGGTTTTGGCCGAGAAAAGTTGGAATTGGTTGAGAATCCAACTTTTGACCTTGTTCATCGCGTGTTCCTTCCTAATGGCTCATTCAACCTCTGAACACTATATTAATCAGCGATTCACCAAAGCCTTATCCATTGTCGAACATTTGCCTGCTTCATCCAGCTTTCAGCCCACAAAAGAAGAAAAGCTTCGAGTAAGTTGATAGCCGGACTGCTAAACAAGCATACTGTTTCGTTCTAAAACCATTTTCAACCTCTGTATCCCGCTCGGCAGTTGTATGGTCTATTCAAACAAGCGTCAGAAGGAGATATTGTTGGTTCGCGACCTGGAGTATGGGATGTTGTAGGTCGAGCAAAATGGTAATATCAGCTAGCTGTGTCAAAAATTTCATTGCATGGCCGGTCCTCTAAACCATTGACACCTTTCTTACACATTAGGGACGCATGGAAACGTTTGGAGGACATGAGTTCCTTAGAAGCCAAAAGAATGTACGTCGAAGCATTGTTAAATGTTGCGACTGAGGTACATAAAATCTTGACCTGATACTCTACCCCGGCTATCCGCGTGATGATTGCTAATACCTTTTCACTTCCCAAGACTTTGAAGAGATCAAATGACGTTACACAAGCTCAAAGCATTATACAAGCTTTCTCTTCAATGAGACCTTCAGGGGATGAGACTGATAGCTATGATGAAGAAGGAGGTAAGGGAGACATTGCCAAAAGCTGCGATTAGTGAGTAACGCCACATTAAACCTTGTTGGGGGAACAGAATATAGTGCTGTATCAGAAGACTATAGCGAAAACGAAGAAGAAGAGAGAGCTTATTTAAGTGCCATAGAAAGGGATTCTGAGTTGCTGCGACAAATCCAACAGCCAACGTCGTCTCGACCAGCCTCTAGAACAGCTAAACAACAAAGTCCTCATCAATATCCTCAAAGTATTTCATCAGCCAAGTCGCCTACTGTGACACCACAGCAACTTAAAAGCTCCAAACAACAACCCCACAGGGCCGTATCCCCTTCGTCCGAATACCGACCGAGACCTGCAAGCCAAGTGTTTCATTCACCTGTTTTGTCTAGTACTACGAGTGTGACTCAGCAAGGACCCAGTCGTAGACAATATTTTGCAGCACCAGAGTCATTCCACTCTCTTTCACACCAGGCCTCTCGAGAATCTTTACTGAAGTCCGATAACCCATGGGCTCAACAAGAACCGGTCAAATATCAACGAGTCCAACAATATCGCCAGCAAATGTCTGAGGAAGATACGCTCTCTTCTCGAGCCGGAGCTGAAACACCTATATCGCATATGCGTCTCCCACCATCAGACTATACCCCTATTCCCACCTCTAGTCAAAAACCCACATCCCCTATGCAAACACCTTTATCTCAACGCCAAGCTATGATTCGGCGTCGGTTGTCAACCAGTACTTCAGAAATCGGTTCCAATGTACCTGACATAGCACGGGCTATGGCTAGCCCAATGAAACATGACCAAGCTGCTCCATCTGTAGTTGCGCTAGGGCCGGCAACCAAGCGCGCTCTTGAGAATTTACAACACGAGATCATTGCTCTCAACTCACGTATAGATGACTTGAAAGGAGAATTGGTAGAACGCAATGCTACCCGCCAGCGTCTTGCGAAATCTAATAACTCTACAAGCGAGACCGGTTCGGACGATGATAATTGGGATACTTGGCGATGGGTGCTCAAGGTAAATTTATTTGACTGAATCAACGTATGCCTTCTTTTCCTATGCTAACTGATTATATTTTTTTTCCACCTCAAACTGCAATGTATAACAGGCCGCTTTTCGCCATGCTTTTGTCAATATCGTCGTTGCCCTACTTTTCTTCCTGCTAATGTACAAACGCAAATCTCCCATCGCTTTCGCCATAATATCTCGTGTCCGAAGCGCATTGTCCTCCACTATGCGAATTTTCTAGATACCAAACTCTATCTATTCCTCTCTACCACACGACTAGCGCTCTCCCCTCACCAACACCAAATATCATAAAAGAAAAAAAAAGAAGGACAATTGATCCGATCAATTTGGTTTTACAGTGATGCTTTTAGTTGTTTGTTTCTCGATCATAACACGGCGTATATACAGGGAAAGGTTGTAGACGAAAGAACCTTGGAGAAAGAGAAAAAGATAGTGTGTTTGTGCGCCGTGTGCCAATTGAAGTGTATAGAAAAACCAAATTATGCAGAAGGGATATGTAAAATACAAATACTTGATACGTCTAGAAGGTGTTGGTGCCCAACTCTGGCAGTCTCTCGATCACGTACTTTCGTGCGGAAATGTACATGATAGGAATACCAGGTACTTTACGAATACGGCGTTTGAGATCTCGATCGCAAGTGGCGACGATGTAGCACTTGTGTTGCATAATACGTTGAACTAAGCAGTCATCAGCATATGTACCCTTGTGAGAGCAGGGAAGTCTTTCGAATCGAGGATCACGGGCGATTCTATAATCAAAAGGTTAGCGACGTGCACACTCATGTTGGGACGGTATTATCGGCTACAAGTAGACTGATCATGTCTATGCACTTACTTTAGTGCAATTCGATATTTTGGTCCAAGTTTCTCCAATTCCGCTAAAACACAATCCGTAATACAAGGAATAGCTGGTACAAATTGTGAATACAAGGTAAAAAAAAAAAAAAAGTCTGAGTTGAGGCTAATTTGACAGTGTTTCCTTACATTTGGCCAACAAGCAATCCATCATGGACCTGACAAGTTCGAGCTTGTTCTGAATAGAAAAGTTGATAAAATTGGTATCAACGAGGACATGGTAAGGTGGTCCTAAAGCAGAATTGTATTTGAAGAAGAGTGACGAAGCGACTTGAGGACTGCACAGAACAAAGTTTTGAGTATTAGCCAAGGCAATGGTACTCATTCAACAAGTCAAAGAAAGACTTACAGATGGCGAACAACCTCCTTTTGCTTATCCTCTTCCTTCTTCTTCAGCTTTTCCTGGTTCTCCTTCCTAGATTTCCATAATGATCAGAATTAAGACGACACAGAGTGCAATGGACCAAAGTATACTTACAATCGACTATCTTTTGGATTGAGCATTCGCTTGACTTCAGCGAACTTTCTTGTTTTCTTTGCTTTTCCCTACATATTCCGATTGGTCAACTCTATCTCCTTGTATCAAACCGAGGTCATGCTCCCGAAAATACTTACCATGATTCCAGTTCGCAGTTAACTTTAGCCAAAAGGCACTGAAGAAAAGAAATTTGAAATTCGCAAAATTTTTAGCAGTCACTTTCAATTTTGCTGCTGTGCAAAAAAGGAGATCTCAGCTTTATGCCGCCTCGAATTTCTCCACTCGCTCATATCATGCCATGAATTTCAAGATCTATACGAGAAATAAATTCTGTTAGAAAACTTAATATGATTTGACTCGCAGAGAAGAGTGTTGTGCAGACTCTTTATTGACCAAACTTCGGTCTTACAATAAACAATGGCCTAAAGGATTTACAGTTAGTTTATGGTAATTATGGAACCATACATGAGCCAAATTCTGACAGATAGAGAAGATCGTAATTAAAGCTTCTTATTTATGAGATATAACATGTTGAATACTGAATTAATACTATGACCCAGAAACTTTGTACAGTACGAAGATGAGTGGCACAATAGCTTCTTGTGAGGTTTAGTGTTACATCTGTCATAAGCTAGGTGGATTGTCTTCAAATTTCAAAAAGTATGAAAGCGTTGTCCATCAAGCTAAAATATAATACTATCTATTCATTCCGTGCAAGTCATATTTGCGAGCGCCGAAACTAAATGGACAATGCTTCGGTTAGTTTTATTTCAACATTAACAATTGGTTTTCAGGACGTTAGCGTCTCTGTGTGGAGCTTCGGTTGACGATGCTTAGACTATTCATATGGACACAATATTTGCACTGGAATGACCAGCAGGGCTAACAGCTTACGCAACAGAACATCAACCTGGAACGACAACAGATCTTATTACAGATAATACTCCCGATATCGAAATTTGTTACGAAAAAATGCCACCGACTATCCCATTGATTTAGTGTTCATTGTTTTTTGAAAGATGCTATCCGAGTTACTTTCTATCAAGGTGAAACGTTGCTCTCATCGTCAAATTATTTGCAATGTTTGAATACAAGGCTTTTGTTGGGTATTGACATTTTGTGTTATTAGCAACTTTGATTTTTCATCACAGTCAGTAAGGAATAGATTAAATGGATGGATGTGGAGGACAAAGATATAACCCCTACTTAGTACGTAATTCTTTTATTAAATAATTTTTAGAACATGATCTACATGCAAATTATAGTCTTGAATTAATGAACAGAACAGTATTCCGACAAATTGACAATGTATATGAAATTATTTCCCCGAGATCTTGATTTGTACGCAATAATTTTCATCATTAGCCACTCTACAGCTGCTACATTGGAATAAATGTAGAGTTGTAGTGATTTTATGGAATTCTGTTATTAAATTACGTTATCATGACTCGGCTCCTTCGTGCTGTTACTGCTCTGCCTGTGAGATCTGTCACTGCTAAACTAAGTGAAAGAGGAATTTTCGAATGACTTTTATGCTACTGAATTGAAAGCCTTTGTGACTTTTTCAGTAAATGTAATCGAACCTTTCCATCTGTCATTTCGTCATGGTTTTTTAACTATGTCCCGTATAACCGCCATTTACGTGTTGCCTGACCTTGACGTCTTTGCTCCACCCATTATGGTGATTTTTACCAATTGGGTGATTTGCGGAAATGTATTATTTTCATCATAAAAATAAGGTACCTAAGCTGCAAAGGGAGTTTTGTTGAACTCTTGCATACGCCTGTCTACCTGCTGCACTGCACATGACAGAAATAGTAGCTCCGGAACAAAATAGACAGGTACAAAACCAGGAAGGACCGATTTCTCATCGTCCGTCATCTGGTACCTCTCAGCCTGGACGAGATGGTAATGTGAATGATTTGCAGTTTGACCAACTGGCACTAGACGATCGTTCAAAACCACTTGGGCGCCCATCGTCTCGAGAGGCTCGTGCGTACGCATCTGATGGACCACAGCAACGACCAGTGTATACGGATTCACCATACGTACAAAAACCTGATGTAGTTGACAATGGCCCTAAAGTTGATAGGGATGTCAACTCTAGAGTCAATGGCAGCACCCACGATCCTAATTCGGCATTAGCTCCCCCTTCTCAACAATATTATGACCCTCAGCAACAGTATAGAAGCCATTCTCCTTACCAAATGCAAGCTGATATTCAGAGATCCAACACTTTTCGCCCTTCTCCTAATATGGCGCCTGCTCCACGACCAATGTACAGTGGTGAGGATCCTGCCGCCTATAAGTATGGAACTCCCCACATGGGTCAACAACACCTTCCACCCCCCCCGCAGCAGCAGCAGCAACCTCAATGGTACTGGGATGAATACAGCCAACAATATGTTCCTGCTCAACCATATCCGGCTCAGCATTATGGCGGCGGTCAGGACTATTACAGACCTCAGCAGCAACAGATGATGAATCATCCGTCCGACCCATATGCTCAACAGCAGCAGCAACAGCAACAAAGCATGGGGGCTGCTCCTAGTGAAGTTCTTCCCCCAATCGGAAAGAGATCTGGAAAAAAGAGCATCTTTCCACCACCAACCCTAGAAAATCTCAGCCAATTCCGCTCGGAAGCCCGCGCTACCAATGATCCTATGGTGCAGCTGAACTTCGCAAAATTTTTAGTGGAAGCTATTCCTCAAGTCTGCCTAGATGATCCTGATCAAAAGCGAGCTAAGAAGATTCGTGAAGGTATGGCCAATGAAGCACAGCGTATTGTCAAAAAACTGGCTTCACAATCCAATATTGGAAAGGCCGTTCACGCTGAAGCTCAGTTCTTCCTTGCAAATTGTTATGGCAGCGGCCTCATGGGCTTAGCAGTTGATCATGAAAAGGCATTCAATAATTACGTCCAAGCCTCCAAGCAAAGTCATCCAGCTGCCACATACCGTACAGCTGTGTGCTATGAAGTAGGAGCCGGCACGAAAAGAGATCATGCTCGATCCATTCTCTTTTACCGTAAGGCAGCTAATTTGGGGGACACTCCAGCCATGTATAAGCTCGGTATGATTTTGTTGAAGGGATACATCAGCCAACAGAAGAATCCACGAGAAGGTATCTCTTGGTTGAAACGAGCAGCCGCCAACGCCGACGAAGAAAACCCTCACTCACTTCACGAACTGGGTCTTGCCTATGAAAAGGAAGGTATCCCGTCCGTCATTGCCGACGAGAAGTACGCACGCGAACTGTTCACCCAAGCAGCTCAATTCGGATATGCCCCATCACAATTCAAGCTCGGCTGCTGTTACGAATACGGCCAGCTGACCTGTCCTGTAGACCCTAGACGCTCAATAGCATGGTACTCCAGAGCAGCTGAGCAAGGTGATGTTGAAGCGGAACTTGCTCTTTCAGGATGGTACCTGACTGGCTCAGAAGGCGTCTTGAAGCAAAGTGATACCGAAGCTTACCTTTGGGCACGAAAGGCAGCTGACAAGGGATATGCTAAAGCAGAATACGCTGTTGGCTATTATACTGAGACTGGCATTGGTATCAAACCAGAGTTAGACGAAGCGCGTCGATGGTACATGCGAGCCGCCGCTCAAGGTAACAAACGTGCTATGCAACGTCTTACCGAACTCAAAAAGTTTGGAAATGCTCGTCCTCAACAACGTCAGAAGCATACTCGTGGTGCCAATGGCGCTCCGGCAAAGCAGGACAGCGATTGCTCCATTATGTAGACACTCACTAATGTCTAGTTTTACAATTACCTTCGTCATACACTGGATGTTTCTTTCCTACCGTCACTTGCTACTGGAGAACAGATCACACATTCTTTTCTAGTTTTTTTTCTTCCTTTAATATTACCCTTTTTTTCCTTTCGTTTTCCAGCTTCTTTTTCCGTTTTTTTTCTTTTCTTTATTTAATCTTGTATTCCTCTAAAGCTATCGAAACTCTCTTTGGTATAATATCAATGTTGGTAGGGTTTGAGAGGGACTTTTGGTGGTAGAATAAGCCGCTTGTTGCGTTTCCAGAATTCAACAAGACATTGCGCCAACCGATTTGGCTGATCTTCATGGATAGCATGGCCAGATTCCACGAATATTTCCATTTGAAATTTTCCTATAAACGGTTGGCGAGGTATGAAGGACATTAGATCGTCAACATCACCAGTGTCCATACAATTTCATCATACGCCTTCACGCATCTAGGCTACTTTGGTACTAACCTTGCATTGATCCGATCATCAACGTCTTATCCAGACGGTCTGTGCCAGCGAGAACGAGAAATTTGGCGGCCCTAGCCTTAAGAAACTTATCGGACAGATCTTGGAACCAGCCTTTCCAATCAAATGAATATCAGCATGCATCACTCAGCATTTAAATCAAGCTGAAACCAGGACTTACCTTGCCAAAACTGCTGCGTAGCGGCAAGATTGGTATGCCAAACATAAGGGCTATTTGCGTCCTCCTCATCTTTCTTGCGAACAAGCGGGGGAAAGGAGAGTCTTGCTGATTCCAGGTTGTGTACTGTGCCTGAACTAACACTGGGCCATACATTGAATCGGTAAGTACACCTTCGCTACTCAACAATACATTTTTTGACACTTACGCCCATCGAATAGCATGCTCAACCGACGGAAATTCTTTGGGTCGGTCATTCAAGAACGATGTCATAGTTGACAACGCTTCCATGGCTGATCCTTCCACCACATCCAATACCACGACGCCGAGTAGGTTTGGAACAATGCGTCTATTCGCTACGTCCACAACAACCGATCCACCCATGCTATGAAAATGAAGCGATTTGCGCGAATCAATCGCAGGTTAGTGGGAGTTTCTCTGTATTTCACTTTTTATATACGATGAGTCTGCCTACCTGTGACCAACAACAATAACATCAGGCTTCGTGTCTCCGTATAACGCTTGAATGACCTCGCACATGTCATTACTCAAAGTTGATAATGAGAGGTCGGTATCGTTCGGCGTTTGAGTATATCCTGGCGATTGATAAAAAAAAAATGGATATTCAATCGTATGCTCTAGACAATTCAATTTGCAAAAACGAAACCTACCGTGCCCTCGACAATCAAATGCCAGGATGGAACACTCTTGGTTCGCAATAGCTTGTATCCGTTTAGCAGTAAGGCCATATGATAGGGCTGAATGGCCAGCTCCATGATGTAGAACAAACAAGGGAGGCACCTTTCCATCTTTTGACTTTCCAGCTATCTGATAACAACGAAAGATGTAATGAAAGAATAAAACGAAAAGTCAAGAGAAATCATGCTGTCGCAGATACAAAAAAAAAAAAAAAAAAAATGAAATCCAGCAACGTTGGCTAGTGAGTAAAAGGATATCTTATCGTCGACCTTCACATCCTGCATGGTTTCAAAATATTGTTCCCATGATAACGGTGAATAATTGGGTTGCTGTCGTCTTGTCAATGGGAAGGCAAAGACAGGCTGCGAGCTGAGTGAAGAAGGTGAGATTCCTGCGAGAGAAACGTAGACAAGTACGTGACTCGACAGAGCGCCCACCTTTTCTTGTTGTTGACTTCTTTACTGGTTGCATCGGGATCTTCTTGCAGAGCTTCAAGAGGTGGTAATTTGGGCTTGAAGATGTCTTTCTGTAATGAGGACATGGTGAATGAGCAAGCACCAGCAGTCACTGGATTTTGATTTTTCCTCATTACCCCAGGAAATGCCCACGCTCAGACTTGAAGTGTTTGTCTACTATGCTTTCACGCCGCTTGTGGCATTCCATGCCAGCTAATGCATCTCGGCCACTCATTTACCAAGGTGCTAGACATGCAATAGCTTCAAACAATACAAGCACTACCGACCGCTCCTCGTCATTTGCACCAGCATATTCACACTCTAAAAACACGAAAATACAAGCTCCGTTGATAGCCGCGTATTCGACGGTTGCTTCAAGCAAGACGTTAAAGCTATCAGAACAGCTCGCGCAAGGAAGCCGTTATGCATTGGCTAAATCCATCACTCTGGGTAATTTCAACGTTTGTAAACTGTCTTTCTAAAGGCGCTGCATCTAACCCCACCCATGCATATGCCGCCGACTCTAACAGTGGAATCGTCGCGGAGTGATCACCGTGCACAAGCTCAGCAGCTTTTATCCTACATCCTTAAGAAACAAAGAGATCAACCATTGACAAAGCCAACTTTTCGAATTGGTCTTTCAGGATCGCCAGGTGTTGGAAAGTCAACATTTATAGAGGTATGCGTTCAATGACCGCTCTAGCTTGAACTAATGGTTGACTTTATATTGTTACAAGGCGTTTGGAATGTACCTTCTCGAGCAAGGACATAAAGTGGCAGTGCTGGTAAGATCTAGTTTGGAGAACTACCATGTATGCCTCAGTGGGGTTAATTTGAGCAACTACTGCTATTCAGGCTGTAGATCCTTCATCATCGCGGACAGGAGGATCGATTCTCGGCGACAAGACAAGAATGACCGAGCTTTCGAGGGCTGACGACGCTTATGTTCGCCCTTCTCCAAGTAGAGGCACACTAGGTATGTGGTCAGTTACTGAAAGGATACACACGTGTTAATGTGCTTATGTGATCTCTAAACATTTTTAGGCGGAGTGAGTAATATCCAAGATTTCACCTCTCGATTCTACCTGAACCAATTATTGACCAACTTTACAGGTTGCTCGTAATACCAACGAAGCTATCTTATTATGTGAAGGTATGCTTATTCAAATGTTGTGCCCATCATGTTTCTCTCATTGACCACTTTCCTCCTCAAAGCTGCCGGTTACGACGTCACTCTGGTGGAAACTGTGGGTGTAGGCCAGTCCGAGACCATGGTTGCTGAGATGGTAGACATGTGAGAAATATGATGATATGACCTTCCATTGTCAAGCTCAACACTCACTGAACATATATATCAGGTTTGTGCTCCTGGTTGGACCAGGTGGAGGAGACGAACTTCAGGTAAGGGTTGACACATCATATACCCTGCAAATGCATATAGCTGCCAGGAAGATCTTTGCCGGCGGCTGACCAGGGTTTTTCATTGTTAGGGACTGAAAAAGGGAATTGTGGAACTGTCAGACTTGGTGGTTGTCAACAAGGCCGATGGAAAGCTTGCAGATGCGGCCAGAGCAGTTTCCATGGATTATACCAGTGCGATCAAATTTTTGCAACCTCCATCACCACTGTGGAAGACAAAGGTAATACAATGATGGACGTAAACAATACGAACAAACAGAACGATCGTCACACAGAAAATCCCCCTTACATCTCGTAATCTATTCAGGTGTTACGAGTGTCATCTCGCGAAAACACTGGAATTGACAAGGCTTGGGAAGCAATGAAATCGTATTTTGACACCATGACTGTAAGTGGATTTTTTTTTACTACACAAATGGGCAAAACAAACCTCTTTAACAAGTGTCTCGTGTTTTCAGTCTGCCAATAAATTGACAGAGAAGCGGGGGGCGCAGCGCAAGGTGTGGATGTGGCGGCAAATTACAAGCGAACTAGTCGATCGTCTGAACTCGGACGACAAAGTCAAACAACATGTCGCTGAACTAGAAAGTAAAGTGTTTGATGGCAAAATGACGAGTGGACAGGCAGCAGATAGTGTAGTGGATGTATTTTTAAACAAGGTTAAAGAAGATAGAATATGATGGAAGTTAGGAATATCAACACAAAACCTAATATTAAGCGCTACCCTTAACAAAAAAAATTTCAAAAAAAAAAAATTGACAATACAGTAGATGGCCAGCATTCTATTCTATCGTCCACTTGTTGCTTCTTCGTATTTCGGCGGTGTTGAACCCATATGCATGGGGCCTGAGGCAAGCTTTTCGTTTTCCGCCCTGAGCTCTCGTCGTGCTCGAGTGATACCACGCACGATGTACCAGAGGATAATGGCACCTACCAATAAACCGATCACCAGTACAAACACCCAACGGCTATGTTGCTGAAGCCAACTCTCTTGCTTCTGATTGTCTCTTGTATCATCCGAGAATCCATTGGTATCGATGGTGGATGTGGGTTGTGGTGCTAGGACGAACGACGGCGCGGTGCTAGCTGCCAGGGACGTGATGGCTGGGACGATAGATGAGCTTTGGGATACATTGATGATGGAGGAAGAAGGAGTGACAGCTCCATAAGTTTCTCCCAACAGGACGAGCAGCATACAGATAGCAGTCGGTAGTAGCCACTGCATAATGGAAATAAAAAAAATGAAGGTAAGAATTTGAAAAGCGCTCGCATCCAGACTCTCTCTCTTCAAATAGGGCGACTGGCAGTCACGCTTTATTTCAAATTACCTCTTTTTTTTTTTTTTTTTCATGGTCCCCACGCCTCAAAAATAGATGGCTGGACAATCCCTCTTTGTACTGTTCTAAGGCTTTTCCTGCTCGCTGCACTATTGGCAGAGTGTTCATAAATGAGTTCTTTATCATGTTAATATCAGACACATGTGATGTGACAACAAAACCCCTAAATAGCACATTTGAAGGTATCCCTCAATTTGATTCACAGCCCCTTTTGCCCCTACCGTCCACAGGTAGGCAGTCGACATGAAGAGGCATCACCATATGTTAACCTTGATATTCGCTGAATACGAACTGATAGGACCGAGCCAACCAGTGAAACTCGAATATCTTTATAATTCGTTACATTACATGTATTTTTTTTTTAAAATAATAATGGTAATACAACTAACGGAAGGCAGTGAGACGACATGGCTAAAAATATGCAGCCGCCGCTTGTATTATTATTCCACCTCAGATACTAATCACCTTAGATGGTAATATTATAATGGGCATTGTGCTTGACAATAGCAGTGTAGGTAGGCTTCTTGGCACCGTGGAGCAATTCAAAGTATTCAACCTTGAGTTCTTCCTTGGTACCGCTGAGCATAGCCATACCGTTATCAGCTATGAGAAAAGTAGGGTTGAGTAAACAGCGTTGACAAAACCTCGTCATAGATGTGCTCTGTTGGACTTACCATAGGTGGCATTGGCGGCAACGTACTTGATGTAAGGCAAGTAGACACCATTGTGGCCATCGCTAGCAGCAGTCAAACTTCCAGCACCAATGGTGAAGAAGTCAGTGTTGTTTCCTAATGATGGAGGAAAATTAAAAACCCATAATCAGTCACTCAACTCAAGTTAGTCTCCCGGCTTACCTTGTTGATGGCTGAGAACGTGATCGTGACCGTTAAGAACAACAAGCTTGTGCTTCTGAACAATCTGGAACAAACCACCCATATCGGCAGGCTTGGTGTAGTTCTTGGAGGTGGAAAGAATGGGATGGTGCATAACAAGGAACTTCCAGTCAGCATCAGACTCGGCAGAGGACTTGTCCAAGTAGTCAATCTGAGCTTGCAACATGGCGGGAGTCATGGTGTTAATAAGCTCTTGAGAGTAGTAGGGAGAGGCGGGGTTCTGCAAGTTTATGTGTAAGACAAACAATCATAGCATATGTATTTACATGTAGGTATACACGGCTCACTTACGGTGCGGTAAGATGAAATGAAGGGAGAGCTGTCAAGGACAGTGAAGTGGTACTTGACACCGTTGACGGAAATGTCGTGTTGGTACCAACGAGAGGGCATGAACCATCTGCTGTCGTACTTGTGGGCATTCAACTCCATCTAAAAAGGGCATAAAACCTTAGTCTCAGCCTCATTAAACTTTACGGCCTTTCCTAAACTTACGGAAACAGAGGTGTTGGCAACGATATCGTGGTTGCCGAGGGCAGGGTTCCAGCGGATTTGGAGAGACTTGGCAGTGTACATGTCGGTAAAGCCTTCCTTGAAGTGCTTGTAGTTCTCTATTAAAAGTTGATGAGAAATATAAATTTCTGGTTCGCTTTCGATAGCTCTACAATGAAATGATAAATAAAATTTTCACATACCGAGACCAATGTTGTAGAAGTTATCTGAACATCAGAGCATTTGCATTAGTACGTAGAATAGAAATCCATAAGGATATATTTAATGTCCGTACCTCCGGTAGTCATGACTTCCTTGCAGTTTTGCTCCTTGCAGACCTCACCAAAGAACTTGGCGGTTCTTTCCTGAGCAATAACAGCTTGAGGGTAGGAGGCAATATCGTCAGGGTCGCAGTTACCGACAGCGGGTAAACCGACACATTGAGCAGCAGTGGGAACGTTCCATCCCCTAAAAAATGAAACATATATCAAGATGAGTGTCTGCGCGTATAGGGTGGTGATTGAGCGTATTTGATGTTAAACCAAAAAACATACTTCCAGCCGTAGTCACCGAAAATAGCGATCTTTCCTTCCTTGTACTTGCGATGGCCGCGGGACTGATGGGTGTGGCCGGAGGGACGGGCGTCAACGGTGGCGATAAGAACGGCAAGGGCAGCGGCTATGATGGAGGCCTTCATGATTACACGCAATTCAATTAAAAGAGAGGATAGGGAAACTGATTGAGTGTGGCGAGATTATGCAGTGCTTTAATATACTTTCTGTTCACTATTTTTGGGCATGCGAAGTCAAACTCAAGGCGACTGCCCAGCCATTGTTAGCTGGAGCTCGGCACGCACGTTGACTTGCAGTCCGTTACTGACTGGCTAACTCAGGCGAGAGTTACACTTGCGTTACCATGAATCAACCGTGCTATTATTCCTGATTCGGGTCACAAAATAAATTGCGTGTTGAAAGAAAAACGTCTTTCTCCATCAAACACGGTTTCTTCCTTTAATACGTGTTCCTTAGGAGGTTGCATACAATAGACACAAAAAATTCATCGTCACACCGCATCCTTGGTTAATATGACAGAACATTGTTGTGCACAATACTTTATATACGCATCACTTGTATAAATCTACTGAAAAAATTTACAGATCTCAAATGTGTTGTCCGTTTAGCCGAATTATCATAGATCTAATTTCCCATATGCGCAAGTGGACCTTCAACGTCGATCCACGTGCCCAAGCTGATGAAATGCCCGGGAGCACCCCTTCCTTGCGCTACCTTCATAGTGTGCGAGAAGACATTGTTCAGCCGAAGTTTGCACTAGTAATATACTTGTATGAGATGGCAGATATGCTCGAAATTCCATTGAAATTTATCACAGCCCGATGGAGTGCAGTAGTTGTGTTGATCTGTCTCGCTCGTTGATGGGTGCCTTTTCTTCTCCAGTTGCGTTGCTCTTGCTGACAGCGGAATAAAGAACTCGCAAAACGAGTCTCTGGGTACGACGAGCTTACTTTGTACGCCACCACTGTGAGTTCCCAGCACCGGCATCCGCAACTGGTTGCACGTGGATAGCTCAGGCAAAGATATTTTCCTGATCAAGGCATTTTTTATGCCGCCTGGAATTATTCGTTCGTTACTCCGCACGAGTTGAAGACAATCATTTGTTTGCAATTCAAGTTACTGTATAATTCGGATTCTTTGGATCCCCGTAACGAGCAAGGCAATTGAAGATCAACTCGAGACACAATCATGATTCCAGCCGGATATCATCTTCGGGGAAACCGCTATCACTGTAATATGATATTCGAAACCGACCATTAAAGTATGTCGAGTGAGCGAAAAGCTTTCTAGAATCCTTCATATGGAACACAATTTTGCCGGTGACTCCTGCATCCTGTATAATCAAACGCCAACTTTCAAACACTTTTGATTTCCGAAATTGATGCGATTGAACGTCATCATGTCTGAAGAATCCGTAGTGGGCTTACGTGTGCAGTACGATACTATAATACTTGTATTTTCTCCAAGACAGATAAAAAACGGATAAAAGGGTCGTTTCGGCCCATTCGTTTGGCTTTCAATTTCAGCAAGTCAGATACATTCAAAGGTTAGACGTCATTTGCTTAGTTATGTATGGTAGCAGCAATCATATCAGTTGTTAGCGTCGGCCATGGCACTTGGAAATGTTGATGAATATTTGCAGAGTGATTTTTAGATAAAAGGTTGATTGGTTGTGACAAGAAACACTCATCGCTGTAAACGGTGAAAATTCACCAACACATTGTCTTCTCTCCCCCTGCTATGGAGCTTCTTTTGCCGCCCATTTCTCGAAGATATAGGGATACGCATGGTCACAGCTGCCACTTAAACATGCTTGATAAATCGGAATGGAAGCTGTAGAATTATCTAATGTGAAGATCACTGTAATATGGGCTTCTACACTATGTGTTGTATTAGGAGAGCAAACCTAGGTGTACTTTTTGGTAGGGTTCAAACAAATGAGACGGAGTTTAAACTTTCCAAGTTTTCATTTTTTTTTTAAGACCTCATAATATAACAACAGCATTCCACTTCACAATGGAGCCCACAACAGGAGGCAAATGTCGCAGAGATGTAGACTCTCCAACTGGAACCACTTGTTCAAGAACACCATCAGTTTCCAGCCCATGCTGGAAGACTGAGCAATGCAATTATGACTACTGCATTGTCAAACCAGAAGACGGAGACGAAGCTCAGAACACAGATAAATCCGTATCCAATTTACTCCGAGAGCTCTCGTTTGTAGATAGATTTTTGGCCGTGTGGATTATTCTGGCTATGGTAATTGGCGTGTTGATAGGATACTACGTTCCTGGAGTACAGCCGGCGTTCGCCACAGTCGAATTTAGCTCAGTGTCCGTCCCTATTGCTGTCGGCCTCCTCGTCATGATGTATCCTGTGCTCTGCAAGCTTCAGTACGAAGAGCTCCCTCGCATCTTTTCTCAAAGAGCCATATGGTATCAACTTGGACTGTCTATTATTCTCAACTGGCTGGTTGGTCCAATTTTAATGACTTGCTTGGCGTGGGCGACGTTGCCGGATCTGGAAGGCTATCGCACCGGTGTGATCATGGTCGGCGTCGCTCGATGTATTGCCATGGTATTGATTTGGAACCAGATCGCTAAAGGAAATGCCGAGTACTGTGCCATCCTGATGGTGGTCAATTCTGTTCTACAAATCGCTTTGTATTCCCCTGTTTGCTACCTCTTTATCAACATCGTACCTACGTGGTTTGGCGGTCATGTGGATGCTGAAATTCAGTTGGAGATGTGGCCAGTCATCCAGTCTGTACTGATCTATCTTGGTATTCCCCTTGGAGCTGGATTTCTCACTCGTGTGATATTGGTTCGCCTGACAAGCAAGCATTGGTACGAAACAAGATTTTTACCACGCATTGGACCTTTTGCGTTGATCGGGTTACTGTACACTATTATTGTTATGGTGAGTTTTATCCCCTTCATTATCCTACTGAATATTCATATATGCACACTGATTACTAACGGAACCGTACTTGCTTTTCATTGCACTTAGTTTGCTAATCAAGGTCACCATATCGTCGCCAATATTGGATCCGTGTTCCGGGTCATGGTGCCTATGGTGTGCTACTTTATCATCATGTTCTTTGGAACGTTCTTTTTGGCGCGGGCGCTTAAATATCAATACGCTGAGGCCGTCACTCAAGCCTTCACAGCCGGAAGCAACAATTTCGAATTGGCCATTGCTGTCGCTGTCAGTGTGTATGGTATCAACTCAGACCAGGCCCTCGCAGCCACTATTGGTCCTCTCATTGAAGTACCTGTTCTCCTGATCTTGTCGTACTTGTGCTTAATTTTTGAACATCGCTTGCAATGGCACAAGGCTGAAGTAACCGAAGAGAAATGAAAACTTCACTGCCAGACAAAGCCCCTACTACTCGTATTTGACCTTGGGCTATATCCCATTTACATCAACCTCGCTCCCCTCATCTTCTTCATCGACCATCCTCACTAATTTCCCTTGCCACGATTGTAAAAATACACGATGGATTTCATTTGAATAGTAATAAGAAAGAGTTATGTAGATTTTAACGCGCTGTGTGTTACCCAAATGATGTATAACATGGATGGGATAATGTCATAATACACGAGAGGCATGCGCCAAGCTGGTATGGGCTTGGAAACGAGTGGAGCGAGTCATAACCAAGGTATGCAGAGCATCTATAATATATCAGCGTCGTTGTGTAGTGGAGAACTGTCATCTAGAACAGGTGGTGCGGTTTCGGAGGATGACCAAAAGGAACCAAAGCCATAGTAGAAAATGAAGAAGGCGACAACAATGATGGCAACGTAAAGACACAACTGTCGCTTGTGCCGAGTTGAAACCATTCTATTAAGCCGCCCAAACGAGTTGTTGAAGGCTGAGCCAAATCCTGCAAATACGTTGGTCTAAATAAAGCAAACCGTCTGTTAATTTTCGATGAAAAAAAGCACAGGCCATGCTTGCTGGGCCACTTACAGATTCGTCAATCAAGTCGTGCTGCTCAGTGACATCACGGTGGATATCAATGGTCACCTAGTATATCGATTGCGGGTTAGATGGGAGTGAGGAACGAAACACGTTTGACAGAATGGAACCTTACGTTTTTCAAGGCAGAGACTTTGGCATCTAGTTCTTGCATTCGGAAATCATTTTGCTGTTCGAGCATCAGGGCATTTTCCTCCTCCCGATCGCGGCTGACGCCTTTGCCCTTGATGTTTCCAAATAGTTTTTTTCGATCAGACATGGAGGAATTGATAGGGTGGAGAGATACAGAATGTGAAGGCAAGTCCGACGTTAGAATTTACCGCCGCTTGCCTGAAAATTTACAGTAGGTGAAATTTGGCTTTGAGGCCACCTGCTTCCTAACAAACGTGCGCAATAGAAGGCGTCTGGTTGATGACAATGAAAAAAATGAGGCTACTTGAACTTCCACTGAAATATTAGATTACTTACTGAACGTTCATCGGATGGAATATATGCGATCAACTGTTCAGTATTGATTATAACATCTATACTGTGAATGTGGATTTCAACTTCATTTTCTCGGTGTGCAAAGATAGGATATCGTCTTGAAACTCAAAAATGATCATTTCAGGAGAAGTGTATAGTAAATGAGGATCATTTGGATACCTTGGTGACGCTGCAAAACCCGTTATGCTTCAACAAATAGACATATGATACGCAAACATAAAAATGAAGGGACCTGAACATGCTCACACATCGTCCACACCTAGTGGAATATAGACCTCTGTGCCCCATGTGGGGACTTTAGAAACGAAACGCTTGAGGCACTGCAGTAAACTTGCCATTTTTCTGTACTAAGTATCAAGTGCTATTTCAGTACAATGTACTGCTTTATCCTTCATACTAGCAGGAACTTGCAATCGACGACAAATGGAAGGGAATATCACCCACTGTGTTCGCAGTAAAGAGGTGTGTTTCAGCTACGCTCGGCTTCATTACTGCCGTAGGTACAGGAACAGGATAAAAGGCTACGGTTTTAAATCCATTCCGTAAATTTCTTGGCAATAATGTATTTCTCTTTTTATGGGTATTTCTGACACACGCTTAACCGATTATCTCTGCTTGATATAATGTTATTTATTTACAAAAGAAGCATGCATGGGTGTAAATCTGTATGTATAGGTGATAAACTCTAAAAAAGGAGGTATAGACGTCTATAATTCAAGGGAACAGGTAGGCGTATACTGCTTGTGATGAAAATAGTCAATGTGACACCATTCCATCACCTTGGCTTTAACATTCAGCAACATGTTGACTGTGTAATATCTATTAAAAGCTCAGCATTAATGCTTTGTTCAGGAGGATATTAATGCAACTTCTAATTGCATATGCTGGTTTCACTCACCTAAGTGGCGCATCACCCCATCGGTTCCAATATATCATATTGGTCTCGTCCACGGCCTTGGTGAAAGCTTGAATCTCTGGAGATAGCCAAGTTTGAACGTTGACAATTTCAAAGTTGTTATAGTACATGAGAGGCTGCATGTCTTGTCGTGCTTGATATTCTTGCGGTATAGCAAGACAGTTGCCATGAGATTGGTCTAGAACCGTCTTTCCATTCACAGCTTGATTGCTGGTATTGTGCATGTAATCGTTGAAAAAGTCAAGCATGCCGTGAGCCACATGTCTTGCTTCTGTAGTCACAGCTCGGTAGCCGTAATCCATTCCTCGAGATCGCATGTATCTAAATAGATCAACGTCGATTTTGCTATCCAATCGACTGTCATGGTCCAATCGCCAATAATAGTCCAGGTCTCTGATGGCTGGGTGGTTAAAGATATCCACAAAGAAGAAATGAATCATATGGTTGTAGCCTGGGAATGCTCTACGTGCGGTAGGATTCATGTTGAGGCTATCAATTTGAGCGGGGTCATTGATGTCGATTTGTGGGAATGATGGAGGTAGCGAAAACTCGACAAGGTGGAAGGTAATGTTCATTTCTTCTGGCCACATGGCTCGATAACGCTCCCGGAAAGTGCTATTAAAAGGGGGTTCATGGAAAATGTGAATAGGATAGCGATACTCGTCGTTGAAGTTATCCCATAGTTTCCATAGTGACTGATTGAAGCGCACCATTTCCTTATGGTTCTGCTCTAGTGGACGGTCCAAGAACTCAATAAGGAAAACAATGGCGGCATTGACAGGAGGGGTTTCGGTAACGGATACATCGCTGGTTCTCAAGCCAATGGGTGACCTGGTCGTTTCCTCAAGAGGGTCAGCAGGACAATCTGACGATATCTTGTATATCGGTTCACTATCCTGTTCGGCCACCATATTCTCAGCTTGCCATCGCAGAGGTTGTATAGTCTCTCGTCGTGCTGAAGCGAATATAAGAACGCAGAGTAAACTTGCTAAGATGACGACTATACGGACTCTCCGTATGTTTGGTGTAGGAGACATGCTGGAAAGTGAGAGAGAAGAAGACGGTTTGATAAAGAAGATAGGAAAATAATATCCTGACATTAAGCTATCGTCATTGTCTGAAAATAAATAAGAATCTAGAAAAAAAATAAAAAAAAAATTGGGTAGCGCCAAGCAAAATCGGATGTCGTTTCCCTGGGTTAAACGGATAGTAGTCGCAGATCACTGACCTTTCAAATCAATTAATGCTTTGTTTGCGTGTACAAGCTTACTTTGACTTCATTGAAATTGTTTACCTTCGTGCGCCAAGCAGTCCGTTAAATTGTATTAAAACATATAATATGCCTTCAATTAGCTTAGTGAAGACATCATCTCCGCCAATCGTTATATGACGTTCGAAAATCTTTTCATAGCGGGAATAATATCGCTTTGGGAAGTATGATCTCAGTTGGTTGGCTGGTTTTCAGCTGGGCCAGAACACTTCAAGGGTCGGTTCCCTGTATGAAATTAACAGAGCCCTGTTCATTTATTTTTGGTCTCCCTTCCTCTTCTAATAAAGATATATATACACACTTTTAAAAAAAGCACAAATTGGCTTCTAGAAATTCAGTTCATGAGATGATGTTTCATCTAGCTTGGTCGTGGTGCTTGATGACTGAGTTTACTTGCAATCCCCCTGGCTCGAGCTAAAGCATCCGCAAATTTCTCGGGTTGCTGACCGACCGACGCTGGTGCAGGCTTAGCACTGGGCACAAATTGAATATTACTGCGATTCTGTTGTGCAAGTGCCTTTTCCTCTGCCGCTTTCTTTTGTGCTTCCAGTAAACTGTCGATATCCGCACCAAGGCCGTGTGGATTGAATTGTTCCTTTGGAAAGTTAGAGCTGTATTCATCCAGCTCAACAAACTCCACCAACTTTTCATAGATATGTGGATTTCGGAACGCTTTGCTCTCTTGCAAATGTTCATTGAACCGGGTACCAGATTCTCTTAAAGACAAAAAGTGACTTATGCGTGCCTATAACCGACATAAACGGGTAATATCAATTTCCGTCCATTGAGTTGCATTGCACATGTCATAAACGGTTACTTTACCTCTACATCCGGATCGCAGTCGCCGGTTGGTTCTGGTGAAATGTTCCAATTTTCCACGCCAGGTACAGGATCTGGCTTGAGCAGTAATTTCCGTCTCCCTTCTTGCTCATCGCCATCTTCTATGTTCATGGATGTCAGCGCATCGTCACTGTCCGCAACTTTCGCTGTAGTCTTGAGCGGCGCTGGCTCTGGTAAGGACGTTGGTCGGACTACCGGTTTGCTGTGAATGTGTATCGTGCTTGTAACTTGCTTTTTGGGCGTTGATCCTGTGAAAATAATAGTATGAGATATGTGTTTCCTACACTTGATACCACTATTACACTGTAGTATTCGAATATAGCATTGATTGTACTGTGAAACTCTACCTTGTAAAGCATTTGTGTCCGTATCAAACTTTCGTTTCTGGTAATATTAGAAAGTAAAATCATACAAGGTCAGTTCACGTTGTTGTTGGTTGATCGCGAGAGAATCAAGCATTGTTGGCTTACAGAAGTAGGTTCACTGTTCTGTGGTGGCTTAATGGGTGTTTGTTCTGTGAAAATAAGAATGTTCACAAACATTGTTCTACAAGACACGCAGAATCGTGTACGCAGCAAGGCAACTTACGAGTTTCACTATCAGAATCGTCGTCCTCGTCAGAGTAGTTGACAAGATTTCCTAGCAGGTTGGAAGCCATGGCTGATCTCTATAGCGAGAGATTGCCAACTGAGAGCAAAACTGCAGTTTGTAAAGTTCTGTCGCCCTATTTTTGAATGGCCGACTTCAATGCTGCTGGTGCGGCAGCTTCCAACGAACGAGAAACCGCGTAATACCTTTTTCCACTCATGTTGGCCGTTTTCACTCGACAAAGCATTTACATCTCTCAACCACTGAAAAGGTGTATCATAGTACCTCAACGGTTACCTAAATCATGCCTCGAGCGCTCTTTCATTGGTTCACAAAGGTGGTCTTCGCAGCTCAAGTCGCCATCCCTGTTTCCCATTCGACCACACTACCATAATGAATCCAATGGCAGCTTGTCAAAAGCAATGCAGAGACAAAACAATCCATTCCACAAATTTGGTCGACGTTTAAACAATACAAGTCCAAATGTTATCATATGGACAGTTATAGGTACCAATGTATCTGTATTTCTGATGTGGCAGTATGCTGTATCAAGCTACCAGCAATTTCAAGACCCTCGGTGGTTAAAGTTTATGATGAAGAACTTCATGGTTCATGTAGACTCGGTTTCCAGCGGGCGGTGGCATAATCTTTTGGCGGCTTCTGTATCGCACAAAGATACTACTCATCTCGGTGTCAATATGCTGGTTTTATACACAATGGGCATGGGAGTCATTGAAGCCGTTGGCGCATCTCGGTTTTTGCTCCTTTATGGCGCTTCGGGTATTGCATCCTCGTTAGCTCACATTGGATACCAGAAATATATCCTACCCAGGTTGCAAAAACAGCCTCTTCCGCAAACCATCGGTTCTCTCGGAGCTTCGGGATCGGTCATGGGCATCACAACATTTTTTGCATGCGCCTGTAAGTTATGAATTCATTCTGAAGCATGAGACAATGGGAAGTATGAATTTTCGCTCACATATGTCTCTAGTCCCTAAAGCTACTTTCTTGGTCTTCTTTATTGTGCCAATGCCAGCTATTGCCGTGGTCGGGTTGTTTGCAGCATACGACTTTTATAAGGCTTCTACAGTCACCGTGAGTACCACTTGCTTCGAATATAAAGGCATCTTCTGTACCACTGACATATTTTTCATCCGCCGCTCTTTGCAATAGTATGGTACAATCGATAGTGCAGGTCACATAGGAGGAGCAATGTATGGTGCGGCATACTGGTTCCTTAGAGTCAAGCCATTACTGAGAGCTGGTCGCTGGCGTGTATAATAAACAGACAAGATAATGTTGTCCGTACCAGCTCAATTCGAGATATTTATGAACATGCGATATGATCAATCTGTGTTTCTTGCTAAGTTTAGATGCTGTTTTCCTTGGTATACTGCCTGCCAAATTATCTCATTCTGTCAAAATAACTGATTACGCGCCAATGTCTGTAGTGCCATTGTAAGCAAATTTTGGTAGTAAGATATACAGTATCTACAATGACGCGGTAATGTCGTCTCGTTTGAGTTTCTTTATAGTGCATTCTACCAGCTACACTAGTTCCTTACAACTTCACTGACACAAATGATAGAGGATGGTGATGATAGTTTATTGGTAAAAAGAAGTGCATTGATATTACGTACAATAGGCCTTAGGGCAGCTGTTAATGGGTTTGCATTTCATTTTGACCCTGGAAACCATAATCATTAGTTAAACAGTAGCAGGATTGGTGTTTCCAAAACTATACGGCACTCACATAGTTAACATAATCTGGCGTTTCACAAGCCTCATATTCTTCAATCAGGTCTTGCACAACTTGTCGGGAGTCATCAAACTCGTCCAATGTATCGGAAAACATAGGCTCCTTGCGATATTGCTCCAGGAAGGCATTTCTCTTCCTGAATTTATCATACTGATCACATGTCCTTCTGAAAAGCTATGGTAAGGGGTTAGGGAGAGAGCTAGATTTCATCAATACCAACCGAGTCGAAAGTACTTACCGATGCAATACTGGTATGATTGGCAAGCATAAGTCCGCTTACTCGATGTGACGTTTGAACATATGGTGATTTCTTTGTCAAAGCAACTTGAATACTCGCTGGTCCCCATGGTATGAACTGAGCCAGGCGACGTTCTCGTATACGCAAGAGTGATTTATGCACCTAAATAGAGTGTCAGCTGCAAATGACCATTGTCCAAACGCAAAAATAAATTAAAATTACATACATCGGTTGGATCTGCTTCGCCTTGAATAATGTTCAGCACAGATATATAGCAACTACGTTTACTCGGTATGGTCGACACCATGCGATTTTTAGGCTGTAACAACCTTCGCATGACATCCAAGACTGTTGTTTTGCGGATGGATTTGGCCTAAAAACAGCAAATGGATTGATATCAATGAAATCAATTGTACATCAAGATATCGAATGGATCTTACTTTGTCAACTTGGTCACTTGAGAAAGGTGTATATGCTGTAGTCAAGAAATGGCATTGCGGTGTAGGAATAAGGGAAGATATCATGCCAACCAAATCATTATTCATGTATCCAGGATATCTCAATGTTGTAGTACTCGCTGACATGACGGTAGATACCTGTGAAAAACGCACAGTGTTAGTCTGCCTCCCATCATCTGAGAAGTCACATTTCACTGCGACACTTACCAGTTGATTAGTTTGCTCAAATGTTGGTGTTTGTATGTGTAGGCGATCAGTTGCAATTCGTGCTAAAGCCGCATTGTCCAACACCACCTATTAATCAAAAGTATTAATGCCATGTCTTCGCTTTACAAAATATATCCCACACGGCTAGATCTGGACTCATACCACACTGTCTGCATTGCAGGTTAATCTCTTCAAACTAAGTATGCTGTTGTATGGTTGGACGACGATATCCGATACTTCCTCCGAGTTTGGAAAGACTGAGTAAGTTTGAATCAACTTCTTGGGGTAGCGATCATTGAGACGCTCCAAGAGGAAGGAACCCATGCCAGAACCAGTACCTCCAGCAATTGAATGCAATAACATGAATCCCTATCAAAAGGTAAACATTTAGCCCATATCCGCATCTACCATCAGAATTTTCTGGACATATACCTCAAGAGAGTCACTACCGTCCGCTTCTCTGTCCACCATATCCATGATCTCTTCGGATATCTTCTCTCCTTGTGCATATCCCTGAGCCCAAATATTGCCTGCGCCGCCGCCATCGTTCGATACAAATATATTTTCTGGGTTATAGAGGTTCGCAAACGCCGAGGATCTGATGTTATTGACGACCTGGAAACATAGGTAAAAGGAAAAAAACCAGTCGTCAACATAAACACAAGTTTCAGTACAAAGCCTCCAGTGGGATAAATTGTAAAACTTACTCTTGGCTCCAGATCGAGCAGAATGGCACGCGGAATGTAGTGATCATCGTCGGCCTATTCATTCAGGAACAAGGTTAATTGCTGTTGCATGACCGTAGTCAAAGCACTCTTATATCTGACCTGGTAGAAAAAGACGTCCTTCCTGTCACCACCTTCCGTAGCGAAATCCTCCAAGGTACCGTCAGCGCTGATTCCATGTTCGGCACACAGTTGCCGCCAAAATTCGCTTCCAACTGCAAATGGTCATAATGTCATTAACGAGGCGATAGACGAGTGAGAAGAGAAGTTTGAAGCTTACTCTGATTGCCGCACTGGCCTGCTTGCAACGTAATGATTTCGCGCGGCATACTGTGTAGTGGGAGACGCGGTGAGAGACGCGCTGCAAGCCTAAAAAATTCACAAAGTGTTAAAATTAGTGCGGAGGTTCAACCGTTCACTCGAGTTCCCGTCGCCACCATGCCCACACAAGATGCAGCATTCGTATATTTCAGCTTGAAAAGCATCTATTCATTCAATGACCACCATAAAGCGCTGCTAGAAAAAGCAACGAAGGATACTCGGAAAAAGCTGCGTATAGCGGTATCTTGCCCTGCCCTTGCATCCTATCGGAATGCCGTTGACGCTGTATGGGAGCCGTTGCAAGAACTATTAAGCTTAATATACGTCGCCCAACTAAAGCCAGCTTATGAGACCGAAAACCCGCTACTAGATGCAACTGCTGTTATTATTGAGCTGTGTGGCTATGAGATCGCTGTAGATGATGATTACGAAAGAATATATGTCTTGGAAGCAGGTTAGTAAAAATCATGTACTTCAATGACCTCATTTGCACATATCTCATTCTCCATTTGGTACTCTTCAGACAAGGAAGCAGTACATGAACTCAATCAAAAGCGAATTTCTGGTCCTTTGCCCATACAACTTGTTCAAACTACTGCACCATTGGTCGATGATACACCTGATACACCCGAATCAGAGTCTAACACCAACGCGCGACAGTTTGAACAAGTGGCGGTAGGAGGCACATTTGACCACCTGCATGCAGGACATAAGATATTGTTGACTATGACAGCTTTAATTGCATCTAAGAAGCTCTATTGTGGTATCACCGGTAGCGTATCGTTTGACTCTTGTGTTCTCTGTGTATCGATACACGACTAACTGGTGCTCATTAGACGATGTAATGCTTGCGAAGAAAAAGCATAAAGAGCTCATTGCATCTACAGAAGATCGTATACAGAATGTTAAGGAGATCTTGAGAATAATTCGAAAGGATATTGAACTCTGCGTTGTACCTATCACAGACGCCTTTGGACCAACCATTACCGAAGAGAAGATTGAGGCTTTGGTAGTGTCTGCCGAAACTATGACAGGAGGAAATGCAGGTACGGTTGACAATCTCGGATAAAGTAGTATTTACATGTTGGTTTAAAATACTAATGAAACTATTTTGACTGCAATGATAGTCAACACTGAAAGGGCGAAGCTAGGATGGGCTCCAGTTGAACTTCGTGTCATCGACGTAATTTCGCCAACCAAAACCTCTGTTCACGGTCAAGATATCACAGCATTAAAAATGTCATCAACATGGATTAGAAACTATATAGCCGAGCAACAGATTAAATAAATACTTAGGGTGCTTACAAGCAAATGCGAGTGCAGTTGAGCAAATATCTTAAAGTGAAATAGCAATGCAAAGGATTGGACGTTTATTGTCTGGTTAGACGAGGGGCGTGAAACTCAAAAAAGGAACAACGGAAAATAACGAAAGCAAAAAACAAGTAATAGGAAAAAAACAAGGAAATAAAGTGAACTTGCACGCTGTACACACAAGGAATTAAGTGAAAGCTAAAAAAAGGTGATGAGGTGGAGAAATACCTTTCATCCACGGTCAACATCGTATTCCCAGCCACTGAATTCCTTTTCCTTTGCTTCAAACATGTCGACCAGCCGATTATTCAAGGAACGGAACACTTTTTGTAATCGATATCTCGTTGAAAGACCGAGTTCTTTGTTTTCATCCTTCGTTTCTGGTGACGCTGTCTCCGGGCCTGTTTGGACTTGATTACTTTCGGTGGTTGAGGTGGGCTGAGATTCCTTTGCTGGGGCAGGGTTATTGGGACGGGCAAGAGTAGGATCTTCCATAGCCATGGCAGGAACACGAGCGTGAGAACCACCATGTCCACGGCCATGTCCATGATAATGGTGGTGGTGATGGTAACCACCAAGAGGGGGATTTAGCTGCTCGACACCAGCTCCGTTATCGAGGTTAAGAGGAACGCGACCATTGCCGAACAGTTCATTCTCTGATAACTGCCAATGCCTTGGGAAGTGTTGCTGTGAAAACACACTGTCGTCGATGCCTAAAAATCGAGCGATTCGTTGAAATGATTGTGAAGGGTCGTGAACGAAGTCCTCAGAGCGTATCACGAGAATTTGGGAAGGAGGGAAGTGCTTGATGAAAGGCTCCAATGAGTTGGAATACATGCCTCGCGCAAGTGAGTCGAATCCATGGGGTCTATCGGCGTCTATTGAGGAAAGTAGGTGGCAGGAGTGAGACACTGATGACATTAATGTTTGAACAAACTCTTTGAATAACTTCTTACCACGACGGTCAGGCTCAGGACCATCCAAAGGGATATTCATGTTCCATGAAGCTCTGACTTCACTTCCTTGATGGCACTGTACAAAGCCAGTCCAGCCTGTTTGAGTACTAGTATGACCACATCGACGCAAAATTTGAAGTTCCACATTCATAAAGGTTTCAAAAGATATCCCTGATGTGGCATGACCAGCTTCGAGGTATTGCGCGTATGCCCTGTCGATAGGATCTCGCAACACGAAAATAAGCTTGACGTGTGGCATGGTCTCCCGTATACGCTTAGCGGTTAAATGGCTCTTGTAGAGGTAATGAGGGGCATTCTCTCCCGAGATAATGGATCGCTTCTTTCCTGTTTTATCGGTTGTCATAGTATGAAGATCATCTGAGTCCAGATAGGGAAATTTGCTTAGATAAGATTCGAAAGCCGAAGACCCCTCGTAGTGGTCAGAGTCAAAGACAGAATGTCCATTGGTTTTGACATTATCTAAAACTTGCGGGTGTTGTAATAAGGTATTGTAAATGTAATTGGAGCCGCATAATTCTCCTCCAGCAAAAATAAAGGAAGGTATTATTTTTGCACACATCTGAACACCCCATGGGCAATTCGGTGGATAGTACACTATTAGGGGAAAAAATGGCATCATCAGCAATGCGCGCTAAACCTTTGATGAACTTGATATTAAAAAAAGCCCTTACATTGGGTATCTACGTTTGCTGTTCGTGAGTTGGACTCTGAGTATTTGTTTTTAAGTACGCCTTTAAGCTTAGAGTATGATCGGCGGTTGGTAAACGGCTCGAACACTGTTTCATCATCGCTTCCAAGGCGCGGAGACCATATATATGGCCGGGCAACAAGTAAGGCTATGATGAGAAAGACAGCGAGCAAAGTCAGTCGTAATCGTTTCCGAAGTTGCCTGAGATGAATGGTTCGGGTATGTCCAGGAGTTGAATGGTGGGGATGAAGAAAAAAAGACAAGACTGCATTGTCTATTTCACTCATTAGCTGAATGAGAGGATGGGGTGTTTTGGTTGGTCGGTTTGGTCGCTGATGGGATTCAACAGACGCCGACGAACTATCGTGCGAGGATCGTTGATAAGTTGGATGAGCTTTCATTGATTGTAAGGAGGACATGGAGTTCAGGAGGACATGTTAGAGTAGATGGACAAGGCGACACAGGGAAAAGCGTTACACATGCGAAGTGGAAAGTTTTTTTTTTTTTATCACTTTGTGGCCCTGATTTTTGGGCTGGCTATTCAGTGCCGACGAACACCACTTCTTCCCTGCTAATTTTCCATCCAACATGTCTTCAGATTTATAGAACGCTCATCCACCTCTTTATAATTTGCACTATTGTATTCATTTTTTGTATTTTAAGGAGAGAAAAGAAATGGAAGAGAGAGAGTATAAGAACAACAAAAAAGTGGTAATAAATGTCTTTCATTTTTTTCTTCTATGTAACAACTCGGCTCGAATCGCAAATAAGAAAAACATTTACTGCGTCTCATTGTATTTAGCAGCATCAACACCGTGCTGGTCGTGGTTAGCAAAGTTGAACCAAGGGATAGCATCTGGAAATTGAATTAGAGAATTAAATACGCGGTATAACAACAACGTATCGGGCAAGAAAGAAGGCAACTTACTGAACTTGAGCTGAGCATTCCTGGAGTTACCAGCTGCGACTGACTGGAGGTATGGTGAAAGCTGGCTCTCACCGTATAAAGGTTTGCCTTCAGCAACGCGCTGGGCCATTTCAGCCTTGTCCTTCTCGACTTCAGCAGCGTTCTCTTCCCAACCCCAGAAACGAACTGATGATAAAAATATTACATTAAACATCAAATAAATTCCTGTCCTTCCAATGCGATCATACACTTACGACTGCTTCTTTGGTAGGCGATCAAGAAACCACCAACGGCACCAATGAAACCGGCCAATCTCAAAGGTCCTCGCATTGCTTTTGCTGGGCCGCTAGGATTTAATTTTTCTACAGGAAGAATGCACTTGTTAGCTCACTGCTTACATTGCGAGTATAGGAAGGGTTTGCGTATGGATTATTTCTTGTCATGGGGGTGTGTACACCGTTGTTGCTATCTGTTGCGCTTCTGACTGGATCCCACAAAACGTGATACTGCATTATGTTGGCAGTGGCCTTTTGTAAAAAGACTTGTAATCGGTATTGTTTTTTTTCTGGATATCGAGCTTTGACAACAAAGATATATGCTAATCTGATTCACTTCTACAATGTAAATGTGTACGTACCGAATCCAAGCATAATAGCTGGAGCTGCAGCGGTACCGGCAGCCAGTGCAGCATAATCAGAAGTTCGGAAATAACGAACGACGCGGAAGAAGTGTGGGTCCTTGTCAATGACAGGAAAAGGAGTCTCAACGTCTTTGATGGGCATGACTTTCAACGGCGAATGCAAACGAAACAAATAGAGATGTCGTCAATGTGGTCGAAAGGTGGAAGTTGATATTGTAAATTCAGTATGTGGTAAGTGAGAGTAGACAGTAGGTAAGAAGTGTGTTGGATTTGAGCTGTCAAAATATGATGTACTCACCAGAACGGTTGAAAATACTTGGTTTTGCAGCCTTGGATGCTCCTAACCAAAAATATGGTGACGTCACGGGCAATCATTGAGCGGCTGAAAAAATTGAGGCAGCAGGCAGCCCTGCGGAGATTATGTATTAGCAAATTTCTGTGTGTCAAAGGAGCGAATCCAGCACAGTTGTTTGCTCAAGGGCTTCGTATCAAATCTAAAAATGCACCCTGAAATGATCTTTTCGAACAAAGTTACATGAAAAGACAAAATAATTACTTACTTAGCCATAAAGCTTGGAGCTGGCTCAGCGAATAAGAGAAGATCTTGAAAGCTTTGCGTCTTCCATCAACTACGAAAGAAATCTTGTTTGATCAAGTATTCACGACGTAAATTTTAAAGAATACCTCAAAATTTGATGTCCTATCTTGGCAATTTGAAGCAAAAGTTTCTATAGTCATAGGCTGGTCACCGAAGCTACCTCCTCTTATACTTGTTGCCCTATTATTTCAGGATACTGAACATATCATATAACTAAAGTGGTCGTTTCATTCCGAAGGTTAACATATAATTGCATATGGTTCATAGTAATCTTTTGCTGCTGTCAACCACCAACACTCGAGCCCAGTCGCTCATACAACTCGGCATCGATGACTACTCTCCCTCCCTAGAACTAGCTGGAGCTGGGTTCATTGCAGTAGATGTGTATGCTTTGCTGGGTGACTCGGTATCTACGATCAGCTTCGTTTAAGTCATCGCCTGATAGTTTATAGCATAAAACTTTCTCCTCATTTCGTATCGTCTCGTCTCGTAAAGAATTAGCTAGAGCTGCTTATTATTGTAGCATGATTGGAGAAACGCTGCAAGTACTCTCACTGAATGCATTGATGTGCACAGCTAGTTTTATATCCGTGTCTATGAGACAGCTGCTGAACAAGGTAAACACCACTTTTCTAAACAGCGTATAATATTGGTCTCTGAACAAAATCATCGTCTTGAAAGCATCGAATATGAAAAAGACATATTAAACAGCTTGTAGAGCGTTGGACTTGGTGGCTTTTATACAAAGGTCCTAGCACTTCAAAAGAAGGTTATTAGTGTCCACTTCGAATGTCATAGTAGTAAAGACTTGGTAAGGTGCTGAGATACTTTTTAGCAAAGGATTCGTGCATCAATCAAATATTTATGATCTAGCATACAGATAAATTAAATACGAACGAAAAGCTTCAGCTAAGGCTATGTGGCCTTCTAACAGAAAACGTCAAAGGTTAACGACGCGAAGACTTGGAATTTTACTCCGCCAGAGCCAGCTCAAAACGCAGTCACAAGAACGAGATCTTAATCTCTAAATTGGTAAGAGAATGGACCTCTTTTGCAAGGTAATCTCACAAGACAAAACCTATTGAAGGGTCTAGCATCCTCTAAGAAAGAAATTCGAAGGCTCATGCCGCCAACATGGAGGCTAACATGGTCCTTACAGACGAGAAACGTTTATCACGTGCCGGATCAGACGAAAAATCTGTCCTGAATTGGCAAGAATGGACTTCTTTGAAGCCAATCGCATGAATGGAGGCTTAGTAAAGGGCTGTAGAGGTCGATTCAATGGATTCCAAAGGCTTACGGGGTCAATGCTGGCTTCAACATGGGTCCTCACGAACAAAACGTTTTTATCACCTGACGGATCAGACGAAAAATCAAGGCACGTGAATGAACCGCTTCGAAGCCAATCGCATGAATGGAGGCTTAGTAAAGGGTTGTAGAGGTCGATTCTATGGATTCCAAAGGCTCCTGGTGCCAATGCCGGCTTCAACATGGGTCCTCACGAACAAAACGTTTTTGTCACCTGACGGATCAGACGAAAAATCAAGGCACGTGAATGAACCGCTTCGAAGCCAATCGCATGAATGGAGGCTTAGTAAAGGGCTGTAGAGGTCGATTCAATGGATTCCAAAGGCTCACGGGGTCAATGCTGGCTTCAACATGGGTCCTCACGAACAAAACGTTTTTGTCACCTGACAGATCAGACGAAAAATCTAGGCACGTGAATGGACTTCTTCGAAGCCAATCGCTGAATGGAGGCTTAGCATAGGGGCGAAGAGGTCGATTAATGTATTCCAAAGGCTCATGTGGCCAATATCGGCTTTGACATGGGTCATTACGAACGAAATTTGTTTATGGCCTGACAGATCAGACTAAGGATCGTGTTCTCAAAAAAGGCATGAGAGAGGATGGATCTCTTTCCGAACGCAATCGCACGAATGGAGGCATAGTATAAGGTCGAAGTGGTTGATTCAAAGGATTTTAAAGGCTCATGCCGTCCACACAAGCTTTAATGTGGGGCCATTACAGACGAAAAATGTTTATCACGTGGCGGATCAGGGGAAAAATTGTGATGCCAATAAAAGGCAAGCAGTGAGAGTTTCCTTAGCCGAAAAAGAATCTGTAGCCAAACCCTGCTGACGAAAGCATAGCAGCATATACTTGGCAAACATCTATGCCAGTCCGTCATCCGAATAAAGTAAGGATGATAAGGGTTGGTTCGGTTCTAGCGCAGATCGCTTTGAGGGCTCAAGCAGGATGACAAAAATCCAAGGATGACAAAGAACGTGTTGCTGAAAATATATGTCGATGCTGATACCATATGATACTTGCGGTCATTCAAGCAACTATGCAGCTGGCGTGTATTAGTAGCTACCGAACGTCCGATACCATATTAAGCAGAAGTGTTGCTTCGGGGGCTAAACCACTCCCTCATTTGCAGCTGGGTTTGACTAAAGAGAAGTACAGCCTGCACTCTCCAAACCGTTGAGCTATCGTCCTCAACAACCGCAGCAGAACTGTAACCAGTCCTAACTTAAAGACGCGTCCCGAAAAGTGAAAACGAGAGGAGTTCACAATTTGTGCCTTGAACTCGTTCTGTCTTCAACTCTGAACGCTTAGTTGAAACGGCCCTCAGGCTTTTACACACAGAGGCATTGGTTTAAATGAATGTCCCGTGCATCAAGAGGTAACATGTGACCGCTTCCTTGGAAAAAATGTTCACGTCATGATATCTTAGAAATGCTATGAAAAGACGTGTGCAATGGCTATGGATGGAGAAAATGGCGTTTTTAGTTCTTATAAGATATGGTTGTCATTATGGCATTGGAACAAAAGAGAGAGGGTGAGGCCGCTTATGGTTTAGTGGGTCAGGACAACTCCCGAACTCTGGGTGGATGACGTCGACCCAGTAGATAAATGCCATTGGCAAGTATCGAACCTGGGACCGACGGATACACCTCAGAATAGGGGGGTCGCCTTAACCACTAGTCCATAATACGTACTCAAATTTATAGCACCTTGACATGATGACAACCATATCTTTTCCGAACAAAATTGCCATTTTCTCGACCCCTAGCCACGCCACAGCCTTCATTTAACTCTCATATCATAGCCCTTATTTCTCTGCATACACCCATAACAATCATATTTTTTTACAGTCTCGAAGGGAAGAGGAAACAGAGAAATCGATATCTCACAGCTTGAAGAAAAGTCGGTGTAACAGAGTGGATGTGCGCACGGACCTTGTGTATGAAGAATGTGGGGTAAGTTAGAGCTGGTTTCGAGCTTTGGAGCGTGTCTAGGAAGTTTTAAAGCTTGACTTTGCCCAAAGCGGACTGTTTATATGCGCTTAAGCGTTCAAACGTGTAGTAGTAGCGTGTATGCACTCTAACCGTCATAGTCATTGAGAATAGAGACAGTATATGTTGGATAAAAAAAATCAGGGGGAAAGGGGGAAGCTTCAGTTACCACTTTACAAAAGCGAAGGAGGTATAAAGTCATTATATTGATTTTTAGAAATCGTGGTACGCTTAAGCAGACATACGGCTTATTCAAAGTACGGTATTCTGTGATTCACTAATCGGCACATGCAAATTGCCCTTACATATGAGCTCGCATCGCGGCCGTTTGATTCGTAATGACCCATATGAGCTGAATTATGATTCTGCCAAATGGGCTTGATGCACTTGTTGCTAAACTATTATTATGCACGTTCTTTTTTTATTTATTCTTTTAGCTACATATAGAGAAGCAAGCTGAGCATTTCCTTCGTCTGTTTCGGCAGAGCTGAGTGAGACCTTCAATGTTAACCCTAAGGCAGCGTGTTTTGATCCGCATGGATTTTGGTGTCCCGCTGTTCTCTCACTTGTATCAGAACGTATAGTTGCCTAAAAAGACTACTCCTGCTACTTTTCCTGAACATTCATCTAGAGTTAAGATGTATTTTGCTCAAGGACAGGGAATGCTTATTGTACACTCTCCGCCACCGCTTCCTCGATCCTAACCAGTGTCAAAGGCGAGCACAAAGATATGCGCTCATAAAAAGTCTTTTCAGCAGATCAAATATCCTACTCAATTGTATAGAGAGGCTCATGACAAGTCTCAAGGAAAAAGCAGTTCAATGGACTGGTTGAACCACTTTAACGATACCTAGACCACCGCTCTGAAAGAAGTTATCAATGCAGCGCACACAAATCGACTTCTTACATAGAATTACTTTATTGCTATAGTAAATGAAACTCTGTATCCACGAGCCTCTTCTACGCGGTAACAGTGTACTCTCGATTAAAATATCTGTCTACTATGGCTATGACGGTTTTTTCCATACCAATTTGGTCCTCCACTCGCGGTATGATCTTAGAAAAGTGATGCGATCTATGATAGAGTTCCGTACGCGATGTGAGCGGTCGTTCAACCCTGCTCATTCTCTTACCTCCTTGCCAACAAGGGTAGTAATGCTGGCACCGGCTTTCTCGGTCATAATGGGCCGATTACTTGATTTGCATTGCTGGATGTGCAGGCGAATGGGGTCTCAAAAGCAGCAGCTCCCGCAATTCGTCACTTCGATACATCCTCTGACTTCTCTTTGTATAAGTCGATGCCAATCCGCTAGAGCTGAAAGTCCGATTCGACATCTTGTCAAGCCTTTCGCTCTACAGTTTTGCAGTCATTGGTGTGAAGACAAGCAATAAGCTATGCCAGTGGCACTCACCTTCTGGCGTCAAAGTTAACAACGTCAATGATAGTTGGCGAGTTGCGGGGGGTTGTGCACCACCAGAGTCCACAGCTGGCTTGGACGCTCCCTATTTCCATCGGCTAGAATTACGTTGTTTCCGGAGCTGGTACTATTGGAATGAACACAGGTGTTATTGATCTGCTGCAAGGCACTGAAACATGGTGGTTGACAGATCATTTATCTCGATATCAATGCAGAGACAATGCAGTTCTCTGCAAGGGCAATCGCGCTATTGGAGAGGTCAAGACTTTCTAGCAAAGGCCCCAAAGGGCCCATGTAGCTAACACGAGAATTAACATGGTCATTCCGACCCTTAAGGACAAAGTAACATCACTCAAACCACAAAAGCCTGTCAGCGACCGCATAAATATTACCATATTTCAGTTCTAGCAGCAAGAAAAAAGTCTACAAGTTGAAGTGAAAGCAACTGGGGTGGAAAGAGCAGGGAGAAAAGAGAGCAGATGATGCAGTTCATATTGATAACGCAGAAACTTAAACTTGGACTCTTAGCATTTCAATCAATTTAGCGCCCGGTGTCTCTCTACTTTGAGGGGGTGGAGAAACAAATTGATGTACCGTTGCGTCTGATATTTCAACTTTCGAAGTTTCTCCCCACTCATTATCGGCAATATAACCCCATCAGCTATCTCTCCTTTGCGGCTGTATGTAACCTGGTTCCATGCGAGTCAATAAACGTTTATTTCTTTTTTTTTATATATACTGTATATTCGTTTCACTAGAGTTAATACGACAAGGTTGGTTTTTTGGGGGATAGCAGAATCATGACAGATCATGAAGATGTAGTACTATGATGGAGGGGTATTTCGAAGATTTCTTATGACACTATTGGTGTGCTGTCGGTTTGTTTGTTTTCTTTCAAGTTTTCTTGCCACTGATCCAACTCGACTTCTTTGCAGACCAGAGTCTTGGGATGAACTATCCAGAGTTTCGTCATCCTCATCCTCGTCATCGCTTTCGGGAGCTTCATAAGACCAACGGCCAAAAATCGAGCGAGATGTAACCGCACGAAGCAGGCGTCTCTGACCGTCCAATAAATGTCTAGTAGCCTCAACACAATCACACTCCGCACCACGCGCGTAACCGCAGACAGGTTGTTGAGTGCCCAAGAAAATAACAGGAGGAGTTCGTTCGAGATTGTAGATTTGCTTAATTTTCGGGATCAAAGTCCCGACAATCAGCATCTTTTGCGCCGTGGTTTGTTGAAGGTGGGCGATGGAATGATCAAATCTTGTAAATACAAATACAACGTTATCCCACCAAGTTTTCGGTTGCACATCATCCATCATGCCAACAAATTCTTCAATAATCTTAAAGAAGACATCACTGTATTTCAACCATTAATACTAGGTTCCATTGGCGCTTACATATGAAAAGTTGTCTACTTACGCACTAGCTCCCAGTTGAAAGGTCAGCATAAAAGCATCGATGCCAAATCGTTTTCCTATACTGACGATGTACTCTTTGATCAGCACTTTCCATCGCGGATCCTGTCGGTTAGGATCAGCAAATCCCGGTGTGTCCGCTACTGTAACAAGGTTTCTCTTCTTATCAACCTTCCAGACGGCGGTGCGTTCAGTGACAGCGTCAGTAACAGGCTAGACAAAGATTGAATTAGAACGGGTATGCAGAAAAAAGACAATCGGGAGGATGGTAACTTAGCCAACGGGAGATAAGCAACATACCTGTACACTATTGGAAGCTCTAAATTCATTATATCCAATGATGCTATTCAGCAAAGACGATTTACCGTGACCAGTCTAAATGAAAGCAAGTTCATAAGCGTCCTGTGGGAATCACCATTACTTATAGTTCACTCACTCTGCCGATGGGTATCATAATAAAATGCGATGGATTTTGCCTTCCACTATCCGGAGTTTGCTGCGGTGTTAAGATGGTTGTTCCAAGTCCTGGAGATGCATTGCTAGATGTGCCAGTAGACGGAGTCGGAGAAGGAGCCTGTTCTCCTTGACTCACACTGGACGAAGGCCCTGCCTGAGCAAATGTATTTGAGGATGGCGAAGACGTTGCTGGGGAGTAAGTGTAGAATTCGCTCATTCGAGGTTGGGGTATAGGTGGTGATTCCATTCTTCTGAGTGGACTGACCGTTTCAATATCTATGTTGCTGTGTCTCCTTTCAGTGGTGCTGTTGGTGCTGAGCGTGGCATTTTGAAGCTGCATCATGATAGATTCCTCCAATGACGCCTGAGTAGAAAGTTCTGATAGATTATTTCTATTACTGTTGTGTGAATTCAACATCAGTGGAAGTGGGCGTGAAAATGAATTTCTCTCGGTGGTATGCGCTTCCAGTATCCGGGATTGAGACTCTCCCAGCTCGGTTGGTGAAGGTCGTGGCTCATAAACTCTCGTAGGAGAGGTGTGGTAATCCGTAGATACTGAGTGTTGTGGGGTATGATTATGAGTTTGAGTAGTCTGTGTAGGATTATAGCCAAAGTATTCTTGGGGCTGGCGTGGTGGCGATATGCTGTTGTTGGACCATTGTCTTTGGAATGAGTGATTCTGATAGTGAGATGGGCGGTCTTCGGAGACCAAAGTACGTTCTGGTATACGGTCAGCTAGTCTATCTACACCCCATTCTGAATGTGGTTGAGCAATTGGATTTGAAGGGCTGGCATAGTGCGGGTATTGAGTGTATGACATAAATAAAGTATCTACCGCAAGAGAACAGCAAAACCCTGTGCCTTTTTTTCAATCATTTTAAAATTCAGCGACCTGAATGAGGCTGAGGCATGACACGACCTTACAAAATAGGAATACTCTTTGCAATTTTATTCATATTATATAGCATTCGATCAAACAAAGCTTCATGGATTCCTTTAATACGGGATACCTAAGAACATCTGAGATTAGCAAAGAGAGTAGCATTCAATCATTTGTATTTTTGACATAACTTACCATTGGTGAGTTTCTGGAAGTAATCATAAAGCACAGTGCGCTGGTTCTCGAAAGAATCCTTGATTCTTAAGCTCATAAAGTCGGCAGCGGCACGTTCAGTCTTGTCAAGTTGGAAGCGTGAACGAAGGCGTTTGATAGTTTCGCCTCTGAAGCATGGCAAACCAGATTGCAGCATGAGTGATACCAAGTGACAGATTTCGTCAGCATAAGGTCTTGAAGCGAGATAAGCCTTTAGTACAAGTTCAGAGAACTGCTTGAACTGTTGCACCTCGGAGCCACCTCCCATAACTTGAACCATTTCTGCCGTGAGTTTGAAAGGGGAACTTTCAAACGTAATGCCACCGGGAGCAATATCGAAGATGAAACCAAAATCTGTGAAGGTGGTAATGTCAGATATAGCGTGAAGAAGATTGTACTGTATATATGTAAAAAAAAAAATGCTTACCAATATGGACAATATGACCATCGTCGTCGAGCATAATATTGCCATTGTGTCTGTCCTTAATCTGGAGCAAATACGAGATCACAGAATAGGCAGCAACACTTTGCACGAAATTGATGCGAGCTTGCTGGAACTCAATGGAGTCTTCACCACCGTATTTAGCAACAAAGTAGTCATACATGCTGTTCACCTTCTCTCTTCCAAGTTGATCACGAGAGATAGAGCGAGGAATGACATCGATCATACCGCAACCTGGAGCAGTGGCGACAACTCGGTAAGGGAAGACATAAAGATCAAGACCAACGCTGGTGAAGATGTTTTTGAAGACAGCAATCAACTGTAGAGCAAGAACATCTTGACGACAGTCATCTCCCACCTTGAAGATAGCACCCTGCCAAACCTGAATAGTCTGCTTATCTCCGTCGTCTGATGAACTAGCAAGTGATCCGTTGTCGGCCACAAGTGTTTTCTTAGGTCCAACTTCCTCCACGTCCTTTTCAAGCTTGAAGGTGGCCATGAAAGGAGCCTTGGCGTGGGACTGGAGAGGACGACCGGAAGTTCTGTTGATATCAATGACTCTTCCGTCAGGGTTACTGGGCAAGTAGACACCGACATCCACCTTGATCTTGGCCATTTCTTCGTCCAAGCGCTTCTTTTGCATGGGTTTCTTCTCGTTCTGACCATACTTGATGTACTCTTTGAGATATCCAGAAATAGCAGTGACTTCTCCAAAGAATTTGAACTCTCTCTGGAAGAAAGCCTTGTCCTCGCCAGTGAACGACTCCACCAAATTATGAATAATTTTTTCCAAGGTCGGCTTGAGGCTGTCGGGTTTCAGACATTCCTTATCAGCATCCACAAAGAAGTTGGCTTTCATGTTCCACATGATCTGATGAGCGAACAGTTGCGATACAGATCCAGCTTCCATGATATATCTCTCAATGTAGCCCAAGTCATCGTATCGAAGAGCTTGCACAACCTGAGGAACATAGAAGAACACGGTGTCGACTGGGTAATATTCCAGGGCGCGCATGGCATATTGAAGAAGCAAGGGGTGGTTGCTATACGCAGGTGAGAAATAACTTGTAGCAGTGATAGGTGCTACAGGACTCCAGTATTGCAGATATTTAAGGTTGAGACGAGTATTGGGAGCTAACTTATCGCCGAGTAAGATGACAAGGGCCTCAGCATCATCGACTGCTTCCAATGTGTTGTTGGCAATGACATTGCGAAGTTCACTTTCAATAACAGGGTTCTTGAATCGGACAGGCATCTGGACAGCCAAACGTGGATCGATCTCCCAAGCCAAACGAACAGTATCTTTCCACAAATCATCCACAAGCATCGATTTTTCCACTGTGTTAATGAAGCTGCTCGAATTGCCGTGGCCAGGGGTATTCAAAGGATTGGACCATACAGACATTCTGTTCAATTCACTCTCCAAGAAAAGCATGAGGAGTTTCTTGCATTGAGCATTATGTTTGACAACATCATCCTTGGTTTTGCCTGACAAAAAGCTGTAGAGGCCAGAACCAATTGAATTGTTGGACGACTTTAACAATGAGCTTGTAACCATTCGGTTCAAGTTAGGTTTATCGTTGGCGATGGCATTGTAGAAGTTGAGTACAACTTTATATTCTGCAAGAGCAGATGTCTTGCGCGAGCCATAATGCCATCTTGCAGGCATGGTGAACCAGTTAAAGGCAGTTTGATAAAGAAGATGTCTGAACTTGTACTCCTGAAGTGCCTCCATACGGTTACCTTGAAGCATCCTCACCGCCAAAACCAAAAGTTGGAAACGACCCATGCGAGACAGTGGATGAGTACTCAACAGATGGAAGTTTTGCATAGACTCCTGAATGAGTCGAATGAACATATTCACAAGCTGTTTGTTGCGATGCGAGATGGCATGGTAGCGACTGGACAAGAAGTAAATCCAAGTCATATGAGGAGCAAACAAGTAGTTGGCCACCTTGCAGTTCTTTTGACGAATAGCCTTGTCCGAAGGTGTGTAGGTCATCCTGCTGACAAAAGGATCTTGGGTATTGAGCACAGGAGAAAACAAACCTCTTCTGTGTCGCTGGCACCAATTCCACATCGACAGCATTTCGACCATCAAAAGAGTTTCGAAATCGGGTCGCTCAACCACAATCCAATCCCATACAGCTGTACCAATATGCATACTGTCGGGACTGAAAATTTGCACAGGAATACGGACGATGTTGCGGATTATATCGGCATCAAGCTTGGGCAGAGTGATGAGCAAACCGGCAGCACGATACAATGCATGGTGCAAATAACCAATCGCTACAGGTTTGTTGCTCTTGACATCTTGCAAAATATCAGCCAAAATCTTGTTGACAACAGGTGCTTGATCCATGAGTACTTCGCGGCGAACAAGAGAATTGTCACCGTGTTGCATATTGACACCTCTGTTGATAGCGCCAAAGTGGGCCAATCCGGTCATTTCGCCACGATAATGTCTTCTAGAGGTGAATGCATCAACAAACTCAGAAGCATTGTCCACGATGGTATGAGTTACTTGGGGGGCATATTGAATGACAGGTTGTGCAGATGAGGCGGCTCTTCCAGCCTCCAGAGCCAAAGAACGACCCATATGGACCGTATCTGTAGGCATATCAGCTTGGAGAGGATCGAATTCCGCAAGGTAGTTTTGTAAAAGACCATTGACTTCCAGAGGAGCTCTCTCTACCGCCATACGAAGCCATTTTCTGCCGAAATCTGTGAATCGTGTACAGATGTCTCTTCGGTACGAATACGAATCGCCAAGAGTGATAGTGACATCTGCCTTGATGGATGTGAACCTGTAGATGGGACAGTACTCGTCACGATATTCCGCCTCACAAGACAACCACAAGAGTTGCACAAGCTCCAGCAACAAACATATGAGACTCTTGTCGGTGAAGATTTGAGGGAAGGCAGCAACAATACGATCCGAAATCTTGATGGCCGAATGATGAACCTTGGCAAGCCTGTGGCAGCAGAGCTTGAGTAAAATATGGAGCTGAGCTCGCACAGCATCATCATTGCAAGAAACGATCGCTTTGGTGTAATTTTCAGAAATGAAAGTGCCAGACACGACCTCAGCAACATGCTCCAAACTGGAGGCCAAGGAGCTACTATTGACTCCTTGGTTCATAAAATAGCGCAACATGAAGCTGCAGTCGCCACTCTTGTTACGCATGAGCTCAATGTGATAGACGGCAAGGATAAACACCGTCTGAGCGAATGAAAAGGACTTGATTTCGGCACTACGCTTGGGTAGATAGTTGATAAGCGATTGGCGCATCTTGGAAAGGTCACGATCAGATATGTGGCCGCTGCGAAGAACAGAATTGTACTCCAAGTCACTTTCCAAATAATTGGTTGCACTTTCCATTACCAATACTGGAGTTTTGGAGGCAATGATGACCAATGAGCGGTACCACTCTGGAATAGAGATGGCATCGTCTGTGAACCCGTGGAGAACAAGATGGAACCAAGTGTTGCGGAACAAAGCCACGGTGTTCTCGACAGGAGTCTCATGAGGTCGGAAATCGGTATGTGCCAAAAGAGCTGCCAAGACTGGAAGAAGTGAACCAAGCTCGTTAGGAAGGCTAACTTTGATCCCTTTCTTTTCCTTTGCGGAGAGTGTCTCAATGCTGTTAGCCTTCTCAACAAACAAGGAGAGCAAGTTTGTGAGATATAGCGAATAGAACTCGGGGCGTTCACGAAGTCGTCTAGCAAGATCGAGTTGTGCAGCAACCACCTACGAGAAAAATGGAATATGAGCCCAGCTATCCCTTTGACGCTTGATTGCTTCAAGCACAAACAATATAACGTTAACTTACAGCATTAGAAATCAACTTGCTCTCACGACGCTCGGTATTGAGGTTTGCAAACAGGTTGATGATATCCATGAAGACACCGCGCGAACTACTTATGGCCAGACCAGGGAATTGCTGAATCAATGCAGCCGCAGTGTTCTCGGTGAGAGATTTGCGGCGAAGAATCAACATGGAGAATGCCTGTCCAGAAATCTACAAGAACGTCAATAGTTGCTTCCGATTTAGATGCACTGTGTAGGCAACATACCGAATCGTCCTCAAGGTGCTTGGCAATACCAATGATGCCAGATAAAGCACTGACGCAAATTTGCTCCCTCTCACTGTCCGTTAATCCAGATACTTCCATAGCTGCTCCATTGGGGAAAAGGGAGGAGCCTCCATTGGCAGCACCATTAGCAGCTCCATTAGCAGCTGGATAGGATTCTCTATTGTTGCGCGTGATCTCGTTCAAAAGAGCGTACAGAGTAGAGGTTGCTGTTTGTGTTCTTTCACCCTCTGGCTTGGCCTAAAAGAAAAAAAAAAGATATGAATTATGCGGCCCAGTTAGAAATCGCTGTACCCAGCCAGTGTTGCTTACCTTCACAGACCGAGCCAATGCTTTAATAGTGTGCTCACGGATATCAACATTCATTGTAGGAGAAATATCTGCAGCACGAGCCTTGATAGGAGCCGTCAGATATCGACAAAGCAAAGCGATAACGTGGTCGGTAAGATGGTTAAAGCTATCAAATTGATTAGGTTTAGAAGAGAACTTCAACAGGATCATCTCATTATCATCAAACGAAGAGCTTACTTGACAGCAAGGATAGTAGCAACATCCAAAGCAGCCTCAATGACCGCTTGAGTCGTTATCATGGATGGATGGAACAGACAGTCAGAGATATGGTCCAACAAGATGTCATCGACTTCGTGAAGGTAAACTGAAGCCAAAACGGCCACATGCTATAAGGATGGATGGTTTAGTAAACTATCACTCAAACACAAAGCCTAGATAAATCCACTCATGTCATTGTCCTTACCAGACTAGAAGCCATAATTCCTGCCATATAAGCCTCAGAAGATGATGCCTTGATCTCGGATGATGTCGAGCTATCAAGCTCCTTCACATCCTCATAATATCCCAAGCTCATAACATAAACACCTCTCAACGCCTTCGACAATTGTTGGTCCTGCTCGGATGCATCAGCTGACGAGGGTCGAATGATCATTGAAGCATTATCGGCCAAGATGTTACAAGTGTCGGTAAAATTCAAAGCTTTTTGACCCTTGGTAGGTTCTTGGTCTGTCACCATTCGTCCTGTCACGTTGCGCAAAATGACAAGCAAGTCATAAATCAAACGATTGTTGCTAAGTGGTTGCTTATCATCCCAGTACTTCTTTGCAATCTCTCGGCAATAGTCATCCGATTGTCTTTCAGAAATGCAGGTATCAATCGCATAACGAACGTGATCCAATGTCTCATTTTGGATAAGCGGTTGGGTGTTTTGAATGATGTGGAGGAGCTGGTTTTGTCTATACAAGTATGGTGATTCCTGCAGAGCTTTAGAAAGACCAGCGAGCGAAGGCAACAGAAAGCTAACGGTGTACTCGACTGGGAACAAAACTTTGGTCATTCCACTATTTCTCATACCTTTATCACTCTGGACTCATACGTACCATCTCTGGATTCCAAACCTCGTAGTAAAACTTCGGCATACTCCCAAAGTGCGTTATTGATGCCCTCATACTCATCAGTAAGCTTGTATCCGATTTCAAGGAGTGTCTGAACAAGGGCGTACGTAAGCGACTCTTGAGGTAGGGGGCCTAAAGGAACATGTCAATACGCAGGACTAGATTTTCAATTTGTCTTCAAGGATGCACATAATATACCTTTAGCTTTAACAATGTGCTCCCACTCATACGCCGGTAGATGGCGCAGATATGAGATGAGTGTTGGCAAAGTTTCACGCTGTATCTCTGGAGAAGCTGCAGCTGCAAACTTGGCGAGACTCTTAATACCTTGCTGACCACGGTATGTCTGGCAGAAAAGAGGCTATTAGTACAACAATAAGCACTGAGCTATAGTGACTCGATGGAACTTACAACAACAATGGCTGAATCTCCATTCTGTTTTCTCAAAGTTTGATCGAGATTATCAGAGCTGAGAGGAGTGCATTTCTGCTTTAACCTTGCAAGTTCGTCGTTGGTTGTTTTTGCTCTGGAGTCCGCTAGCGTTTCGGCTAGCTTGGACAAGATGCGAGCGTGCAAGTCAAAGTCCAGGCTGCGATGGAGGATTATGCTTAGTTTAAGGCGGCATGCTGTGCTTCTGTATCTATAAGTACCTGTTCATGACTCTGACTTTTACTGGAGGACAACCGTAACATTAGCAGAAGCCTCTGGGGTTTTACTTTATTTGTGTTCCCGATATTGCACGTGCAGAACACCTCTTGTCATTTGAAAAGTCCCAAATAAGGTGTCGAACCATACTTCTTCAAGCTGTGCGAAACTCTCACATTCGTTTTAGTTTCGCTTAATAGATCAATTCATCATTGAAAAAGATGGCATATTCGAGTGAAGGATATACTGTACACGTGTCGGTATACCTGACTTGCAGCATATCGGCTCGGCTGGCCGAAGCCATCAAAAATTTGACCGCGGCTAGTAAGTTGTAGGTTAAGACACTTTGTACTCATTATTCCACATTGGCCAAAAATCTCTTTCCCAATACGATTCAACGATAGGCAGAGATTGTGCAAGAACATACGACAGCTTGTAACGATCAGAAGATGGATTTATTGTGAAAAAGTTAAATATAAATTTTTAGCATCCTAAAAATCTAGCAAGAAATTGGTGGCCTTTTCAAGGTCATTATCATAACGACGCAAGGCATCGACGGCTTGTTCGCGCGAAAAGCCCATGTTGAGTAACTCTTGGAGACCCTGTGGTTCAGAGAGCTGTGGCGATCGCACAGAAGATGGTGTGCCTACAGATGGGGCAGTTGCGAGGCTACTATTAGTATTCTGGACGACTGGTTTGGAAGATGGTTCAGTAGATGGTGGAGTAAAGTACTCTTGAGACGGGGCAGCTTGTGAGACAGATGGTGAGCGGGAACCAGGGGAATCAACTGAAGATGCTTCAAGAGTCGGAGCAAAGGCAGAAAAGCCAGAGTGAAGATATTGGGTATTCTGAGCAGCATCTGAAGCAGACTTTGGACTCTCTACATTGAATGGAGACTCCACGTCATCCTGGTGTGTTGACGAACCGGTACCAAAGGCTGAATCAAATGCATTGTTGTCAAAATTAAAACTGTCAGCAAAGGCAGCAGCATCAGTTGGGCTGTCTTTTGCTTCCGTAGGTGCGGGCAATGAAGACTTCTGAGGAGGCTGTTCAAATGTAGGATTGAAATCTTCTTCAAAAGATGCATCAAAAGGAGCCTCAAAGTCATTAGCTGAGCTTCCAGGAATGACCTTGGCTTCAGACATGCTTCCAGAAAATGCTGACTCAAAGTCATCGAAGGGAGATTGCTCTTGTTCCATGGAGACCGTCATACCTTCCGAAACAAAGGAGGATGTAGACGAAACTGGATCGATGACTTCGAAGTCATGGTCAGGCTGCTTATCCTCGTGTGCCACGCTAGATTCAGGGACAGACGAAGCAGGCTCTTCATTCAACGTAGGTTGTGCGATGGTTGGAGTTAATTCAGGATCTTCATGTTCAACATGGGATGCTGCTGCACTACTGGCCAAGGCGACGTCCTCTTGTGGCGACTCATCCGTGACTACTGCAGAGCTTTCCTCAAATACATTCTCTACAGGCTGGTCTTCTGCTTTTGATTCCTCGTTCGTGGTGTGCTCCACAGAAGCAGGCTCTTGTACAGCCTGTGGTGATGCAAATTCTGCAGGCGTCCCTTCGACAGGCTGGTTCAATGCTGCTGGAACCTGGTATTCATCTTCCTTCGTTTCAGTGCTATCATCAACTTTAACAGTGCTTGAAGTATCAGTAGATGGGGCGGACAAAGCTTCGGTGGTTGGTGCAATCTCTTCCTCCACTGGAGTAGGATCGTCTATAGTAGGTGCATGCTCTTCTGTCACAGGCTGCTCAATCTCTGGTTGTCCTTTCTCTTCAGCGATCTCTTCTGGCCGAGACTCCACCTCTTCTGGGACAACAGGGACTGTGGGTAGTGATGGCTCTGCATCTTCTGTAACGGGCTCGCCTTGTTGTACAGGAACATCAGTTGACTGCAACTCTGAATGCTCATCTTTCTGATCCTCTATGGTAGGTTCTAAAGGCTGACTATCAGAAGGTACTTTCTGATCCTCATTGCTAGGTTCAATGGATGGTTGCTCTAAGGAGGATACCTGAGCAGCGGTAGTAGGTACAGCTGTTTCTGGCGCTGGAGTCTCCTCTTCATCAGCTTCCTCCTCTTCATCATCCTCATCTTCGGTACTTTCAGAGTCAGTGGTTGATTCTGATGGAGAATCTGACTCTGTATCATCTGCTTCGCTCTCCTCATATTGTTCTGCTTGTGGGGTAGAATCAATACCTACATCGGATGTAGTGGAAGGCTCTTGTGCACTAGTAGCCTCTTCAACAGCTGGAGTCTCTTGAGTAGCTTCTTTCTTTAAGTCATCTGGTTTATCGGTCATAAGGAAATGAGTGGACGTTGGTGTTGAAAAATCATCGTCGAAGCCACTGGAAAATGTCTGTTGCCGTTCAGGGAATGAGGTAAAAGGGGAAGTTGGCTGGTCCCCAAAGACTTCGTCAAAATCGGACGGAACTGTGCTTTCCTTGGCAGCTTCAAACGTACGGGTGAAATCATCAAACGGATCACTGTTACTGAAGTCGTCATGTGAGCCTTTCTCCATAGCTAATCCTGCGGCGGCAGCACCAGTTGCTGCTACTGCTGAGGCACCAGCAATGGTTGACAGGTCTGTCTTGCTCTTACTTCTAGCTACCGGAGGAGGCGCAGGTGGCTTCTTACCAGACATTGAGGTAGAGTTGCGCTTCTCCTCTTGTACAGACTGGTGATATCTACTGGAAGGAGGTGGTGGAGGCGGTGCAGCTTTGGTGCGCTGAGTTGGACTAGTCACAATGCGGCGAGAGGTAGATCCAGGGGAATTAGAATCAGTAGGAGAAGATGGCAGTTGAGGAAGTTTGGGAGATTCTAGGATAGAGTCTGAGACTTCTTCTATTGGAACTCCAGACTTTGCTTTATCCAAAGCGGTTTCAAGCTTTGCGACATCCGCATCAGCAGCCGAAGATTGTTTGCGAGTGATATCAAGCATCATACGATCCTTCTTGATAAACGCACCAAGTTTTTCCAATTCTCTTCGCAACTGGTTGCTCTGCTCTTGTTTAGCAAAAATGCCTTTCTTCAATCGACTTGACTCGGATCGATTATTTTCAATCTCTGTACTAATCTCTTGTTTCTGCGACTGGTAACCTTCAAGTACTTCAGTAATCTGCTTTGCATCTTCCTGTACTTTGCGTAACTCTTCGCGTTCAACTTCCAACTGCTCCTTTAGATTCGTGATACTAGCTTTTGCCTCAGTTTCAGAGGTGCGCAAGTTAGCCAAACGCTCAGTAAGCTCAGCTTGCTCCTTTTGCACTGACTTGAGTTGGCCATCTAAAGAAGTTCGCTCTGCATTTAGTCCTACTTGCTGGTCTTCACCAAGTTTGACATTTTGTCGCAATGTTTCCAATTCCGAATTCGTTTTTGCCACCGTACTTCGAGTTTCAAATTGCTGGAAGTGGTCTCCATCATCAATTAATGATTGATCGGTTGATGATGGTGACTGAACGAACACAGGGGCTTCAGAAGCGGGCACACCGCCGGCTGGGGACTGAGTTAACAAACTGGGTGGAAGTATGGTGGGGAGTATATCGCCTTTGAGTCGCTTGTGAATAAGATACATGGCAATTGCAAACTCTTCTTTGGAAAGCCTTCCTCTTTCGTGTCTGTCAGCCAAATCCCAAATATGCGCAAGGTCAGCATCGGGCAGACGAGAATTCTGGAAGAATTCAACTGCTTCTGCGCCCTGTATATAGCCATGTTTCGCTACATCAATCTTGTCGAAAAAGACATCATACTTTTTTCTGTCCTCCGGGCTAATAATCCACTTATTGCTGTTGGGTGGTAGAGAAGGAGATATGGTGTTTGCTCTAGAAATCATAGGAGAGAACGCTGAAGATGATCCAGTGAATTGTCTTGTAACAGATTGTAAAGGCGATGCAGCCATGGGAGGCGGACCTGCGCTATGTCTAGGTGCTGGTGCTGCGATATGAGCAATTTGAGGAGATGGAGTAGCTGAAGCTGGCCTTCCAGCAGCTGCCGCATATACATCAGAAGGAAGCGTAGATGGTAGATCCTTCTTTCCTTCCATACATCTCGCTACATAATACATAGCAATGACAAATTCGGTTTGGTTCAAAGTACCGGATCGTCTGCTATCTGCGAGAGTCCAAATCTGCGCTAAGGTATCAACAGGTAGCTGTGACCGAGAAAACACACGCCTGGCCTTTTCAGCATCAAGAATTCCATTCTCTGGGCGTGAAGCATGGAAGATGCGAATGAACTTTTCTCTTTCGGCGGGTTGAATGATCGGTTTACCGGCATCTGGTACCGCACTAATTGATACTCCGTCGAAGACCGGTACTTTCACGTCTATCAACATAGAGACATGAGTGAGTATGCCAAGACATCCATGCTAATTCGAAGCATAAGCTTAGTAAGAATCACTCACTGGTTGAAATTATTGGCTTGGAAGGCTCCTTTCCTTGTTGCTGGCAAGCGATTAATTTCAAAGCGACGTAGAAGGCATGGTTATCAAGCTGTCCAGCATTTGCTTCGTCCGCTATATCCCATATCTAGCGATTGAAGCATTAGCACATTTTTATCTTTCGCCAAGAGAACTGTACACCAACAAAGCAAAGTAGTACCTCCGACAAGACGACTGGAGAAAGACCAGACTTGGCAAAGAATTCAATCGCTTCGGCGCCTGATACAATCCCGGTGCCAGACTTGTTGGCAATTTTAAAAAGCTTGGGGTAGTCAACTTTTTCTGTTGGACAATTAGTGTTAGGCATTTGCTATGGTACAAAGTTCTAGGGCGAGGGTTATATGCACAATACCTTCCGGCGACAGGTTTGCTTGAATGCTGGCATCTGTAGAAGAGTTCAATAGGGGGTAAGGAAAACTTAGCGGTCATAGCAAACATAGAGTTATTGTCTTTACCTCCTGCTTCATTTAGTGGCATTGTAGAATAGCGCTGTGAATTGGCGGCCATTACCCCAAATAACAGCACAAAGTTATGAAGTGCAACACAAGCGACGGTTTCAAATTGCTTCGATATCATCATCGAAGCTCTGGATCACGTGATTCAAGACTTGGCCAGTGTGAAGGGGAGTGCATGGGGCCTCGTCGGGACGACAATCAAGCGGTAATTCACAGTAAACTAGACCATCGTTTTCAAAGCTTACTCTCTTGCTTCAAAGAATGTATTTTTCAAATAAATTGGTGAAAACCCCATTTCTGCCGCCTTACAATGCGTCTCACCTTAAATATTAAGGTTACAGAGGTTTCACCACTTCTGTTTTTGTATTGAGATCACGAAGGCAGTGTGCACGCGGGGTCAAAAGCCTGGTGTAACACCAAACTAGAGTGCGCTCGTGGACGCCACTTGAATTTTTTTTTTGGTTCATATATAAAATCAAGAGTTTGATAATCCTTACCGCCAAAGACTTCCTTTCGCCAAAATGTCATATCAAGATTTAGTATCCGAAGCACTGCCCGAGCTCAACATTCTCTTGAATGAGATAGATGCGAAATCACAGAATGAAAGGTCATACCATGAACGAAACTTGCAGGCAGACTTGATTCGCCTGGCAGAACTTCCCGCGCTGGAAAGACAAGTTAGAGAGCATGCGAACAGAATGTAAGATAGCAACCGGATTTTAAAATGCAGCGTTATGTTACGAAGGTGCCTAACTAGATACTAGTAAGGTATTGGAAGATGATCAATTGAATTTAAGTACCTGGAGTGTTGCCTGGGCGGTTGCATTCGTTACAGTAAGTTACCTTGTACAATAGCAGGCAGGTCAACACTGGGGTGCTAATTTTTTTCAATCATGGTAGTGCGATAAAGCTCGTCAGGCAGAGGACAATAAACTTAAGCTTGAGGAGTCCGAGTCAAAGCTGAAGGAAGCTCAACAACAAATCGAGGCTGTTGATGAAAAGGTCAATTTGGCTCGCGAAGGGGTAGGTGATCATGGAGATTCATGTGGTATATGATTTATTGATATTTACGATGCTATCCAGAACGATAATGCCTACTTGGAAATCAGAGCACTTGAACAACAAAGAGACAAAGTAGAGGAGCTTCTACGACCGGTAAGCATAGCAAGGCAGTTTAAGCTATGGCATTTGTTCAAGTGCAAAAACTAAGACACCCCACTTTCAACAGATATTCTCTCTCCGACAAGATGATTCCGTGACAGAATGGGAGGAACGAATAAAATCCATGAAGTCTAAACATGCGGAGGTAAAATAAGCCCTATGTCTTAGCTAATAATTTTCTTGCGCTTACGTACTTTATCCCCACAGTTAGTGAAAACCAACGAGGTTTTACCACAAGTTATTGAACTACTAAGGGAAACACAGCATCACTTGACTGGCGGCATGTATCAGGCTAGAGAGTTCAACGGTAATCCGGAAGAACAAGTAAAGCAAATCTTTCCCGCGGAAGCCTATGAATCTTTCAAAAAGGCAATGGAATTATACCCACCGCTTCCCAGGATCAAGAAGCCGGACGTACAGTAAGTTATTAACTATAGTTCATACACCCAAAAAGAAGAAAGGAGACTAAGATAGGCGATTTAGACAAAGTGAGGAATTAGGAAACCTTTACCTCTCCAAAGCTACTCGATATCTAAAGGAAATTCGAACAAATGTAGAGGAGACTGAGGCAGAATGTCAGCAAACCATCTTTGACAACGCAAAGGCAGCCTGTAAATTAGAAATCGAAATTGGCAGAGAAAGAGATCTTTTCAGTAAGGAAAGAGTCAGGATCCTGTCTCAGTCCGTCTAGCTCATGGAACGCTAAAACCAGTATTCAATTTGCGAGGGCAATGAATGCACTGTTAGAGTTTACCTAAGATTAATTACCACATCTTGACTCGCAAGAATTTGTTACATGATAGTTTTTAACGTCGCATTGTTATAAGTAAAAAAGAAAAAGACTAGCTGTATTGATTGGTTGGGCTAATATGGATTTAATTAAAGCAGTAGTAAAGGGTCAACTGGACTTGGTTAAGCATAATGCTTTTGATAGACTGGTCTTCCAATAGAATTTTTTACTTGTTGAAAGAGAATCCCTTCTTCTTGGACTTCTCTGGAGTAAGAGGTCTTCCGCTCTCCAATCTCTTCTTCTTCTCTTCGAGCTCTTGGCGTTGTCTCTCTAGTGCCTCCTTCATTTCCTTGTGACGAGCGTACAATTCTTCTTCGCTCTGCTTGAGCTTAGCTTCCTTCTCTTGAACCTTGGCTTGGAAGACCATCTTCATTTCAGCCTCCATCTTGGAGAGCTTGGTCTCGTGTGCCAATCGTTCCTCTTCCATCTTCTGAACAGGGTTGACTTCCTTGAAGACGGTAGGATCTTGCTGAATACCCATAGCAGAAAGCTTCTCAGAACGATAGTTCTCGTACAGGAAGTTGTTGGTATATTCTTTGAGTTCCTCCATGTGGGTGCTAAGTGATTCTTAGTGTAAATGGAATGCTTGCGATGGATAAACGATCAAAGACAAAATGTTGACTTACCGAATAAGCATTTGTCTGAGTTTGACAAAGTCGCAGTGGTCCTCGTTGTCAACTTCAATGACACCCCAAGGGTACTTGCGTCCTCGTACCATGCGGCCACCTTCGATCTCAACTTCCTTGTCAGATCCAACAATAGCGAATGGAATCTTAGACATGATCTCGCGGTTCTCGGCAATGGTTTCAGCATCGTCATATTCATACTGAGGAGCTTGGAAAATTTGGATGTTGTGGAAGTTAATGTCATCAAGAATGCGTTCCTTGAAAGCGTGGACTTCCTCTTCTGTCATGGTATCTGACTTAGCAATGACGGGGATGAGGTTGACACGGGTGTGGAGACGGCGCATGAACTCGACATCAAGAGGCTTCAAAGCGTGTCCGGTAGGGGCGATGAAGTAGATGCAAGCATGAATTCGGTTGTCAACAAGCTTGGTGCGGTTGACTCTGTTCTCTTGTTCCAAATAAGCATCGAATCGTGACTCAATGTTATCCAATATAGGCTTCCAGCTATATCGGTAAAAAAAAATTTAGAAAAAAATATTACTTTGAAACATTTTGTTGCAGAAACCTGATTTGTGCTTTACCTCTCCTCGTTGTTAACGAAATCTCCGAATCCAGGAGTATCGACGACGGTAAGTCTAAGTCTGACACCATTCTCTTCAATGTCAGCTGTGATGGATTGGATATCTACAGTCTTTGGTGTTTCGTGAGAAGGCTCAGCAACAACCTTGTTGGGATATAACTGGGTGCTGAACAAAGTGTTCACCAGTGTTGATTTACCAAGACCAGATTCACCTGAAGATTATACCGTCAGTCACGAATTATTTACACGTAGCAACATAATGAGAAGAAAGAAAGCTGATCTTACCTACAACCATAGTGGTGAATTGGAAACCTTTCTTCACAGACTTTCGGTGTACCTGATTTGGCAAATTTGCAAAACCAACATAGCCTTGCAACTTCTTGCGAATCACATTACTGGCGCCCTATAAACACGTACCAAACAAAAGAATTAGTATCCAAAGGACCATCTAATGTTGTAAATTCGAAAGTTTTATTTACCGAAGCAGATGCAGTGTTCACGCCGTCAACTTGATTATCTGTAAGGATTGAAAGTTAGATATCATAGCAATGTTTATCGATAGAAAACAATTTTAGCTGCTTTCAAGGTCGTAAGAAAGGGGCATCTGAATTGTTTGATCTCCAAGGTACGTTTGAAGGGCCAAAAAAAAAGTCCTTGCAAATGAGCAGAAAACAATTGACATGATTCGGATGGTGTTGTAATTGGACGCGTACAGAGTCGAATAGATTGCAATATATGTGCAAGTGTCGTCTTCTACGTATTTCCAAGCTAATAAAAGAATGCGAACGTACCAGCCATAATGACAGGTGAGATGATCGAGGAAGAGATGGACTAGGCTCGTAACTCGGAACCCAAGCAAATGAAGGGGGAGAGCGCCAAGTGAAATATCCAATAGGAGTCTCTCTATCTTTGCCTTGTGTAACATCCGTTCCTCGTGGGACGTTGTCTTGTTTGCTTTCTTGCAAGCACTGCTATCGTGAACAAGACCTTATACAATCATAGTGCATACTATAAACTATGGCTAGGTTCACTGAATTTATTCAGAATTATCGTCTACGGGGTCACAAATGGCATCCCACATGACAGCTGTAATTTAATTTCACCATCCGCAAGCCTGTCCATCCGCACGGGGATCACTACCAGCGGACAGTACACGCTTGCCTGTGCGTTCATCATTATGGACCTGAATGATTTGGCCTCTTCCAAACATGCCTCTTGCGTAATGCTCAAGCTTCTTGCAAGTATGACCCATTTTTCTTAGCTTTTCAACTTCTTCGTCAGCGATACCATCCTCTACATATACGATGGCCTTTGAAACATCAGTGAACGAGTATGCTAGAGGATCAGATGAATCCTTTTCATCGTCAGGTGGTGAGATACAGATTCTAGGGACATCCAGTGCATGCTGAGGATTGAAAAGATAGTGAATCAAGTTTAGCACAACCTGCAAGTGACCCTGCGGTTGCATGAAGCCTCCCATCACTGCAAGGCAATTACTTAAAATCCATGGTCACCAAATGATATATTGAGCTCGTGTATTCAGTGATTACTTACCGCCAAATGAAGCTACAAGCTGGTGTGCACCATCAGAACCTTTTCTGGTAATCATGGAGGGGATGATAGTATGATAGGGACGTTTGTTAGGGCCGAGGCAGTTAGGAGCCCCTTCTGTCAGAGTAAAGTTACATCCCCGATTTTGTAGGGTAAAACCGCATCCCTTTGGAATGGCTGCAGTCTGCATTGATGAAGTTAGTGATAAACTTTCTTATATTGACAAGAGACTTCCATATATAAATATGTACTTACTCCAAAACCCATGTAGTTGGAGTTCTGTTATGAGAAAGAGACATATTAGCATATTGGCATCTGAAAGAGACACGGTCATTCGTATTCAAGTAATCTTACTATGAAGCTGCATGCATTTCCATAGTCATCCACCACAGAAAAGTAGACTGTTCCGCTATTATGGGTTGGATAACCTTTCTTGATATCTGGATTAGTTTTGCTAGGAATAAACAACTTGGCTCTTTCGCGAAGATACTGTTCATCCAACAACTCCTTAGAAGGCACAGGTACACAATCAGGGTCAGCAACATAGTAACGGGCATCAGCAAAGGCAATTCTCAATGCCTCTATGATGGTATGGAGGTACTCTGCAGAATTATGTTCAAGCTTTGAGAAATCAACAATGTTCTGCTTTTGAAGTTCCTTTAAGACTCCTAGAGCAATCAAAGCTGCGATTCCTTGTCCGTTTGGTGGACATTCCCAAACAGTGATATCCTCGTAATCCATAGAAATGGGTTCAACAAATTGAGAATCGTGAGCAGCCAGGTCTTCTAGTGTCATGACGCCTTTTCCAGATTGGATGAGATTGACAATCTCTTGTGCTATCCTTCCGCTGTAAAATCCCTTTTTACCCTCTTTTGCAAGCGTTCGGAAAGTTCTTTTACATTGAGAGATATTTTAGTTGCTGTCTTTCCTAATGTATGATGGTGCATACTACTCACTTTGCCAAGTTAGGATTGGTCATAATCTCTCCTTCGCGAGGCGCGCGACCATCAATCAGCATTTCGTTGAAGTTAGGTGACGCCTTCAAGATGGACTTTTCTCCACCTTTCCACTATTATGTGTGTGTAAGTTCATTAGTCACGACTGATCAATGATTGCATCTTTCCAATGCAGGACAACTTACAGCATTTGCAGAAATGTGAGATACAGGAAAGCTTGAAGAAAAGATATCAACGTTAAGCTATTCACGGAATTGAAAAGCAACCATAGCAATCTTACCCATTCTCAGCCAGATCAATGGCAGGGGAAAGCACCTCCTCCATGGTGACTTTGCCAGATCCAAGTTTTTCGACTGTATCAACCCAAGCGGCGGCAGCTCCAGGAACAGTAACGGAATTCAAATCTTTAGCGGGTATCTCTGTGCCTGAGAAACCGAGCGTTTCTTTAGCATACTTCAATGTCAACGCTGCTGGTGATCTGTTTGATGCTGATCGTCAATATGTGGCTTTCAACACGAGCTGCGAGATTTTCCATTCACTTATATACCTTCCCGATCCGTTCATGGCTTTCACTTCCTTAGACTTGGCGTCATAGAAGAGGCAAAAGGCGTCACCGCCAATACCAGTGGAAGAAGGTTCTGCAAATTGGCATTATCAGTCTATGCTCTTCTTATCGGACTTGGTTGAAATTTAGGTTTTCTCACCGGTGACATTTAGTGCAGCAGCTGAAAATTCGTGGAAAGAAATTCATCAATCACCCGCTTGAAAGTGTCCATCTCCGAAACCTCGGTACTTACCAACCGCAACTGCAGCATCCTGGAAAACGAAGTGTAAGTAAATATGGTATGAAGCCTATGGTTGATTTGATGTAAAAGATCCATAATACTCACAGCAGCATTTCCTCCTCGCTTCAAAATCTCTAAGCCTGCCTGAGTAGCTAATGGTTGCCTAGATAACGGGGCAGGGAACAATGTGTTCATTTCTCGAATTTCCTACACAGCCATCTGATATGCTATATGCTTACGAGCTTGAAACCATAGCATGTGTGCCGTAAACGGCAGATCTACGGGAAATGAAAGGAAGTTCTTTGGCCATGGTATCAGCGAAGTTTCAGAGAGCGGTTAAAGTAAAGAAAGAGAGAAGAAAGAGCGGGGACGAACTACTTGAGGTTGATATGCTATTTTTTAGGTAATTTTTATTTTTTCTTACAGTGAAAGCAAAAGCCAGACAACAGCAAAACCCGACAGTAATCTGGACATGACGAGATGTTTAACAGCTAAACCTTCACTAGTTGTTATTCGTATAACTCGCGTTTGATTACTGAATTGTTCTCGTTGTACATGGGACACGTTATTCAGCTCGTCAACTACACTCATTGCATCTCCTTGGTTGAAGAAATCCACTTCGATGAAATTTGGGTTACGCTCAAGCGCTGCCCTACATTTGGATGCGTGTTCTTGCAGCTGTGACATAGAGTTGGTTGCAGCAGCCTTTCCTCCTTGAGGTAGAGGTATCTTCATATTGCCAACGACGAAGTTTCCATACAAGAAATGATTGACAAGATACATCATTTCATCTGGTTCTTTTGGATCCTCCGGTCGATCAATATCACAGTTGAAATCCTCGGGTGAAAAGTTTTCATATGGAGTCTCCCACATATATTCGAATTGATGGTTAATCCTGGTACGACATATTGGTTAGTAACTGCTCTAGTTTTAACACAATGCTAAAATGTACTCACCATGCCACTTCCGAAGGGTCCGCCCCCATGTCAAGATATACCACGAGCCTCTTGTCAGATTCAATCATCTCTCCAAGGGTCGGCCACTGGTTGCTGTAGCGCTGCTTGATGTACAGGTAAGGCATAATCTCGCTAGCCTCGAACACTGGTTCCAGATCTCGGCTATGGAAATCTCCAATGTTGTTCATCATTATCGTGATTACTTCGTGTGGATTCAACTTGAGCCAATTTGCGATGATGTTTAACGTATCTTCCAGAGGGCCAGCATCTAGAATTTCGCACATGGTGTGGCACAGTTGGACTTTGTGTTGCGTAGAATTGCTCCAAGAACCAGGCTTGGCAGTTGTAAGTTTCAAGGCCCTAACGCCTTCATCTAATTGGTAGGCGATTGGGTATTCCTGGTTTGCACCGATGTTTTTGGTGTAAGCGTAGGAATTATGGGTTGCAAGGTAAGTAATTTTGTTGTAAGGACGGTCGCAAAACTCCTCGTGGCCGTTGCACTTCAATGCGATGATTTGATAGACAAAAAAACTCAATGCAATAAAAAGGAAAAATAGCATTATCTGGGTTGCTGGTATATGAGTTGAATGTATTCAAAGTTGATTAAAAGAATGTGAAGGAGTGAAGTGAAAGAAGCCGCAGTGGCATCGTGCTAGATGGTTGTGATTGAAAAACTCCAGACCCGAAGCAGGTCCGAAACATAGGCAATGCCGTCACTTGGTCGGATCAAGATTTTTCTTGAAACTTTCTTAAAACTGAATGGATGGGGCCTGCAGCGTCTTTTCGCTTTAACAGCCGTGAAACTTTTGAGCTGTGATATTAGTGAATTCTGCTTTTATATGCTCATAGCGGCTACTTACAAATTTTCTCGTAACATTATTTTGGAGAGCCGGAATCTTCAAATGGTGTATGGTTATGGCATGTTTGCTACTATTGCTACTACTGGAATTATCTCTAGAGCATATCTCAAAGCACCAACCACCAGCAAGAGAAACATGATGATACTGGTATTGCGCAAAACGAATGTGGTTCTCAGGTCGCTTTTATGTGATTGTCTAACCACAGCTCTGAGAGCTGTTTCTAAGATACAAGATTGTTTGTCAAATTAAAAAGTATATAACTGATACTGACGTTGTTGATGTAGTGATTGACTAATAGCGCTAGTACCAGTCATGCGTAATAAATCAGACTATTTCTGTGAGATATGTCCAGGACTAGAGCGGTATTCCAAGAATACAACTACCGACTCTGCATTCGAATAGCTTTGGCACTAACTTCTAACCAAGCAGGACAAAGCAGTCAACATGACGCTTGACAAATGAACTCAACGACCCTCATCCGAATACAGTGAGTTATATGGCTGGTCATCAGTGATGTATCCTCCCTTTCTGGACTTCATAAAATGGATGTGATTTAGGACGCTGCTTCGACCCTGACTAACGTGTATACAAATTGACAATATTAACTCAATATTGCAAATTTTTTATTAGATTTATCAATATCATTCATTTAAGAAAAGAGGCAAAATCCCTATTTTATTATTGTCATCTTGTTTTATTTTTCGGCAAGCTACTGCCATGATGCGTCAAAAAGCATACAATATAAAACCCAATTTCGAACTATGCTACGCTTCGCGAATATTAACCATTTGGAAATAAAAAGATGTAGTTTCTCTTTAGAGCGATTGTTTCTTAAGTTACTCTTTTCGACTGAAATAGGCTTTTGTGCATTTCTGGGGCATGTTAACACAGTTACCAATTCTCATAAGAAAGGCATGTATTTGAACAAAGTAAATCACTATAAACGGTCGTTGTTTGATGAAGGTAAAATAAAAAGTTGAATGCCACAGGCTTTAGCATCGAATAGCCTGTTGTACTATACAACACTTTAATTGCTATAATGTTTCCCAATTGGAAAATGATAACAAGAAACCATATCATCAACAGTCAGAATTATACTTCCAAGTGATGAATCATTAACCATTTGAAAACAAATTTAAAATTCGGTTTGTTGGCTGAAAATAGTTGAGCTACATACACTGCTAGAAGAAAAAAAAAATGCTGATCATCATTGTAAAGGAAGCATATTCAACGATAAGTTATCTATTCATTTGCATTTTCATTTTTAAGCCATTTTGGCCAATTCTTGCTGGCAGTTTCTGCAGCCGACTATTTTTTTTAGAGGCATTGGATATTCCATGAAGGTTTTTATCCAAACAGTTTCGCTGAATAGAAAGACATGAATGAAATAACAGCAGGTATATATATTATTTGGTCACCAATAAATAAGCTGCTTGTCTATCAAGTCGAGATCTCAAATGCTGTAGAGGTGGGTCGTCGCCGCCCAGTGAATTATTATAGCTGTGAAAATTTTTGGCAGCCAGATCAAAAACTGTAGCCAGCAGTACGGCAGCAAATTGCACAGTCGGAGTTTCCAGGACTTATCAGGATGCTGCCAGTGTCGAGCCATGAAGCTTCCTTTTTCATCCGTCAAGGTTCGTAAGTTTCAATGATTGATGAATGGATGGTGAAATGTGATGGATGGGTACATGGCGATGATAGATGGATGGATTGTATTATCGACGTGCGAATAGCGACATTTCGAGTTGGACAATCAACATGTGGAAAATTGCTAGCATGGGGTCTACATTATCAACATTGTACTAACTTCTCTGTTTCCCAATATTCTTCTACCAACTGCAATATCACTGCTATCTTTGTTCTCTATTTGCTACATATATCAACACTTACATCGGATCTACAACCAATTTTAGTTGAGCAATGGTTTTGAAGCACAACAATCAACTGCCCAACCAGCATTTCCGCAAGGACTGGCAACGTCGCGTTAAGACCTGGTTCGACCAGCCTGGTCGCAAGAAGTCCAGAAGAATTGCGCGCATCCAAAAGGCTGCTAGCATTGCTCCCAGACCCGTCGATGGACTTTTGCGCCCTGCTGTTCGTTGCCCCACCATCAAGTACAACACCAAGCTCCGTGCTGGTCGTGGTTTCACTCTTGAGGAGCTCAAGGTATATAAACTTTCTCATAGTCAATGTCGTGTTTTGGGATGTTATATTTTGATAGCATCGCATTACTTGTTAGATTCAAAGATAATTAACTTTTTCGGTCTGTTTAATTTTTTGACGTATAGGAAGCTGGTGTCTCCCGCAAGCTAGCCTTGACCATCGGTATCTCCGTTGACCACCGTCGCCGCAACAAGTCTCAAGAATCTCTTGAGCTTAATGTCCAGCGTCTTAAGGCCTACCAGGCTAAGTTGATCATCTTCCCCCGCAAGGCCGGTAAGCCCAAGAACGGTGATGCCACCGATGTCTCTGGTGTTTCCCAGCTTAAGGGTGCCGTTCTTCCCATTGAGCAAGTTGTTGCTGGTGAGGAAGCTCGTGCTATCAAGGCTGAGGAGAAGGAGCTCAACGCTTTCCAGAAGTTGCGTTATGCCCGTTCCGAAGCTCGCACTCTCGGTGCCCGCGAGAAGCGTTCCCGTGATAAGGCTGAGGAGGAAGCTGCTAAGGTTAGTTGAGCACTTTTTATGTGTACTAATTGATAACATATGACTTCGTACTGACACTATCTATTCGGATTTACAGAAGAAATAAGTATAGTGTAGCTTCTTTAGCTTCTAGCTCTACCTGTTGTGCCATCAAAAGATTTGACAATAAATCATTCCCAAAATTTAAATTGGAAGCAGTCGACTTATATGTTTCTCTAAATTTGAACAGTAACAGTGGTACTGTATTTGGCTGCCTCAGCTCTGACACATATAGCCTGATTTCAAAGTAATCCGGACGTCCATTCTTACGCCAGAAATGTGATAGCACGAAATCGGTTGACATTGAGGATCATCCACTGCCTCAGATCAGCTTGCCATGTGTAAACCTGAATGTTGAGGCCAAACTCAGCTGCAACAAACAAGAGTCGTTGGTTTTATATTCCAGTGTAGCAACTAACATAATTCAGCTCGTAGCAGTTGCTGCTCTAGATAAGGAGCACGTTTGGTCATCTGCAAAGGCACCGAATAAATTCAGTGTATTATGGATATGGCGATGCTTCACCTGCTACAAGATTACCTACTGGAAGACAAAGCCCACTTGTGTAAGAGCAATGTAAGCGGTGCATAAGTGGATCAGACATGTTTGACTATCACAGACATTGAAGATTTGCTTAAAACTTATGTACCTTGCTCTCTCCATTTGAGCAAACCTATTTGGAAAGCTAAATTGAAGCGAAAAGGTTTTACATTATAAACATGCAAACACACCAGCTCGCAAGATAATATATTCTAAAGTATGGCAGTACCATTTCCTGCTTGTATCTGTAATCTTGCTTATTGGATAGTCTCCAATCGACATTAAATGTTGCGTTTGTTGAAGCTAGCAACCAGTAGGGAACATTTCCACCATTGGCGTAAATTACACATGAAGGGGAAAGCTGTGCTTCGCTGTAAATGTGAATGAGAATGAGTTTCCAGTTTCTTCTTAGTTGAAGACAGAAGGCCACAGGGCGATCAAAAGGTTACACAGTATCATTCAAAGCGTATATAGATGCAGCACTGCAACTTTCATAAGCTGCCTGTAGTCAGTGCACGAAGAGCCAAGAAACCGCCATGCTTCCATGGGATAGACTTTGAACGATGGAACCAAAAGACTTACTACCTGTGATGATAGAGTTATTTATTTTGAACCTGTCACGTATTCTGAACCAGGTAAAGGCTACCTTCGTGTTACGAAAAGGTAAACAAGGAAATTCATGAAGGTTAGAACTAAATGGATATGGACAACATGAGTTTTCCAGAGTCTTTCGCTCATAGACAAGGTTGCGACGATAGCCATGTAAATACAGTACATCCATCAGGACGTTCGGATGACCATAGATGACATAGCCTATGCGAGTGCTCATCCCGTCAGATACCCTAAGACATAGAGATCAAATGGTATACTCTGGAAACGAGGATGAACGCGTTTTCAGCGGACAATTAACCTTCATTACCGTGTTCATACATGCTACAGCTTCACTTGAAAAATTTACTAGATCATGTGCATTCTGATACAGTAATGTGGGATACCTTTATACATTTGAAAATATTTATATGTTAACGAGTATTAAAAATCGTGATATTTGATACGTGTAAACGGCGAGGTCCACAACTACATAATGAATACTATTCCTTCATCTTTCTGGTCATATTTTGCAAAAAACGATACCTCAGCTCGTCAACAATAAGCTCACATTCCAACTTGGTTCGTTCCATCATGGCGGCGTTTTCTTGTCCTCTACGAATCAAATATGGAATAACTTGTTCCACTTCTCCATAGGGGAGATATTTGTATACAGGTAAGCAGTATTGACTCAGCGTATACGATATATTGTCTGCCATACCTAATCGATGCATACCGACAACAGAACGGGAAAAGTCTGGAGTTAGTGATTACTTAAGCTTCTGATCGAGTTTAAATACAGTAATACTTTACCGTACAGCTGGCCAAAGGATACCACACCAGAATCTAGCGATATGTGATGATGTTGAAGCACATTACATGCATACATAATGCTCTCATGATTATGCGATGCTATGACGAAAGACAGCGGTGAGGTCTCCTCTGTTACAGGATTACCTGTCTTATGTTGTGTCACCTCCAGCGCCTTCGATAATAAGAGAATTGCAGAATGGTATGACTCATGTGTATCGTTAATGGTGTTTTGAATAGGATCAGAGTATCCTAATTCCGCGGCGCGCTGATTAAAAACGGAGGAAGATGGTGGTGAATTTTAATATGAAATGGAAGAAGGTCGATCGGTCTCCGCAAACGCCGTCTCACGATCTTGTTGTGTGACTTACCGCCCTCTCTTTAACCATGTACGCTCCACGAACTAATTTAACGCCGAGACCATATTTGTAACGCTCGGCTGCTAGCAAGTCTAACTTCAGTTTCGGTAGTGCGGTTTTTGTATACATCTGGTCTGGTATCCAAAAGAGATGAGTTACTAATGGGGTAGGTAGGACACTGGCTGAACACATGATGATTTGAAAACCGTACAGGTATTGAAAACAGTAGGACGACTACCAAGTTGGTTATGCTTTTGCTCCATGACTGACGCAGCCTGATCAATTGCCAGCTGCAAATAAGACTGTTCTGCGTCAATTAAGACTTTCACACCACATGACTTGGCCAAAGAGCATATTTCATCAACTCGGTGCAACATTCGCAGCCAGTCTTTTTGGTCCTGCTCCGTTAGTATGTTGGAGAGCAGGCTCATAACAGCAGGACGATGCAGTAACATCATTTGTTTAAAGTCTACTATATCAACTTCATTATTGTTGTGTATGATTTCCGGCACGTTTTCTTCCACGTTTACTAAACCACGGTGCTGTGCGACCACATGGCAGACTTGGCTTTGTGACAGTGTATGGGAAGAAACGCTCGTGTGATGGCCGAAGCTTTCATACAGGTCAGATAGGACACCGGTTACCTTCTGAAGTAGAAGAGGGGATGTAAGTGCAGAAATCTTTAGTGCTATAAAGTTTCCTGGTTGAGTACCAGCGGACAATACACATTGCTTGGTGGCGTCCATGAAGAAGTCAGCCTGCTGGTTCATATGAATTGATTGATGTGATGCATTTCTTTCTTCAACGTCATCAACATCAGTCTCAACACTTAAAGCTAAAATCACTCCGATCCCTTGATCTTTCAGTTTTGACATTGTTTTTTGGCAGTCTTCGCTGGACTCACCACCAACAAATTGATTGAACACTGTGTGTCGGATTATAAAATTAATCGGCTTTGTCAAATGGGTGTATGAGGCATATGAAAATATAGAAGGCGCAGAATCGATTAGCCATTTCATTGAACACGCCTTATAGACCACTAGAGAGAGAATTAAACTTGTTGTTGGCTTATCTCGCAATGCAATGCGGTTATTGGGGTCTGCAAGACTAGATATTACTTTCTCCATGATGGAGCCGGTTGCCACCGGCATTTCCTGTTCAGCTTCTGAGAGAACCGGCGTAAGTGAGGCTATTGAACACAATGACATGCCGGTCAGGATTCCTGTGCAGATCACATATGTCTTTTTCTTGGTTCCTGCCGATGGTATCTCAGATAACAGGATTGATCGCCTTGGCGTTTTAAACCAAGTTAACTTTGCCAGAGCCAGAATGCTTTTGCTCATGTAAATTCACCGATATGATGAGTATATTAAATTTTTTCTTGTTCTGATGGAGGCCGTATGGAATGGCCCAATATCCGGTTTGGTGGGTGGGAAAAGGCAAGAAAAAAAAATTTGAGTTCACGATTGAGCACAGCTACGGTTTATTATTTTATTTTTTGTATCTCCGTTGGTATGTTTGTCGTTGCTTTTCTCTATCTGTAGAGATAAAGAAAGCAGAGCGATAAAAGGGACATGCAGACATATATTTAACATGTCTTTGGCTACATTTCCCCTGTAGCATGCAAGACTTGCAATACGCACAGAGCGGACACCAAATTTTCTACAGACTCAGTCAGAGATTTTCCTCTCTGCTTGGCTTGCCACATGTTCTGTTGTACGTTTTACCTAGATGGGGTCTTTATGCACCTGGGGTTACTCAAATGGTGTGGGCATTTATGACCAGCCATTCCACCAAACGATGATATACGGGAATAGTTAAAGTGGTTGTCTAAAAGTATCCTGGGAAGAGCGGGTTTCATGACGTTAATATGAAAATGGGTCACACCTACAGCAATTTTACCTGTACCGTCCATGGGCTCAATTTTCTTTTGGAAAGCTGGAGTAGGTCACAACATAGGACCCTGCAAATGTACTGTGCTTGGGATGGTTGCGTGCCGCGGGCAGATTTCTGTTTAAGGCTAAGCAACAATATCAAACAGCTCGGGGTTCAAGACACCGGTCTACCCCACACTCGCCGGTGGGTCACAATCTTTGATCAAAGATGCCCCACCCGCGGATGCCCAGGCGTTCTCCAATTCTTGCCCCGCCATACGCCGCATTCTCCCGCGATATCATCGATTAGCCAGGCATATTCATTAGTCCGCACCACCATCGTACCACGCCAACCCCGCAATGTAACCTTTCTTCTGTCCTTTGGCCAGCCAGATATCAGCGGATTCTTATTAGCTTTTCCACCTCTTTTTCTCATTTCCTCAAGTAGTAGATCCCCAAAGTACACCACACTTCCCATATAGCGGGGTTTCATCTCCAGACTTTCAACCTTTTAAGCACCCTGTTCCTTTTTATTCCGTCTTCCCTTTCTCCCTTTCTCCAAATTACCCCATACTCGGTCGGCTTACATGAATTCCTTTGACCCTCAAAAATCTCAAAAACAACTCGTCCACCTTTATCCACAAGAGCGTATCTCTTTTCCTCAGCGACGGAGCAACAGTTTCCAAGAAAATAGTTTTCTTCCACCATCGCCTTTACAGGTTTCCCATCGCTCAGTATCGTACGAAAATTCAACTGATTCGACTTTAGAGTCGATTGCTTTAGCTCAAGTATCAAGCGATCTTCATGAGGTTATACGCAGCTACCAATCCAGGCCGGACCTGCTAAAGTTGATACTGCGAAGTAAAGTGGAGGAAGATAAACGGCGAACTGAAGAAGCTAAACTACGAACGAAAGAGATTGATTTACTGCTATTACAATACAAGCACATGGGACTCGTGTCAGCCACTAACTCTCCCGCCGCGCAAAACACACAAGTAGTGGAATATCAGAATGGAATCCCGCTTCCCTCGTTACCACGTTCAACCACTTCCACGTTTAACCACGTGCGAGGAAACATTACTCGATCTGATGATCAACATGAGCCTCGTCTAGCAAACCAATCCTACTGGGTTGATGATGAGTTCGAGAGATCATCTACCTCTACCTTAACTTCCTCGCTTCGGTAAGTGAACGCAATTTCCCAAAAAAAAAGGGGGATTTTTTAAACCCAACCTACCACCAAAAAGAGTCTTGTGTTGCTGATACTAATTACTTCATGCATGTAGTTCTTATCAAATGTCATCACCTACCTCAAGGAAGCACCCTTTATCTCCTCCGTTGTCGAGCTCAAACTCCATCGATGAACGTCAGTCTAACACTGAACACGATAGCATTGACAGCCACCGCACTCGTCGACGACGAGAGATGCAGCCAATAACTAACATCATTGAAACCACCGAGTTCCCGTATCAAGATGGCTACTGCTGGAAGAACAACGGAACTAATCGTAAAACCGGCAACAAGAGCATTTATTATAAATGCAGTAGCAGCAACAACGGATGCCCTGTGAACAAGACTGTCCTAGACCGAGGAAACGGAACGTTTGTAATTAAATATCGCGGCGAACATTTGCCAGAGTGTGCTAGTGTTCGTCAGATATTCGATAACTAACAAACACAAGATATTCTTAAAACCGGCTCTTACCCATTACATAACCTACTCTCCTCCTCAATATAATCGTCTCTGCACTTCCTTACCCCAATTGTCATGAAACCTCACTACTACTCTTCTCCCTGTGAAATAACAAGTATACCGAAGAAACGCTCATCTCCCTCCTTTCAGCTTCCTTCGCTGTTTCTTTTCCTAACTTTTTATTTTATATTTCGATTTTGGAAAAACGAAAAAAGCCCCTGTACATCTCTTCCTTTCTCTATACCATTCATCCCCATAGTGTTTAATTTAATCCCATACTTTCAAAGGTTACAACAAGCTTGCTTGATACCAAAGGTTGTTCTTATTATATTAAAGTTACCTATGGTACTGAATTTTATTGTGAAGCACTAGTCTAAGTATCATAATCTTTCATTTAAGAAAGTCAATCAAAAATTGATAAAGGACCCTTTTTGCACAACAGACCCTTCCCGAAATTTCAATTCCCGCGTAGTCCACAAAAAATGGGCAATTTTTTTCAGGTGTGCTGGAACCATTAATCGTTCCCGGGCTGCAGTCTGATTTGAATCTTCACCATCTCAACTGCCCACAAAAGCTACTCAATCAGTGTTTAATCAAAAGTGCATGTTACCTTGATTATTGGTCTGCTGACTTGCGAATCCTCAGTGTCAAGATATGTTTGCAACCTTAAACTTGCCATTAAAGGGTATGTTTAGCGACAGGCCATCTTTGGCTTTGGCCATAATTCTCTCAGTTCGGCAGTATGATAACCGCATTCCTTAGATGACAGCAGACATAGGCGACTCAAAGTGACGGAAGCTTGCCGATCATGCCGTGTAAAAAAAATAAAGGTAATAATGAAATAGAGCTATGTGTACATAGATAATCGGTATGATATCGGTATTAACAAAAATATGTTCTTCCAGTGCGATGGTTTGCGACCATGTTGGCAGGTACGGGACTTACCCATTTTAAGTATGCTGCCTCTCATGACATGATACTAATGAATATCTCTTTGTAGTGCAAAGGTTATTTTCTCAAGGCGATATACTCCTACACACTAATTGATAATCTAATCTCGTTTTTGTCATCTATTTGTAGCCCGTCGACGAAACTGTACATATTCCAAGTATTTAGATGAACTGATTCCTAAAAATGAACTGGCGGCGGAAAGTAGCAATATGATAGAAGACGAGACCCAAACTCCATCGCGACCAGAGTCTCCTTTCCAAGCACAACCGGAAACCGAACATCCAATCACCTTTGCAGATAATTCAACACATAATAACACCTCATCAAGAACAATACAAGATGCTAATCGGCCAAGCGAAAATGCGGTAGAAAATTTGCGAACTCGTATAGGCGGTTTGTCCATTAATCAAGGCAAAACTCATCCTTTACTTTCAACAAACGATATACTTTGGGAGTATAGGCATTACCTATTAGAGCCATCTCTTCCAGAAAGCTACAGCGGAGTCCTAGGAATGCCCACGCGTACAATTCAAGAGCATCTTATGGACATTTACTTTCGAAGACACTATCAAACAATGCCTATATTCTCGCGCAAAGTGTTCACGCATCATTTGTCAGAAAAGGGCTATCTGATCTCACCACTTGTCCTCAATGCAATGTATGCCCATGCATGCACTTATGAGACAGATCTGCAAGAGCATGCTGATGTATTTTTTGATCGCGCAAGATCACTTGTGGAAGATTTTTTGGATGTCCCGAGAATTGGTACAATCTTTGCGTTACTGCTGATGGCAACATATGAAAGTCGACTTAATGATGGAAAGAGTAGTAGACGATCGTGTCGACCATCGGTTTATGCTGGAATGGCTACCTCAATGTGTTTCGAAATGAAGCTTCAGAAGGATGTGGATCTTAGAAAAGTGACAAAGTTCGATATCGAACTACGAAATCGAATATTCTGGACGTGTTACAACATGGATAAGCTGACTAGTCTTGGATCTCAGCGTCCATATATGATCTCCAAGAGGGATACCTCGATACCTATTCCAAAAGTTCTTCCAGATGACGAGGATTCCATTCCTATTGAAGCATTTGCATGTCAAACGAAATTGATGATACTGTGCGAGAAATATTTGGATCTACAATCAAGCATAAAGACTGACCCCAGTTATTTACAAATCCAAGAACAGTGGTCGGAATTGCTAAAAGAATTATCAGACTGGTTGATCTCACTTCCACGAGCGATTTCATGGACACCAGTACCAGAGGTTTCAAGCCCCATACCAGTCAAACCGCCACAGGCTGCTGCAGTTGCCATGCTTCATCTTCAATACAATGTGCTTGAACATCACATCTTGTCAATCAATTCTCAGAAATTGGTAAAATCAGTGCATCGGCGAATACGCACTGTGGCAAATACCATAACGCAACTGGCACATTTTCTGGTCAATGACACAAATCTTCTTACAAATTATGATTATTGTGCATATTCCGTTCTACTTGCTGCCTTGACACACGCAAACGACCTACAGCATTCGACGCCTCAAGTGCTAATACAATCAGAAGTGCAATTACGTCGATCAATTGCCATCATAGGTTATCTTTTGGATACTCGTACCGTGACCGGATCAGGTTCATTTTCAACTCTCATTGATACTGTAGCCGATTCTTCGTATTCTGAAGATAGTAGGAACCTATCATCTGTTCAGCTGCACGACAAAGCAAAGGCGTTTTTGGATAAACTACAGATAGAACCCAAAGGATCTCAGAGTCAAGGAATGGATCATCTTCCTCTTTCCAAACAAACCACTTTCCAACAAATTGTAGAGACAGGCTTCCGGCACTCTGGTAGTCCCGAACATATTTCAAGCTTACCACCGATTCTCCATAGCGACTCACATCATAACCAATCACGATTAGTGCCAAAATATTCAGATCATATTTTGCCAGAGACATCCAAAGTGCTTGAGCCTGCGCATTACACATTTGAGCTCATATCGGTTGATGACAATTGGGGATATTCGCCTCGAATCACTACAACGACTCGGACTTTGGACCATCAGCAACCGGAAGCTATTTCGGGGATCAATCAAGCTCATTTATCAGTTCATAGTTCACCCTCGAATTCTATTCATGAGCATGGTATCATAAAGAATTCAAGGCACATCACTCCCCCACCACATATCACAAGAAACTATTCCCCTCCAGAAATGGACACACCTCCACCTGATCCACGAACCTTATGGAATCACACAAGCAGTGCTTTAGATCATAATCCAACATCCGATGACACCATTCTTTACTCAATCGCAGCGTCTGCTACAGGATGGGTGGATGACTCCGAAAAGTGGTATAGCGGACATCATAGCCAAGCACCACAAGTAATTGTACGTACGTCTGAGCAGCAATCACAGCCATCGTCAAGCGCTATTGCACTGGATGTTGGCGTTTCATCTACCTCCAAATTCATTATGCATGGCAATGATCTCCCAGTTACCACGGCTTCCATAACCGTTCCAAGTAGCCCCGCACAGAACTTACTGCCTGATCAGCACTCACATGCACTAATAGATCACATGCATATCGACTCCTTTAACTAAATGATACGTCATGAAGGTATCCTTTAGCATTTACTATATGGCACTGACAAAAAAAATATTTAGAATCATCAGCATAGCAATCACATTGATTTTTTTCTAGTCTTTGATCGGTTTACTCTGTATTTTATTTTTCGATTCAATTGAATTGTCGTAACAATGGTTGTACAATTATTATCTTGCTCATGCAATGGAGGACTGAATTTTCATCGTATGATGTTACCTGACAATTTTCACTTGGGCGAAATCGGCGCCTGTTGAAAGCTTCGGCCGTTCATATTCCGACATTTTGTCCCACACACTGATATCCACAACCTTGAAGTTTAACGTTGTAGAAAACGACTCGTGTATGTTGGTCCTAATCTGAGATGAAATACATAGTTATAGGCTTCCTCCTGGGGTTGATTTAGCATGGTCGAAGTGGCTCAAATTGGCATTACAAGAAAAATATTATATAAGGAGAAGGTACTCTACCAGCATTGGCCATATCCAACATCCCAGGCTTTCGATCAGGTCCGCATATCTCAAAGAAAGCATTCAGTAAATTGTGTGCTCGAAAGAATAAAGCATCGGCACCGGGCGTCAGCGGATTCTCATCATTTGCCAACCAAACAAAAATTTCACCCGTTGGCCAATTGTAGTTTTGGGCTATAGGGCGCCTAATTTTAGGAAAATGCATCACTACCTGTACCCCCCTCTCATCCACAGAACAATAATGGAAACCGAACGCGCATCTACCATTACACATTTACAACAAGAAAATAGCCAACATGAAGAAGCGCTTATTAGGAAGAGTAGTTTGAATGCCAAACTGGTTGACATTCGCGGCAGAGCTGTTGGAGACTCCGTCCTAGTTGCCCTCCTCGATCGTTCGCGAGACATGGAGGATCTAGTATCACGAAACACAGACTTTTTTGAAGTACTCGAGCATCATATATGTGAAACTCAAGGAAAAGAAACATGGAATGAATTTAAACACATCCTGTTCTCTCCCAGGGAAACTCTGCCCGATGGTCCTTGGCTGGATTCCCTAGTCGCCAAACTGGACTCTAACCCAACCTTTATCGCCAAATTTTATGAAATCGTTGGTTATGATGAGTATGATTCTGATTCTGAACCAGAGGATGAGGCAGAAAACCGTGGAAGTAACCATCATTTGGACCGGCAAGAAGTTGACAGTGAGGCAGATGACGACCTCATTGATCTACGCCAACTACGAAAATATCCAGACCTTCAACTGCAGCTACCAGATGCCTTTCCGGCTTTCTTCCGTAACGTGGAACACTGTCTATCGCAAGGATGCAGTTCAGATGCAATCAGTATCCCGTCACGTCGAAATTCTATATATGCTGATACTCTTGCGGATGATATTGACGTTGATGTTGCCGAAGTCCGACATCAACATATCAACGTTGATGCAGAGGGCGATTACGAAACGTTCATATCTGTACTGAAGACTACGCGAAGGGAGCAACCAGATGATGACAAATGGCAAGAGGAGATCTTTGACTCTCTTGAAGGATGGCCAAACTTGTTGGAGGAACTTAAAGAAATCGCTACAGGCGTTTATAACGCACGCGACCTTCAGTAACAACGATTACTATATCTGGAGCCATGGGTATAATAATAAGTTTACTCAATAAAAAAGCTTTATTATACATGAAAAATCTATAAATCTATCGTCATTTCAAAGATTGTCTACAGATCGCTGAAGTTTACGCATCCAATGTCTGTAATTTGATGACTGACCAGACAATTTGGGAAGAATTTTTTCAACAATCCATTTGACATCGTCATCGCTCTTCTCTTCTTTAGCTAAAGTGACAAATTGTTTGACAGAATCACGAGAAAGCCATAACTTCGAAGATTGTTCTCCATACGTTTCCAATACGTCTCTGATGACCGGGATGTTTTGTGACTTGAGTAAAGCTGAAACGAACATATCGATCATCAGGACATCCGTCTCGTTATAAGGCGAAGAAGGGAATGGAATGATTGGCGACTGCTCATGCGCTGGGACGGGAATTTTGCCTGTATTTTCAAACCTTGACATTGTGAATCCATTGAATACACGTTGTGCATCTTGCAATGAGAACTGTGACTCTACAGCATGAGACATGAGCATCAACCACATATCACTTTTGGGTGAAACTTGCAAGTCCATCATTTCCTTCAAGTGAGCGCCAATTGATCCGGTCAATGATCTAATACCTAATTGTGCTTTAAGCGCAAGCTTCTTTAATTGCTTCTCTTGAGGACCAGAAAGTTTTTCAGAAGATGGCAGATTGTCAACACCTGCTGTGCGCAATACTGACGTCGCACTGAGGGCGTCTTGAGCTGTTATACAGCAATCGATAATGGATCGATATAGAGGCATAGTCATCTCAATTTTTGGGGTTTCTCTTTCCAGCTGATGATAAACAACAGCAAGAGCATACTGGGCTTGCTCGGGTTCCAAAGCCGCGAGTGAAAAGATCCTCTGAAAAAGTCCACCATCACGTCGCACTCCTGCAAGTTGTAGTTCCTTCCATCTTCTCCACATAGCTCCATAGAGCCCACTGACTCCCAAGCATGTCAAGACAGTCTTGATAGTGATGCGGTCATGGCGAATATTGGAGTCTAGCATTATACGCTCAATGTCAAATATACGTGGGTCCACATACGGGGCATTGTGGCGAGCAATGCTACTTTGGAGTGTTGGTGCCAATCTACTTTTTGACTGAAACAGATCGTAGTTATATCGGTCCGAGTGTGGCAAGCATGCTTCGAAAAGGCATTGAAATTTTGCGTGTTGATGACTATGGAAGCCGGCATTTTCCATCATATAAAACAACTCCAGGCATTTGTCTAATCTGGCATTGTGTCGTGGTGAATCCAGCTCCCTAGTCTTGGCATATCCTCTCAGAACAAGGAAATAGGATTGAAAGTTTGGCTGAATGCCTTTTGTAGGTAGAACATTTTCAAGGATGTCACGAGCATGGGCCATAGGGAACTTGGCGTGATCCAGACGATTACCAAAGGTCAGATAATCAAGAATGATATTGGCAGAGGATATGTCTAAAGGGTATTGGTCTGAAAGCATGTTTGAAATCAGCTCTTCGCACTCTCGTCGGGATTCCTTCAGTTCTGCACTAAGTACGCCGGTATTATTCCGGCCAGAATAACTTGTGCTTGGGTTTTGCTTTTTCAAAAGTTGAAACAATCTCGTCTTGTGCGCCAAGATAATATCCTGATCAAAGCTTACTCCATCCAGTCGTCCTGCACCCATGGACGCAATTTTCCTAACACGTTCCACGTCACCTTCATGTGCAGCAGTTTTGGACAAAACCTTGAATACTTCGGGTCTCGGAATCCTCAATTCGATTAGTCTGTCCAAATATTCATCAGCTTTGCCATGAGCTCCTGCGGACGCATATGCTAGCGGTATGTAGTCTTGACAATCTACACCAGCGGGGATTTTGGCAATCATGGCATCGATCATGTCTTCTTGTTTCAAGATACCGTATCCCTATAAAATATTTATCAGTACATAAATAACCATCCAGTATCTCTTTTATGCAACATTACCCGAAGTACGATACCCCAAAGGTCGGTATCAGCAACTTGGTCGAGGTTTGCGCGAGATACAAAGGCTTGTAGTAAACCGCTCAAGTCACGACTAAAATGTGATCTGCCCAACTTAAAGCACGTTTTGATAGCACTTTTCCAAAGACTCAATTCTTCCGGGGTCGTTGCATTCAAAAGTACTGGTTGTGAGGACGTAAACCATCGAGCAATACGTGACAGGCTGGCGAAATCAGGTACAACATCTGATTGCAGTATACGAAAAACTTGTTGATAGTGGCGTGGTTCAACAAGACCTTGGCCATGAGCTTGTTCAATTATATCAATCGCTCCATGAAGGTCTAATGCATCTACCGATGCTTGCAGGTGTGCATCCATGGTAGCTGAGGTTAACACTTCATCGCCAGTGATGGTACTCGCATGCCGTATACCGGTGGTCAATGCGACCAATCCACGTTTGTTTAAGATGCCATCCAGATAGTAGCCTCTACTTGGTGAAATGACACTACTTGTTGCTGCTATCAGATACAAAGATCAAGTCAATGAGTCAGTAAACATCTAAAGAAGCATGGCAAGTAAAAAACGAAACTGACCCAAAGGGATGGTGTGAAAGGCAGAGTTCACTACAGATCTGCACAGAGCACGAGATTGGCTCTTTTGCACTTGTGTAAACAAGCGGATACCTCGTACACGATTGAACATGAGCACTTCTCAAACCAATCTGCAGTTACTTTGTTCTTGACAAGAAACTGAAAACAATATAAAACGCAGTCACAGCTCCCGATTTGAAAACTAGCAGGTGGGAATGGTCTATGTGAAGAAAAAAAAAATTCATGAACAAAATTTTTCTGTGAGTAGAACTAAAAAACAAAAAGATAATAGTGGATAGAAGTGTGTATGCATCAAAAATGGACCATAGTTCGTCTTTGTCTCGCGTAATTTGCTGTTTTTGATTTATCATATTTTTAAATCTATATGTATATTTATTTGAATGTAAATGCATCACCTTTTCTCAATTTTCTGATAAATTAACAATTAATTATATATTTTAGCAATAAATGCATATTGTATAAAAAATTTACTTTTTTAAGCTTGGAAGCATATAATTAGGACGCCAAGAATATCTTTTAATTCTCTAAAAAAAATTAAAATAATACTAATTAATTATAAATAATATTAAATAATATTGTATATCTTACTTTTGATAGATTATCCTCTTTTAATATAAATTGAATTAAAATTTGTTTAAAATGTCCTTACAAAATTAGTATCACCTTACCCTCCGGCGGGCCCTGGATTGTTGGAGTAAGTGGAATTTTACGACTTTTAGCCAGCAACTCTAGTAGATCCAAGTTTTCGCTTTGAAGGTATTCAACTTCTTTTTCGAGTGTTTGAATTCGATTCAAATAGAAGGCATTCATTCTGTGAAATTACAATCAGGGCGTTGTTTGGCATATACAACTTGTGGCTATCGTCTTGGTAATACCGTGCTAAATCGAGATTTTGTTGGACGTAGGAGTCTTGAACTAATGTAAATAAGTAAACAGCGGACAGAAAACATGAACCAAATGAAGCTTTAGCAACTAGGGATTACTTTGGTGCTTTGTGTCTGTCATTGTACGAGGTTAACGTTGTAGTATATTTTGTTTTTTGTAAAGAATTTTTTTTGTCGTTGCTGTAAATCTGAACTGGGCCACCTGGCCTATTTCCATATGAGGGTTTGTCGGTGTAACTCATCTGAAGTTGATGACCTGTTCCCGTCCAGGTCACTCGCTGTATTTTTTTTTCGTTTGTTATTAACAGCATCTCTTAACTTGGGCGCATTTCCTTCCGTTTGCATCAATCAGCTGCCTTTAATTACCTTTTCACTTCTGGTAACAGACATTCTAGTCAACTTTACCAGCAAAACTCGCTTAGATTCCGCTGGGAGTTCTGGAGACGAATTATAGTTTATCGAGCACTGTTGAAATCCAAGTCATCACGAATTACCTTCCATTCTGATAAACACCGTTCTATCAATTCAATATGACCAACCCACAAACTGCCACGGCTAATCCGGAACAAACTCAAATTGAAACAGAGAAGCAAAATGTAAAGCCTGCTGACAATTCAGACCGACAAGATGGTCCTTCTCAGCAACACCGACAGGCCGAACACGATGATCGTAACAATCCTCCACCTACATCTCCTGCTTATCCACCTTTCGCGTTTGGATACGTCGATCCTATTACAGCTCAGTACGCGTATGATCAAGCTGTCGCTAGTGGATATGACCCTTCTGACCCATCGTTTGGAGCGTATATCTATCCGCTCAGTCCGCAATTCACGATGCAGTACTATCCAGACTTTATGAGTGGCTACCAAAGCTATCCTGGTTCTCCCGCCATGCATCCGCAATCACCGCCGCTCAATCCTAATAGCCCTCCATTCACCCCGACATTTCAGTTTCAACAAGGTGGTATGTCAATGTCGCCACCCACACACGCCTTCGTCTTGCCTCCAGGGCAACACTTCCCACCATTGCACCTTTCTTCACCCGTGCTGACTGGCACCAACTCAGCTCCAGGATCACCACCTCATCAAATGATGCAACGTCTTCCTGGCCCTTTCAATAACACGGGAACACGATCCTCTGGCTCTTCTACTTCTCAAAGACGGGCGCAGCAATCTGACCAACAACAGCAGCAGGAATTGCAACAATTGCAACAATTGCACCAAAGTAATCAATTTCATACCCATAATATTTACGTTCGTGGACTTGATTCAACTACCACAGACGAGGCATTTGCAGACATGTGTAGCCCGTAAGTGATGAGCATGTTTATAGCAAATAGTTGCCGTATTATACTAAATTACCTCATCTAGCTATGGTCCCATCGCTTCATCCAAGGCTATCATAGAGCAGAAGACTGGAGAATGTAAGGGTTATGGATTCGCTATGTTTGAGAATGAAGATGAGGCACAGCGCGCTATCGAAGGTCTCAACCGAAACGGACTCCAGGCCTCTTTCGCCAGGGTTGGACAGGTAAAATTTGATACCTGTGGTTGTGGCTGTTTAGGAGCGAAATGCTTACATTTCTCTTGCGTCCCATTATAGGAATCATTCAGTGCTCGTCTTCGAAGTCTACAAGACGAGACATCTGCCAATATCTACGTCTCCAATCTACCTCCTACCATGAATGAGCCTGTAAGTATAACAATTATATATTTTAAAACAAGCCCTGATTCCACTATCTCACATTACTGTACTGTAGCAACTAGAAGAAATGTTTAAGCCTTACCATACGGTCTCCAACAGAATTCTAAGAGACCCCCAAACAGGTCTTAGTCGAGGTGTTGGCTTTGCAAGGTATATATTTCGTGTATGTTATCAAACTATTTGAAAATAGTACGCGTCTAATGTTGATTCCTTAAGAATGTCTGATCGTTCTGCTGCGATATCCGTTATCGAGACTTTCAACGGACATACCTTGCCTGGCAGCAATGTCCCTCTGCAAGTTCGATTTGCTGACTCTTTGGCACAAAAACGCCTCAAGGGCCAAACAGCTCGCAAGCGTGTGTGGAGAGCTCGAGATTTCCAACCTATGGCAGGCTTTACTGCTAGACCTATGCAAATGCCTATGACTCCTGAAACAATGCTGGGCTTTGCATCCAACAATCCAGGCAACGCACCCCAAGGAGGCAACCCTGCGTACATGTCTCAAGCAAAGTAAGTCTCAACTGAAAATTGTCAATACCAATCAATTGCTCAGCTACCTCATCCACTATTCCTGTTATTTTTCATTATTTTTTATAGCTTTGCACAATACCCAAACTCTCAGCAGCCTTACTATGGCGACAATGACAATTTAGAAACTACACCTAAAGTCGAGGACGAACTGTCTACCGCTGTTGAAAACAAGCTGAAGATCGGCCAAGATGAGGATGAAGGATCTAAAGCTGAATAACTTGATCAGCATGGCTGATACATAATTCTACTTTAATAGTTGGCTTTTTGTTTCTCTGTTCAATTTCGCTTGTAGTAGGGGGATATTTTCATTCGTTGATTGTTCTTTTTTTTTGGATTGATCGCTTCCCGATGGGTTTATAATAATGAAGCCAAGTGCAACATACAAAATATTTTTGAGCATTGTTTGAAGTAATGATATAAATGATAAACTGTATATTCACAAAACAAAACTAAGGCAACAACACTAAAAATTTACAATCTACGACCACGACGACCACCCTTACGACGAGTGCTATCAGTTGGGATGGGAGTAACATCCTCTACAGCGACCAAACATAAATGATTAGCGATAAGAAAAAATGAATAAATATTAATCCTCATAACTTTGCTTACCAATACGGCCAATACGCATTCCAGCACGAGCAAGAGCGCGAAGAGCACTCTGGCCACCAGGACCGGGAGTCTTGGTGCCATTACCGCCAGTAGCACGGATCTTGACGTGAAGAGCAGTGACACCAACCTCCTTGCACTTAGCAGCAACATCTTGGGCGGCCAACATAGCAGCATAAGGAGAAGATTCATCTCTGTCAGCTTTAACCTTCATTCCACCTGTAAAGAAATCCGGTGGTTAAATACACGAAGGATCATAGGAGGGGGGTGTGTATGGATCACTCGCAATCATTGCTAAGCATATGTAATGCTTAACAATGATTGACAAGTGATGTGCACATGCCGCTCTCTCCATCAGCTAGTACAATAGGTGCGTCGACAATTAACACACCCCGTTGACTAGTGATGGAGTGATGTCCTTTTGGCAAGAAATGTGACAGATCACAATGGTTGTCACAGTATGCTAGGGAGTGGTACGGCCAACTTCAAGATGTTGATAACGCACCTGTAACACGGACGATGGTTTCGCGGCCAGAGAGATCAGTGACATGGACGAAAGTATCGTTGAAGGAGGCGAAGATATGGGCAACGCCAAAGACAAGCTCGCCCTCACGAACTTGTGGTCCTAGAGTAACGGTTTCTTGAGGAACGGTCTTCTTGGCAGCTCTCTTAGACTATCATATGCGGTGTTAATCAGATTGTAGCGATGATGGTTCAAATAACACATGCCCTTACCATGATGGATGGATGGATGGATGGGATGGATAAACAGAGATTGGATGTCAACAGATTGCGGGAGGAAAGAAAAAATGTGGTATTCAGTGTCCGCAAATCACATAAGCCACCAATTGCTAAATTTGGAGTACGGCCAAACGGCCATCAAGCGACCAAGGTACCACACCCTACGGCAATGGAGTCCGAGTACAACTCAAGTAGTTTTAAGAATCACTATATATCTTCGTCAGGATAACTCACTACCCATACTGGTCATCTATAAAAATATGTCTCATTGATTCTACAACGACGGCCTGTTGATCAGGGTAATGGTTCCACCGGTACTTCCACAAAAAGAAAATCGTCTGGTTGACTGAAACAACTGCTCCAGTCCCTTCAATGCAACCTTTTTATAAGTTTAACAGTCTTAATTCATTCTCTTGCCATGAATTACCTTTTTTTTTGTATTATATCATGTTCAGCTCAAGAAGATTACTCATATTCTCGTTTCCAAGACATCGACCCTCAGCAGAAATCAAATGCAATATCTGAAATTCAAATTTAGGCAAAAAAAAAAAATGTTTCAATCACCGATCTCGTATCACTTGAACATATCCGAATATCCCCAAAGATGGCATTTTAAGTACAGAAATGGGTGAAGCCAAGCTTCTTTCTCCTCTATTACACTCCTTTTCTTTCTTATGTCAAATCTATAATGAAGCTTCTGCCGTTTCGTAACAGGATAATATGGTCAAGGAGATCTCACATAATAGTCATTCTAGCATGCCTGACGGTCACAATGGTCACTGGTATGATCATGTTGACCAACCATATCACTGGTTATCGAGAAAAGGTACAGGCCCTGGTGGCTATGGATCTGAATGACGATCAAGGAAGTGAAAATTACCAAGAGGTTATTGGCTTTTCTGGACAAGCTACCACCGATAACTATGGCCGACCAATCGACAATGGCCAAGAAAGCAAGTGGATGGAAGGCTATAACAACTATTCAGATATGGAAGCCATAAATGAAGACTCCTTATCTCGACCATATTCATTTCTATACAAGCTGCAAGAAGATAACGCTTTTTCCAGTATTTCATCCTTTTGCGATGAGCGATATGGATTTGATGTCATTCGCAATTGGCGGCGAAATGTAAAATCATTTTGCGATGACTCATGTCCTTCAACGAGTGGCAACGATCAGTGTGACACGCTTGAAAATTCCGTCTCTACTGAGGTGGGCTATATCCACTCTAGAAATTCACCTGAAATATCGAAGTTCTCGATGGAGTGCAGCATGATCCATATGGATATTCCTGAGAACCTCTGTCATACCAAGAATCTTGTACTAAATCTTGATGAACTTCCACAAGAACCCAAAAGAGGTTCCATAGACATGTTTCTTGTGCCAGGTAGCACGGAAGCGAAGTGCAAATTAAAGGATAGCTTCTATGATCATCCAAGTTGGGGATTCGGAGGTATGCATAATCTTTTGTATTTGACTTTGAAAATTTCGCTTATGCTGACGGAAATAATTTCGTGTAGGATCTATGTGGCTGTATTCTGGGTTGGAAAGTCGTCTCATAAATGAAGAAAGCTTGGCGCAAAACGTTACTTGTGACGCCTGGATAGAAGAGGATTTATATTTAATTTCCCGCTATGATACTGGTAACGTTTATCACATTCATCAAGACTTAATCCAAGCATTTATCGGCTTGGCTGCAAGTGACATGAATATCGAAACGACCGAAATCGTATTTCTTGACTCCAACGAAGGAGGCATATCAAGCCTGAATAGTCTATGGACCAGCCTATTCTCAAGCAAGCAACGTTCTCAAAACCAAATACGGACCATTCGAGACATCGTACAAGAAGCACAAGAAAAGTCTCAGGTCCCTCTGAATAATATATGCTTCCGCTCAGCGACTTTTGGGTTCCATGCTGGTGTCACGTTGTTCAGCCGAGAAAAAGCGCAAGCAACCAGTTGCGGCGGCTCAGTTGTCTTGAAAGCCTATATCGATTATGTGTTATCCCGGCTGAACTTACCTCTCAACTTTTTACCATCGACTGTGTCAGAAAATTTTACAGTTGATACCTTCAAGTTGATTACTCCACCAAATACTCCAGAACCTACTCTATTTTATACCGACCAAACAGATCTATCTAGAAAACCTTTGGTAGTGACATTCTTGTCACGAAATCCTACGAAAAATGCATGGAATGTGAACACTCTGCGGAAGATTGGCAATGAACACTCTGTCATGCTACAACTTCAAGCACGTTTGGAGTCGCATTTTAGTCAGGCTTATTTTGGTAGGGCTTTGGTCTTCCGACGTGTCAATCCTGCAGACTTACCGACCATGCAGGAACAAATTGCTCTGGCAAGAGAATCTGATATAATCATTGGACCACACGGAGCTTCTCTTATATATACATCCTTCATGCCTTCTTACGGCGGCGTCATTGAGCTTCAACATCCAACCCGACGTTTTAACTACCAATTTTACAATATTGCGGCGCTTTCTGGTCCAAAGTTATATAGACAAATTGACATTGGTGATTCTATCCGAAATATTCGCGCTGTTGAGTCAGTGTTATTAGATACTGTTGAGCATGTTCTTCGGAGGATGGATAATCAATAAGTTTCTACAAATAAAATGCATTCCTGCTGTTTATCTAATGTTCATTAGGCTAAAGGATTATACCACACGAATTGTACAGGATTTCTATCTAACATGAGCAAGAGAGTCAGAAATCATTCCTGCAATCATGTGTACATTAAGCATGGCAAGAGAAAAAAAATATCAATCATAGATCGCATGTTTGAAGTTAAGAAGATGAATCTCATGTAGTATCAACATTCTGTGGTAAACCGGTTTTCGGATGGTATATTAAATACAAAAAAATAGGACTATTTTTCATTTATAAGAGAGGACTGTAGCTATGACAATGAGTGTCTAGTTAATGATTATGGCATATTATTGAATGTGTGAGTTAAAACATTTGTTCGCAGCACTCACCGGCTGATTGTCAGCCTCAAAAAAAAAGGGAAGTATAGGAGGAGGCACTGTGGTGGAAACCGATTGTCAAGCTAGCAAGTGAGTATGACTTCAAAAACAATGTGCTATAATTGTAAGCCTATAGAAATTGGGAAGAAATATACGTACTGATTTGTGAACGAAAAGTAGTAGGAAACCCTCATAAATGCGCGCTATGCTTTATTAAGGCAAAGGAATACTCAATTGGTACAAATTGTCGCCAATTTCGTTTGAGTTTGTAGCATACCAAATGTTAACTGTAAAGCACTTCTTTTTCATCCCGGAAACCACAAAGATGGTAACCTTCAATGCACTGCTTTTTTCAAGACTTTTTTCTCATATCAGTTGATCAATCAAACTGTAGTGTGTGCCAAGCGCGGCATAGCGTGAACTTTCTGATCTATAAAAATGGACGAAAATGTTGGATATTTTGATAATACACATGAGCTTTATTTGAAAGTAAAAGAAAGTTATCGACTGATGAAAAGCTAATTTTTTTGATGCGTCGCATGAAGTTTACAATTCATAATGATGCTTAGAACCGGCTATCTTGAAATGTACAGGCAAAGGCTAAATGCTATTCAGTATGATTATTTCAATTTGCTGTATCTTCTTTCAAGGAAAGGTATGATTAAAATATTCAGTTAAGTATAATCCCGCTGTCCCATATTGGACGGTCGCGTAAAGGAAGGGCTTACGCGATTACTGTACATATCTCTCACCTCTTTTAGCAATTCCAACCGAATTAGATGTTACTAACTTTCATCACTCCAATGCTTTAAAATGAAGTTAGTCTACAAATGGTACAAATTACTTACTCACACCATTACGTTGTTATAAGCAAACTTCTTGTCCAATGGAATACAGTAATGGCTTCCAAATATATATTCCCATTGACTTTGATAAGTATATGATTGACTAGCCTTGTATTTCAACCTAGTTAAAAGCGTAATAATCGCGAATATGTCTCATTTGTTCGGATGAGAAAGTTCGGCGTTTAGCTTTCAGCCCAACCTCCACCTTTTATGCCATTGTTACCTATTGTTGTACTTGGCATGAAGGAATGTAAGACAAAACGAAGGGCTGCTGCAGATTAGAGACATGTGAGTTACTTAAATGATGTGGATCAACGTATATTGATGTCGACGAACAAAGCGGAAGGGGTGATGTGTTTGCACCAACACCGGTGGGAAACGACTACTACTTCGCCTACTTATAATATCTGAATGATCTTATGAAAATTGATATTGATCTATAGGCAGTCAGCACAGATATAAATTAAAGAGACGGAGATTTGAACCTAAAGGACAAGCTTTGGCTCAAGTTATATATAATTGGCTGAACATATTTCATTTAAGAGCGGATGCAGATGGCTAACAGTAATAACTGCCCTCTGTCTCGCTGGCGTTTGAACGAAAGTATAATTTATACATAGTCGAATTTTTGCTTTATTTAATGTACAATGATGGGGTTGGTTGAATGCTTAAGGTCCTCGGAAAAGATCAAGTAGTTCATTAATGCCTAGTCTACTAAATTCTTTTGTGGCACCAGTGCTCAATGCGGAATCAGCAATAGCCTAAATGTTACAGAGGTAACACATTAGCATGATACTCAAAGTATTAATATTATTTTATGCTTCTTAAGCTTACCTGTTTCTTATTTTGCAACTCTGCAATCTTGTCCTCGATAGTGTCTTTCACTAAGATTCGATGGACTTCTACGTCTTTCGTTTGGCCAATTCGATGAACTCTGTATACGACGACACTAACGGTTAGATAATACATATATTAACGTTGGTTATACGGTATATTGAAACATACCTATCGATAGCTTGATTCTCAAGAGCAGGATTCCACCAAATATCTAGAAGCTAGAGGAGAAAGGATTAGAAATCTCCAAATGGAAAATTGTAAGAAAGTTACTGCTGGTACATACAATAACCCTATTGGCAGCTGTCAAGTTGAGACCCAGTGAGCCACACTTTGTGGATGTGAGCATGATGGTCGTATCGGGATCATTTCGCAAAGTTTGAATAGCGTTGTTTTTCGCCTTCACATTTAAAGAGCCATCGTATCGAACAAATTTATAGCCTGCGGTCTTCAATGGTTCTTCAATGAGGTCTAGCATGTTCGTGAATTGAGTGAAGATGATCGTCTTATCTTTGCCATCGCTTTCTTCCTTTGTTTTAGCCAGAATCATCAACATGGTATCGATTTTTGTACTGGAAACAAAATCCTTTGGCTTCATAACAATGATATCTTCATCCGGCTTTTCAGCTTTCTTAAAGTGTGGATTGTGCACTTCACGGAATATTTCGAGTGGTATGAGATGAAGATTAGTGAATTTGATGCGGCAATGTGGGCATTTCGTCTCCTTTCCAAGTTCGCGGGAAGCTGTATTCATGAAGTCTGAAACATAAAATGAGATCAGGGGGGAGTTTGATTCAAGCTTACGGCTGGTTTAATATAATTACTTACTGAATAAGCATTCTTGGCAAAAGCTATGACCACAATCAGTAATCAGGTATGGGCAACTGGAGACATCCATGCAAATGGGACACTGTAATGCGAATGTTAATAATTGCTGTCACGCCAAGGTACTATCTATCTATAAATAACAAAGCCAACCTCTGTTGTTTCCTCCTCTTGCTCCTGCTGAATCAGCCGCTGAATAACCGTTTTTTTCATCAGAGCAGCTCGCGCTTTGTAACCCTCTTCTCTCTGTGTTGCAGTTGTGGAAGTACCAACACCCGTTGTGGTGAGCGCAGGATGTAGGCAGGCTTGGCGAAGTCTTAAAATCAAGACTAGAACCTGCAATTTATCATTTCATGGTAAGTTGGGTGAGCACCACTTTTACGCAGAAAAACTTAGGGCTTACGCTTGAATAATGTCTCATAACTGTTCCGCTGTCCATGTACTTGCTAAACTTAGCTTGGGCCTTTGCACGCAAATAGTCGTAAAAATTACGCTCATCGTCACTGAACTCAACATGAGTGATATGGACACGTCGTGCAGGCAGAACAAGTAAAGGTTTTCCATCAATAGTCCCATCCTTTGTACGCCGAAGAGAGATGGCTATTTCAATTACGATAATCGTTAGCTTATTGCCAACAATTTACTTATGAGTAATTAATCGTATACCTTTCATCAAAATCTGAACGCGCTTCATTGCCTGTCACAATAATTTAGTATATCACGCAATATCTCGAAATCACAAATATGTCACTTACGTGCTCCCGGTTCTTTGAAAGCATTGGGAGATCAATTTCTGCGCTGAACTTTGACCACTCGTTATACGGTTTGATTCTCAAAAATTGAATGAGAGAAAATCTATGGTAAATAATGTTAGCATGCTGGTACGAAGGTACAACTCTAAATTACTCATGTGGTGTTGCTCTTACAAATCTGACACTCTGTTTTGAATTGGTGTGGCCGTCAAGCACCATCTGTGAGTTGCGTTGAGAGCAGCACTAACGGAGATAAGGGTCCTAAAATTAGCATATACGATCTCTATTGTCAAATTAAGCTTTTTGCTTACCAGGCTTTTGCAGATCGAGTTGCTTTGTTTTTTATACAATGTGCTTCGTCTAGAACGACACTTTTGGGAGAAGTTAGAATAACATTACCATTTCCAAAATATAAGTTGAAATTGTATATGCAATATGTACCGATGAAAGTGGGTTCTATAAAGTGGTCCATTATCCAGAAATTCGTAATTGAACTCCGAAACCAACAAAGTGTACGACGTGAGAACGACTAGAGTGATTGGATGTGATTAGATTGTATACATCCATACTTTAGTACAAGTTAGTTATGATTACGTACCATCGGCAGATGCCAGACCAGCACGATCCACATCACGTAGGGGTCCATGATGTAAAACGACGTTGAGAGCGGGAGAGGTTTTACTAAGAATTTCGTCTCGCCATTGATAAATAAGTGATACTGGGCACACCACTAGAGTGCTCTTCGTCTTCAAAAGCGTTTCTGGTTGTTTTTCTTTAGGTATTTCTATAGATTTGTCGCCAAGGAATCCATAATTTTTTTGGAATGATTGTCGTATCACCTCCTTTTCTGTCGGAGTGTGCTTGGGCACAGGAGGGATGGGATCTGCATCGGAACACGGTCGTGATAATATCAATGCAATCATTTGTATTGTCTAGATTGAGCGTTGAAAAATGTGAGATTTCGGGTAACATTACCAGAATCGCTACCAAAGCAATACGCACTTTACCAAGTCCCATGTCGTCAGCAAGTAGGCCGCCTTTATTCGATCCTTCTTCCATGTTGATCAGCCAAGACAAACCTTTCTTTTGATGCTCCATCAGTGTTGGAATTAGTGCATCGGGGGTACCTGCTCTGTCTTCAAGATTGATGTTGTAGTCGTTTTCTATGCTCTTTAGCAGTACGCGAAGTTCTTTCTCAGACTCATCTCTTAATACACGATTGTCTATACGGTGGGATGAAGAACTTTCGGCGGTCGATGTAGAGGATGAAGATGACGTTGAAAAAATTGACGCTCTATTTTGCCTTTGAAACAGATTTTGAAGTGCTTGCATATATCCATTCGTCAATGATAACCCCTTAGGTTGGCCATCTTTCATGAACAAATCCTCGGCCAATTTGATGTAGCCTTGTTCTGAAGAAGTTCCAGTTCCGTTTGTCGCATTACCAATTCTATGCTGAAGGGCGTTGACGTAACTTTGATAGAGAAAATGATTCTGGTTTTCGGTCGATGAGGCAGATGAACTTTTGGATTTTTCAGATATGACTAACGGAGTGTCTGAACTGCTTCCTATTAATCCATTATCGACTAGCATCAGCTCTTCATCCTGAAGCTGTTTAGCTAGCTTTTCATCCTGAGTAGTTAAGTCTATGACATCTAAGCCATCATTTGAAGTACTGGAGCTTGAAATCGTAGGCGGAGTGCTGGCAGTCGACACAGGCGTATCAATACTGACTGGCAAGGGCGAATCTGCTATTGCAATGCTTTCAAGTTTGAGCTCTTGCGGTGATGGTACGATGTTGGTGGGAGAATTTTCAGTGCCCGTAGCAACAAAGGAGCTTGAGAGTTCATGCTGTTGATGTCGAGCGGAATTGACTCCTGACATTTCGGATTCAGTGTCTGGTTGATTTCTCATAACTTCCTGAGAAGAGCCGTTCATCATTTCATGAAGACGTCTAGCCAAGGCAGCGTCCTGTTCTGTTTGAATCCGGTGCCTCTTTGAGTATTGCTCTTCTAATTCTTTTTGCGCAGCAATCTCTGCAGGATCAATGCCAAGAGCTCCCCAGTCAACGTTTTTCAGGTCCGCATCGTCAGACGTGGACGTAAATGACACTGGCTGTGAGGATTCGCGGGGTCGTTTTCTCGAATCATTAGCAAAATCCGGATTCATGACTAATGCAACCAGAAAGACGTCCACGAAGGGCCTGTGTGTTGCTAATAAAATTTTATTTAGCGACTTTTTGACAAGTGTCAGAAAAATCAATTGGGTGTACACTTTTAGTGGGTAAGCATGTTTCAGTTCCTCATCTCGTTAGAATTATTGCCATTAAACATATCGTTGATAGCGCGTGAAGGGTATGTTGTTGATATTGCTCACTTAAAAAAACGGGGACTATCCCCTGTGTAAGACACGTTCACCTACTGGCCCAAAGTCAAATTGTATGTGTTTAGCAACACCATATCACAATGAAAGTTCTATGCATCACCAAAGTTCTGAGATATATTTTTATCATGCTCAACAGTGTTGTGTGATCTACGATATTTTTTTAATTTACAAAATACATAAGCTGATTTTTAAGTCTGGTCATTGTAAGGTAATTTATGCCTTAGACTTGAGCTCCTTCAAAGTAGTAGCGAGAGATTCGATGACCTTGTCGATGTGACCGCGTTGAGGTTCAGTTACGGAGATACCCATGTGGCCAATACGGAAATATTTGGCAGCGCACTCCTTGTGGAGACCACCAGCGATTTGAACACCCTTTGCAGCCAAGCTGGGAACGATGTCGGAGACCTGAACACCATCAGGAAGCCAGATGGCGGTCATACCGTTAGCAGCTGCCTCATCAGAGACAGCCAATTGCTTAAGGCCAAGCTCAGTGATAGCATTCTTGAACTTTTGGGAAACCTGGCGATGTTGCTCGAAGCGGCTATCCATAGACTGAGCAGTGATTTGCTTGAGTGATGTATGGAGGGCGTAGATGAGTTGAACGGCGGGGGTAGCGAAATAAGCGGGCTTTCTTGCCTCGTAAGCGTTCATGACTATAAGGAGAAGAAATTGGTTAGATGATATTAAGGAATTATCTTAAGAGATATATGTCTTTATACTGACTGGGCAACCACTTGTTCCAGTTGGAGTAGTAAGAAGCAACAGGAGTCTTGCGGCTCTTGAAGATTTTCATGGCGTGTTGGCTGGCAACAACAATACCAAGACCAGGGGGAACACCGAGAGCCTTTTGGGAAGCGGTGATAACAACATCGAGGTTCCACTCGTCAAATCTGATTTCCTCAGAACCAACAGAGCAAACACCATCAACGACGACAATAGTTTCTGGTGAAATGGACTTTACAACCTTGGCAACACCCTTGATATCAGCCAATACGCCAGTACTGAATTGATAGAGCTGGCTTAGAATATATATTTTTTGTGTAGGAGTTTCTGCTGTTACTTACGAGGTATCGACGTGCGTAACGGTGACCATCTTGTACTTCTTTCCAGTGAGAACCTGCTCAAGGTCTTCAAGAGATGGGCGAGAGCCAATAGGAGCTCTCAAGTGAGTGACCTTGGCACCGTAGACTTCCAAGCTAATAGAGTTCGATGTGTAAGAAGCGGAGTTCGATGGTTTGAATATGCGACTGAGTCTGGAACCCGATTGGCTGATGCGAAAAAAATATACTGCTACCCACGATAGTAGTTTCAAAGTACCCTCCCACACCATCTACCCAAAAAACACCTGTAAAATATCTTACCATTCTCCCAAGTGGTCGCCAAAGTAACCAGTGTTGATGACCAGCACTTCATCATCTCTCTCAATGAGATTTACCATCATATCCCAACCAAGAGTTCCAGAGCCAGCAACAACAAAAGGTTGTGCGTCTTTAGTCAACAATACCTTGCGAAGAAGCTCAATAGACTCTCCAAAGATAGGAACGAAGAGAGGGTCGACATGGGAAGTAGCGGGAGTGCTCATGGCATCAAGAACATCCTCGTGAAATTCGATGGGACCTAATATGACGACAAAGTGTTCAGATACGTGTTTGCTTACGGGTAGCTCTGCGTGTGTGCAAAAGTATATCATATAGCCTTGAGGACAAAGTCATGATGTTGGCATTTGGCTTTACCTGGGATCATGCAAAGCTTGTGTGGTTGAGACATATCGCGGTTTGTTTAGGTGGAGGTGAAAAAGAGTGAAGAGCGCTCTTTATTTCGCTAGAAGCCCTTATACTACTGACCCAAGTCATGAATTTTAGAACCAGTCACGTAATGGACCCATTAGTCGGCGCTGTAATTGCGTAAAAGCGTCTCAAGCTGTAAAATGCATTATACTATTTAACTGTACGTGAGCATTATAGCTCTGAACTATCATCATTATAGTGTAAACTTTATCAGTATATGCTTCTTGTCAACCACTGATATGACTGTATTGTACCAGACCATGCATTGTACTTTAATTGCTTTCCAAGAGTATCAGATCTTCGAAATTTCTGCCGAAATTGCAGGCAAGAGTACTGTCTATCTTAATTCAAGGACACAACTGGATTGAAAGGTTGTACGGAATGCCGTATGACTCATCAACCTGAGGCATATGTGCATCAGTGGCTGTAGCTACATTATTATCATAAGAGGGCCATCAAAGGTCCTCACTGATCCTTGTGCTAAGCTCTCACCTGCTGTGCCAAAAAAGTGCGTGTAAAATGGATATGGGTTGACCAGTGTCCTGGTATGTCCTGGGTATGTCCTTTGTATAGAGATTTCATTATCCGATTGCTCACAATACTCTCGTGAACTGGCTTGGTTGAAATTTGGAACTCTACCACGTACTTGGATGTGCGATATGCCTACAGTGAATATGTAAATCTGTTTCCATAATGATGACTAGTGATCAAGAACCTTGTTCCATCCGCTGGAGCTCTTTGATTCGCAAAGTTACGGGCCACAAGCTCCAACGGCCGCCGTTGTTTGTCACACAGGGACATTGAATAAATGGCTGAGCGCTCAAAATTCGACGCCTCTTACATCTTTCTTCACCCATGACTCGAATAACTTTAGATATTTACCGAAATGCATACGAGCACCATGCAACAGAGATAATTCAGTCGATAAAGGAAGAATCAAATCTCAAAGATCCTGGCGATAGTGCCGTTAAAAGTTTCAATTATCGACATCGGTGGTTCGATGCCGCTCATAGCGGATGTATTGACGAAATCAAGAGTTTAGTTCGACTTGATGCAGACATTGACTGGGGAGACGAGCAGATGAGAAGTGCGCTTCACATATGCGCTGCTTATGGACATAAAGAAATGGTATCATTACTTATAGACCTTGGCATAACTGTCGACATAAAGGACGAAAATTCCAGTACTGCGCTGCATCTTGCGGCGTGGTATGGGAAAATAGATATTGTTTCGTTGCTACTAGACTATGGTGCTAACATTGAATCAAAAGACAATAATTCTGAAACAGCACTTCATATGGCGATATCGCGCAAAAACAGGAAGTTAGTACAGCTGCTATTAAACCATGGCGCCTGTGTGCACGCAACAGATGGTAGGTCGTTGACTCCTTTACACATTGCTGCGTGCAGTGGGCAAAAGGAACTCGTGTCAATTCTTTTAGACATTGATGCTGACGTTGAAGCAATCACATTAAACTCACGAAATGCGCTAATACTGGCTGCCGAGAATGGACACACGGATGTAGTTCGTCTACTACTTAATCACGACATCGGACTGGATGCAACTACACATGAGTTGAATTTCGCATTCCAGAAGTCTGCATCAAATGGACACAAAGAGGTAGCACATCTACTTCTCAAACATGGGGCTGCTATTGGTACCAGAAATGTATATTACAAAGCTGCTCTTCATGAGGCTGCATCAAATGGACACAAAGAAGTAGTACACCTGCTTCTAAATTATGGTGTGGTAGTTGATGCAGAAGATCAGAATTTACATACTGCACTTTACTGGGCCTCTTCTTTTGGACACAAAGATGTAGTAAACTTACTGCTCGACTTTGGTGTGTCAGCCGATGCAAAACATCAAAGTGACGACACGGCGCTGAGCATAGCAGCCCTGAATGGGCACCAAGAGGTAGTGCATCTGCTACTCGACTATGGCTCTACCGCCAAAGCCAAAGATATTCACCCAATGAATGCACTTGTTAACGCTGCGGCTGAAGGGCACAAAGAAATAGTACATATGCTTCTCGAACATGGGGTAGCGGTTGATGCTAGAAATTCAAATTTACAATCTGCACTCCATATGGCTGCTTTATTAGGACACTATGATGTGGCACACCTACTGTTGGATAATGGTGCGGCAATCGATGCAGTGGATATATATATGGATACTGCACTTCATAATGCGGCGTCGCAGGGAAAAAAAGAAGTCGTACGTATGCTGCTGGACCATGGCGCTGCCGTGGACGCGCCAAATGCTAAGTCAGACACTGCACTTCATGTGGCCGCAAGATATGGACACAAAGAAGTAGTAACCCTACTGATTGCCAACTGTGCAAGTATAGAAAGAAAGCACAATGACAAAAAACCCATTCTTGCTGAAGTATCAGATATCGGCGATGCGCAAATGGTACATCTACTGTTGGACCACGACGCTGACATTGAAGCTCTTGATTGCGAAGGCCAGACCGTCTTCATTACCGCTGCAAAAGCTAACCAGCTCGATATGGTATCTTTACTGCTAAAGAGAGGAGCAAATATAGAAGCAAGAGATAAGAGCTCATTAACGGCTTTACACTTATCAGCGAAGGAGGGCAATAATGGTGTTTTAGAGTTGCTTCTGAAAGAAGAAGCACATATCGAAGCTACCACAAAGCAAGGTAATACTGCTCTTCATTTTGCTGCCGAATTTAATCACTTCGACATCTTGTCTATCTTACTTAAGTATGGGGCATATATTGATGCTGAAAATGAAGAAAAGATCACACCGATCCACGTGGCCATACAAAAAGGTCACATTGAAATAGTATACTATTTAAAAAATGCTGGAGCTACAATTAATGGAAGTAAGGAAATTGATTTGCAGCTCTTATATCTAGCTACTGATGCCGGTCAAGTTGAGTTGGTCAGCAGAGCGTTAGAAGAGTGCAACAATGTGACTGAAAGGTTAAATCTAGTGGATGCAACGTTACGGAGAGCATCCCAATCTGGACAAATCGATGTGGTATCATATCTACTGGATAACGGTGCTAATATTGAAGATTGTGATGATGATGGATTTACACCCCTCTTCCTAGCAGGTCCACATCCAGAAATGATCTCTACGTTGATACATTGCGGAGCTTGTATGGAAGCTAGGAACGCGAAAAATCGGAATCAAAGTGTCTTACACCATCTTACGTCTCTCAACCTAATTGATGCCATACGCATACTGTTAAACTGCGGTTGCAATATTCATTTGGTAGACGACGAAAATAATACCGTTCTTCATTATGCTTCTGATAGCGGCCAATGTGATTTAGCATCTCTGCTGCTCACAAGTGGTGTGGATATTAATGCCAAGAACGAGAATGGAGACTCGGCCTTGCACATTGCAACGATGCATAGTTTCTACGACTTGTCTGTTTTATTAGTCAATGAAGGGGCTGATATTGACGCAAAAAACGATTCTGGTTCAACTGCATTACATTTTGCAACAGAGAAACTCGACTTTAAACTGGTTTCCTTATTGCTGATGCGGCATGCCAATGTCGATATAACGAACGAAGGCGGAAGAAGTGCCTTACACATAGCGGTCATGTATAACTTCAAAGAAGGATGTGCTCTTATGATTGAGCACGGTGCAGATGTCAATTTAATGGATGACATACAGTGGACCCCTTTGCACATCGCGATGTTCTGCGGTAATCCAGATCTAGTTACTTTATTACTAGATCATGGTGCTTCCGTTGACAAGTCAGTTCAGGGCCGCTTTTTATTTCGTCAAATTGTTGATTCTGCTACTTTTCGAGAAGGTTTCTGGTTCCAGAGCAGGGTAAATACGATTATAACTTCGATCATCAAAGCTGGTACTGACACGACTGGAATGCACATAAGTGAAGAATTCAAAAAGAGATTTCCAGCCGTGGTAGACTTACTAAACAAGAACTCTGGCAAATCTATAAGCAAGGAAGGAGTGAACTTAAATCCATCTTCGAAAACTTTGAGAGAATATACAACAAAGCTAGATCCAAGTGATGTTATACTCAGGGAGTATAGAGGTAACATAAGTCACCATAGTGAAAGTAAGGATCAATATAGGCAAATGAGAACCATTGTTGCTCCTTTATACTGATTCTGAATAACATTAATAGCTTCCAGAAGCAATCACAGTAATGAAATATTATTGATTCTTATTAAGCACAAGTACGGTTACGGTTTTCCACTTTCAAGAACCCTTCAACTGGATGGGTTCCAAACAGAAGATAGAACAACCGATAATCAGGATATTTCTCCATATTCGCAATCCTTGAAGAATTTCAAAGAGATTTCATTGAATGAACGAGCCATAGCAGTGGTCGAAACGTTATTCAATTGCTTTGAAATCAAATTATTCATTTCCGACAATTTCTTCATGTTAGAGTCGGAAAGATGTGTTCAGACAAAGCCTCCAGCATGGGCGTCACTGTTTGACAAGATGATGGGTGTCGTTCAAGAACCAGGTCGAATGATTTTGCAGATTCCATCAAAAATCACTCCATTTTCTGTAACGGAATGGCACGAAAACACACATCCCTATCTTCGATTCATTAACGCTGTGTATGTATGCCGTAGGTCGTCCAAAATCCTTCGTCAAGAGGATTTTTCAGCTGTTCTTGGAGGATCGGAGCAAATGCTTGCAGTCAATTTGCATGCTATATTGATAGCAGGCCTTAGCATCCTTGCTATTGCTGGCAGTGATGGGCTGGTCGAAAAGCTTGTCATGGCCATTGTTGACATTAAACCGAGCTCAATACTGACTACTTCATCCAATGATATATCTACGAAATGGCAGGTTTACAATCGGCGCCAGTGTCCTTGCCAAAACGACTCTATTCATCGTCCACTATCACCAGTAGCCGCTGCAAAAGCTGTTGGGATAGACATTTGGCGCAATAGACAGAAGCAAATCCTGACGCGAGTGTGGGACCTGCAGCAAGATAAGTTGGTAAAGAATGTTGACGCCAGAAATGTCATATTCATCACACACAGATGGGATTTTGATGAAAAAGATTATAGCAGTGTCCAGAAAAAAAAATTATGGAAAGGTCAGTCCATAAGTCGGAAATCAGACAAGTTACGTCGCATCAGAAAAGCTTTGATGAGACATATACAATACGTTTGGATCGACACAATCTGCATTGATAAATCAAATCTGTCAGAGCTCGATGAAGCGATTCGTTCAATGTATAAGTGGTATGCCAGCTGTGCCGCTGTTGTTCTGGATTCTGGTACACCTCTGCAACTGTGGTGCAAGAGAGGCTGGTGTTTGCAAGAAGGTGCTGCAGCTGGCGTACTTCGTGGAATCTCGAGGGAAGGTGATCTCGTGACTATCCAAGAATTAGCCAATGAGCAGCATCAGAACCTCTGTACTCTTGACCTTCATCTACATTATCTGCAAGGAAATGCGGCTGAAATATTAGTAAGAATGAACATTCGAGAGACGACACGGGATGAAGATATGGCTTATGCTCTGACAGGTATATTTTCTATTCATATGGAATTGGCCTATGGCGAAGGAAACAAAGCTCGTGGCAGGCTATTTCGTCAGCTCGCGATCCAGAAAGGCGATCTGTCGTTCTTATGCTTTCAGACGACTCCAACCATGTCTCAATTCTGCTTACCCCCTCTTGGTGAACCGAGCTTCCTGATAGCAAAATGTACAAAGGCTCCGACGTCAATCACAGTCAGCCATCTTGGTATATGTTTTGAAGTTCAGCTTATCAAGGGACAAGAAAGAAGTCAGATGCTGCAAAAGCTGCAACGATGGAAAAGCATGAGCTTTGCCAAAGGCCGATACTTGGGTGTGGATGAGTTGATAGAGGCGGAAAAAAAGTTAGAACATCAAAGCGCGTCATCTATTGCACTCGCCGTCGTGCGCCACATCAGGTCTCTAATGTTGGTGGAAACATACGATGGTGATTTACAGACAAATGGTAGCTCACAGATCAAGCTATGTTATCGACTCCAATGTTGCCAGATAGAAGAAAACGAGTTCTTGAGGCTATTCGGAAGGATTGTTGCTGAAACTGAAAGCATCTGCTTAGGCGATAAGCCTGACGGCGCTGAAATGGACCAATTCGAAATTGAATGGTCCGGGCGCCGTGGAATATAATAAAACGATGTTGAAAAGCATTGTGCTTCTAGGTTTACACATCAAATTCGAATAGATAGCTTGAGTATGAACGGGAAATTAAATGATTTGACAAACTGAAAAGTACCGAGTCAAGCTGCCTGTTCTCGACAGTAGGCACTCATATTTAGAATTTGTCTTTCGTTCACTAAACGTCAGTTGCTTTTGGCAAGCAGATGAATTTAACCGTTTACGAGACTGCACATGATAGCCGTAAGAGCGCTTGTACGCAGTAAAGCTCATCCATATTGAGACATGCCGTTCAAAAATACACTTATTTGGTGACAACTAAGCTTTACCACATCGCGGATATAGTATCCATCTGGTTGCGAATCAGTCAAAATTTCCAAATAATGTGTTGCTACGAGCGCGCATGTCTTTCGCATGTCGTTGAATGTATTACTTATGGTGCAATAGGCGATTGAAGACAGGGTAAGAGTTTGCCCGGAAATCGGGATCAATCAACTTTATTATAATAAAATTGCTGCCTTTGACTCCACCTACAAACCATTCAATTCCTCTTTAAGATCATGACTTCCAAGAATCCTCATTCTGTTGCAGAGCAAGGCTTCAGCACTGGTGCAGACGACTACGGTAAGTAAATGAAATCGAGCCTTATATTAAAAATGCATATGAACTCAAAAAAAATGAAATACTAGCCAAAGCGCGCCCTAGCTATCCTGCCGCAGCATTACAATGCCTTCAGGCCGAGCTCAAACTTATTCCTGCTGAGACCAAAATACTTGACTTGGCAGCTGGAACAGGAAAGTTCACTGAGCTTCTCGTCAAGGATGGTTATCAAGTAACAGCAGTTGAGCCGGTCGCAGAAATGCGAGCAAAAATCACTGAAAAATTGCCCACTGTGAAGGCAGTTGAGGGGACATCATGGAATATACCAGTAGAAAATGACTCTCAACACGTCGTAGTTATCGCACAAGCATTTCACTGGTTCGACGATATCGAAACCTTGCGGGAATGTCGACGGGTTCTCAAATCCAATGGCTACATTGTGTTTATATGGAATATGGAGAGCCAAGAGCGTTGCCAATGGATTGCAAAGTTGAGACAGTCAGTATCATCATTTGCGACAGAAATCCCCAAGATGAAAATCATTCTAACCTAATATTTTCGGCAGAATTTATGAACAGCACGATGTGAAGGCTCCGCAATACCGCAAAGGAGCATGGAAGAAAGTGTTCAATACCGAAGAGGCAGGTGAACTATTTCACCTGCCATTGAACCATCACCAATTCACAAATGACTTCTTAATAGCCGGCAAGGAAGTTGTTTGGCAACGTATCAAGAGCAAGAGTTATATTGCTGTGATGCCACCCCAAGAGCAAGAGAAACTACAACAGCAAGTATACGCTATCCTCGATGATCCGGAGAACGGTTTCATCCCAAATTCTGATGGCGAGTTCCTTTTCCTTCACGAAACGGATATTTACTGGGCTCAAAGAAAATAGGATATCGACAACGATACTTGATGATTGCTACTGGTCAAATAACCAGCACTTTGAGAGGCGAAATGAAGAATAATAAAAGTGACAATTTTTAATGAGTGATGACGAATACTAAAGCATGAAGATGTATAATACAAGCGTATCGAAAGTCGTTTTCGTTTTGAAGGTCCTGCTTATTGTGGGCCGCCTAGAGTGGTACCAGGACCACTCGCCGCCGCGACAAGAACTTCCTCAGGAACTTGGAAATCTCCTGTTCGTTGCTGTGTCTCTTCATCAATTGCATCTACATTATAATGTTAACCTCTGGGCATGCTTTTCCGTTTTACTACCACAAGTGCCTGTGCTTACCAGCCATTTCTTCCTCGATGACAATCTTTCCTTGAGCTGCCAAACCTTTCTGTTCCTAATGGTTGAAAGCAAAGTGAGATAGGTATTCAAGTATTGATGCATACTGGCAAAAAGGAATCTTACATTTTTCAAAGCTTTGGCGAACTGTTGCTGCTTCTTCTTGCTAACGAGTTTTCGCATCTCTACAGTTGGAACTTTAACACCTCGGCGGGCCTTATAAGCATTCTTTCTAATTCTCTTCTTGACACCAATGTTATTTTTATGTTGGTCTACAAGATGAAAGTAAATGAGTAACAGATCCATGATAAGGATTTCGAAGGTAAAGCATCAACTCACTCTTGTTAGGATTGAAATTAGTGCCCATAGTTGATTTATCGAGACAAGCCTACTGTGAAGGAATTTGGCTCAATTTTTTTTTTTTTTGTCAGTGTGACTGGCACTTAAAGCGGAGAGCAGTCAACCACATTTCCTCAGGACGAATGTTGGTTTGATTTTGATTTATTTTTTAAAAGCATTACGACAAAGTATTATGTTCCTTTCTTTCCCTTTCCATCTCGAGAGCGAATAAAAAGGGCAAGATTTTGTATAGAAGAGAGCATTTCTTCTCCACTTGGTAAAATTTCAGAAGGTGGCAGCAAAAAGCCGTAACTACCTGTATCTCGCAACTGTATTTCATACGAATACTTTACATGTTGCTTCGTGTATGACCATTCAATGGCATCACCGGAAGTCTGAATTCATATAGATTAGATACATATGGTATTGGGGCATGGTATGATGGATGATTGACATTACCTCTGACACCGAGCGGCACACAGGAGCAATTTCAAATTGTTTATCGTGTACTCGCTTCAAAGATTTGACGGCATGAAGGGCTGCTTCGACAATATCCTCATTGTCCTTTGGTTCATGACGACAGTCGCTACCATAAGGTGTCATCCACATTTGAGAAAATGAATGCAGGTCCAAGTAACTGATAACCCGTTTGCGAGATGCAATATAACTAGCCAGAGCTTGTGATTCAGGAGCTGAGAATGGGGAAGTCCCAACATACGTCTCACTACATGGGTTACTATCATAGCCTGATCTACGTTCCCATTCAAAGTCCTAGAAATGACGGTCAGTAAGCTAGTGCAAGATAGAACAATGGCATAGGTCGTGCTTCTGTGTATACTTACCCAGTTTCGGTTCAAATCAACACCAATACAGTTTGAGTTTTCAAACGACTGTCTAGTTTTTCGCCACTGCAAACAATAAGCCGTGAGTACATATTTACAGCACCAGGTGCTATTTTTGGGTTACAAATTTCTCCATACCATTCTATCTTGGGTTTGTGAATATTCGTAACCGTCAACGTTGAGAACTGGGATAAAGGTCCATTTGAAATACTTTAACAAGCGATGCGTAGACTTGTCCGAATCATAGCTGTCCAACATGGCGGCCATCATATAAGAAACAACGGCCTAATTCATGAGTTAGGAGATAGGTTAGGTTAGCGCATCACCATTTTGACAACTTACTGGCGATATCCATTCACGCCCATGCTGACCACCATTGATGACAATTTCCATAGGCTTCTTTGCTTTCTTCTGTTTCTTCTTCTTCTTCATCACTTGATAGTCATCTTCCTCATCTTCGTATAGATCTTCATCCTCGTCCAGTGGGTTAAATATATCTGCAGCTGACTCAAACCACTCAGCTATGTTATCACTTAAATCTTCGAGCCAGCTCGAAAGCATATTTTTGCCATGCGACTTCTTCTTGTGTTTCTTGGTAGATTTTGGCTGCTTGGTCTTCTTATGAAGTCTCCAAGCATAGATAGGACGGCCTTCGCTAGTGGTTCCAATTTGGATTCTTTTAACTAGTTTTTTGTGCTGGGAAGCAAGTTCATCCAAGTGTGCTGTAATATCTTCGTATGAATGATACTCGGTGAAAAATTTCTCAAATTCCTTTCGAATTGCGGTTGTTTCGAAGTTTAGCTTCGCTTGATTATCGAGGAACAGTTGCAGATCTGGTATCGCGATCGAGTAATTGGTAGACGATGGTAACAGATCAAAAAATTGGGCTTTTTGATCCGGATTGATTCGGATTTGGATAGGGTTATCGAGGGATAATGGGGTCCAGAAATCCAGGGCAAGACGCTAAGACATAACATAAATTGGGTCAACCTCATTTCACTTTTAGCAAAACCTTTGATAATGATTCAATACCCTACCTCCCTAAGGTCATGTAGTGCTGATAGCTCGTGCTCATTTGTTGCATTGATGGCGATCAACTGATGGCCGTTGTAATGTTGAATTGTGGAATCCTCCAGCTGGAAATCAGCGATAGCATTTACATCGTTGCCTTTAGAAAGGAAAGGCCTTTGTTCTTCAAAGGTAGGTAGCGCATGTCCCGAGCATACTAGGTATGATGCAGCAATGGCAATAGGGACGATGAGCCTCATGGTAGAATTACTTCTTTCAGCCTGGTTTGACTGGCGATCCCGAGCCTAAAATTTTCACTCGGCGGGACTCCTGAGCAGCGGACCAATGAAATGTACGTCATCAGTAAAAAATGCCATTTAGGCGCACCGCACTGGGCATTTACGAAAAATGACGAAATGCGGTGTCAGAGAAATAAGTTGCTACTACAAAGAACAAGTACAAGCGTTCTTTCATTGTAAACGGCAAATCGGCACCTTTACTCTGAACATATAAATAACTTCTTTCACTCAACCCTTTGGCTCTTGTTTCACTATCCCCCATGTCTAGCCATTCAGAGAATGGCACCTCAGCTTTCCGCCCTGAGGAAGCAGCGAAAACTACCCTTGATACACCACACCCAGATCAAAACAGGCTTTCTACAGAAGAAAAGTATCGAAAAGCATCATCTTCAATAGGCCCTCATGAATTGGAAGAACAAGAATTGGCGAATAATGCAGATAGAGAGTTGTTCTATGCAATGGCTACTCGTCGCCTTATCTTCCGAAATGTCCTTAAAGTAATCGCCATGATTATCATGGACGTCGCACTACCTGTCCTACTATACTTTGTCCTGAAGGGTCCTTTGGGCAATCCTGCATATGCTCTTTTGATTGGTGGTGTACCAGCTTTGATTATGGTCATCTTTAAATTAGTTTACTCAAAAAGCTTGGATGCCATTGGTATTCTGGGTATGATCCTATTGTGTTCTAGCAATGAGTATAACGAATCATGCTGATTCTTTCCTTTTCATTTCAGTGTTCTTGGCATTCTTGGTCTCCGCCATTGTTGCCTTTGCATCAGGGGACGCCCGTATCCTTACATTTGAAAAGTCTATTGTAACTTTGATATTGGGTGTTGGGTTTATCATCACCGTACTGCCCATCAAGTTCAGATCAGTGCGACTTAAGCCATTCATGCTACTCGTCATCAAGCAATTGATTCCACTCGGTAATATCAACCCATCCCTTGTTTATGGTCCAGCCAATGTTGCATCTGTGGAACCTGTCGACCAACAATACACGAACACAACCAACGCTAAAGCTATGAACAGCATACATCCTGCTGAGCAGGAATTACCCAACGAGAAGCCGAATGGTAATGCCCTTGGCGCAACTCCAGAAGAAAACGGAATCAAAAGAGACTCTACAGCTACGAACAATCATGATCTAGAAACAAACAGACGTTCCATCCGTCGCCGCTCTAGATTCAACAAATATATTGTCAGACAGCTGTTTGGAGATCCAACAACAGGCTCATCAATTGACAAGTATGATTGGATGTTCGAAAACTCTAAAAGATTTCGATTCGATATCACTTTCCTAACGCTCTGGTGGGGATTCATACTATTCCTCGAGTTTATCATTCGGTTAGCTCTCGTTTTATCGCCTATATCTCTGGATCAAGTGGTGACATTTGCCAATATTGCATTTGGAGTGATTTGCGCAGTTGGAGGCGTTGTAAGCATCATATACCTATTCTTCCGTTTCAAGCCCACAAAGGCTCAAGTGGATGAGCGTTTACGTGAAGAGCGTCTTGTTGATGAAGAAGGTATGATGCTCATCCTGGCCGAAGAGGACTTTGACATGTAGAATAGAAAATTGTATCATATAACCTAGTATTAAGACTCGCATATTCTTTCAATCACTGTGTACTTGTAGCTTGACTTTAACGTAACATCAATTTCTAAAGCATTGCGATTTAGTCACCTAAACTCTCACATAACATTTCTTATTGTATGGTTGGGGTGAGGTTCAATGTAAAGGTGGCGTTGGGACGGCATCTAAACGGTGTTGTACGGCCATTTATCAATTACCGAACCTTCTTTGGATTCCAGCAGTCTCCGCCTCACCGAATCATCCATCACCTTTGCACCAATTATTCTCTTCTAACGTGAATGTCTTCACTCAGCTATGACGTCCGTTTGCGGGCTAGATAGTTTGATATTCGTCAAACAACACTGTACAGTCCTCCTTGTAGCATGTAAATTATCACTGGTATCGTTGATTGTCCATTATAATGTATTTGCCTCTAGCACATTGAAAGAAAAAACATATTTTATACTACTATTTAGAAAAGAAAGAAAATGAAGAAGGGTACTTTATCCAAGAATGAGGACCTTGATAGCACCATCCCGTCCGCTCTTGACATGCTCAAATGCATCCAATGCGTTCTTCAAGGGGTATGAGTGTGTGATTAATGGCTTAACATCGATAGTGCCAGCGCTAAGCATCTTGACAGCTCGTGGATAACTAGAGATTGTGGAATATGAGAAACGTGATGGATGAAACGTTTGAAGTTATGACTTTTGAACTTACGTGTTGCGGTAACGGAAGATACCCTTGATATCAACCTCTCTAGCTCCAAGCTCTTGGACAGGAAGACTCTGAACAGCAGAGCCCATACCAACCAAAACAACGCACCCTCCATTCTTGGCCAACTGTAATATACATGAACGAGGTTAGAAGATCCACAGGTCGCACTGATGTTCATGATCGTACTCGGCATCAGCTTACCATGAGGGACATTTGAACGCAGGTCTCAGCACCAGTGGCATCGATGACAACGTCAGCCATTTCTTCGGTCTCCAAAATAGCCTTTGCAGTTCTTCGCGAGTATTCTATGTTTGGCTCACCAACCTCTGGTCGTTGAAGAACAATTTGTGAATCGGTATAGTATGACTTGGCGAACTCTAATCGAGATGGTGAGATATCAGCGATGCTAACATGTCCTGCGCCAGCAGCCTTGGCCATAGCACAGCACAGAAGACCAACGGGACCAGCCCCAAAGACCATGACTCTGTCTCCTGATCGAATATTGCTTCGGTTAGCGGTATGGATAGCAACGGAGAGAGGTTCGATGCAGGCAGCTTCTTCCAAAGACAAGTTATCGGGAATTCTGATGCGGAGTCTTTTTTAGTATCTCTGCCACCAAAGCGTAAATATCTGAATTAACCTTACTTGTAACAAAAATCCGCGGCATGAGCGTAGTAGTTGCACAAGGTACCATCGATAGGGGGAGTTGCTGCGCTGTCAAATCAGAATAATGTTAAGATATGTTGTAGCTTCAAAACACGAACTACGACTCATTCCAGATGATGAACTTACAACTTCATGTCCTTGCACAAATTGTAGTGACCGGTCTTACATTCCTCGCAGAGGCGGCAAGACACACCAGGTTCAACGGCAACACGGTCACCAACCTGGAGGTGCTTAACGTTGTCGCCAATAGCAACGACGATACCAGCAGACTCGTGACCAAGGACCATAGGGGCCTTAAGCTTGAAATCACCAATTCCACCGTGAAGCCAGTAGTGGACGTCTGAACCACAGATACCAGTGACTTTGATGTTCAGCAAGACCTCTGAGAAACACATATTACGTCAGCCCGAAGTTCAAAGTATCTTCTTTTCACACTAGTGACAACAAATTCTTACCATCTGGTTGAATAGTAGGTACTGGTCGCTCTTCCTAGTATACGAGATAGTTGTCAAGAGGTGGTTTTAGATTACTTGATGATAGGTGGGAAGTACAACAGAGGAAGCGTTATATGTGGTGGCTTAAAACTTACGAGGACAATTTCACCTTGCTTGCGCAAAACGACGTTCACGTTTGTTTCGTGGGCTAAAGTCATGGCTGTTTAAGAGGAAGAGTAAATGGGAGAGGGAGCTGAAAGTAGGCGTGGATCTAGAGTTATCCCGTTTTATAGGTTTATAAGAAATCTTTTTCAAAGTCATTCGGGTAGTGTGGGGACTAATTTTTTCCAACTACGCGGCGCACCCTAATGAACTATCCTTTTATATTATGTAAGCATACAACATAATCAACCTAGTTGTTTCCAATATATTACTATGATATCCCACTGCCAGTTACCTCCCTAGCACTGCACCACAAAATGACAAAGTCAGGTGTGAGTGAGCAGCGGAATAATTGAGAGCTTTTGTTACCCAGCCAAGTTTTTCCGGGGCAAAAATTTTATGGCTGGCTTAACCTTGTAAATTCCCCTTATGGAAATTCGGCCAAAACCTCTTCATTAAAGATGCGCTTCCAGCAGAGGAGATCCAAAACGACCAAAAAAAAATATATGGGAAAGGAAAACTCTCCTTCTGACGTACAACTGTCAAGCACTCTTTTATTAGAATTACTTCGAGCCGACAAATTATTGAATATCTCCTAATGTCCAAGACATATTCCATTTATTGACATCTCCATGCTGAGATATGATCACGCGGGGTATCGTAAGACAATAGCGACGACTTGTGCGCCGAAGGTTACCTAATTTTACGGGAGCGGACGTGATGTTTGGGATGGCAAAAAAAGAAAAAGTTTGCGTGTTATGTGGTATACAGAAGTGATCATGCTACATCTACCATATATAACAATCTCTCTATATTTACCTCTTGTATACCAGCAAGTCATGGGCTATTTCATGTCTGACAGAGGTTCTTCACAGAAAGTAGATCGCCACGTTTCCTCAAAGTGTGTACGTTCCATCTGACCATATCCAAAAGATAGCCTTAGATATCAACCATATGAGATCGAATGACTCTAATTGTTACGGCTTACAAGTGATTTACATGAAAGAAGATTACATCTAACTTCCGAGCCTCTCAGGTACGTATATTAAAAGTCGCTTTACTTCCATTGCTGTGCTTGTGCCGCGGCTAAGAGGTTTATCAGTTGCTATTTGTTAGGTAATGATAGTCCACAACTTCCAGCTCCGTAGTCTGGTGTTGATGTGGTTATCATGAATGAGGTTTGAATGTTTGTACTGGCAGCTGACTGGGGTATACCGACTTGTCACCCTACTGCTCTCCCGAATAGTTTATTATAACGTTATTCCTTTATTTGCAATGCTGACAGCGAACTAGGAAAGGCTAGCCCATCATAGAGTTGGAGTACAAAGCTGACAACGAACGAATACTCAATTTCTTATTACTTGATATAAGGAAGTGATTGTCTATTGTAAATGTACATAATGCAAAACAAGCATTCTTTACATCTGCCATTCGCAATCACTGCCTTATAAGTGGCGCTCAGATTTGATCACAGCCTGTCCAACCCAATTTGCACTTCTGTTTCTTCCAAAAGTCGGAACTTCATAGAGGATGAGCAAACCGTCACATTGATACATATGGGAAAAACCTCCGCGGATAGCCTTGCAGCTCATTTCTATAAGCTATTTGGTACGTTGCTACAGCAGTAAGCAAGATACCGTTAATTGTTTTACAAAATCACTTTTGGCATATCATCATAACCAGTTTGTCCACTGCACCCCGAGTGATGAGAGTCTCGGTTTCGGAAGGATAGTGCGATACAAAAGCATGGGCCGACATGTGGCAAATTTTACACAAGCCTTGGATTAGCTATGCTTCAAATTTTGCTGACATTTGCTCACTTGAATATTTGGAGCTGTTGTTGACAAGAAGCATATTAGCATGGCCGTATGCTGGTAACAGCACTAAAAAATATCCAGACAGAGAAAATCTGAAACACGCAGGGACGGACTCAAAAAGATCAAAATGTACTGGGATGACGTAACAACTTTAAGTCTGAAAAATTTCAGCTTTAGAAATGGACAGTCCAAACGTGATAATACTGACACAACATGGATCCGTACGCTGCACCACACATTCCACCACCAGGAGGAGCTTCTCCACCACCAGGAGGCGCCTCACCCATTAGATCACCAAGAGATCGTCGTGAACGCTCCATTTCACCACGTAGATCGTCCGATCCTTATAGCAGACACCGACGCCCTTCTCACCGTGATGATTATCATAAAGACGATCATCGAGGTAGCAGACACCGAGATGACTACTATGATCGCTACAGGGAAGACCGTTATGATAGAAGCTATGACCGAGGCTATGATCGTGGTTATGATCGCTACGATAGAGATTATGATCGCTTTGGCCGCCCTCCATCTCGTCACGGTCCTCCCTCTAGAGGTAGACCAAGAAGACCAGTGTATCGGTAATTATTATGAATGCTTTATTCCCTGTTTCATGGTCTGCATCTAAACGTATACGTACTTTTTCCCTTGTAGCGGTAACGAAGATGATCGAAAGTCCTCTACAACCATCTATGTGGGCAACTTGCCCTACAGTTTCAGAGATCCAGATGTGGCTAACCTCTTTGAACGCTATGGAAGAATCAAGAAGACTACTGTCCTACTTGATAACATGACTGGAAAGAACAAAGGGTAGCGTATTAGGTCAATACATACGACTGGTGGTGATTGTTATATCTAATCAAGTTCTTCAAATGCAGCTTCGCCTTCGTTGAATTTGAAGAACGTCGCGATGCAGAGGATGCTTTTGATAAATTCGATGGTTTTAGTGTTGAAGGACGCCGATTGAAGCTTGACTGGTATGTGATGTTACCTTAAAAGGGTATGACTGTGCCCACGGTGTAGTTGACCTGACGATAAATTGCTTTTAGGGATGTTGGCATTGACAAGAAGGAAGATCGTCGTCCCCCTCGCCCTGCTGGAGACCGTGAAAGGTGAGTGTCCAATTTGTGTATATTAATATATCTCCCTTATACTGACAAGGCTCTTTTTACCATCTTAAGTTCCCGCGGACCAGTCGATCGTAAGCAATCACTTTTGTATTGTTATTTGCAACATGACAATCACTGACCTATATCATATTACATTGCAGGTGCATCCCCTCCCGTTCACTCTGAATCAGCGCGAGGTTACAGTCCGGATTATGGACGAGGAAGATCAGCTAGCCCATATGATAGACGTTGAGAAGCGCCCTCAGATGCGACGTTGATACTGTTGATTAATTGTGTGGACAAAAAGAGAGATATTTTCCCCCCAAACAAATGAAAGCATTGGACTATCAGGCGTACAGCTCCCGTATTGATGATGACGAGAATATTGTGTGGATATGATGATAATGGATGCAGAGTTACGGTAGAAATAAGAAATGTTGGTATATGGTTGCGGGTAAGTAATGTAGTCATAGAATTAAGAGGGTATCCAATTAGTAGTTCAATAACAATACAATGAACTCAATATCTAACCTGCGTGCACGTTTGGCATAGGCGGCAGTAGTGGCCGCTTCTGATAGCCGATAAGGGTATGAAACTATAAAAAAACCCTGGCTGGAGTGTTACATTACACCCGCGGAATATGCTTGGCCACTCTGAATAGTTTTTTTCCACGAACGAAATCATCCGAAACCCAAATAATTTATTTTGTTTTCTTTTTCTTTCAGGGTCCAATTCCACGCCCCATTCAACTCTAAAAACTCACCACACTGCGCAAATGAGACTCATCATTCGGCAGGATTATGATGAAGTCTCGTCGTATGTTGGTAAGTATCAACCATTACGCTTTTCTGTCCCCATTACTCTATGCTGACATGAAAGTCGAATTCAAAAAGCGCATTATGTCAAGGAGCGGATCAATCAGTTTCAACCAACACCCGAACGACCATTTGTGCTCGGCCTGCCCACTGGATCTTCGCCCATAGGTGTGTACGCAAAACTGGTCGATTTACACAGGATTGGTCAGATAAGCTTCAAAAATGTTATCACCTTCAACATGGACGAATACGTTGGACTACCTCGGTAGGTCTTTCAACCAAACTTGCCCCAACTTGCCCAAACTCCGGTCATCTAACGTATCACCATAGAGACCATCCAGAATCCTATCATTCCTTCATGTGGAACCACCTTTTCAAATATGTAGATATAAATATGAAGCATGTGCATATTTTAGATGGAAACGCCACCGACCTTGATGAAGAGTGTCGAAGGTTCGAAGCTTTGATTGCACGAGTTGGGGGCATCGAATTATTCCTAGGCGGTAAGAAATGACAGTCTTGTATGAGCATTAAAGTTCTTTAGCCTGTTTTTACTGAATTCATTCTTTAGGAATCGGTCCCGATGGGCATATCGCTTTTAATGAACCTGGTTCATCGCTCACGTCGCGGACAAGAGTTAAGACGTTGGCGTATGAGACCATTATTGCAAATGCTCGATTTTTTGAAGGCGATGTTACAAAAGTGCCAAAACTTGCGTTGACCGTAGGTGTGGCGTGAGTATCCCTTTATCACTGAATGAAGCAGGAACAATTTGCATGCAACAGACCATTTCTTAACTTATTCTCAAAATTTGAAGCACTGTTATGGATGCTCGAGAGGTGCTGGTTGTCATCACTGGAGCCCATAAAAGCATTGCGCTTGCAAAGTGCATTGAAGAAGGTGTAAATCACATGTGGACAGTATCAGCGATGCAGATGCACCCCAAAGGCTTAATTGTGTGCGACGAAGACGCCACTTTGGAACTGCATGTCAAGGTGAGAGCCGCGGCTCCATGCTTGCTGACTCCATGTACTACTAGATGAGCTAAATTTATTTTCACTCACAGACCGTCAAATACTTTAAATCCATCGAACATGTGCATCAATCTTTGATTGGCCCACATAATCTTGGTCTCCAAGGAAATCTCCTTAGATCCATGAAGGATTCTGACGAAAATACCGGCAAGCGGCGAAAACTGTTTTTGGGTACAGTCTTAAACGACGATCGAGAACCTCATGCAGCTTCGGTATCATCGTCCTCCTCCGACGAAGAACCTCCCAAAAGTGCAGAGCCGAAGAAAAACGGAGATAATGGAGGCTGGAAGCGAAAACTGGAATCATGATGTTTAATAGGAGCAACTATCTTCCTGCATCATAGCAAATTTTTATCTAATCTGACAAGTTTTATTGGGATGCTTAATCCTGGCCAACATTTGGCTATGGACCTTGGTCATTTAACTAGACAACGTTAGGCAATTAGCTTATCACCAACTTTGCATAATATAACACTCTTTGGAAAAAAGAAAATGATCAACATTTCCCGTTATTATGGGGGACCGTATTACAATTGCTTGTGAACAGCGGCATACTTCTTGCTGATCCATTCCTTCAATCCATACCACTGTCCATCTTCACCAAAGCCCTTGATGATACTTGACTTAAAGTCACTCAAGTCCCACTCCCAGTCATCGCCCTTGCTAACGCGTTTGAGAGAACGATCCCACGCAACATCATCTTGGATCAAGTTGACCAAACCATCAATGCGTTTGTTGAGGATCTCGGGTTTGTACAAGTTTTCAAGTACATTCTTGAGGATCTTTTCGAAATTTTTTTTGAAAGTGCTGGACTTGAGCAGGGTATCAATGAGAGGGCGAGGGGTCTGGTCTGCAGCATATTTACTGTAGGTATCCGTCAGCAGATGCTTTTGAGTCTTTTCAATGCCGTTACCAATTGTATAGTCCAAATCATAGCTGATCCATTGAAGCTGGTTCTTTTTAGGATCATGGTAGATATAATAGTTGCTAGCAGAAACCCAATAGTTGTCCCAAGCGGCATTGAGGAATTCCAGAGCCATACTGTCAAAAGAAAAGGAAGGCGAAGAAACATTGATTAGAAATATGATAAGAGACTGGGAGCTTAGATACCATCGGTTGGTAACTTACTGTTTGAGGAAACCATCAGTATCAATTTGAGCATCCCATTCAGCGGTAGAAGCGGTCAAGCCCTTCTCTTTAATCCACTTTGTAAAATCAATAAGGCGCTTCAACGACTTTTCGCCAGAACCAGACTCTTCTTCGACAGCATAGAAATCTGAGTACTTGCTTTCTGAGGTGCCAACATACGCAAGGTTAGCACCTACTCTGTCGCCGCCGCCATCCATCTTGTACAGGATACCGTTATCATACTTTTTACCGCCGTTGAAGTCTGACTTGAGCCAAGGATTGGAGATCTCATCAACCAGCAAGAACAGACCAATTTGATCGTTGTTGATGAATAGACGGACATAGGAAGTTGAAGGAGAAGGAAGGCCGAGTGCATCAAGCATGTCATAATACAACTTTTCTCTGATCATGGTAGGTTCAGTCGCCTCAGCCCTAAGCTTAAATTTACGTAGTCCATACAAGCCGTCAGAGTCCTTGCTCAAAGAAAATTTGTATGCTTTTTTTGCCCAGTCTCTTGTGGACTCGCCACCGATGGCAATGGTAGAGTTGGTAAATGTCTGGATACCTTTGGAACTGCAGTTGATAAGAATTTGTAAATTTGATGGTAATGAAGAATGTGGCCACACTTTGATCAACTTACTTGATGAAAGTCATGGTTGAAATCACCTTAGCCTTGGATTCTTTGCTCGCATACAATTTCTTCACCTCAGAGGCAGGAGCTGAAAAGTGAATGGAGCCAATTTCGTTCTCGAGATGAGCACTTGTGTAGACCTTGTCGGAATACTTGTTGCTGTACAACTTTGGTAAATGTGGAACAGAAACTTGATTAGGGCGATCAAAGAATTCAGGCTGAGTGCCACTGCCAGCGGGGATTGCGCTGCGAGTAGCCCTCTCCTTTTTTCCTTTGATTACGTAGCGGTAGGATGAGCCACCTGGTGCTGTCCCAACGTGAACGAAAGGAGTAGCAGTGGACGACTTCAGGGTGTAAGTCTTGCTCTTAACTATGACTGAAACAGTTGGGCTAGGTGAAAGCACAGTGTAGGTAGCTAGCTCACATTGTACAGAAGCTGCAGCTGCTTGAGTAAACGTGGAAAACAAGGTATAGAAAGAACCATTAAGAAAACCCCCAATAAAATAAATCGGTCAGATAGTAATACTAGTATGGAAAGTCGCGTGAGGTCAAGTGCACTTACCAATTGCCCAAACGAAGGCGGTAAAAGCGTTTACTTTCATTGCAATTTGGCAGTTAGAAGTGAGCGGAAAGGGATGAAGGAAAGTGGAAGAAGGGACAGGTGGAAGAGGTTGTGTGATTTTTTCATGAACAAACGATCATGGATTTATAAACCCCTCTCCCGTGAAAGACAGGAAAACATTTGCGTTTTGTGTCCGAAAAAAAAAAGTGTAAGTAGTGGCTACGAATTGCATACTTCTGATAGTTCTTTGCTAATGCTGTACAACTTACTGTCTCCGCTATTCTATTATTGTCTTATTGAGGCTTACCTTCGGTTTTTGCCAGCAGGTGGTTATAACCCGGCAAAGAGGTTTACTAGAACATGAAAAAAAAACTTTACGAGCCTGAAGTCTAGCGCTAATCCGCTGTCTAAAGGAGAGTAGCCGCCTTGAAATCGATTTCCAAATGGAGAAGCTCGATACAACTACCAACTACTATTTTTACAGTGTGGTGCGAAGTACAAACTAATTGAACGATCTGCATACAATGCAATGTCAGCTGCAATCTGCAATGTGGAGGAGTAATCGCACCCCCCTGTCAGCCATCTCAAAAGGAGTCGGCTTTGGTGGATTACTGATATTCTACAAAATCTTTTCGAACGACTGCTTAACTAATATACCTTACTCCTCTTGACAAGCAATGCGTGTCTTAGTCAAAGTTACGAGGATAGCGGCACTCTTGTCCGTTGCGAAAGTGGCGAGATCGCTAGTGCGACATTAGTGTAACCCCAGCACCGAGAGTTCGCAAACCAGTTGATGAGTGTTGGGCTTTTCCTTCTTGGGACCACTGTTTGATGTACACCAGGTATTAGCATTGGGTACTCTGCAGGAACATAAATTACTTTTCATGGCTACAGACCCCTAACAGATCTACCATTTTTGCTACAGAGACAAGGGGACTTATATTTTGCTCTATTTCACAAACCTTGTAAAGTCACAAATTTCCGTAACTATGTGCAAAATCGTTTATGATTAGCCTGACCAGTTTTAATCACACGAATGAAACCAAGTGACATGGAGATATGAGAATACCATTGAAAAAGTAGACGATATCTCGTAATTGTATTGGATCAGTTTTTGTCTAAAGACGATTTGTTGACATTAAACAGGTATCGTTAATTCGCAGAAATACAATAATATGTTGACATTTTGTTGTAGCTTGTCAGGTTTATGGCGGCGTCGCATGCAGATACGTTGAAAGTTTTAAAAATTCCAGCCATATGGAAAGTCTTGTCAATCCATTCCATTGATTGGGGAAGCGTTGTTTTGTCTTATTGCATTATGAATGGTTGGTGGACAACGTTGCTCAGAAACAGCTGAGACATTTTCCGCCTTTTACTTTCCCCGCGCATTCGCCTCAATTCTTTGCCAATGTATCGCGTCGGGAAAGTTCCCGAGTTAAATCGCTTATGTTTCAGGGTTTAAAAGAAATTTTTCAAAACCACCTTGTTATGGTGGATTTCTGTTGGTCCCTGCTGAGTTTAATGTAAATTGACCCCGTCCCTTCAACCTGTTTGGAACAAGCACGTTGTTGAAAAAATGGCAATACGTTCAATGTCCAGATGGCTATGTCATTATCGGAATAGGTACGACTAAAATTTCCTAGACCTATACAGGATCATCGTCCTTGACATAAGTATGGATTTCCAATTACCTCGTGAATATCAACCACACACTTGGTTGACGTTTCTCCACAGCAGTTGTGGCAATGTAGGCACCTTACATTCAGTCATACCATATTTATTTATTACCAATGTAAATAGTGACCATGTGGCACATGTATGACTTGGGAGAGTATCGTTTTCCATAACTTGTATAGTTTTAGAGCTGAAATATAATTCCACTCTTTCGCTTTACTTAAAAAATATATTGGTGTCGAAGACCTTTTTCATATCTGCAGCTGAGTAGTTGCATCATGAGCTGGCCAGTTAGTATAATGTCAGTAGGACACAACAGTTGGTCTCCAGTCTAGTAGATCATACGGTTCCTTGTAGAAAGCATGATCAAGATAACTGAAAAATCGGAGAACTGCTGAAACCACGACTGGGGTACGCAAAGTAGCCTATAGGCTAAATTCGAATCTAATTTGTAGAAAATGACAATGTACCTTACATCTTCAGCTTACGTAGATGAATTGAAAGTCATTATATTGTTCGATTACAATAAACTTGAAGACAGTAGAGCACAGACAACAGAGTTTTGTTGATATTGGTTACAACCGTCACGTGCAAATCGAAAATGGGGGTTCATTGGTCCTTACCATGCTGGCGTGTAAATCAATAGGTTTCATAAAAAGGCGGATATTTAATGCATTCTGGCGTAGCCATCATGATGTTATGATGAATATACAAAGCCTGATGATTTACTGATCCAAGGCGTTAAGATCAGCTCGTATCAATACCGTCTTAAAAAAATCTCGATCCGAAGATAGGTGTTGTGTCTATAAAAGTAAAAACTCGTACGCACACAAAAAAAACAAATGCAGATGGCTAGCTTGAACCCTTACATAACATTATTGGTTTTTAGAGATGAAACCCGTAATATGTAGCATGGTATAAGAAGACATATTAGAGATCTCACCCTCGTTACTAGCGGTTGTAAACAATGAACATAGTTGGCTCTTGCCTTTTCACATCGCTCGGCAAAAGTCGGAATATCCTTTAGTCTTTTTGCGGGGTGGCAAATGGAAATGAAGACCGAAAGACACGGTTTGCACAGTTTCAATATGGGTTTGTGATATTGGAATCATACATATAACAGAAGCAACTGAAGCGTTTACAAACAGATAATTTAATAACAGGAGAGTAGCAGATCCTTCAAGGGCCAAGTTAGTAGGCATAAATAACATTTTTTTCATGAACACAAACACAATTTTGTCAGCCTTTATAGAATTTACAATACCCGCTGTAGATGTGACCCCTGCCCAGATGCCCTGAAATTGAAAATAAAAATTTTCATTGGTCTGGCCAATAGTATAAGAAACATTCAATTCGGCCCTCGCTCCTTGCTCTTTCCTTCTTTTTGGCCTGAAAGTAATCCACTCCTCATCTCTTGATCAAACATGTCTGCCGATAACAAGACCAACAAGTTCCTTATGGTAAGTAGAGACAACTACAATTAACATCGAGAGTGGCCTAGGAGTCACTTCTTTACTTTCTGTTCTGATGTCGCCCATTTGCTAATTCTGCTTCCATAACTTTTTTTCTATTCTATCAGGACTTCATGGCTGGTGGTGTCTCCGCCGCTGTCTCCAAGACTGCTGCCGCTCCCATCGAGCGTGTCAAGCTTCTCGTCCAGAACCAGGACGAGATGATCAAGCAAGGTCGTCTTTCCCACCCTTACAAGGGTATCGGTGATTGCTTCAGCCGTACCATCAAGGACGAGGGTATGTACTCCATGTGGAGAGGTAACTTGGCCAACGTCATCCGTTACTTCCCTACCCAGGCCTTGAACTTTGCCTTCAAGGATAAGTTCAAGCGCATGTTCAACAAGGACAAGAACAGAGATGGTTACTGGCAATGGTTCGCCGGTAACTTGGCCTCCGGTGGTGCCGCTGGTGCTTCCTCCCTTTTCTTCGTCTACTCCCTTGATTACGCTCGTACTCGTCTTGCTAACGACTCCAAGTCTGCCAAGAAGGGTGGTGAGCGTCAATTCAACGGTCTCGTCGATGTCTACCGCAAGACCCTCGCTTCCGATGGTGTTGCCGGTCTCTACCGTGGTTTCAACATCTCTTGTGTTGGTATCATTGTCTACCGTGGTCTCTACTTCGGTATGTACGATTCCCTCAAGCCCGCTCTTCCCGCTCAGTACAAGGATAACTTCTTGGTTAACTTCGCTCTTGGTTGGGCTGTTACCACTGGTGCTGGTCTTGGTAAGTTTACTTTTCGCAAAAATTTGCGCGTCTTTTTGAAACACCGCCCTGTGCTTCTTAGTGGCTTGGCTGACGTTTTGTCCTTTTTTAGCTTCCTACCCCATTGACACTGTCCGTCGTCGTATGATGATGACTTCCGGTGCCGCCGTCAAGTACGACTCCTCCCTCCACTGCTTCCGTGAGGTCGTCAAGAACGAGGGTTACAAGTCTCTCTTCAAGGGTGCTGGTGCTAACATTCTCCGTGCCATCGCTGGTGCTGGTGTCCTTTCTGGGTACGTATATAGTTAACAATGGGAAGGTTACGATTCATTCAACCCATACTAATTTTGATTTTTTTCTTCAATAGATACGATCAGCTCCAGATCCTCATGTTCGGAACCAAGTACTAAATTATCTAGTACTATATTGATGGAGAGGTACATGATCATATTGTGGGCGGCTATAGAGTCCATATCTTTCCTTCAATACATTTTTACCGTACATTTTCGCTCGTTGTATAATTTGTTAGACACCCCCCCTTCAAAAGCCCCAAAAATATTATATTTTGTCACAAAGGAAACAAACGCTATTGTGCGTATGGTCTGATCTGCTTATCAATGTGTGTGTATGTCTGCGTGCAAAATTGGATTTAGAGTTGTCGGGAAGTCACCTGAATTTGCTCTCCTCTTTCTTTGCCCCGTTACAAAATGCCTCAGAAGGAAGAGCCACACCATGTCATTGTTCGGTTACCTTTTCAGCGACCTGAAGACTTTGAAGAACCTCCTTTGGTATGTGTTTCTCCGTTGCTGCAATCAACCTTGAATCGCAAGTGGTAATCTTCTTGTACAGATAGTATGGACAGAAGAAATGGAGCATAGGCTTTGGCAATATACTAGTCAAAAGAACACCGATTGTAAGTCAAAGGTGTTGCTCATTGAACCTCCCCGCCTTCACCATTAACAGTTCAAAACAGGGAATTCGATAGCGAGGGAATTGCAAGTACCCACGCAAATTCTAATTCGACATGCTGCCTTTCTTTACGAAACTCAGCTCCGAGGTATCCAGCAGCAGCTACGGATGGGCGAAATGGGCAAAGGCAAAGCATCGGACTCAGCAAGTGCCAGTGGCCGATCATCACGAGCTAGTCGGCCTTCTAGTGCTATGCATGGTAGGTTTCTATTTTACGGTCTACTTCTGAAAGAGTATACGCGGGCTTATCATTTGCAACAGCACACTCCGATATAGGAAATCGGCCTATATCAACTGGAAATGCAACGTCTCCGATCGTAGACAATATCTCAGGTAATATAGCAAACTCATTGTCTTTTCCAAGCAAAAATGAATATCCTTCTAATCGATGTCAAGTAGACTCTTTGTACCTGTCAACTGTTTCAGCTGCCAGTCACCAGCGATCATTTGGGTCACCAGGTCGACCGTATATGACTCGCCAAACATCTCAAGATAAGTCAAGCAACTCTGAACCAATGGTTCAGACGGCCTCACCGTTACCACCACTTGAGTCTTCCTTTCACAACATGAAACGATCGAGAATGGCTGAAAATGAGATGACAAATTCACAGCTCGAAGATGAAGCCAGCACCAAAACTTCGTCAGCAAGTGGCTCTGGTGTGTTGCAGAGATCAGTGCCATTGGATGCTTGGGATAGGCAGGAATTAACTGGCGGTGGGGCATCAGAGTTTGCACCTGACGAAGAAGACAGCAGCCAAGAAAATGACGATTATGACAACAACGATAATGATAAAAATGATAACTTTGAAGAGCGATTCCATGAGCTATATGTTGATGAAGAAGATGCACCAGCGTTCCTTCCATCATCTTCAAGATCTCCTAGAGGCCACTCGAATAGTATCATGTCCCTACTCAAGAGTGTGGTTATCGACAAGCAAAGCCCATTTCGCCATGAGCCTAGCAGTTCGTCATTACCTACATCTCCAGATATGCGGCAGCAACAACCTCCTTCTGCACAACAACTTAGATCTCCACTAAGACATGAAAGAATGCATCAACTTTCGACGGCAGAGGAATTTACTACCGAAGGAACAAATAGCGTGGGCTCCTCATTCAGTGATGTTTCAGGTAAGCATGCGAGTATGGGGGACGGGGTAGATAGTCATGGCGATCGTTCTAAAAGATCATATCAAACAGACTCGTCTGTCACTCAATCAGCCTTGGAAGATGCATATATGTCCAAATTCAATGGATCAAAAATGTTTGTATATTTTAAAACTTTGAGGCAGACACAGCCATGATGATGTAGCTTACTAACATAAACATCCTTGTATAGGTCAACGCTCACCTTGTCCAAGAAGTATTGATGTGTGTCTCTAGATCTTTAAATTGTAAATAGTATTGGCCCGTGGGATAGGTCCTTCTGAAGTATCTTACTCTAACAGGTGTAATAATGCGTGAGTAATAAATTATTTGCATTGATTCCTTGATAATGGAAATTGTTCTATGCGGATGGATGCCATCTTGCGTCCTCTGGTAATAAGTCTTTGAAAACCATGGCCATGCTATATGATTGATGTAGCACGATGCATAGCTAAAACAATGAAAATTCCAATTTCTAATAGTTCACTGCAATTCAGATACCCACAATAGCCAGGCTGCAGATGTGAACAATACATTTTCCAAAATGTGATAGGTTTTAACAACCGATGTTACGTGAATTTTTGTGAGTAAAAGTAAATCTTCTCAACTCTTACGTCACCGAATTCGCATTCGCCGCGCAAGCTAGACGTTAAGCACATTTAGATTGCGCGTCACTTTGCGAAAGGACCTTACCGAACAACTTTCTCTTCGAAACATGGTGAGTCTAGACGCAGTACCCCCCAACCATGTGGGCTTTGACATTTCAATCGAAGACCATGTTGAACTCGGTTTGAACGGTGCAAGAAAGCGCGCCCGAGATTACTTGAACTTCCTTCACTGACCAGCTTTGCATGTCTTAGTTTCGCAATCAATATGACAACGACGTTTCCACATGGTCGCCACAAGGTCGTATTCATCAGCTAGAATATGCACTTGAAGCTGTCAAGCAGGGCTCAGCAGCTGTTGGTCTTCGTAGCAAGGACTATGCTGTTCTTCTTGTCCTCAAGGTACTTGCTCTCTTCAAGTCACACACAGTGCGTACCTCGCAATGCTAATCACAAGATTCTATTGTATAGCGCTCATCCGGCGAACTCGCATCATATCAAAAGAAACTGATCAAGGTCGATGACCATATGGGAATCGCTATTGCTGGCTTGACTTCTGACGCTCGCGATCTTAGGTATATATTCAGGAACAACAGTCGTAGGATGGTCCCAGCAAAAGCATCAAAAATGTTAATTTAGACTCATTTCACAGTAATTTCATGCGAACAGAGGCTATGAGATCAAAAATGCTGTTTGATCAGCCACTTCCAGTAGGACGAATCGTTTCAGCAATTGGTGAAAGTAAGTTATTCTTTCAATACAATCGCGTCCCGCTTTTCGTCACTCTAACCATTCCCGATCCATTAAACATCAGAGGCACAAAAAAGAACTGTCATGTATGGTGAAAGACCATTTGGAGTTGGTCTTCTTGTTATTGGATATGATGTAAGCATTTCGTGTATCGCTTTACCTCTCACATTTCATCAACTCATACATAATCATTTGTTAGGAAACGGGTCCTCATTTGTATGAATGCTCACCATCAGGGAATAACCTTGAATACTACGCCATGTCAATTGGAGCACGATCACAATCTGCAAAAACATATCTTGAAAGTAAATTTGCCGAGTTTGACAGTGGTAAGCCTAATTTACGCTAATGACATCCTGGGAATTCTCACTCTATGTGCTGACTTTTGTGCTCCTCATTATAGCATCGTTAGAGGATCTTGTGAAGCATGGTTTGCAAGCTCTGCGCGACACATTGCAGCAAGATAGTGAGTTGACGACAGAGAATACGTCAATAGGCATTGTTGGCGTGGATCGAGAGTTCGAGATCATCGAAGGAGAGGACTTGAAGAGATACCTTGATCTGATCGGTGATACTGGTAGACCAAGACGCGGACAAGGTACTGCAACCTCCGCTGCTGATGCACAGTTGACCGAAGATATTGCGCCTATGGATACCGATTCTGTATAAATGGAAGAGACAGACTACTTGTATACACGTCCTACCCACAATAAATTGAAAAGATGTTTCGATTAAATGAAGGTTGCATCAGCTGCGAAGAATATTCATTTATTACAGTTGCCAGGTGATGGTGTAGATAAAGTAATGTTACGTACAAATTTTAACCTTGCAATCCTATGCCTCTTGTCAATGAGGACAGCTCAGTGCATATGCGTGTTTTCTGAATATCAATCACGGCATCCGCGAAGCCATAAAGACTGAATTAGATAGTATTTGTCAATAGCGCATGTTTTGATTCGTAAACGCCGTTTCTAAAACCATTGTAACGGCGGGTTCGACGGATCTCCAATTTCAGAATATCACGCGAATGATACCAACAGAGTATTCTATATGATAGGCTAGTTATAGCCAGTTGTCAATAGTATTGAAGTCGCGTAAACGCGCCTTGGTACATAGTGACCATTGCAAATGCTTTATTTTAATGTGGACTTCTCATATTTTTGATGAACGAGATATTGAACGATCGAGTGATTGTTTTTTGTGAAGTTTGTTTGAGTTTTACTATGAGAAACCTTCGGCATGGGATGGCTTAGTACGTGTTAGGCGAACTCGGCGCTTCAATTGGATATACTAAGTCCTCAAGAACTTGCTCAAGCATTTATTAACAGTTTTGACGGAAGCTGTCTGCTTGAAAATGGTTGACTTGTTTGAGAAAGCGGTCACCCATGACCTTTTGACGATAGGCCCAATTTGCTACACTTGGTTCGAAGCGACAAACGGCTAGGGGTATGATCAATTCTTTTTGCCTGCCAGCTTTTGAAACATGATAGTGTCAACGCTCAAGTAGAATGCTTGCCCGGAAGATTCCGCTCCAACATTGTAGAGTACATCAAGAAGGAGCAAATAACACCAAACTGCTCTTTTAACACAGGCTGAAATTGAGCTTTTAATGCAAGAATGACGGCCCTCTGTTTGATTGAACAAGTGATCGTTAAGCATGCTTATTTCTCGCATAGTTATCACCTATAAACTATTACAAGATTATGATTTTTGCTTGGTATCTAAAGGGACTGTCTCAAAATATTTTACCGTGGATTAGTGAAAATGGACAATCACTATGATATCTCTGATGTCGAACCCTTGGAGAGAATTAAAAAAGAAAAGATATTAGATGCTGTGATAGAGTCTAAAATAGCATGTTGGCATAAGGTTGTAATGAGCTGTAAATCCATGTTGTCATAATTGCTATAATTACTTATAGTACTATCAAAGTACTCTGGAAAAAAATGCACCTGTCTGTATTGTTTGTTAATGTTTGGTTTGTAATCACATTATCAATAGTTTATCAACAAGCGTGGTCCACCTCGTTGTGATTGTTGTATCCGTCATCTAGTAGAGGAAAACTATTTGTTGGCGCATGATGAAATAACACTTCAAACGTCAGGGAGAATACGGGGGCGAATGTTCCATGAAATCAAAACATAATACCTCACTTATCAAACTGAAGACTATCATCAAGACTTACGTGCTGTAACAAAACAAAGAAAGGCAATCCGTGCAATAGCATTGTGACAGTATACTAGCTCGTAGGCTGTAAAAATTGAAATCTGGCAAGATGGTATTACTATGATGAACACAAACGTTCTATGAAGTTACACGCGTACAATTACAAAATTTGCTTTGCATGTACTTCGCTCTCTCGCTTTAACCTACATTGTGAACCTCGATTGTTGGTGTGATGCAAGCGCGGCGAAGAAGTTGCAATCCAAGTAAACAATCCATCGCGGTGGATCATATGAGGAAGTTTGAGAATGTCAAATGGTTACCCAATTAACTTTCAAATAAAAAGAGGAAAATAACTGCATTTAATAGCATTTTTTCCATTGAAGATTGAAAGATATTCGAATCACCTCAATTTTCCTTCTACTATACTATTACGCATGCCAATCTTTTCGTCTACAATCCTGCTTCTCACAAAAAATGAAACATTTCAGTTGAATATGTGAATATGCCAAAACATCAGCTCTGTATTTGCGTCTGATTGTTTTGTAGGATAGTGATAGTAACTTTAGCTCCAGCCCCAAAAAAATGCGCGTGTTTATATTTACGAAGTGCTTCTACGATCCTTGAGATTTCTGCAAGTAATTCCTTCTTTCTCTCTTCCTAAGCAAGGAGGCTGGCAAGGTCGATCTACAATGTCCCTTACTAGAATTTGAGTAAATTAAAGAAATGGAAAGGGAAGTGCACAATGTGATTTTGGACCGAAATGTAGTACGTAGCGCATCTTGTTTGTGATAATAGGTAGGTTCCCACATGAACTTGCTTAGTTCTTATTTGGACATGGCCATGTCGATGAAGTGCTAAATATATAAAGTATTATGTTATTGATTTGCCCACCTCATTTCATAACCTACTAGGGAACCATGCCTGGAACCAAGCAGAATGGACGCCGGGCTGTACGTGCTGCCCCAGTGGCATTCCCGCCACTGTGTTTCCTGTGTTGCAGGGAACGAACAGATGCAATCATTTGTCCAAGGTGCGGCCAAAGAAGACTGTTGCGATGCAGCGTACAAAGACAGTGTATCTGTTATAATTGCGATTATTTCAAATACATTTAATTCTACATTATTCTTATCAATCGGCCACCGCTGGTAATTCTGCAACCAATGCTGGATACGTGTCACTCTGGGTTTACGTACTGTTGATAAGGATCATGAAGACTATAGCAAGATGGCTTGCTATCTTGTGAAACTTGTACTATAGAGTTTTTTTCGTCTAAGAAATTTAGAACCTTTTGACGCTCTCAAAAAAGAAAAAATAAAAGTAACACAGTAACAAAAAAAAATTTTTAATTTTTTTTTCACTCGTGCATGTTTGATTTGCAGTTCTGAAGTGTCACCGTCTTTGAAGCATGATTGATGGTGATAAATTAAGCTTTCAAAAGTGATCATACCCATAAAAGCTGTGGATCAGTGATTCACGACCCGTCAATGTACCTTTTTTTGAGCGATTTACCGCGATACTCATGTTCATAATATCGATCCATTCCTTTTATCGTGTGGCAAATGTGGGATTATAGGGGCATGTGGATGATTGCTACAGTTTTCTCTCCCTGCCCTTCCCTTTATCAGTGAGTGTAATTATGGAGGCTATCAATTAATGTACAGGCTGTCTGTATTCACAGCTTGTGCGATAATTATACATGTCATATTAATGTCAACATCCCAGTGGTAAATGAAGATATGCCCAGCCATACCACAATTTATGCAGAGAGGTACGTACCACCCACTTCTCCCTATTTTGGATCTTCTTGAGTTCCAAATCTAATTTGCAAAGGTCGGCACACCTAATTCTGCAATCAACTAAGAGTACATATCATCTTAGCTGCAAGGAGCTATTTCCTTGCATAGGAGAAAGCCGTATCCTTAACAAGCAAACTTTGTGCATGCTTAGAGGCACCAATCTGGAGAGCACCGTTCAATGGGGAAAAGACCACTCTTAGTCGCGACATTAAGTCTTTCATGGAACTTTTAATTTGGTAAACTATCACGTTCCACAGCCCATAACCCACGAACGTTGCCGCTGACACTTGCGGTAGCATAGCTAAGCATATCTTGAAACCTCACAGCGCGTCCGTCCCTCGCAGATACATACAAAGGTATTAGTAAACATTGGTCAATGATGAGGCATCGATGATAGAATGTCGGTGGTCATCAAAGTGCTTAATCAACATCGTGCAATCCACATGGTCGCTGTAATTGGACGGGAAATATTCCCAGCGACCAAAACTGTGTGTATTACTGTCAATCTAAGAGCCTTACATAGTCATGGTTAGCAGTACAGGCCACCATGACACCATATGATTTTTTAATTGGTTATAGATTCTTTGCAAATGATAAATTGAGGATATAGTGTTGCGCAGTAATATACATGTCTGTTTATCCTTAGCGGGGCACTTTGAAAGTCTTTGACAGCATTTGTTACATAGCTGGATGAAGGAACGGAGAAGGCTATTGCTCTATCGCTTACATATGACTATAGGATCTCACGTCAGTATTTGATAAATCTTCTTCACGTATGCATTTAACTCTGGAAAAATTGAAGTTCATATCTTTATAAATACTCGATCTTCTATAACTCAATGTACGTCAGCTAATTGGGTATTAGATTGTCTTGTTGTCCTCTTATCCTTCCAGTTCATATGGAAGACGCGCGATTACTGTGCGATGTAAAAGTGTTACTCAGACCAGAAGCAGAATGTAGAATGGGCCGGGTTTAGTGGTTAGCTTCTTGCTGCCATTGATCACAAAAGATGTTCTATTGAAGATGTAAATTCTAGCAGTCTTTTACATATTTTCTGCTCTCACATATGAAAGCGTCCTCATCGGCTAATTCTGGGCCATCAATTTTTTTTTATCCATGGTGGAGAAATTCCATAAGAAAACAACAGAATATGAACAACCTTTGGTGATGCACCTGTGGTGACTGTCCGTGTAACGGAGGTATCAGCTCATACTTGTGTGTCCAAAAGCTAAAAATACGCGTCTACAGCCTCATAAAGTTAAAAGAAACGATTTTAAAAAAAAAGGTTGTACACCCTGCCAATTTCCACGGACGAATTGTGGCGAGAGTATATAGCTACTTCTACAGAGTTACTGACATCTGAAGGATAACCGTTACAATCAGTTAAATACCTGACGATCACGAGACCTCCAATACAAACAAATAATAAGACTTTTGAGTTCAAGTAGCGAGTAACTCTCAAAAATTGATGAGCTTTCAGGTATGATCGGCAAAAATTACAAGTAAACAACTTGCATAAAAACCTTTGAGAAAGCAACACTTTCGGGCTTAACGCTATAAAAAGGACTGATCTGTAGAAAGAATTCTAGAAACCCGCTTGAATGATATCCCGAGATAACCATGGCATGCTGAACATTTAGTGATAAGGCATCGTTTTCAACTGCTAATCATCACACCCTTGCTCCAAGTCAATTGTTCTATCATCAGCTACCATTACCAACCAAGCACCAAAGGATAATATGAGAGGTTTGTAGCGAACTTTGATTCTATTATAGTTGGCTCCATTTCGCAATGAAGATGAAGTTATCAGGTCCATGCGTGTTGAGAGAGAGAAAAGAGGATAGGATGGGAAAAATGTACAAAAGTCGAGTGAAAAAAAGAGGAAAAAGGTTGGAAAGCCATTTTGGAGAATACATGTCAATAGTGTTTTTTTTTGGTTTACATCTAGAAAGCAAGCCTTTCAAATTTTTGATCTTTTCTTTTCTTTTCTTGCAGGAATGTGAATGTTTTTGGGAATTGCTTAAGCCTTGTTACCGAGCATCTTGACCAAGTGGTCGGTGGAGTAGGACTTTGGTCGCTCCAAGGGCATACCGAGGGCACGATCCCAGCAGAGTTGGGAAAGGACACCAAGGGCGCGGGAGACACCGAAGAGGACGGTGTAGTAGTCTTGCTCAACAAGACCGTAGTATTGGAGAAGGACACCGGAGTGGGCATCGACGTTGGGCCATGGGTTCTTGGTCTTTCCGTGCTCAGTCAAGACACCGGGCTAAAAGGAGGTTAATGGATAATTTTTTTAGTATGGGTTGAAGGGTGACGACACAAAAGATAAACAATCGACGGTTGTGCTTAATTTGGAAGCCCGCTACTTACCACAATGTTGTACAACTTGCTGACAAGACCGAAGAGAGGGTCGTTGGGCAAATGCTTAAGAGCGAACTCGCGCTGAGCCATGTAACGGGGATCAGTCTTACGGAGGACAGCGTGACCGAAACCGGGCACGACTTGACCACCCTTGAGGGTAGCCCAGACGTAGTCCTTGACGGTTTGCTCATCAGCGTTGATACCGATTTGGTCCTTCATCTTAAGGGTCCATCTCAAGACTTCCTGGTTAGCGAGACCGTGAAGGGGACCGGCAAGACCGTTAAGACCGGCAGCGAGAGAGAGGTAAGGATCAGAGAGGGCAGAGCCAACCAAGTGAGTGCTGCAGGATAGAGAAAAAAAAATTGATGAGTAAATTGCGGCAACGAAAATTTTTGGGATACCCCCAAAAATTGTCAATAACCCGGCAACCCGGCCAATCCCTGCAATTACCCGACAAATGAAAACAAAAAAACTTACGTGTGGGCAGAGACGTTACCACCTTCGTGATCAGAGTGGATGGTGAGGTAAAGACGCATCAATTCAACAAAGTCCTTGTTCTCAGAGAAACCGAGCAACTTGGACAAGTTATGACCGTAATCCTTGTCCATATCGATGGCGGGAAGCTTGCCATCCTTGTAGACGTTGCGGTAGATACGACCAGCAATGTTGGGGAGCTTGGCAATCAAGTCCATGGAATCCTCGAAAGTGGGGTTCCAGTAGTCCTTCTTGTGGATACCTTGATGGTAAGCCTTGGCGAACTGAGATTCGTGTTGAAGAGCATTGACGGCCAAGGAGAATTGAGACATAGGGTGGAGAGACTTGGGGCAACGGTCGATGATTTCCTCAACGAACTCGGGGATATCAGAGCGGGCAGCCCACTCGGCAGAGAGCTCCTTGACTTGTTCCTTGGTGGGGACTTCACCAGTGACCAAAAGCCAGAAAAGAGATTCGGGAAGGGGCTCTTCACCACCATCAGCGGCAGGCAATTCCTTTTGGCAGTCAGGGATGGTCTTGCCACGGAAACGGATACCCTCCTCAGCATCAAGAACGGAACCTTCCCAGATGAGACCCTTGATACCACGCATACCACCGTAAGCCATGTCGACGGTGACTTCACCAAGGACATCGTTACCGTGCTTGGACTTGAAGGCCTTGACTTGCTCCTGCTTCTCAGGGATGAGCTCGGCGAAACGTTCCTTCAAAGACTGTTGATGAAGAGCGAGTTAGTTCCAAAAATGTTGCGATTTCTTCAAGTATGAACGGGGGACAGGCGAGTATGCTATGTTGCGTAACTGCCCGTAAACAAAAGGACAACAGTATCTTACCTTAACCTTGGAGGAGTAAGCACGGGCACCGATAGCAGTGGCGGGGGCGATGTTGAAGCGAGCAGCCTTTGCAACGCTCGACAAGCGAATAGAACGAAGGGCAGACATGTGTGCAAGAAAAGGAGGTTGAAGAAGCGAAAAGAAGCTATGATGCTATGTCTCATTTATATACGAAAATTTTATAAACAACAATTGCCTTACAAAAATAATTTTTTAAAACGCCGCTATGAGGGTCTCATTTTGGAACCAAGGAAAGTGACCTTGAACCTCAGCTTATCTTTTGATAAGAGATCGTAGGAAACCGTTTGATTCCTTCACCCAAAAGATGCAAAACCAGAGCCAAACTTCTTCGCCCGCCTCTTCCCCAGTCACTTTCTCTTTGTGGGGGGTTTTCTGTTCACTTTATTACCCAATTGCATTTTCCCCTTTGTCATGCTCACATGCTTTACAGAAAGGTGAAGTAATAGAAAAGATAAAATATCTACGGATTCCTGATTACCAAACGTTATTTGTGTGCTACGGTTGCCCGTCCCGGCTGGCTCTAAACACACGTGCAAGTTTTTACAGTTCCAATGTGTGTGGGGGCTCAAAGCGGTAATTGATTTGGCGGGGCTAATTGACCCATGATGTCAAAAGGCCGCTCGCAGTCGAAGCCAGCGGCTGGCTCAACGGCCCAAGCGTGGTAAAACTAGGTACCCTCTTATGGCACTTTTTCATTATAAACCTTAACGCCTATCGTTCCCAAAAGAAGCTCAAACAAACGAACATAGTCATGAAGAATGTATATTGAAGAATTTGGTGTGTTATGAAAAAGGTACAGAATCCATTTGTAAAAATAATAAGCTGAACACAAACCGACAAGAAGAAAATCACAATACTGATGACCAAAGCTATTTTATCGACCGTCACACCACCAGCACTCACTCTCCTTCCACTTTTCCCCTTTCCTCCTTGGTCGAATCCACTCTCGCTACTAGCCATACGAATGGTGACTCCTTCGACTCCTCAGCTTACTTTAAACAAAAAACTTCCATCATGTAGTTCTGACCACCAGGCCTTCTTATTGATTTCCTTTCTCTTTTTTTTTTTTTCTACGCCGTTTAAAAAAAAAAGCGTCCCATTTGCATTGTAATTATACTGTGCTTGGTTTTATGAAATCCTTTTTTCTAGCTTGCTGGGCGGCCTGTTTATTGGGATTGGTAGTGGCGGGTGGCCCGTTGCTTGGAGGTCTACTGGGAGGAGAAAGTACTGGAAGTCACGTACCTGCAACATCGTCAACGCCGTTGTCCACAGCGGCGCCAGCAACAGGATCACTTACAGGGTCCACAGGGTCATCCATTCCAAGCTCTGTTGCGTTGCCACATCCAAGTAACAGACCAATCAAGCCTGGTGATGATTTGCCAAGTAGACTACCGGATGTTATTGTGACAAGGTAGGATAGTTAATATGAGTAAATGCGTGTCCAATGTGACTGACACAGCTATCATTCGTAGTTATGTGGTGGATACGCCAACAAATGCACCTAACACAAGTCAAAAGGCGGAGAGTACGGACGTTAGTGCTGATGACGGGCCACAGCACTTGATCACAGCTGCCATTGTGATATCTTGTGTTGTAGCCGTGACCATGATAGCCATTTTCATATTTCGACGCATTAAACTAAAGGTATGGTTTGGAATAGTAGTCAGGCACACATTCGGAACACCGTTGAACTTACTGTCGGAGTATCTTATTTTTGGGGGGATCGGAACAGCCGTCACATAGCTTTAAGCAAAAACTGTCGAGCCGACCTGCAAGTTTTGTGTCGCCCATTCAACACCATGATGCCGTATTTCTCCGCGAACTGCAACATGTTTAAAAAAATGATGTTCAATCACTGTAGCTAATATATACGAAGTTGTATCCCTACGTAATAGATGGTCCACTTTCGAATGGCAAGAAAGTAAACCTGCGTATCATAATTCTGTCATGCACCTAAATAATTCATTATAAAAACACCCACTTTTTTTTGTTCGTTATCTAGACTGTAAACATGGAAGGTCCCAGTCAAATGATATTTTGAATCGGAGTGGTCTGATGACGCTAGGTAATATGACAGTTCTGTAAGAGACATGCTGTGTTTTACAATAACGACAATAATGTAGACCCTGCGAACTTCACTGTGTCAACTTACTTGGCCATGTTTGTTAACTATGGTATGATAATGTCGATGAAACCACACGTACATAATGTGGGGTACCAATTGATTCTTGTACCATGAAACCTACTAATTGGTTTTTCCAGATCATTGTCCTAAGCGAGGTGTTGAATGATTATCCGATGAATTAACCAATATTTTGGGAGGACGTTTTCGTCTTTGGACCAATTGGGTAATTGTATAGACTGCATTAGAGACATGTGTGATTTATGACATAAAAAGTCATATTGTCTGATACCAAAGAGTATTGTGACAGATATGAGACATCTGGTGCATCACGGCGTTCCATCACCACACGTTGCGAGAAGCATTCGCTGACAGCGGGGCGTTTATACTGCATGTGTCGCCTATACTTGAATTACAACACATGCTGGTATGTTCTTGTTGTGAGACGCCTATTATTCGATGTTCTGAGAAGAGCAGATCTTGTAGACAGTTGTTGCTATGTAGAGTCAATGATGCTTGTACCAAGGTGTCATCATTGTACTGCATCATAGCACCGTAGAAGTACTCTTGCAGCTTTCTGGCTCGAGCAGAGATATACCAAAGCATTATGCAACAAGTCTATGCAATAAAGCCCACATGTCGAGATCAAACACACTTTACAACTTGTAAGAGGCAGTCCCACTTTTAGCGCGTATAGATCCATGGCGGGAGGGCCAGACACTCTAACGATCCATTGTTTACGGTCAATATTCCAGCTTCATTCACTCTCTTTACCACAAAATACAGGCTGCTACAATTTGATGTGTATATCATTTTTAATTATTCATTTTATTTGCACAAGTTTTAGTCGCAAGTAGGAATTTAAGCAATAAGCTCAACAACTAAAAAAAAAAAATAGAGATAGCCAAATTTAGTACACACTTAGGTTGGAGGCCTATCAAATATTCAGCATAACACTTACCACCACCAGCAGCCTTGATCTTCTCCTCAGCACGACGAGAGACGAACTTGGTGCGGACAATGACGGGTTGCTCGGGCAAGCGACCCTTGGCAAGAACCTTGTGGAAACCGTGTTGAAGGGCATCGATGACGGCGACCTTCTCGGTGTTCTTGTACTTGTTGCGGACTTCCTCACCAACCAAGGTCCAGATCTTGTCAAGGTTGACAATAGGACGGTGGAACTGGTTATGGGTCTTGTGGAAGTATCTCATACCGACCTTACCGAAGTAACCAGGATGGTACTTGTCCATGTTAATACGGTGATGATGTTGACCACCAGCAAGACCACGACCACCAGGATGCTTTCTGTGCTTGCCTGAAAAATGAGGATGGGTGTTAGGGATGAATTATTATTATTTTTTTAGAAAAAAAAATTCACAGAAGGATCGACGGAATTATGATCCGGCCCTGTGAACCCATTAATCTACAAATTAAAATATAATGCTCACCAACACGACCGTGACCAGCTGAAACGTGTCCACGCTTCTTTCTGTTGTGGTGAAGTCTAGTGGGCTAAAAGTCGAATCATAAAGGGAATAAACATGTCAGTCTAATTGAATGAAGAATTTTGCGCATTGTCGCAAAATGTAGAATCAAAAGTCGCATTCCAGTTCATGATCCATCATTTTCCAGGGTTGATTGATTGATCGATCGTCGTATGTGTCGCTGGTGTGATGGATGCATGGATGGATGGATTGATATAGGATACGCACCATGACTACGAATAAGAGAAGGAGTAACCAGATGGCCGCTGTGAATTGGACTATTGTACTGCTAGACTTTTTTTACGCTCCGCCGCCCGCTTGAAATTTTCGAAACACAAAGGAACACAGCCAATTTCCACCATACCTCTCTACTGGGAACCTTGCTTTTCTTTTTCATATTTTTTTTTTTAATACTTAAAAAAAACTTGTTCTATCTCTTACATTTTGTTATCAAAAGCAGAAACATATTAGAATAGTGAACAGACATAAATAGCCAGGAGAGCATAAGAAATAAAGTATATAGTACAGGGCAGCTCATGGCGACAATTAGGTCGTCTTAAATGCGTATTGCTGGACTTTCAAGGGGGAGGGGGTCTTCTAGTAAAAGAAGTTGGTAATAAAACAGCTGTTTATGGATTGTTCCTTTTTTTCCCTTATTTCTTAAGAACGAGAGGCTTTGGCGGGGGATTTTACATACGGCGAGTTGCCTGGTATGGCAGGTAGACTTGTGAATGGAGGTGGAGTAGGTGGGGGAACTTGTCTGAAAGAATTTGATCGACTGACTGGAGGACTGCGTGAGGTCGGTGTGGGTGGCAAAATACTAGTTGGCGGAGGAAGGGGTGGGGGCATCATCTTATATCGAGTCGCTGACCTAAGATCAGAAGGAACTGGCGGGGGAGGTCGATTAGTGTATTCCGGTGCGGGTGGCGGAGGTTGGACAAGATGCTGCTGCTGTTGTTGTTGTTGCGAATGACGGTTGGCTGACATGTCAAGACTGGACAACGAATCCGACAATGTGCTAGCGGCATCATCATCGTCGCGTTTCCCGGTTTTTATCCACTTGACTGTACCCTTCAGGTCGTTTAACCACACTTTTGTATCGTCCGGACCATCGGCTTGAACATACCAACTGCGTTCTTGTCCCGGTTTTCGGATTTCAATGCAATATAGCTTGTTGCCAAATTCATTGGTGACGAAGACGATGGTATCTTTGGACAATTCCATAAAGTTTCGCCAAACCTGGTTGGGGTTATCGTCTTTGTAGATAAACAGCATGGAATCCACCAGAACGAAATAGCGCTTTTTCCATTGCTTAGAGAACCCAAAACTTGCAGGGATGTGGTTATTAAGCCAGCCAACTCGCGTGGCATATGACTTGACTACACCTAAGGGGACTTGTCCGTTCTTTGCAGGATGAAACTTTGACTGTTCTACTGCATCGTAAGGTCGTCGATCGTCATCGGATGAAGAAGTAGTGTGTGATCGTCCTGACATGGAAGACCTGGACATTTTTCTTGATGGTATGAAGACGATGGAAGTGCCTATTTATAAAGGGAGAGGATCAGCAGCCTTTTAGAGATAAACAATCTAAAAGTAAGGAGGTTTTTCGGTGATGTGTAGAAAAAAGAAGAGTGCTTGTGAGAGTGAGAAGGGAAAAAAAAAAAAAAAGAAGAAAACCGTGGCAGAATGATCCGGGATCTGACTCTTGTGCCTGCAAATCCTGGCCAATGCCAGCCACATAACATTATTTCACTGACCGTTTCGGACCTCTAACGAAGGTTGCATCGTTCCCATCAAGACGCGATGAATCTACTACTAGTCTTTGATAATGTTGCATGATGCCTCAACGTTTTGAAATGCATTCAAAGATGGGGAATCATAAAGGAACGGAATATCACAGAAAGTTTAAACATCCAATTTCTGTCGCTTTTAAAAACTTTCTCCTTTTTCTCACTTTCTCCACTTTGTACGACGAGGTTTCCCCTCACGCTTGGACCTTACTAAGCGCACGAAAGATCAAACAATTTGGAAGAAATGGCATGCTTTATTTCCTATTTCGCTTTGTCCGCGGTCCCACCATACTTGCGGCACCACTGATTGCAAACTCACTGGCTTGATCGTATTTTCGTTTTGTGCGATTATTAGATGTGTTCATTCCAGGTAGTCGGTCATTCTTTTGTTGTCGCTTTTTCTGCGTTTTCGAATTGGTTTCGTTCATGTCAGACGGCGCTTCCCGCATGGCAAAGCTCTTGGCGTAATGCCCCAGATGAAGCTTCTTGATATGGAAGATGTGCTTCTCGGCGGCTGAATGGGTTGTGTATGCACGCACACTAGACCAATAGGATTTTCTCGCCAAATTCATTCGCTGTGAGCGGGGGGGGGGGGTCACGTTAAAAAAAATTAAATTGATGTTTTTTTTCCATGTTTCAATTTTGTTTATCGATACTTACTTCGGAGCTGCTAAGAACACATTGCTCAAGCATATTTTGAAGTTCTTGGGCAGGCGTTTGGTAATCCTGACTATTCGAATGTACAGTCAGATGGCCAAGGACTGTTTCCACGGGAACGATGGATGCATGGAGGTCTTGTGCCTTCAGAATATCCAGGTACTCCATTTCACTGGGAAGGAGAAAAAGATTGGCCTCGCCAGCTTTACCTAATCTTGCAGTTCTTCCCACACGATGGACATAATCCTTGAGATCAGAAGGAGCGTCGTATTGTATAATACGATTTACGTCGGGCAAATCAAGTCCACGGGCGGCAACGTCAGTACACAGTAATACTCCACTCTGTGCTTGCCCGAATTCTTGGTAAGTTTGGGACCGAATAGCTTGACCAAGATCACCGTGCAATCGAAAGATAGGTACATTTTCCAGTAGTTTTCCAGTACCGCTCACCCCCACCACCTCATCTTTTGCTGTTTGAGTTGGTGGCGTTATGGGCTTGCGACCAGGATACTTCTTCTTGGGCGGCTGGCCATCGAGCACTTCTCGAAGGATTTTCTGTGTTGGATCTTCGTCATCAGAATCGTCACTGTCGTTGTCGCCTTCGTTTCTGGGTTTTCCAGCGTTGATGAACAAATCGTAATGGAAATCAACCGAATCGCAGCATGAAAAAAAAACAATAACCTTATTGTTCTTGTGAGTCATGCGACCACCTTTGCGGGTAGTGTAACATGACTTTAGCATTGCCAGAAGTGTCACTAATCGCAACTTGGCGGGTGTCAGGACGCATGTTTGCTTTAATTGATTGGGCGTTGTGAATTTGGCGTCGTCGTCACGTGCGGACATGCCTTCGGTGGCCGCTGCCATACTACTGACATCGCCGTTTCCGCTGACAAAAACTGGATCCACTAAGCTCTGACCGGCAAGCTTTTGAACATCGTCTCGAAGTGTAGCAGAACAGAGAACGGTTTGTCGACGTTTGGGCCAAAACTTGTTGGTCATAGCCTGTTTGAATTTACCGGGAGTCGCTGTGCGCTCATCAATAATCTTCATGATATCTTTGATGGTTTCTTCGAATCCAAGATCAAGCAATCGATCTGCTTCATCCAAAACCAGCCATTTGAGGTTTTCGATACTGAAGCTTTTAGTAGTCTTCAGATGGTCCAAGAGTCGACCTGGCGTACTAACCAAAATGTTCACACCTTTACGAAGTCTTGCCTTTTCTGAGCTCTTCTTGTCACCTCCGATAACGATGCCAGGTACTACCCAATGGTTACGTTTCTTGCCGGGGGTCTTGCTGGGGGGTATACTGAGAATAGATGTTAACACAGTCAACACTTGCTGTGCGAGTTCTCGAGTAGGAGTGAGGATGATAGCCACTGTTCCCACGGAACGATCACCAAATGCAGTCAAGCCAGTAAGTGAGGTTGAAGCAGATATTAAGCGATTGACAATAGGGAGAAGGTATGTGAGGGTTTTTCCAGAACCAGTTTGCGCCTGTACAACGACATCAACATCTTTGCTTGGAATCTTTGCGTCCAATACCGTTCTGGATGGACCCAACAATATGGGCAGTGCGTTCTTTTGGATATTAGTTGGAGTAGTGATGGATAATTTGTTGGTCATGTGTTCTACGAGATCTGGTTCAATGCCGATACCGAGGAAGGTAGTCGTATCCGCTACGGGAGCATTACTTGGCACCACATCCCCTTTATTTACATCTTTTTCAGCCTTGTAGTTTCGCTCTATGGTTGGATTGAATGTGAATAAGGACGACATAACTTGCGCTTTGCCATGAGCAATCTTGGATGCTGTTGTATGTGCTTCGGCAGGTTTGCTACTGTCCTTGACACCGTCCTTAGTAGTAGACTTGTCGGCCTTGGTCAATCTGGTCGATCCAGCATTGTCACTTCTCTGTTGTTTTGGAAGAGCAGGTTGTCCATTGCTTCCGTCGGGGAGGATTCCTTGGTTCCTGTTGAATGACTTTGCTGCTTTCTTGGCTTTCAGACGATCTCGCCACTTTCCGCCCTTTGCTGCTGTCTTCCTATTCGTAACCGCACCGCTGTCGGAGCCGCCTCCGAAGTTGAACATTAAACCATCGTCGTCCATTCTGTAAGACAATGTAAGCACTTATGCCGCCTAATAATGAAAACCTTCAGCTCTTTTCAAAGAAAAAAAAATCACTGAGATTCAACTTTGGTATTAACAGCAGTCACAGTTCAAAGCCTGTTAGTTTTAAATTTGGTGCGGAAGGACATTCTGGTGATTTGGATACCGCTCTTTTTCCTTCTCACCATGTCCGAAGTATCCACCTTGCCACCTATCCAACAGCTCAACAACGAATCGCGAGACAACTTTCTCGCCGTTGTCAATACCCTTTTTGAGACTGCACCTCCTCTAGCTGATAAGCTGTTGGCCGCTCGCCCCTATTCTTCATACCTGCAACTTATCGAACGAGGACAAGATATCTGCCTTGGTAACGAACTTAGCGAAAGCGAAAAGTTGGAGGTCATCAACGCACATCCTCGTATTGGAGAAAGCAGCGGAAAGCTTTCAGCTATGTCATTGAAGGAACAAGGCTACAAGTCTGCTCAACAGGCAATTTCACCTGAAGACCAAGCTGTTAACGAGCGACTTGCTGTTATGAACAAGGTAAGGAACCGTCGATATTCGATGCAGAGGTGTGGACTGTATACTGACTAGAGTTCATTGCGTATTCAGAAATATGAGGATCAATACGGCTTCAAGTTCGTTGTGTTTGTTGCTGGTCGCCCACGCAAAGATATCATCCCTGTGATTGAAGAACGCATCAAGTCAAACGACAAGGCTGCTGAACTGAAGACTGGTATTGTTGACATGATGTTGATTGCTCGTGATCGTCTCAAGAAGTTGGAGGCTGTTTCACCAAAGATGTAAAGAAGAGGATACTTCTACAAACCTCATAGAACCGACACCCCTTACCGCACACAAAGAAAATAAAAAATTTAATACCTGGGGGTATAATCGCGGAGTTGAAACGGATTGGCTATATTTTTTTTTGGTTCACACACAACGGATGAACTTGGGTTACGTCAAAGAACTGGCGTAATTTTATTAAAACCTGGTAGTCCCATTGTGGAATAAGGCTGTGTTTTGATGGATAGCATTCAGGTCGTCACGATGATCGGTTGAAAGGTACCGCTCGTAGTATGGTTGGTAGTGAGACATGGGAAGCAGAACAGTATTAGAGCAGGCATGCCCCAGGTTCAAAGAAAGCATTAACTTTGAACAAAGAATCACAATGGCTCCACTGACATCAAAGAACCATTTAGTATAATGTCTGAGCGGCTTCATTCGCGTTTAATTGGACCCATAAACAAAAGTCCTTCTCGAGTGAGATCTCTAATTTTCGACACTCATGGCGAATTGGGAACTGACCGATCGATATACGCCTCACCTGATTTGAAAGACATAGATGAAAGAGTTCCCAAGCCTTCTTAATTGTCAACAGAAGGTCACTGTACCAGAATTGTTGCAGGCAGAACAGAAACTAATTGGATGCGCCAGGCAGATCGCCGCAGAGTATAAGATACTGAATAAACTCAAGGTCGTCTCAATGCATCCTTTTGATCCAACTCATTCTCGTGCTAAACCCAATCTTGTTTAGTTTTCTGGCAAGGAGTAGGGAGTGCTCATATCGTCAGAGGCACGTGAGCAAGCTAGACCTGAGACCTATGAGTGAAGGCGTTTTACTTTTCATGCGTGATAGGCGAGGATCACCAATAAAGGGAAACCGAATAAAAAAGAAGAGTGAGAAATTTGAGATCAAGTTTAGCGACTGAATTTCTTTCTTCTTCTTAAACCACCATGAGACAATTGATTACCAAAAACTTGTACAATCCTGCCATTCGAGGATTTCGGTCTATGACAAGGATTGTTCCTACTGTTGAAACCAAGGGGCATACTATCAATACTTCGCTGTGGCCAGAAGAAGAAGACTACAAGCCGTTTGGCAATGAATATTCTTCTTCTGGAACAACGTATGAGACTACAATGTCCATGTCGTGTGGAAACAAGACCGTTGATCCAGCCTTGGAAATGAAAGAGAACGAAAGCACTCTGACCACCAATCCTAATATTCTTACCTGGAGTGCGGCCAATCTAGAAATTAGTGATCTCGAAGGAGAACGTATCTTGTTCCGCACCACCAAAAGCGAAATCCTTCCTTCATTCCATAAACATCATCCTGATCGACCTGAGCCACAGGTTGGACTGTTCAAGCCCTTGCGCAAGCCCAACATCAAACGTTTGGATTAATCAAAATTTTGCATGAAAGTGAATTTTATGTGTGTCTCAAACGTTTCACCTGAATGTCTTGTAAATATTGGATCTCTCATAGGCATCATGTCATGAAGAAATCGCCATCGAAAAATAAAAAACCATGCAAAAACAAATAAAACAATGGTATATGTTTTTGGGTAAATGATCAATAGAGACATATTTATGCGTCGAGATATGAAGTGTGCATTTTGCAATGAAATTACAGTATGGCATGCCATGAAGGAACTAATGATAACGGGAATATATAGCTTAAAAAATGTGATTATGCCATGGAACTTTCATGATTTAGAGAAAGCAGATGAATGTTGTCGACGGTAGAAGTGATGGTTGAACGATTATCTTTAATCTCTTGAGAACTGAAAATGACGGGCATGGAGTTAAAGACAGGGCAAAAGTTTAATGTCGGGTTTCTGGTTTCAGCACTTACATAGTTGGACGGCACTATGCCGACAGATCCGTCGGCTTTGCGAGCCTGCCACCAGTTGCCTCGCTTATCGTGGACTTGCAAAATGTCACCTTTGGTAAATGAGAGTTCGTTCGGGTCATCAGGGTTAGCGTCGTCTAGATAGATGGGCGATATGCGTCAGTCATGGTTAAAATGCAGAAAGATGATAGGCAATCCCATTTTGCAATCTTTTTCCCTTATCTGCTAAACTGCATTAACTCTTCTCTATACGTACATGAATGTAGCGCAACAACATCGAGAGGATATTCCGCATTTGGGCTGACGACCACAGTATTCTCGCCATCGGGAACACTTTGATTGCTATTTGAAACATAAGATGTGTGCTTGATGCTTTGCTGCTGTTGCAGTGTGGTCTGGCTACCATTGCCTCGGGGAGGACTGTATGCGGATGTGGCGTAAGTGTTAGTCTGGACCATTGCAGGAGCCGCGACGGCTGCCGCCGGCTGTGCATGAAGTGTCAAGTTCTCGATAACACTGCCCAACTTTGAATTCTCTGTGCTGCCAAAAATGAAAACCCAGAGGAACTTGCCAAAAAAAAAAAAAAAGAATATCAGTAACAAATTTCAGGATGCCATGTACAAAGATCCATGAAAAACTCACCTGGACAATAGCTATAAAGATGTAGCCAGTGGTAATGGCAGCGGATGTGGACAGTTCAGTATGAAGGTATTTTGATATCTCGCCTGTACAGTATGAAAGGCTCAGTGCCAAGAAAGTCAAAACCTAGTTGATGTGGAGGTCAAGTTGATTAATGCAAAGCCCACAAACAGAGTGACTTCATATTTAGCATGCTGAGGCACTTACCACAAGGCGATATTGGGCAATGGTAGAGGTGACAATGACTGTGAAGACAAACGTCATGATCATAAATTGGTAAATAATAAACCACCATGATAAATTGAATACAAGTCCTTGAGAGATGCAAAGGCCGCAAAATGCAACAGCCCAACCAATCTACGTCCCAACATAGGATGAAAGATAGAGTAAACCTGGTTAAAACGCAATGCAAAAGGATAAGTAGTGGTATGCTTGTAGGGATACTTACCAGTAGTAACAAGGAAGAACCAAGTAAGACCGGATTAGTGGTCAGAAGTCTATGTTCGATCATTGTGAAATGAGTTGTTTCTTTTCGAAAAAAAGTGCTTTATGTATGGTTGGAGCAGAACAAAAGCCGAAAGATGTGGTGACAACAAGAGAGAAAGACGAACAAACTGGAAGGAGAGGAGTGGGATTAGAAATCTGGGTGAAATTTGGATACCATGCTTAAGCATGACATATACTAGATTGGGTACACAATTGAGCCCACGTTAATGCTGAGCCAGAGCATGTGGAAAAGCATAAGTACCAGTTGGGCAAACAATTCCTTTGAAAGCTATGAGATAAGCCTTCATGCCATCCGTGGTTTGAGTATGCAAATGGCGAGATCGACGTGAGCTGAGACAACCAAGCATGTCGACCCATTTTAGTCAAATTAGGAGTTCCATGACAATGTCAAATAGCTCATTGTTAAGCATCAAATAAAAAGTACAAATGGGATGAAGAAATAATGGGGAATGAAATTATTCAATTTTCCTTCCTTACATTTTTAGGTGTCCCTGCATTTTCACCACGGCCGGAAAACCCCCCTGTCCCATTCTTTCAAAGTCAATTACGCATGGACCAAAAATGTTACTTCTCCAAGTGAAAAAAAAAAAAAAAAAATAAGGTTGGTATTTAATCGGTGCGATGTAATAGTAAGAGATAAAGGGTAGCAGGCATTAACTTTTAGAAAAGTAGGGTGAGTAACAGCTCATACGGGCAATAAAAGAGGCGTCTGTATATGTGGAATCGAGGAGGGAGGGGACCTTCGTTAAATGTGATGCAGCTCTTCCAGAATCTTCTTACCCATGACCACGCTCATGGTCTTGTTCGCCTTTCGGAGCAACAGTCTTTCGGTTCGGTAACCTTCGTAGAACCTTTCGATGGTCTCCGTGATGAGCAATTTGCGATGTGTTGAGAGCAATAGAGTCTTCAAAATCGAGAAATCGCTGAATTGAGGATTGAGACAATCCAATGTAGCCCAAGGGTATTGTCGGCCAATGATGTTGGTATTCAAAGAGCCTGGCTGTGGTGACATAGCCATTTGCTCTTCATCCATTTGCTGCTGACGGTATGGATCTCCCTTGATGACGATGGGTCTGCCGGTGCTGGGATCTTCTTCGTATGATATCAGAACGTAAGGACTTTTTCGGAGATACTCAACAAGGCCTCGCGTTTCCTCGTCCAGAGTGTCAACGTCGGTCTCGTTACAAATCTCGTCGTACAGTGAGGATTGCTGATCAACAGCATTCTGGGATTTCTCTTCCTGACCATTGGGTAGATTTTGATCCTCGGTGTCGGCTTCTTCTTGTTCTTCCTCTTCTTCGTCCTCTTCCTGTACGCTATCCAACACCTCGAATTCTTCTTCCTCATCCAAATCAGGGTACCCAAAAATTGGGATTTTATATCGATCAAAAATCTCGTGCATGATAGTGGGCTGGATGACCGCCTTTTGGGCAATAGTCAACGTGTCGCCTTTACTAATGACCGGTATAACATTGACGCGCGTGCTAAGTCTTTTCAAAATAGCCAAATCGTTAGCGCCGAGTGAGCGGTCATTGGCATCCAAAAAGTAAAGACATGCGTGAACTCGGGTATCTACAGCTTTTGGATTTCGCTTCACTTTGAGTTCCTGATGAAAATGAAAACAGTACACAGTGGTGCGATATGTCAGTTTCCCGGAACTGCCTGGGTTCCCCTGTCTGCATTACCCCGCGGAGTGAACTTACCTCGCCAATAGCAAGATCAAACTGTTGTTCAATGTATTCTGTTATTTCCTGCAGACTCTTCTCTATGGGTGTATTGACTTGAAATCCCGGAGTATCGATGACAGTCAAAGCAATCCTCTCCCCTTCATAGTCAAAATCCAAAGACACGGGATAAGGTTTTTCTGTCCTTGACAGTGGACCAGTCAATTCTGGAATGGGATCGGCGTCCTGCTCATTTAAAGTCTCGCAGAAGGTCCGAACAAACGCTGTTTTGCCAACTCCAGAGAACCCAGTGACCATGATGTTCAATGGAGTTGCATTTTTCTTTCGAGATTTTGGCGGCATGATGAAGACAAGTAGAGAGAGAAATGAAATTCCGCCCCCGCCCCATTGCACAAGGCTACTTTCTATCATTTTTTAAAATTCTGTGTATTACCATGTGTTTTTGCAATGGAAACCCACCCTCATAAAGGGGATCACACGCTACTGCAAACAAACAAGAACCAGTCGCTTGAAAAAAAAACAAAACCGTGCCAAGTGTTCCTGTTTTTTTTTGAGACGATGTGATACCTCTTGGGCCCCGAGAATCATACTGTTGACACGATATTTTATAATATGCACAGTAAAACTGGCTGGCTAAAGCGCGCTAATGCGACGGAGAAGAAAGCTAGTTAGGTGGTGGACCACCGGAGATGTCTGTAATAATTCAATTTCTCTTCAATGTCTGACAATGGAGAGGAGCTTGAATTGCCACGAGGTTCGCTTACCAAGTACCGTCCTCCTTTCATGGTTGATATTTTACGATATTGTCTTGACCATTTGTAGTAATGATGAACAATCGAGGTGGCTGAGTATTGAGGCCGATCAACAAAAAGTCGTGAACCGTGGTCACAGCACCTGGTGCGAGGACTGGGCCGCCAAAAGCTGTTCGACGCTGAACAAACAAAGCAAAAATCTCGGTGATGCGCGCGTCACTCACTTTGTAGAAAGTAAGGAAGAGAACTTTTGTAACATTGATATAATACAGCATATTTTCAATTTCCACGTATGAAAAGTTCATTCGTGCTCTAGATCTCATCCTTCAACTTTCTGGTTGTTGTTTCATCGCCCAGTTGACGCATAATATCAACGACTCTGTGGCCAGGTAGAATATAAATTTATATGTGAAAAATTAGCGACCGAATGCTTTTACATCACGGTGACGGTAGTTTCAAATGGGAAGACTTGGCAAATATTGGAAGATAGTACCACCTGCAAATACACTCGAGGCATAGCATTCATATGATTCATCCATCAACACGTTATTCATTCTCTCCAACTAATTCAATTGAATCCGTTGGCAACGGATATCATTCTTCCAAAATCATATATTTGTCCACAAAAGTCTTGAACATTGCATCCCGTATGTTCTATACATCCGTGTTAACTTTTTTGCTTCTTTCAACGTGCAGTTCCTCAGAACAACCTATTTTCTGCAAATCACACATGCTGCTTTATATCTGAATGCAGAGTAACTAAAAATGAAAAGGAACATACGCATTTGAAAAGTGGGACAACGCTACAACCTTCTTTGTATGTGCGTGACGGGCATTTTCTGACAAATCACACAGTCTAAATAGTCATGAATGGAAACATCATGCATTTCTTTTAATAATCATCTTCTCAGGTTGCTGCAGGAGATATAAATATATATAAAGAGACATCCTATTTTGAATCATTCGAGTAGCATACAATTCACATACTATGGGTCGGAAGATCATCCTTACGGGTACCACTGGCAAGCTTGGCTCGGTGGTTCTGCAACACTTGCTAAAGACACTCTCACCAACCGACATAATTGTGTCTGTCTACAATCCTAACGGCCATCAAGAACTAAAGTCCAAAGGCGTCGACGTTCGCGCTGGCAATTTCCAGCATCCCGAATCTCTCGTGGCAACCTATCAAGGTGGTGATGCCTTGTTCTTGGTGTCATTGCCATCTCGAGACGACGAGTACCGCATCAAAAGTCAAACCCAGGCCATTGATGCAGCGAAGAAAGCTGGTGTGAAGCATGTTTACTACACTTCCCTTGCCTTTCCCGATGGAAGCGAAGCCAACGTCATGAAGGCCCACTTTGCCACCGAAGACTACCTCAAGCAATGCGGGTTGAATTACACTATCATCCGCGAAGGGTCCTACATGGAAAGCTATCCTGTTTACCTTGGCTTGTACGAAACGTCGTCTGATAAGGTGGTGGTTCCTGGTGATGGGAAAGTTGCGTTTGCTGATCGAACAGAACTCGGCGAGGCTACAGCGAAGATCATTGCTAGTGGCGAGTACGTTAACGAGACGGTGACTTTGACAGGCGACAAGGCTTACTCTCTACGGGAAACCACTGAGATCCTTTCTTCTATCCTTCAAAAGAAGATAGAGTTTCACAAAGTCAGCACAGAGGAATTCTTGAAATACAATGCCGACAAATACGAAGTGGCAAAATGGTGGGCCACCACCTATCCAACGTTAGAAAGTGGCGGACTAGGAGTTGTTGATCCGACACTCGAACGGCTACTGGGTAGAAAGCCGCGGGACTTTACAGAAATGCTCAAGGAAACACTCTCGAACCAAAATGCCGGTGATCAGGAACTCTCAGAGTGGTCTTCTCATTAGCTTGAGACCATGGTCCCACCACACTGAATAAATTTCCTCCCCATCCAATAAAATATAATAGCAAAATCCGTTGTGGAGGCTGCTAGATTTTTGCTCAACTTAAGGGATTGGAGTACTGACGTGGCTCATTTGCGCATTGAAGGGTGAAGCGGTCCTTTGAGAATGATTTATATGTGTTCAGCTTGATTATCAAGCTCGGCGATAGGGCGGTAATCGTGCATGAATGATGTGGGATAGAAAAAAGGCTAACAACCAGGCAAGACGCTAAAGTGTGACTGCAAGAATGACAAATCTAGTAACTGATTGATACGCAATAGCCTTACAAGATCAGGTGAACAAACGAAGAAGGCAAATGGGGATATAAATCTAAACCTACGGCTCCATTTTTAAATGCATAGAACAATGAGACCTAAAATCATCCTCACTGGCACATTTGACAAGCTTGGATTAGAGGTCCTTAAGCACTTGCTACATCTCGTACCAGCGAGCGACATAATTGGATAACCCAGTTACTGTCTCAAGAACTGAAAATCGACATTGCCTTTCAAGAGGTCAGCGACAACGACTATCTGAAACGGTATGTTGACAAACAGGACGTTGCAGCATGGCGGTCTGGCTACCGTTGACCCTACGATTGAACAATTGCAGGGTATCACATTAAAACGCAAAATGAACATACTGGGGATAATAAAATGTTTAGTTTTGTTAAGAAAAGGGGGGAGAAGGTAGTGATTCTTTACGCAGATGCGCGTGCTTGCTTGCAGTATATTGGCGTACAAAAAAAGAAGACAGGGTGTCCATGTAAGATTTTAAGAGAAAAAGCAATAAGAGATTAAGACGTAGTAGGAGGGTGTCGGGGGGTTTAGGGTAGTAGGAGAGAGAAAGGTAAAAACGGGCCAGTGACGGACCAAAAGGAAAAAAGGATCTCTTTGGGGTTTTCCTCTCGATTGATTTCTTTAGTTTCCGCAACATCCCTTGTGCTGTTTGGATAATGAAGAGTCAGTCACGGGGCGCGCGCAGACAACACTGTACTTAAAACATAAAACACTTACGTTGAAGGCAAACCACCAAACAAGGATAGCAATGACGACAGCCAAAATGATGGTTAGGACGAAGCAGCACCACTTCTTGGCACGAGTGGCTCTTGCCTTCTTGATAGCGCTGTCGACATGCTTGTTACCGCGTTCAAGTTCATTGACAGTGGTATCTGCGTTCTCGACGATGGTGTTAAGATGCTCTCCTTGTTGTTCAACGAGCATTTGCATATCCATAAACAATTGTTGGAGTTCCTAAAAAGGATAATCCGTGCGCGTATTGATTAGCAAGTCTGGCCAAAAAACCCCCCAATCATGCTACTGCACTCACAATGATAGTCTTTTCAATCTTCTTCATGTCATCGTGACGGTTCTGGACTTCAGCCAAAACAGCTCGGGCTTGACCAGAGCGTTGTTGTTGCATGAGCTAAAGTGAATGTTTAGACGAACGTGTTGTTTTATTTACCACGCAGAGTGTCGATCTCCACTTACCGACTGTGCAAAGATAGGCGATTGATCGTCAGCATCAATGATGTCGTCGATCTCATCCTGAGTAGCATTTGGCTTGACTGTTATGAAAAGGCACAGTAATGTCAGCGTGCATTCGTATTCCCAATTTTTCTTCTTCCACCAAACCCTTACCAATCTTAATTTGTCGCTCCATTCTTTGACGATACTTTTTTTGATAGGTACGCTCGACATCCTGGTAACGAACGATGGAGTCCATAAAGTTCTTCTTCAGCTTTGCAAGCTGGGATCTACGAATGTTGGCATCAGAGTTGTTGGGCAAGCTAGTATTGGAGGATTCGAGAGCTGTGGAAGGATGTCAGGTTATTGCGTCGGATGCTACTCTTCCAAATAAAACCTCTCTTACCCTTTATTCTATTCTTAATGCTCAAGTTCAACTTGTTAGTCTGGTTGATCAAGGAATCTAGCTCGGCGGAGGATTTGCCAGTTTGAGTTTCGTTCATGAGAGATCTTCCGTGAAGGTCATTGATGGTGGAGATGTTCTGGTTCAATGTTTGAAGAAGGCTCTGGATGTCGTCGACCTAAAGAAAAAAACCCAGTTGATTAGAGGCGAGGATGGGATGGATTGAGTGAGCTAGATACAAACCTCAGCAAGGTATCCAGGCATAGTGTAAATGTCACCTGCGGCAGTGTTGGAAGCACCGCCATTGGTTTGGCTGAGCTCATATTCATCGTTGTAACGACCACCACGTTGTTGATTCTGAGGAGCGCGCGACGAAGTATAACGGTTATCAGCAGGTGAATTGTAGCTGTCATCATCATAATTGTCCTGGTAGCCTCGTGGACTTTGAGAGCGGTATCCAGAAGGCACTCTAGGAGGACCGAATTCGTCTTCACTACAAAGTTGGAAATGGGGTAAAGGTCAATTTAAGGAAACCATAGCCACACACTCCATGGTCGACATCGGGAAATATGTAACTTACTCATAGGCGTTATCGCGGGGAGTGCGACTACCGTTGTCCTATGAAAGGGAAAATATTCGTATGAGTAAGGCATGGGTGAGAGGATTTATGATCCGCTATTGGGGGCTCCATCGGTGAATCAAACGTACTCTGAGCTCGGACATGCGGTCTCTGCTGATGGTATATCTAGAGTTATTATTCATGATGCGTTGGGTGTAGGTGGGAAGGTACGCAGAGGATTAAAAAAGGAAAGAGATAGAGAGATGAGGCAAAATGAAATGCGGGAGAGGCGAGGGAATGGAGCCGTGAAGTACAAGAGTCAGTGAAGCCAAGAGAAACTCCACTGTGCGAGCCAATCAGACCCAAAGCAAATTAAAGCCGTGACTCTTATTTTTTTTTTGTAAAAAAAAAATTAGTAGCTGGAAGATAGAAATTCAAGTGCCACCAGTAACAATGGTACTGTGGATCTTGGCATCGTTTATTTAAAGAAAACGGTTTCATGTGAGCAAGAATGATATAACACGTACAATTACATGAAAGCTCGCAGGGTAATAGGGCTGCGCTGCCGAGCAGTCTGAACGGCTATGGGTTAACTATTGCTGCAGGTTACACCAGTAGAACGTGGTAGGGACCGATTTTAACCAGGTAAATGATGATGTCAGGAAAAATGTGAACATTTGTGAATTAGTGCAAAATGGTATAGCAGAGGGCCACTGCCAAGGGTGGCGGGACATATATTTTTAGGCGGGAAAGAAGCTTCCAATCAAGGCGATGATCAGCTCATTCATTGCCAAGGTGACAGCGCTGTCGGTGAACGTCATGCAATAAGAAATTTTTCACCTCAGAATGTCTCAAATAAATTTCCTAAAGTCAGTGATCAGAGACATGGGATTGGGATATATAAAATTTAATTTCTTTGGACCAAGTCCATGATTATTATTAAAAGGCATAGATAGTACAATAAGATGTAGTGTTTACAGGATGTGTGATTTGGTATGTAGGTGAGGGGGTATATACATTAAGTAGGCAGTAAATTAGTGGGCAGCCAAGAGCAAGCCTCCAACCATGGGTTCAGTGGCCTTGGCATAGGCTGGTCGAGATGTCAAGAGCATAGACTCTTCAACACCGCCTCTTGCTGAGGACATGGGTGTCTTCATGGATTGAGTTGAGTGTCTTCCATCGATGCCTCGTCCAACTGCACGAGCATTCAATTTATCCATCACCTTGGTGATTCCAGGTCTAGCTTGACACAAGAATATCATTGGACATTCAAATAATATTGGTGTCACCCAACGTTCACCGGACCTCACTTTGGTGAACTCCTGTGGTGTCTTGGTAACGTTGTAAACGAAAGCTGTTTGGGTAGTAGCAACATTGGCGACCAAGCGGTTATAAGTGGATGTGATGCGATGCTGGCCAAGTTCTTTGAGAGGTAGAGATTGGCTCTTGGGAATAAGGCTCTCTGGTACGTCCAAAGATAAACCATCAAAATCGGTGCCAATGATGCTGAGCTTGTGCATGGTGGGAGTGCGTAGCATCTTGGATTCAAACAATCTCATAGCCATAGGTTGAATAGGAGCGAACTTGAAGCGACCAGATTCATCAATGGCAGCAAGTTGCATGTCTACAGTGAATTTCCATCTTGACTCTTGCTCAAAGTAAGCTCGAAGACGAAGAGTGTCGGGGCTCTGGGCGAGTCTCAAGACAAGTGTCTTGGCAGAAAGATGATAGAAACGACGGTTGAGCTTGGCGAGGTGAAGTAAGTCAGGAGTAGGCAGGTGTGTTAAGACACGCAGTAATAGTTCATTGGGCAAAATGTCAATGCCTGCTGCTGTTGATAGCTCGGAAGTGTGTTTGCGCTTGAAGAGCATTGTGAGGAGATAACCGGGTGCGACAAGATAAGATAGAGAATCAGTACAGGGGGGCAGATAAGATACGACTCAGTATATAAGAGAGACTGGATAAATCACAACTGAGTTCTGTTTTTCACACACTGCAGTGGTCAGCCATCCTTTTTCGGTCGCAAACCCTAGCGGTATCACGCGGAGATTCATTTGAATCAGGCTGTATGTATGCCGTAAAAATGCGCATTGCTTTTATAAACTGTCAAAATATATATGTGAATAGTTATATAAGGGATAAAAACCTGACTTTCTCTTGCTTATGAGCATAGATGGTGTTGAGAATGGGAAACAAATGTCCTGGAGGAACATCACTGCCACATTTAGCGGCGATGTAAAACTTTGCTGACTATAAGCAAGATTTCCTTTTTGGTGGGAACGCAGCCCTCTTACCATTTTTAGCGCAATCATCAGCCAATGAAAGTCGTGATGTGAAATGGTGAAAAGTGAGCGATTTTCGGAGGATGAACGCTGAGCATTAAAGTGACTGTTTGATCACTGTGCACGTTTTTTTTCGAGCCCTGGTTTTTTCCCCAGACTGGAAGATCCCATCTAGAAAATTAAACGTATTATATAAATGGAGGTGTTGGGCTGGAAGAATGAAAAAAAATAATGAACAGTACTATTACTCAATGATGCAGGCGTTTACATCATGGTAACTTGCTCAGCAAGGCGGAGATGCGCACAGCACTGAAAACCAGGCAAGCTAAAATTAAGGGTCGAGACCCAATCTCATCTGCAGCGTTCAACTCCCGCCTTCACCATGAAGTTCAGAGCTATATCAAATTGAATGTCACTGCAGGAGGATGTGTTAAAACGCAATAAAAGTTGTGGAAGGTGTGATGGTAGAAAGGGTCCAAACAAATGAAATGATTTGATCAAAACTGGTACAGGGGGTGACTATCTGCAGCGCCAAAAAAAAAATACAGGGCAGAAGGCTATTCGGCTCAATCAATTTTTTTATGTTCCTCTTTCAAATGCTGTCTGCCAAATATATGATGAAGATGGCCCAAGAGGAAACAATTGCTAAAAATATATATTTATATAATGCAGCTAGAATGATTCAATTGTATAGCGATATGATAGGCAAGCATGCCGCTTATGTGAAGGAACAAATTAAAAGATTTTGAATAGTTGTATTGCGAGTGGATACTCAGGGCGACATTGAATTGGGTTGGAGAAGTCGTAGCAACGGCTGCTAAAATAAAGGAAGGAGAGAATAGTGTTAAATACCTCCCATGTAGAACTGGTTTGTCAGTGGGTAGTAAAAGCGAGCAGATAAAGCCTTGGTGAAGGGTTCAATTTGTGACGACATAACATGTCGAATGCACGGGATGTGTTTCTTTATTTTTGTAGTCATAAAAATTGTGGAAGGTATATGTATCATGACTACATGCTGTCAAATTAATAGGTCATTATGAAAAATCTTTGGATCATATGGTTGTATGCACATTTGTAAAAACCAAGATAATTGATTTAACAGGCAAGACCAATGAACTTTCCAAAGAATCTGCTTACAATAGTTTTCTCTTAAGCTTTCTCATGGCTGTCGACAGGGCATTCAAGTTTTAGTGTATAAATTGATACAAGTTTTTAATGAAAACCATTGGATGGACCCGTTCCAGTGCACTAATTTGTTGTGGAGCAGCCGTTCGGCATTGACGTTTTTTTTGTGGCAGTATCAAATACAATTTTTCCATATGAAGGGAAAGACGTTTCGTATCACCGCTTGAGGTTCCACTTGTACACTTTTCTTCGGACTCTGACTTCCCCGGACTGAGAAGCACCATATAGAAAATGAAGGAGTTGGACAATGCTTGACATGCTCAAAGAATGAAGAAGATGGGTGTATCAATAACTCGGTGGTGGGGGACACTTGCAAAATGGGTGATTTTGCTTGGTTATAATCACCACAGAGATGCCAAAGGCACTGTAAGAAATTATTTAAATGATCGAATCCCAGTTATTTTCCTCACCTTCAGCATTGCTACTTAACCATGTAGTTCAGATGATAAGAAATCGGTGTATTTGCCGGCTTGAGCAGCTGTTACGAAAGCATGATGTATATATTTGAAAACGCAATATGACATCTGAAGACGTGGTTGTTTTAAAAAAAAGGCGGGCAAACAGAAAGGCTTGATTAAGATGTCGGCGACAGTTAGCAGGACCATAAAAAAGAAAAAGCTGGAGGGTACATGGCTAGTTGGCAACAGCTCATCGCTTCCTCTGTCTTATATGCTTCTCGTTTCAAATACTCTTACATTTTCTTTACATATAATATGAAGGATGACCCAAGGAAAGAACAAAACTTTATATATGATACAGTTAGGATGAGTCATTTCTATAGCGTTGAAGTAGTAGATTAGGTTTGGGAAGGAAAGGGAGGAAAGAACTAAAAAGTTCTGTTAGGTCCGCGCAGCGAATTGTCATAATGCAACAGGCTAGTTAATTGTCAGTCTCTTCTTCCGTGGTGGCGTCTGTAACCTCGTCAGGGAGATACCATAAACCTGCTTCCTGAAGCGATGTCTTCTTAGCATCTCCAACTCTGTAAATATAATTTAGGTTAGCTATGGAACACCATCGAAATGTTTCGAGACCCAAACCTACCGATAGTTGGCATGAACCATCATGGGTTCATAGCCAAGCTTGGTGGGGAGCTTGGCACCGAAATAAATGTTGCCATTGGGGAACAGCATGAAGTCTAACAGAAGCATGGGAGAAGTTCTATAGTCTTGATTCATGTCGGTCAGGACAAGGTTCATAACACGTTGTTGCGTCAAGTCGCCATGACGGTCTTGAAGGTCTATGGTACGACCCAGCACTCGTTTGGTGACAAGAGTAGGGCGCATGAGATAGAAACCGCTGTTGACACTTGTCTGGCGAGTCTCTTGTTGGAAAACCATATGGACATCCTTACGGTTCTTCATATTCCACAAAATATGATCATAGATGGTGGGGTTCAAAAACACAATATCGACATCGGAAAACCATACAGTGATGCCCATGTACAACAGACGTTCAACAATGAGAGTCTTGGCATGGGTGATAGGGACATAGGTAGATGATTTCCACTTTGCAAAATCTCCTGAAATTTCCACATGACGCCATTCGTCAGGAATAAGCACTACATGTTCACCCAAGCCTCGGTTCGTCAAGTCGTCCACCAGTTCTTGATCAATGGCAAATACGAGGTACTTTTCAATCTGAGTTCGCTTGAGAGACTCGATCCAGTTGAGGGTATATTCCAGCATACCGTGGTTGACCACAGCAAGCAGCAGGGTTCGGTGCGTTTCATCGATGAGGTTGTTTTTAATAGCGTCGACAATATGTTGCGAAGGTAGAGGGTACTCGGCAGGTTTCCAAATCAAGTCACCAAGTACCTCATCCTTAAAAATACAAGAGGTGTTGTATTCCTCGTCGTCTACAATAGAAACGAGTTCTCCATAGGGTACATTACAGCTTGGCAGGCCCGATGTCTGGTCCTGTGCAGCGATGACTTCGTCAGCATGAATGTCACTGGAAGGCTTGTACATATCATTCAATGCGAGCGAGCGAAAGTTAAAGAAGGCGACTAAGCTGAGAAACCCAGTGATTAACACTAAGGTGAGGGTAATTGTACGTCTTTTTGAGCGGTCGAAGGTCATGTTTGCTTAGTTGAAGGAACGAATTGTGAGCAATTGAAGGTTGAAAGAGGGGAGAAGGTGACGTAGGGATTGGAGCAGATGACTCGCTGAAAGATACGGATGAAAGGAGGAAAGAAAGCTGGAGAAAAAAAAATTTGGACAGCCATCTTTTGATAAGGTGGCAGATAAAGGGTTGGTAAAAGACGGAAGTTGTGACATACCAGCGCATGCGGAATGCATTGGTAGCCGATTGAGGCTGGGAGGTCTGCTCTAAAAAACGCCCCAAGTCCTTACCGGGATTACAAAAATACTGCAAACCTGCCACCGTGCAACCAAGCCGGAGACAATTGTGTTTTCAATAAGCAACTGCCTTCCAAGATGTAGTACTGTGAGTTGCACCACGGTGTGTTTTTTACCCCCTTTCTGCTCGTATCACCGCGCTTCACAATATGTTGAGAGCCCATCCATAGCACACATTGAAAGTCAACGCACTGATAGCCAATTTGTTTGGTGTGGGCTAATCGCGAAAGCGTAAAAAAGGCAAGGCTGCTAGGCATCTTCTACTTATAGAATTGAATTGTAAATAACTGCATATTGGAACGTCTAGACGTTCTAATGCTCAAAATAATCGACAGTCCAATTCTCTTCATCTGTATAGCCAAAATGCGCGACACTTTGTACCAAAAAAAAATGCTATAGAAGGGTATTAGATGCGGAGGCGCATGTCAGTACGCCCAGTGAATTATCCAAATATAAATCACACTACAGCCGATTGAGTATCTGATGAGGCTTACGCACGCATACCAGTTATTTCTAGCTTTACCTGATCTCCGCGGCTGGGTACGACAGGTGTGTGCAACCAAGGAAAAGAACGCATGGGTATTCGACTATCCTACCGATGAGGCTTACGCCATGATGGGAGCTAAAAACTGCTTGAAGCACCAGGGCTGATGGCCATCGCTATGTGTTTTGCATAGTAGGGGTATATGGCTTTGAAAGATTCAGATATTTGACAGACCTACCAGCCGACGATGTATGCGCAGCACCCCGGTGCGGCCGAAGCGCCGAAAAAAAAGGATAATGTCCTGTAATGCTACTGATTTACAAAAGTCACGCTGGTCATCCCCAAAAAAACTCAAAAAGTTTCTGAATTGGAGCTTCGTGATAGTAAAATAGACTTACCTGAGATCGAGTTACATACCTACCAGAGTGATCATCTTATATTGTTACTTTTAAGGTACGTCGTCCAGTCTTGCATGTCGCGCGTGTATCCTGCTGTTCAAGAAAGGTGTCTCCAAATAATAATTCCCCCTCCCTCATTTCGTTGCTAGGTTGTCAATGTGCAGGACACGTCAAATATGTCGCCTCTGACAATTCAATTACACCAGTGCAACTGTGCAGGATTTAACAAGCGATTTCATGAGAGACAGCATCAGAAATCAGGAAAAAAAAAAGAGCTAAATACTGGTAAGCTTCACGCCAGATGCTATTGTGTGCACTTTCTGCGCTTCTCGTTAGGCTGGGCCTGTGACTATGATTGGTCTGTGCACTGAGCAGCTTTTTAAGCAGCTTTTCGAGAACACGCTGTAACACCGCGTCGGCACCTATGTTGGCCATGCTGTGGCCGAAAGTACCCAGTGTTTCTAATGAATGACATGGAACAATTTTAATACATTATGATCGAAGTTGGTCAAAGGGAACAGACGGATATCCAGTTTGCATTGCCTGCGATGAAATAAATGCAACAAGACGGCTCCAAATGCATTTAAGAAATCAATCCCAATCCATCAATCACGTGACAGGTAATTTGGTGTTTGAAAAAAACTCTCCATATGGCCAAAACCTGTCAGTAACGTTACTCTGACGATAGCCATGCGAGCACCTCCTATACAAATCACGCTAACGGCCTGTGTGCTTGTATTCCTTACCGTTGCATTTGTACTCCTACAGCCGTCCAAACCTACCATACACTGGCAATCGCAAGAAGCCACCATACACGCTGCTCATGAACCCGACGTCGGTGGACATGTGATTATGGGCAAGCTTGGCAATGAGACAATAAAGTGAGCTTTATTTTCATGGACAGCATGCTTCATGTTTGGCAAAGTAGTATTAACTAAAGAGGCTTTCGTGGTTTTTCATAGAGCGGAGCTTGGCCGATCAACTTGGAAGGTAAAGAAACCCTCCCCCTTTGACTTCACTTCAGTGCTCCTGCGATTGACCTATGTGGTTTTTACATTGCAGTTACTACATACGATGACAGCGAGGTTTCCATTGGAACCAACGATAGAGGAGAGAACTGCGCTTAAGCAATGGATCACATTGCTATCGAGATTATACCCATGCGGCGAATGTGCTGAACACTTTCAAGTTCTCTTGAAACAATACCCTCCACAAACCTCTTCAAGAGACGCGGCATCACAATGGGCATGTTCGGTGCATAATAAGGTCAATGAACGGCTAGAGAAGCCTATGTTCGATTGTAGTCTAGTTGCTGACATGTATCAATGTGGATGCGATGAAGAAGGAGAGGAAGGGAGTGGAGAAGTTGACTCGATATGAGCGTTCATGCATAAAGTAGTATTTAGATTTGTGAATATATAAAAGAGATGTCATTGGCTCGATCTTGAAGGCCTTATTGACCTGTTCCTAGCATGATTTGATATTATGCGCAGCATACTGGGTTGGACCCGAGGAAATTTCTGGAGACCGCCCGTCATTTCGACGGACTTTCTTTTCCGTACAGTATATCTTAGCCCACCGTTTAAACGAGTTAGCAGCATGCCCATGAATTACTCGTTCGCTCACAATGAGCCCTATCCGAAACCCAAGAAACGACCTCACCCCATAGACAGCGAGCATTATGAGCCAGCGCAAAAAGTGTATATATCTGAAAGGTTTGCCCACGACTTGGCCGCCATGTCACTGAATCACAAAGACGACATGTTGAACACTTCGACGCCACCTGCGTCAAACCCTGGTGGCCGCAAGCGAAAGCCTTCAGTGGTAATCATCCAAGACATCAATGAATTTCTCTCTGACGACGACGACGACGGCATGGAGACCGACTACACTCTACCAATGCAAAAGCGGCCCGGAGAGCGGAAGTATCATGTCCCGGACTTTGTTTTGCAGAATCCTCGCGCGTAAGTCCTATACCACTGTCATTACATGCATTGAAACGGTGACTAATTCGTAGTACTGTAGACCCAAATCTGTGCGCGAGCTAGCACTAGGTCCATCCTTGTGTGAAAGTGACAACCGGGCCAATGGCGTCATGAAGGTAAGAGAGATTAGAGCCGGATATGTGTGCAGAACATGCGATTGACGCTAGGGTTTCAATGCAGCCAAAAGAGAAAAAAATCGTTGTGCTCAACAATGTGCCCCTGACCATGGATCTGGACCAGTCCGACAAAGCGACCCCAGACTCCAACGTTGCGTTCATGGATGTCGATTGACGCTGCATTCAAGCTCAAAGCAACTCTTGTTTATATGTTTATCTTACCATGATGATTCTGCCAAAGTGGCGATGACAAAAATCTACACACACTCGCACAGCATTGTACATTTTACCCCAAACTTGAAAGTCATTTTGTTTTGTTTTTACTTTTTGTTATACTACCTGCCTTCATTAAAAGCACCTGCTTTACATTTTGCTACAGACATTGACTTGAGAAATATTTTTATTTATTATATTATATTGGACAAAAAGTGGGAGGGAAACTAGAGTAGGGGATGGGCAAGAAAAAAAGATGATGGGAAGAAGGCTTTTGGTATGGTGAGGAAATGAAACGTAAAACCAAAGAAGGGTTTGAGTGAGAAAGAGCTATAGGTCGCATCAGCGCTTAGTAAGGGGCGTTGACGATGTTAGAACGCGAGCGCAAGTTCTGGGAAGGTGTGGTCAAGATGTTTCTTGGAGTACCAAGCTGTTTCTTGGACAAAGTAGTGACATCGTTAGGGAGCTAAATAGACGGTGACATTGGTTTAGTGAATCGGTTAACGTCATATTTGGTTAAACATCAGGACCCCGGGATACTTACAGCGACAACAATGTTGTTATCGTTTCCGTAGACAAAGTTATCAGAAACAACCACATCGTCGTACTTCTTGATGGTGTAGTCGTAAATCTTTCCAAGTCTAATCTTCTTCAAAGTCCAGCTAACAACATAAGGACCAGTTGACTAAAAAATTGGAATTCAGTTAAAAAACATGCCATGTTACCGCAATCTACAGCAGTCAAAAAACTCACGGCGACAATGGTGGTCTCCTCATTAGGACCAGAGTTGAAGCGAGCGGCAGTAAAGTTGATAGGCTCTTGCATGTACGCAACATGTTCAGGCTTCAATTGCAGTCTGCGAGGAATAGGCTTGTCATCCTTGGGGAAATAGTGCTCATAACCAAGGCGTCTCTTGGCATCGGTCTTATTTTCGACATCAATGAACAAAAGATAGGTCTTGCAAGTAGCGATGATGAATCGACCATTGGCAGTGAGGTCCAAACCATAGATGGGGTCACCCAATGCAGGCAACACCGACTTGGCGTTCTTGCCAATTTCGTTGAACAAACGGATGTCTCCCTTGTTGGAAGCAACAGCAACATAGCCCTTCTCAGTAGTGGAGACGACAGAGAAGTCGTTCTTGGACACGTACTGCTTGAACTGAGAATCCACCAGTTTGTTGCCAGCCAGACGAGGATCAATACGATACAAAGCGTTGGGCGAGATACCCACCAGCGTCTGGGTATTGGTCATCTGAGCATACTTGGCTTCTGGTGTGATATAGTTCACTTTGTGAAAAGAAAAAAATGGGAATATTAGGTTTCATGGCCAGCCAGCTCCGCAATTCACTAACTTCACAACTTACATGCTACATCGTCGTGCGCCTTCCACTCTTCCACAACAGCACCACGCTCCAAATCCATCTTGTAGGCACGATGGTTGTCCTTGGGGTCCAAGAGAATCATGGAAGAGTCTTCTTGATGCAACATGGCCTGCTTGGGGTTCAATGGCTTTCCGTTCAAGTCACGAACATTGTTGATGGTGGTGTAGAACTTGAGCTTGTCGTCATCGGTATGTTGGAAAACGCCAATCTTGTCGCCACGAACGACGAAAGAGCGGGCGTTCTTGTAACCCACTTGCAAGTGCTTATTTTTCTCAGTTCCATCGGCAAAGTGATCAGCATTGCTCTCCGTGTCTGAATCATCATTTTCCACATCATGGAATAATTCTTCTTCTATAAATCAAAGCGGTTAGAGAGAGAGCAGCGGTGTATGTTTCAACATTATTTCATGAACAAACCTTCATCGGAAAGATCATCTTCTGCCATTTCACTCTCTTCCTCAAACGCGTTGATAACATAATCTTGATCTCCTTTCTGCATTAGAGAAAAAACCAGCCCATGTTAGTGAAGTTTTCCAGTATGGCACATGACACCACGTTGTTGAGTACTATGACTTCTTACCTCAAACTTGGAAAATGAGGTCTGGTTAAGAGCCTCGAAAATGCATCTTCCAAACATCTCCTTGAACGTCTCAATGGTCTCCTTGTCAGAGAATTGAAGAAGCCATGAATAAACATGAGTGCCTTCATAATAATTCCAGATGAAAGCCTTGTGTTCCTTGTTGAAAACAGGGTTCATGGAGGGTTCGACCAATTGTGCAATGAGAGGCTTGCTGCCTTGTGAAACAGAGAGCCAATCTGGTAACAGGTATAACTAAATTAGAGGGATGGGATGGGATGTAGGATTCGGAGTGCAGATAACTTACACTTGTAAGGACCAATTTGTACCAAGCGGACATCGGTATTCGTCACTTTTGGAACAAAAGCATTGCTCTTTTGGTCAAAGAGATGGAGATCAGCAACGGTATGGATCATGCGTTGGGCGTCTCCAGTAGGCAAAGTGCTGTTGAGCGGCTCATTTCCAGCTGGACCCTTTTCCTTTGCTTCCTGGGTCTTGAGGCTGGACATCAAACCAGTTAAATCATCGACCGATTTTTCTCTGGTAGTGGCGATAGCAGAAGAGGTAGTTGGAACAAGTTGACTATAGAGCAAATATAAGTACACGAGGGGAGGCAAGGATTGAAGCAGGCTATTACTTACACTTTCTTGATAGCTTCAATATCTTGCTCGGTAGCTTCGTCGCGTGATTTTTGTGATTTACGCTCATACATGCAGTCGTACACAGTAGCTTCGAATGTTTCGAGAGCATATTTCTGAGTTGTCTTGTCGCATACGAATTCAAAGACTTCGTTGGACTAAGGGATCAGAAGTGTTAGTGAATCTGTTACGCCAGACCGGACTTTTTCACTCCGCAACTTACCTCCGTTACGTCGATCCAAACAAACGAAGTGATATCACCGTCTGTTCTTCTTCTGAATTGAATCGCTTCATCGACCAAAAAAGTCTGTTCATCCTCGACTGCAATAAAAAATTAAAGTCAGTGGGGGGGGGATTCGAAATCAGTAAAAATGCCAAGCCAGACTGATCCGCCGGGTCAGTTACTTACGGTCATCCTCTGGAGGGTTCTTGGCGTCGACTGCGCGAGAGACAACAATTTGGTACTGGAACTTTTGAGTGGTGCGACGAAGGGCCATTTGGCAGTCAGAGAATCTAGGTATAGAAGAGCATTTAGAGTCATTGCCAAAGGAAAAAGGTCAGTGGAGTGACAGACGACTTACAGTTTTTCCCGAGTGGATTTTTTGCCTTCAGTGGTCGTGACATAAAAGTCACCATGAGGCAAGCTAATGAGCTCTGGATTCTTCTCGTCACCAAAGATTAGTTTTCCTAGTCCTCGAACAGCAAACATTGTGAATGGTGAATAGACTGAAGAAGAAAAAAAGTCTTTGGACGTGGTTGTAGCGCAGTGGGTAGGGTCGACACATCATGTGATCCCGCTCAAACCAAAAGGATCATATTCACGAATGATACTGAAATTGCCGTATTAAGGTTTCCATGAAATGAGATAATGGTTATACTCGGTTTTTTTTTCTATAGAGACGGATTAACTCATTGGCTTGTCATGGTCTCTATCTATTCGGTCATGGCTCGATAAACTTTCATCTGACGCGATTAACTCGGTCCTTGAAATATGTCCGCGTTTGCATGAAAATCATTCGATGATGGCAACCAAAAAATTCAAATAGGCTCTTGGCAGAGGGGATCATCGACTTGAGATCAATGAAAAAGTTTGATTGTCTTTGATGATGTGAGTGGGACACGTCGAGCATTTTTGGGATTTCGCTCGAAAAGGGAAAAGTAATGCTGTCAATGGTTGCGTCATAAGCGTGTCATGGTTTTGGCTGGAACCCTATCCAAGCAGGCAAAGCAAGGCTTTTTAAAAGAGAAGCCGTTTCACGTCGAATTTTTCTCTTTACTTTTCTTTAATAGTATTATACAAAAAACAAACATGGTTAACTGGACTACTCCCATACCTTCTGAACCCACTCCCACTCTCGTTCACGTCAAGAACTTGTCGTTGACCACCTCCGAGAAGACTGCCAGAGACTTCTTCGAGTTCTGCGGTAAGATCAAGTCATTTGAACTTCAGCCCAGCGTAGACGGTAAGCACCAAGAAGCCCTCATTGTCTTCGAACGCGAGTCTGCTGCCAAGACTGCCGTCTTGCTTTCCAACGCTTTGATTGATGAATCCCACATCACCGTCGAATCCTACTTCCCCTCCACCACCGAGCCCTCCTCCACTCACCATGACGACGATGCTTCCCAAGAGTCCAAGCCCAAGTCCAACATCATGGCTGAGATTTTGGCTTCCGGCTACGTGTTGACTGACAACGTTGTTGCCAAGGGTGTTGAGTTTGACTCCAAGTACGCTTTCACCAAGCGTATCCAAGATTACTTGGCCAAGTTGACCTCCACTGCCCAGCAGTTGGATGACAAGTACAAGGTCTCTGATAAGGCCACTGAGGTCGACAGCAAGTTGGGTATCCAACAGCGAACTAAGACTGCTGGTGAGACTGCTCAAACCAAGGCTCAAGAGTTAATGCAGACTGAGACAGGACAAAAGGTTCAGACCTTTGCTGATCAGATCATGCAGCAAGTTGGTGCCGTTCACAGAGAAGCTCTTCGCCTCGCTGAGGAGAAGAAGGGTTCACCCATTGCTTTCACTGGTGCCGCCACTGGTACCTCTAGCACTCCTGCTACCACTACCCAGCCCATTCTCGCCCAGCCTGCTGTTGGCCAGCCTACTCTTGGCCAGCCTGCTGTTCCCTCTGCAGTCAACCCCGAAAAGCCACTTTTGTAATTTAGCTGAAGCAAGCCCAAAAAAACCCCTTCCCACCCCTCCCTTCTTTTTTTTTGTGTCTTCGCCTGTGCTGCGCCGACTGTATATTTTTTTCTCTTGAAGTGCAGACCAAGCGATGATTAGAAAAAAGAACTTGATATAAATAGTGCATCCAATAAATCAAATATCTTTTTTATAATTGCAATCCCATGTTTGTTCGGTTTGTTAGGCGAAGGCAGTTTCAGTGGTGCAAGTTCAGCAAAAATGTCGACACTCGTTTGTCAAAAAAGAAAAAATACGGGTTCAGCCGGGTCGCACGGATATTATATAGGATTTTTTTATTTTTGGCATCATCATTTACAATCCGTGCCCTTTTTTTCTTTCTTTCCTTATCGCCTGTGGTCGCAGACACACAAGGGAGATGGGTTTCTACCGATAAAAGAAAGTGAAAGAGAAACCCAGCACCGACAAAAAAAAAAAAAAAGCAAAAAGGCGTTCAGCAAAGAAAAACAAACAAAAAGTATAAAAAGAAAAAAAAAATGATATGTATGAGGGTAGAGAAAGCCTGCTTCTGGGGGGCAACCAGTGATGATCAAATCATTCGTTGCTGTTGTAAAAAGTCTTTTCTGGTTCGTCAAGAATTCCATAGGGGTTAATGCTTGTGTAGGTAGTAATAACATGCGTTTGTTATGTAGAGGGCATAAAAGGTCGCGATCCAGCGCCGTGGTAAAGAAGTTGCACCAAAATAATCCATTTCTTCGATTTGGATGGATAGAGGATTCGACCGTATGGGTTGGGCTTTTTTTTGATTTTTGATTTTTTTGACAAGAATTAGATGTACATTAAAGCGTGGAGGGGTCCAACACGCTAGGTTTGAGATCATAGAGAGTCAGAACTTGAGGATGACATTAAGTTGGCTTGCATCTGGTAGAGTTGTTGGTCCGGTAAGACCATATGGGATTGAAGTGGTAGAGGATACGTTGAGGTGGGCACCCAAGTGCCAGTGACCCAGTTGGGCATTGCTTCCATTGAACAGTTGGCTGGAAGCATATCATGCGTGGGGGTGGTGTTGGTTTTACTGCCGCGATAGGCTCCATAGTAAGGATGGGAGCGGCCAGGTGAAACAGTGGTGGAAACTTGTTGTTCGTGAGCGCGTTCGTGTTTTTTTAAGGATCGAGAATGGAAATATGCTTTTTTGCAGCCTTGATGAGGGCAAACATAAGGTCTTTCATTTGAATGCGTCTTGATATGCGTGTTCAACGAATCAGGGCGAGAAAATCGTTTGCCACAGCCTTAAGGGGGAGGGAGGGGAGTGTTAAATTTTTATTTTTTATTACCGTGCCAGTGGAACAATTTCCTGCTAGTACATACCTTCAACCGTGCAAAGGTAAGGACGTTCGCCTGTATGGGTACGAACGTGGTTATGCATCTTGTGACGTTTGGTAAAAGGTTTCTGATTACGAGAGCAACCTTCCCATTCGCAGCTGTACATAGGCTAAAAGGGAGGTTATTTTTCACGTTGTCAAAAAAAAAATTTTTTTTATGGGGAGAGCTGCATACCTTGCCACATCCAATATGGTCATCGCGAACGTGAATGATGAGATCTTCGAGGGTGTCAAATTCCGTATCGCAATGTTTCCATCCACATCGTTGTCTTGAAGATTCTTCGTTATCATCGACATCTTCCCGATCGGATAACTGAGGTGAGGACGAAAGTGGGGATGACATGGAAGGAGACGTTGATTCCATGTGGGCAGAGTTATCTCCGCTCAATATATGTTGGGAGGTCAAATCATCCGTCACCGAGGAGTCTGCCAAGAGCGGAATATTAGTGTCAAGACAACAAAATAAAAATAAACTGGGAGACATGGCATGCCATGCCATGAATAGATGCTTACCGGACCGTGATCGTTTCTGTTTTTCAAGTTGTACCAGGCGTTCGATAAGCTCCTCTCGCGTCATCTGCTCAAAGTTGCCGGCCGGAGCCATTTCTTTAAGTTCACTGTCAGATGGTAAGACAGGTGTAGTCAGATCACTAAGGGATTGCCGACGACCATGTTTGCTTGGCTGTTGTGGTTGTACAATACGGCTGATTTGATGGGCAACTGTGACTCGCTGATGATACGGGGTGGATACGGTATGACGACGAGGCATTCCGGGTTTATGGGATGCCACCTTTGGTGGAGGAGAGGATGGATTAGCGTGCGGAAGCTATTTTAGAAAAAGCCGAACTAAATTAGTTATCCATGAACTTTTTTTTTTCTTTCTCTTTATAAAAAGATGGAAAAGGGCATTACCATCATATCATGGTGACTTCGTCTCCTATCCAGCATGGATATTAATGAGCTGTTGGCAACAATGGTATGGTTCATCCGTTGTTGATGTTCAGCCAAGCAGGACGACACATACTGATCAGGTACAGCATTATTTGCAGCTGCTTGTACACAATCCTGCAATAGTTGTTGTTGGCGTTGTAGTACATTGGCCGCTTCATTCAGCGTAGTCTGAGCATGGATGATTTCCGGCTCTTGAATAGATGATAATGGATTCATTAATGTATGACTTGACGAAGCCAGAACAGCTTCAGCTTGTTGATGTTGTTGACCAGCAACGTGTGAAAGGTGATTGGAAAAGCTGTGGTGATCGCTGGCAATCACTGGTGTATACATGTGGGGCTGAACAGCGGCTGCAGCGGCAGCAACTACTGCGGCCATTTGAGCGGGGTTGACCATAGCAGCATGTTGTGAGAGTGGATTGTACATGATGCTGGTAGGACGCTGCAGTGCGTATTCATACGCCCCTGTCATGGCCGAAGACATGGAGGGTACGACAGGGGCGGTAATAGCAGTAGCGGGTGCCATATTGGAGTGAATGGCATTCGGATCCATGGTAGGCGCGTAATCCATCATAGGCTCTGTCGTTAATAACGTGGCTTCAAAAGCAGGTTCTGAAGACATCCCAATCATTGGGTCTGGTGAGAAAAGGTTAAAAAAGAAAAAAAAAAGAAGGTTAATGAGATATCGGAAAAAAAGTGACAGTGACACTTTTCCACACACACAGAAAACGTTGCACACCTGAGGTTAAAGTTGTTTCGCCAACAGATTCTGAACCGGCAGAGGTGTACATGGGTTGCATCAGCAATGGCAAAGATGAGTCTGACATGAGGTTGGTGGGAAGTGGGCAATATAATGGCAAGTCGGAGTGGAACTGTTGATGTGAAGTTTCAGAATGGAGGTTGAAACCCTATTCTAAACGGACAATCTAAATTTTTTAATTTTTTTACAAAAAGTAAAAAGAAGTGTGACGGGAGAAAGAGAAGAGAAGAGAGAGAGAGAAAGAGAGAAAGAAAGGTGAGAAAAGAAAAAGAAGAAAAAAAAAATTATAATTTGGTAAAGCCTTTCGAACGACAGGCGTGGAGGCTAAAGCAGTTCAATTATTACACTCAGGTACAAGTTTCAATTCGAGATTCAGATTGCCGCGTGCAAATGGGAGAGGAGAGCCTCCTTGATCATGTCATCATCAGCCAGCTTGAGGGCAAATACAGTTCCTCGTAGTTTGTGCGCAAAGTTCTGGACTCTCCCTACTACCAGTCACGCATGGACTTTTGCCATGTGAGGCCCACTCTCGCCGTCTCAAAACCGCGCACTGGCCCTCTAGCTTGCTTTTCTACCAAACGCCTCCTATATAGCTTATTCTTATGGATTGTCATGCCATTAAATTATAGGCATCATGAACACTCAAGGAACCCTATTCTGTCTTGAAAGAAAGACATTTTCTCTGGAGAAAATTTCCACATGCGCAACCGTAATATAAAATAATAATTGAGCCTGTAAATTACGTTGATGTCGTCAGCAAACGAGGGTACTTGAATGGTTTAGCGCCGTTGGGGGGAGGAGGATCAGTATGGCTTCTGATTTCATTTTCCGTCTTCGTATCCCGATGATGATCAACATGGCTGATCGGCTTCGGTTTACCTGAAAACGTTGTTCCTTTTCGATTCTTGAATGCGTACATTGTTTGTGAAACGCCAGTCATCCGATATGTAATGTTCGGTACATCCCCTTCGTTGCACGCTTGGGGTGGCTGGCTTTTTTTTTTCCATCATCAACGTTACAATATTCCATGAACGTCTATCGGGGATCTCTAGAAAAAGAGTCTAAATTTTTCTTGTTTAAGCTGTCGTGACTTGAAATACAAAGGTGCCCAACCCATTGATTTCGTCAAAAGGTCGAGAACCCAGTTTGGTCAAAAGAAGACCGACGGAATGCAAAGAACTGCGGGACCTTGGTCAAAAAAAAATAAAGAGCGCTTCGGTCATCATAACGTCGGGAAAGAGGGATACAAAAATATCGATTGTGCGGCTACACCCGATTCTCTATCGGTGGCGATCAATGCCTCTGTCAATCTTTTTTGTGACATGGAAAACGGTCGGGTCGGATGAGTGTTGTGAGGTTATATCCCAAAGGCAAAACAGTGGTGGTTGTCAAAAAGTGACATGTTTCATACATTGGCACCACCAGTTCAGGCAGGTCAAACCCACGCATGGCATCGTCGGTCGGTTGGAAAGGACCAGCCGCGCAATTGGCGGGTTTCACTGACTACTACCCTTGAATGGTGTTCCCGATGCGCGCCACGGTCATCCATCGCAAAAGGGCAAATGCCGAACTGGAGTATCAAAACAAATAACGCCCCATGAAAGTCAAAGAGGTGGAAGCGAAGCGACATGGTGACGTCGACTGGTGAGCCGCCGCCCATCTCGATTTGGGGGGAAAAGCTGTGTATTGTGATTTTCTGCTTTTTACGTACATATAAAAAAAAGTGTAGTCTCTAAAGAAGGCGTTTAAAACGTCGAAATAATGTTAAAAGAGAGAATGTACAGAGAGAGAGAACTGCTCCCACGTAAGGTGTGTAGAATGGGGGTATTGCATGAAAAGAAATTTGATATATAAAAGAAAGAGTATTGTATGTACATGGCTTCTCGGAACTGATCAAATGGAAGAGGAATGACGGGAAAAAAAGATTAAATGTCATGCCTTCTCATGTGGTCGCTATACACAAGTGGATGATTTTAGAAAGCCTTGCCAACGGAATAGCCTTCCAACGCGGAAGTCAGCACAGAGGGCGTGCAAGAACTAGCACGCTTGGAGTGAGCAGCCGCCAAGGTGGCGAAAGTGGCATTGTTGGGCAGTGGATTGTGACTTCGAGGAACGGGGGAGGCTGAAAGTTACCAACAAGAGACAAGCGGAGAAGGGAGAATAAAAATACAACCACAAAATCAGCACAACCGGATTTCAGCTTGTTACGCTCAAATGGGGAAAATGATTCTTACCTGGGACATGCTCGCGAAGGGTCTGAACGAGCTTGGTAATAAGTCCAAGGTTTCCTTGATAGCTGTCTCGATGAGCACACCGAGAAGAGTTGATAATCTCTTGGAACTCGGTATAGGCGGATGTCTCAGAAGAATCGTTCGACCTGGAGAACAAAGGAGTGTTTAAGATCAGAAAAAGAGGTACAGATAAAAATAAATCTACATTTTTTTTTAGAAAAAAGGAAAAAGGACCTCAAAAGAGTCCTACTTACCCTGCTGATTCTGCAAGATCGCTCAGTACGGACCATGACGAAGATGTGTAACTCTGGTCATCATCCGATAGTGAACATGTTACAGCATAGTGAAGCGATTCCGCTTGAGAGTTGGAAAAACGGAGAGGTTCAGGAGCCACAAGGGTGAAGTCGGTCATGATATTAAGGGTATTAAACAGAATGAGATGAGGAGGAGGAAAAGAACAAGAAGAGAGAGCACAAAAAGTTGATCGGCTTTTTTTTGCTTGGGCACAGGGTTTTTTTTTTTTAGGTGTTGTTATGCTCGGAGGTTGGATGTTTTTGATCATGGGCACACTCCGCTCTGGCCTCCTCTCCACTGACGTTGGGTGCCTTCAAGCACCAGAACAGGGAATATCTTGTTTATATCACACCTTTTTTTATATCAGAACGGCATATAAGTTTTTCTTCTTTTTTCTTTTTATATAATAACAAAAAAATTCTAAACAGTAGAACCAGGGTTTATTTTTGTTTCGCTGGCAATCCGCACTCTAGTTGTATTTGACCTTGAGATCGGAGAGATCAGCTTGTGAGCCAACGGCAATGGCGTGAGGGCTGGCGCGTTCAAAGGACCTAAAATGGTCACAATTAGAATATGGCATAAAAAAACGTAGCCCATCCTGAGATGCAGTTCTCCCTTATTTTCCCCTCATTGCCCGCCTTTTCTACTTACTCTGGGTATCGCATGCGATAGATAGGAGAGCGCTTGGCCTCTTGGAATAAAAGCTTATCTTCAGCCTTGGCCACAGCTTGGTCGAGATGTTCGGCAGCGACACGGTCGTTGTCAGCAGCAGGAGTCATGTGGTATTCAACCCACTTGGTGATGGGATGTTTGTCCTAATACGCGTGGTGATTAGCTACAGGTCCGTAATTTGACGTTGCTCACTACCATGCTGAATTTTCGATAGAGATACCGATGTGGTGCAATTTTAAATCATATCAATATTGAATGTATCAATGTAATACTTACTTCGCCAGAGGTGGTAATGTGTTGATCAACTCTGTACCAGACCAATCCAGCAATGACGACAAACATGGTATTTCTCCAGGCATTGCTTCCAAAGGCTATATAATTATTCGGTTTGCAGTTAGTAAAGAGGACGGTAGGTCGTGACATGGGGTGATGATGGGTAGATAGAATGATTCAAGTCGATTAAATGTCAAATTCTACATACTCTCTGGTTGAAATTTGGGTCCTTCTCCAGCATGCTTTACATGCTCAGATGCGTAGCCACGTCGGCTAATGATTTGGCGAGTCGATGGGACAATGCGAGCTCGCGTAAGAATTCTCGAAGCCATCTTGTTGTAATGAACGAATCGGCCTCTCTGCTGTTTTGCCTGTGAGGGGACTTGACCATCCCAAAAAATGGATGACGTCGACCACCCAAAAATTTTGACCCATTTGAACTCAGGAGCCATACTTTTAAGCATTGAAACAATCATTGCAAGGTTTTGGAAAAATAATAATTATAAACGTTAGATCTATCTTTCTCATATACTACATAGCTTGTGATGACTGCATCCAGTACAACATCAATGTCTTAAAGACAGCAACATCTGTCAATAGTACTTTGATTGTTGATACACTGGAGGCTGTTCTGACATGTGTGCTGGTGGGTAGACTACAGTATGGAGTGGGTATGCCGACGTGTGTTCCGACGAGTAGGGTTCTTCGTAGGGCTGCGCATGAGCAACGGTGTAGGTTGAGTATCTTGATGGGTATTCCGGCGTGTACGGCGTTTCGTACATCGAAGGAATTGGACCAGGAGGGCGTCCAATGATTCGAGTTTGGCTACCTTCTACTTCTGTGCTGTACACAACATAATGCGTCTCATACACCACAGTTTTCTTTCGACGACCAAGTTTCCCACAGCACGTATTACCATATACTGCCCTCCATCCTCGACGCCGGATCGCATACACCAGGCAGCCTACATGCTGTTCAACTTGTTAACTGAAGTACTGCAGGCATGTATTTGTAAAGGGAAGAAATAAAGGTACTTGCCAGTAGAATGAGGATAATGATGATGGGTACCATGAACAGCGGAAGTCCAAAGCTCCAACCTGAGTTTGGCGTTGTCGTCTTTGAAGATGTTGATGATGCTGGACTTGCTGACAGCGATGGCGTTGAAGAGGTAGGCGCGTTGGCTACGGCCATTTGCAAGTTATACGGACCTGCTACATCGATCGACTCTTCAAGATTTGTGTCGTTTGCAACAATATAATATGTTCCTGCCTGCACTGAATATGGGATGCTTACAACTGTCGATCCTGAAGTATCTGGGACTCCTGTCACCAGCGTAATCATTTCATTGACTTGTGGTCCCGGGGTGCCGAGGCTGAAGGTCACGTAACCTGGTACGGATGGTGATATAGTGGACGATCGTTTCCATTGAATTTGAATAGTCCGAGCAATAGTGACGGTATAGCCTGGTGGTGGCCATGTAACTGAAAGCCCGCTACATGTCGTGGCCAGTACTGCCAACAGTAGCAGTGTTAGCCACGAACGATGCATCATCAAATCGTAAAGGAGGGAAAGGAACAGAGACGTAAAAGAAGATGTAACTTGAAAATTGGTGGATATATCAATACCCAGAACAGCACGATAAAGTTTACAGAGTAAGTTTGGTGCAGTGAGTGGCGTTATCAGCATCGTACCGTGCTACATGGTCAAACTTTGCTGTCGTTAGACCTTGTGCATAGCAAGAGAATATATCATCTTGTGTACGAACGAAGACTTGATTACACCTTTTTGTTTGTTACAGTTAATATCATGGAAATTGAAGTCAAGGGATGCCAAATAAGAGGTATGGTCCCTGGATACAACATGGTCTCATTACAAAAGGAAGGCAGTGTAATGCAAAGTAGTTCTTGTTTTCACCATGTTAGGATCTTGTCACACTCAAAGACGTGAACTGAGATGTAAAGTGTACACAAGTGAAACACCTCCAGGCCAATTACTTTACACACACCGGATTTGTTTGTACCAAGTAACATGTGAAAGAAACTTGCTGGATAGCTTCCATGTAGTATGTATGGTTGTTATCTACTGAATTGGGGTTTCCAAGCATTAATATTGAGAAAAGTTTGCGGAAAAAGCCTATTGCTAGTAGTGGAAAACATGTTAGCTGTCCGAGCAAACAAAAGCGTGAAGGCTGATACAAGCCACGCACATTACACTTCTTGCAGTCAAGCCAACGGATAAGTTACAATGTTAATGTGAATGTATCTGGCCAGTGCCTTTCAAAAGCTGTTTCCCGCCCAACACACAACGTTTCCAGGCATTTCATTTCATGTCACTTCATTTCATTTCACTTCACTTCTCTACAACTTTGATTAATTTTGTTTTGTTTGGACAACAATCAATACGGCTGGGCAAACCCTTCGCCTTCCGTTGATTTCAGAAAACTTTACTGTCAAGTCAGTGATGCTTTTTGTGGGAAGAAAATTAAACAAACTTATAGAAAAAAATGTACATGAGGGGGAAAAGGAAAACAGTATAGTTGTGTCGAGAGAAAAAAAAGTGGGTGGTGGTGGGGGAAAATAACCTCTTCTAAATTAGAAAAAAACCATTCTTCTTTTGTTTCTTCTTCTTGTTTATAGCGATTTAATCAACCTCCTCCATCTTAGAGGCCTCAGCAGTCTCCAATGGGGGGACATCAGAGGTTTCCTCAGCAGGGGTCTCCTCATCAGCATCAATGTTAAGACCAAGGGAGATCATACGGTGAATGCGGTTGGCAAAGTTGTTGGGGTCATCAAGGGAGAAACCAGATGTGAGAAGGGAGGTCTCGTACAAGAGGGTGGTGAGATCCTTGACGGTACGGTCAGAAGAGTCAGCAGCAATCTTCTCCTTGAGAGTCTTGACAATGGGATGGTCAGGGTTGAGCTCAAGAGTCTTCTTGGAGGCCATGTAAGAGGACATGGAAGAGTCACGGAGAGCTTGAGCCTTCATGATACGCTCCATGTTGGCAGACCAACCGAATTGACCGGTAGTAAGAACACATGGGGAGTCAGTGAGCTTGTTGGAGACAACAACCTTCTCAACCTTGTCGCCAAGGATTTCCTTGACAGCCTTGCAGAGGTCATCATACTTCTTCTCTTCCTCTTCACGAGCCTTCTTCTCCTCCTCATCTTCTTCGAGCTCAAGACCTTCCTTGGTGACGCAGACAAGCTTCTTGCCATCGTAGTCCTTAAGTTGGGTGGTAGCATACTCATCAATGGGATCAGTCATCAACAAGACTTCAAAGTTCTTCTTCTTGAGAGCTTCAAGGAAGGGAGAGTGCTCAATGGCAGCGCGGGACTCGCCAGTGATGTAGTAGATGTTTTGTTGCTTTTCGGGCATGCGGGTAACATAGTCCTTGAGGGAGGTCATCTCATCACCAGACTTGGTGGAGTGGTAACGCAAGAGCTCAGCGAGCTTACCGCGGTTTTGAGCATCTTCGTGGATACCGAGCTTGATGTTCTTAGCGAAAGATTCATAGAACTTGCCAAAGTTTTCCTTGTCTTCAGCGACTTCAGCGAACATCTCCAAGCACTTCTTGACGAGGTTCTTGCGGATGACCTTAAGAATCTTGTTCTGTTGGAGCATTTCACGGGAAATGTTAAGGGGAAGATCTTCAGAGTCGACAACACCCTTGATGAAGTTGAGCCACTCAGGAATGAGTTCCTCGCAGTCATCCATGATGAAGACACGACGGACGTACAACTTGATGTTGTTACGCTTCTTCTTGGTCTCGAACATGTCGAAGGGAGCACGCTTGGGAAGGAAGAGGATAGCACGGAATTCGAGCTGACCTTCAACAGAGAAGTGCTTGACACCAAGGGGTTCTTCCCAGTCGTTGGTAAGAGCCTTGTAGAAGGCACCATATTCCTCCTGGTTGATATCCTCAGGGTTGCGGGTCCAGAGAGGCTTGGTCTTGTTAAGCTCTTCGGTATCAGTGGTCTTCTCCTTGATGGTCTTCTTCTTCTTTTCCTTGTTCTCTTCTTCCTCATCGATTTCCTCGATCTTGGGCTTGTCCTCGGATTCTTCAACTTCTTCCTCATCATCGGAGACTTCCTTCTCAACTTCCTTCTCAACAACGAGTTGGATGGGGTATGAGATGAACTCGGAGTGCTTCTTGACGATATCCTTGATCTTCTTCTCCTCAAGGTATTCAAGTTGGTCCTCCTTCATGTAGAGACGGATCTCGGTACCACGACCAAGAGGGGGGTTGACCTCATCACGAGTGATGGTGAAAGAACCACCAGCGGCAGACTCCCAGATGTATTGTTCATCATCGTTGTGCTTGGTGATGACCTGGACCTTGTCAGCAACAAGGTAGGCAGAGTAGAAACCAACACCGAATTGACCAATCATGGAAATATCAGCACCGGAAGAAAGGGCCTCCATGAAAGTCTTGGTACCAGACTTGGCGATGGTACCCAAGTTGTTAACCAAGTCAGCCTTGGTCAAACCGATACCAGTATCACGGATGCTGAGGACATTGTGTTCTCTGTCGGGGGTGATGCGGATATAGAGCTCCTTCTCAGAGTCGAGCTTGGAGGGATCAGTCAAAGCTTGGTAACGGATCTTGTCCAAAGCATCAGAGGCGTTAGAGATAAGTTCACGGAGGAAAATTTCCTATAAGACAGAAAGCAAACGTTTGTTTTGATAAGTATTTGGAATACAGGCCCACACGCTAGAGATTCAAAAAAGTCAAAAACTTACCTTGTTAGAGTAAAAGGTGTTGATGATCAAGCTCATCAACTGAGAGATCTCAGCCTGGAAAGAAAAAGTCTCGGTCTCGCTAGACATGTTTATGAGATGAGAAAAGGGATAAAAAAGTCGCTCGTCAAAGTTGACCGCGCGTTTGTTGCTTTTATTCACGATCAAGAGAAAAAATCTTGGGCTGCCTTTGAAAAATGGTTTATAGTACCAGTATACTAATGTTTCCAGCAAGTTCCATCCAAGCGCTTAGCAGCCAATGAGCGCAGCAATTTTACAAGTCAAGCAACCAATCCCAACCCATCAGAATTTTTATGGGACAATCTTGCGAGAAAGTTCGAGCAAACGGGGTTTTGGTAGAGGCTGACTTTTATTTTATTTTATTATCAATGGTTTCTTTTTCACAAGCAAGTATGATCAATGTAGTTATAAACACTGCCAACATCGTAGGCCCATGCTGCCTCATCTTTCCATAGCAGTCGGTCAACATTTAATCGATCCATCGCTTGTTGAACGAGTTCACCGTATTCAACGTAGCCAGGCACGCGACGGTTAAAGGCATCACTTTGTTGAAGGAGCCACAATGACTTTGCCAGAGCGCCTCGTGCGTCAGCAAGACACTGCGCATCGCACTGATTGGATTTTTCTGCGAACATGGCGATCATATCAATGAGCGTACTACATACTTGTTGCCATGTTCGTATGTGGGGTCGGCAGTAGTGCTTGATGTGTAATATATACATGAGGTCGGTTATCAAAACGCAGGCTTGGGTACAGTTCGCTAGAGCGGTATGAGGGTTCATTTCATTGGTTTCAGGGACAACGAGTTGTTCTTCGTGGTGTTGAATAAATAGTCGATTGAGGGACATTTTGGTGAGATTATGTCGAATATTAATCTCTACAGCCCACATCGATGGGAGTACGTTTTCGGATTCGGGGATACGTAAAAAGTCAGGCTGAGAATGGTGCCATTCACTTAGTTTGGTTTCAAAGAAAGAAAATTCTTCCTGAGAGAGGGCTTCTTCTTCTGGGTTGGCTTCAATGGTATCTGCCAACTTGCGTTCAATGTTGCGTAAAGCCATTTTGCTCTGAAAGTGGAATTCTATATTGGCCCAGTCTTCGATTTTTTCATCTGGCACTCGTGTTGGCATCATCAACGAGTCGAAATCATTGAAATCCACCCAAGGCATCAGCTTACAGCAATCGTTGTTGTGATACCAGTCCCACCATGCTCTTCGGTTCATTTCCAGAACAAATTTATCGTCAGGATCGGTCGTTTGTTCATGTAGCTTTGGGTCATGCACGGTTTCGAATAGATTCATTTCATTGATAAAGCGGACTCCAAGATAATGGTACATTGAGTGGCGCTCGGACGTGCAACCCAGCATAAAGATGGAGAGAATCCAAAGCGCTTCATAGGATGTTTCGTCAAAAATTTCACTAAAGAGCTCCCATGCCTTTTGTCGAAAGTGCATTTCCAAAGGTTGGATATTATCGACGGTTTGGAAGCCTCTATTAGGCATATGAATCATCAAGGTGTGCCGTACCCAGCCTAGTTAAGAACAAAAATGTGTGTTAATTTTCATGGCTGAATGCTGCACACCCGGCTGAGAGTTTACTCAGGGGGTTAGACCAGTGTGAAAAAAAAATTAGGCTCACCAGCAACAATTGCACAAATCAGAGCATCTTCCAGAGGGTTTTCCAATTTCTCCAATTTTTCCAAGACAGTGGGCCGGTAAAGAAGAGGATGATATCCATTTCCACAGATCATGTATTGGCGGACCACGGCATCAACCAGCAGACGAAGTGCCACATCGTTTTCCATGGTACTTGAACTCATCAGGGGATACACGAAGGGTAATACCGTTAAGCTGATGGAGTACCACTCAGGCATCCAAGAGACTTGCTCACTTGGGCCATTGAGACCACTGTCGTAGGCATCTTCTTTGTAGGCACGAATGGTATACTTTTGAAGAATGTCCTTATTAATAAAAATAATGGGCCGTTGTGAAAATCGAGAGGGTCGGCTGATTTTTTCATCGCCATCCCACGCTGCGTCCAAGAGAGAGTGACGTGTCACAAGTGAAGGTTCACAGTTGACTTGAAATATTTTGAGCCCTTCCCAGCCATCTTGTAAGAAGCATAGTAAGGATGTCATGGTAGCCTTGATGTCACTAATTCTTGTTACGTTGATCATCAATCGACGTTCGGTCGCTGCCGTCGTAGTGCAACTCCATAGTGCAGCGCCGCCTGGATTCCGTATATAGGCGTGTGTGACAGGATCTATTAACGAAGTGACTGTGAAGGGTCCCGATCGCGGTATTACAGCATTCTCGGACTTGATAAGTGGAGATTCGATGCCACAGGGAGGTGCAAATCGTAGCTTTTGTGTCTGTTCTGGTGGTGGTATGGCCAATTCTTTTTTATTTGCCTGTGGACGAAAGTCCAAAATTTTGGTGGATTGTCTGGGCAATTTGGATTTGGGTGGGCGGCCCATGAATTTTGGCTGTTTTCCGGATCGGTATTCCTCTGCAGCAAACGGTATACCATCCCACGATCCAGAAATATCGCTGGACGTTGTTACCCTCCACTTGTTGTCTGCCGTTTGCATCGCATCATACTCTCCAGGAGTGAAGATGCGAAACATGTAGTTTTCATCAGGCTGGTCATGTGGGTGCCTGGGTTTTCTCAGGTGGCGCTTGTTGCTTGCTGAAGAATCCGTTTTTGAGTCTGCAGTGGTTGTGGTGGGTGAACTAAGTTTGGGAGAGGGTGAATTATTATTGCGCTGGCATTTAGGGTCGAGTGAGATTTTAAAGAAGGATGTGGATGAGCGACTAGGAAATTGAACGGTTTGGAAAGAAGAGAAACTGGATGGCGAAGGTTTGTGCAATGGTGGGGGTGACGACTGCAACTGTTCTATCATATATCAAGGAGATTTCAGGAGAATAAGATAAGACTAGTCGGGGAAAAGTTTTCTAAAAGCGAAAGAGAGGCGAGTGGAAGCTGAGGCAAGTTCGAAGTCGGAAGAGAAGGTTTGAAGACTGCCCGTGATTTGGCACTGTACTCAATTTTTCCCCACACTTTGTGAGAGGGTAGCTGATATTGACTTGCTCCACTGTCACATCATACTTTTTATTCATGATTGTCTTATTGGTGTAAAATACTCTCATAAAATTAATTCATACGCATCAACGAAAATTTAATTTTCTGCTCCAACATCGCCTACAAAATGATTTGGCTGTACGTACACTGCTGCTTAACTCGAACTGAGTAGGAAGATGCCTTCTTTCGAAAGAGGGGTCCGGGGTAACTCATAAAACAGAGTTTGACAAAGTTGCGATAGCCTTCCGATCATGAGAAAGCATCATACTAAAACAGCAGTTTTTCCAAAGCCATAGTACCCACATGTACCTTTCCTTAACAACGAAAAGCCTAAATGTGGAGACTATAAAGTTCCTGGGGTTTCGTGTCCTTCCTTTCCCCGCAATCTCGCTTCCCCAGCTGCCTCCCTAATGACTGCCGAACAAGCTGAGACTCAATCAAATCACTCTGTCAAGAACCCTAAGGATTCTTATCATCTAGAGGAGGTTCTCTCCAACGATGACAAGAAAAGTGGCATGAACTACGATCGTATAGATCCAGAAATTGCCAAATACGCAAGTGACAAAGTCATTCCCATTGATGACGAAACCAACAAGAGGCTTAAACGATTGATTGATCGAAGGGTGCTGGTCATCATTGTCTTCACATACTTTTTACAAGCTCTGGATAAGGGAACCTTGGCCTTTTCCTCCATCATGAACTTACCAAAGGACACTGGTTTGGTGGGACAACAGGTAACTTGAACCATCACGTGTGACATTGATTGGAAATGTTAGCAGCTGAGCTAATCATTTCACCTCCATTTTCTTGTTCGTTCCTTCCACTGTAGTATGCCTGGCTCACAACATGTATCTACATCGCTATCTTGATTGTGGAATACCCACTGAACTGGGTCATTCAAAGAGTGCCTATCGGCAAATTTTTGGCCTTCAACATCATATGTTGGTCCACTGTCCTTGCCCTACACGCTTTGTGCAAAAACTTTGTCAGTCTTCTTGTCGTTCGTACTTTGCTTGGTATCTTTGAAGCCAGCTGTCAGCCTATCTTCATTGCACTTTCCAGTATGTGGTACAAGAGAGACGAACAGGCTCAGATCGTCACATACTGGTATGTGATGAACGGATTCCAACAGATTGTCGGCGGTCTTCTCGCCTATGCCTTTACCAATATCACGTCTGGTCCGTTGAAGTCTTGGCAAGCTCTCTTCTTAACATATGGATCCTTTTCATTCGTTTGGGGTATCATTGTCCTTTTCATCATGCCCGACAGTCCTATGAGAGCCAAATGTTATACTGAGGAAGACAAAAAGTTGATGGTTGAACGTGTTCGAAGTAATCAAACCGGTTTGCAAAACCGAACCTTCCGAAAAGAACAATTCTTTGAAGCTTTCCGCGATCCTCAAGTCTGGGCGTACGGTCTCATCTCTTTCCTTACCACTGTCCCTACTTCTGGTCTGGGAGCTTTCGCTAATATCATCATTACTGGATTTGGATTCACTGTCCTGCAAACTCAATTGCTAGCCATGGTTTTGGGTTCCTACATTATGATTGTATGTTTCTCTTCCATGTATCTGGCCAAGAGATTCAATCAAACTTTGCTCGTCATGACAGCATACTGTGTCCCGTAAGTTGCATACATATGTATAATTAATTATGATACAACATTCCCTGACGATTTCAATGGATTCATAGGAGTATCGTCTGTACCGTTGTCCTGATGACCGTTCAAAACACAAGCATGTCTACCAAGGTTGGTCTACTCCTAAGTTACTACTTGGTCTTGTCTTTCTGGGCTGCATCTACTCTTTGTATGTCTCTGCTGACTCGTAATGTTGGTGGACAAACCAAGAAGGCTACTGCCACCGCCATCAACTTTATCCTTTGGGCTACTGGAAATGCTATTGGTAAGTAAAGGCGATATGCGCCGAAAATTGCCATACAAGTCACTGACGGGGATATGACTTTTTGCTAACGACTTTTTATCCAACAGGACCACAAGTTTTCCAGGCAGTTGACGCTCCTCGATATATCAAAGGATTCGGTGTCCATTTAGCATGTTATGGTGTATTGTTTGCCGTCATGTTGGGACTTCGTTTCTACTTCATCCGTCAAAACGCTAAGAAGGCTAAAATCCTTCAGGCTCAAGAAGGGCAAAAAGATGCAGAATTGACTCACTCATTCGATGACTTGACAGATATGCAGAACCCTAACTTTGTATATATTTATTAAATTTTTCAACACTTCTTGACTAAGATGAATGAGCCGTAACGCTGACCCAGGTCAATTAAGGAATAAATACGCGTTGTAATGATTTTTTTATCGAAGCACCGACCAATGAAACACTGTCCGTGACTGTGCCTCACGGAGTGTACCCAGAGTTCGTTTGTTCAATTCGTCAGCACAATGCTGAGCTCACTCCCTACAACAACATGTGCGTCCTGGTTGGCCACACTTCCTTTAAAGAGGTTTATGCTGTCTTTTAAAATTTCCAAATGATTCTCAATAATCAATATTAATAATGAGCTTCTCCATTATTTACACTTAATTGAACGGGTAACATCATTGGCCCTCCAAAAAAAATTGTAAAGGTAGCATGCTTAAAGGAAAAAGGTAATGGTAGAATGAAGTACGTGAAGAAACCTACTAACAGGATGGTAGAGCGTCCCTGATGGTAAGGAGGATTTTTTTTTTTTCATAACTAATTAGCTGAAACGGCTTTAGAATAGCCGAGCACGGATGAAATATTGCGTTTCCTTATTGCATGCTTGCGCGTCTAATTAGTGGCATGGCTGTGCACTTTAGATTGAAAAAAAAAATATGATCATCAACGTGGTTTCCCTTATGAAATGCTACCCTATCTTACTTGACCACGTACTTCAGCTGCTTGTTATCGCAGAAAGGGCAAAATAAAATAGAAGGTGTTGTAGAAAATGGACATGAGCCGATGACCGAGAAATATCGCTCACAGTGGCCAATCAAAATTGGAGAAATTACATTACCGGTTTTTTTTTTATTGGCAATGTTGAAAGACAGCGATACTTAGCGAAGCCTTTTTCTTAAAATTTGGGGGATCGGTGAAACTCGACGTTCAAATTCTTTTCTTTTCTCAACTTTTTTATCAAAAAGTTCCAATTTTCTTTCTTTCGCAGGACGTTAGACCAGTAGAAACGACCATTCTCTATAATAACTGAGACTATCCGTATCATCATGGATACGTCCAAACGAAACTCTACTACCAACATCGATATTGGCCAGTTGGATGCGTTGTCTGAGCTTCGCTTGACTGTCAGTCGACGACATTCGGATGTTGATCTTCCGGATTCGCCAACCACCGACGACGAACATTCCTCACCCACTACACCCAAAAGTACTGACGCACCGTACCCTATGTCTGAAGCGGTGGGTGATGTTCAAGATAAACTTGGTTCAGATAGACAGTCAAAATTCAAGCGCGCCATAAGCTACCCTCTGGCAGGAGACAAACCAGTGCCAGTGCGAAGTAACACTGCAGTTAGTTCGAAGCCATGCCATTCAAAGCTTTGCCGCTATTTTTGCTCTGAAGAGAATAGTTCGCTTTGTCCAAGCAAACAAACCACCCAAACGCCAAACTCACCCACACCGACCGCCGCACCAAAAAATAAATCTTTCAAACGGTCACTTTTTTCATCCAAAAGCCGTCGACCTGTATCAGCCATCCTGACTCCCCAAAAACCCAAGGACGAGACTCCTCACCATACTCGAACACACAGTGGCGGAGACGAATCCAGTATCATGGAGCCGACGCCATCCCTCGATCGGAGTAGCTCGTCCTCCTCCACGTTATCATCGCACGGATCGTTCCATTCTGACCGTTTGATCAATGCCCTCGTAGCCGGTGATTTGTCCCCAGTGACAGATACCGACTCCGGCTCAGAGACTACTCTATGGAGCGATAGCAATGCATTTACCGCCGTGGTGAATTCCGCACCAGTATCGGCGGCGTCTTCTCCTAAACTGAATCCTATGGAAAGTCAGCGAAAAGGCTTCTTTGCTAAAAGAGCCAATACGCAGCCTGTGATGACCATCGATGTCCGACCAGGAAAAGGACTTAAAGCTGCTCTTCGTAACAAGCGAGAAGCAGCTGTACTCAAACGAGAAGCCAAAGCCATTACCATATGGAGGACAAGTACCCTGACTTTACTAGAGGCTGGACCCGACGAGTCCACCTTTGCGGAATTGAACAAGGTAATTTTATTTTTTTGGAAAAAATAATCTCTTTTGCCCTTGGCATAACCCAACTTGACTAACAATAATGACGCGAAGTCACCGGAAAAGGTCGAAAAAGATGCACTCATGAGGCGATTTATCATAAATGAGATATACACCACAGAAAAGTCTTACTTAAAGAACCTTCAGATCGTCAAAACGGTAGGTTGTCTGGTTATTAGAGAAAAATAAGGTCAAGGGGATTTTGCCATCTCCTTGATTATCATGACATGTTACTCATGTTCCATGTTACTTGATAGAAATTCATGGACCCTATGCTGGAATCTGCCAAACTTGGAAGTCCTCTTGTACGATCACAAGACCTTCCTATATTGTTCGCTCATTTAGCTGATGCTATCAAGATATCAACTCAAATAATCGATCGGTTTGAAAAATGCAAGGAAGAAAGTGGCATGCTTTGGCGCAAATGCCCCTTACGAGTAGGTCGCATCTTCAAGGATCTAAATGACGACATGGGATGCTATGTGAAGTATGCCTTGGACTACCATTCATTTGAGAAAGTCCTCAAACGTGCTGTGCGCAACGTGGAATATCAAAAATTCAATCAGGTTTGTATCATTTCTATATATTTTTAAATGACATGGGGGGCTTTCCATCCACGCCACAATTTTTTGTACGCTTGAATCATGACTGATAGCCCGCTTTGCGTTACCTATAGGATTCTATCAACAACTTGGAGACAAACCGCATGGGTCTTGCCGATTACTTGATTATGCCCATTCAGAGAGTTACTCGTTACGGATTGCTTCTAAAAGGTAAGGATTGGTTTCTAGAGCTTTTACATGCCGTCGTGTCAACATTGAGGGAAAGTTTGGTTTACTCATGCAACCTACTCCTTTTTGACAGATCTTAAGAAGCATACGTCGGTTGCGAACCCGGACTATGATGATTTGGACGGTGCCATCAAGATGATAACTGGTTTAGCGATCGCGATGAACCATGCACAAAAGAAAAACTAAATCCAGTTCAACAACAACCTCACTGGCTAGGCTGATATTGTACATAATGAATCTACCAAGAACAGCAACAAAGAATAGCATAGCAATCACAAAAAATCCCTCCCCCTTCCACATACACACACGCACTAATGATCCTTTTTACTCGCTCATACTCCTAGCTATTGCATACCATCATCACCTTCCCACAAACCTGGCTCATAATTTGTTTTTTTTCTTCATCCCTTTCCATTATTAAAAACTTTAAAAAAAACTTCGGCAATGTTGGCGACAAAAAGTTATATTATGCCCTTAGATGGATGGCTTTATTTTATTTTATTTTGATTGCTGTCACATAAGTATGGAAAGGACAAAGGTATAATTTGGGGGTGGGGGTCATAATGCTCTTGGGGTTTTGTTGTTTTCCTTGTAGGAAACATTTCATCCATCGTGCGGTGAGCTTGGGGATTTACTTGGTACATAGGTTGGGTGGGGTTCATGCAGGCCTCAGGGAATAAGTATAAAGGAAGGTTTCTTAACGCGACGTGCGTACCGTATTTGGACTGACACGGGAAAACAAATATGAATGAAGGCAACTCCTCTAGTTTGCAGTTGGCCAAACCTTGAGCTCCTTGTATCCATTGATAATCTCCTCCAACTTCTCCTTGGTGAGGTAAGGTACTTCATAGGTGAATCCAGTCTCTCGCTCAATCAGCGTACCGTTTACACTGACAGGGTGAGAGTGCAGTAACTCCTCATCGACGTAGGGAGAAAGTGGCGATATGGCGATATTGGATTCCTTGAGCAGATCGGCCCAAGGTCCGAGATGCTTTTCGTTCACATCCTCAGTCACTGTTCCCAGGTTGAGCTAAAATAAAATGAACTTGCGCCGTTAGCGTGCCAAGACATATATATATATAACAATGTACGTAATCGTTCATTAAAAAAAAAAAAGGCTCAGTCCGATCCATAGCGTACCTTTGCAAAGCTCGATATGATAGAACCATGATAACCCGTCTTGATACCAAATATAGTCTCTAAATGTTGATTAATGGTCTCTTGGTCTAATGGGGGCCACAATGCATGATGAGTAAGGTACCCTCACAATGTTTGGGTTGGCAAAAATTAACTCTCACCTGTGTCTTGCTTATCGGCAAGATTGAACAAAATCTTGCGGTCTTTTTTAGTGGCGATACCGTTTTCATCGTACCATTTTGCCAAATGCCAGCAGGCTCGCACAACATCACGTATATGTACAGTATTTAATTTGAGGTCCTTGTTCCATAGCAATTTCATTTCTTCATTCAATTTTTTGTAGACTCTTCCGATCACCAATCGAGTGGCTAATAAACACAAAAAATTATTGACATATTCACCTATGCAGCACGGCACTTTGACGTTCAACTTACTGATACCAGAGGTGGCTCCAACACCATACACGACAGCAGGTCTGACAATGACCAGATTGAGACTGACGTAAAAGAAAATCGGAGTGGGGATTTAGCACATTTGCATCTCTAGCGGCTCCGATAGTACGGGCGTGACATGATGGCGGTAAGCCAAATGTCGCACTGTGTACCAAACCCAGATTACAATTCGTTTTCCATGAAGTCTTACCCTTCCATGTTCTGCAATGTCTTGCACACCTCCACTTTCTGCTTGGCAATTAAGGTCCAGGGTTTAAGTGGCGAGCCTTCTGTGGAAGGTTCCTGAGAAAAACAATGGTTAGCTTCGGAGATACCTTACCAAGAAAATTTAGGATAGCATTGCGCAGAACCACCATTTATGGATGTGGAAGGCGTGCGCACTATAAAGAAAAAAAAAGATTTTCTCTCCCTACCTTGTTGGAGTCATAGACTTCCGAAGTGGACATTTCTAAGAAGACTTTGACATGGCGTTTGGCGGCTTCTTTGGCGCAGTTGACGGATAGATTATAGATGCGCTCTCGGTACACCTAAACCAATTTTTTCGCAGGAAAACCATGTTAAGGGGGTGAATGGATACACATATGCAAGACAAGGTATGGGCCTCTCTCACCTCCGAGACTTGAGAGTACTTTGTCTCAGCAGCAAAATTGAATACATAATCAAATTCTGTCCCATCTGAGCGCGTATAGCATTTTTCGATCGAGACTGGATAGATGAAATTGGGGTTGTTTACATCAGTCCAAGAATGTAAGGCTTCGTATATGTCTCAATTTGCCATAGATTGCATACCAGGATTAATCAAGTTTGCCTGCATAATCTCAACGCTTGGATGATCAAATGCAGCTTTCACAGCAGGCGATAGGTAGGCTGTTTGTGGCAATGCTTTGTCGATACCACGAATACTGGATGCTAGCTTATTCTCTACCAAGTATTGAACAAAATTACGGCCTACGAAGCCCAGTGCTCCGAGAACTAATACTTTTGGTGCTGTCTCTACGGTCATTTGAAGAGCAGCCGATAGAGGAATAAAGAAGAGGGGAACTCGAAAAAAAAAATAAAAAAAAACCTGGTGTGTGTTGGCACTCAAGATTTGTGGGCTCCAGCTGCCTTCCAAACACGTGCCAAGAGCGTGCTGGGAGCTGGAAAATTTTCAAACACCCTCTTTATAATTAAACTTCAGCACATGATCTGATTGGCTGACCCCTTGATTGTCACCAAATACCGCGACGATTTTCTAGAGATTACACGAATCAATATTCAATTGCATATTGGGAAAAGCATGGATTTCGAAGCACCTACTGATTTAAAAAAAGAAACACCAATGGGGGCGTCACTCGCTAAGAACATGGCATAGCGACTAAAGAAGTGACCTTTGGAAAAGTGCTGATGGCCCCAAAAATACTTGACACCCGCTCCTGCTTGACCCCTCTTTAAATATAGATAGATGTCGACTTCACTTTGACTTTTTATTATTTATTATTATTTTTTTTTTGGGCCGTGTATCTCACAAAAGTTCCGCTCTTTTATTGTGTGTTGCCACAGAAATATTCCCCTTCTGTCCCGCCCGCCCTCTGCTTCTTCTTCACTATCACTCCACTTCCCCACTTTGGTAGTGTTGTTGTTATTGACAAGAGAAGTGTTTGAAGAGAGAAAAGAAAAAAGCACTCGATTCACTGTTGTAATACGATAGCCAGCTTTGGACTTTTTCATCACCGTGACGCGCTTCCCCTCTTTGGATTGAATGGTACGGTACCTTCCTATTTTTTGTTTATATTGCAACACCCAGTTCCTTTGCTTCCATCGCTTTACAATCATCTCAATACTCATCTGCTCCATTTTGACTTGTTGAACAGAAGCTTGAAGTCCATTCTGTTCACTGTTAGAATCAAGATTGAACTTTTCCCCCCACCGCCAGTTTTTCCGCCACTATTACCACGTCCTATTTTTTTCTTCTTGAAAACTGGCTCTATTTTCCTTCGCTACGTTATTGTGAAGAACCCCCTCCATTTATTTTCTTTATTTTTTCTTACTCCTCACCCTCTCCTGTTCGGTTGAGACTACATTACGACACACACAATACCAACCAACTAGATGGATCCCAACACGGCTGCATCGTATCAGCCACAGATCGACCGTTCTCGCTCGACTAACTCCAGACTGGGCGATGATGGTTTGACAACAGGCGTAAGGCCACGACGACAGAAATCGTTGGTCAGACCTGAACGAGAGCGCATCGATCCAAACCATCGACAATTTCATTACCGACAACGTGCTACAGAACATCTTGGAGTGGAACAAGTTGCTGCAAGTTCAACCGGAAATATTCCTTTGCATTATCAAGATGTTCCAGAACGAAGGGCGCAAAGACTACCTTCCTTTCGACGTCAAGTCCCTCCCGTCAGACGTGGAAAAAGTATCTTAGGCAGAGAGGAACCTCCCAAGGAAAAGATAAATGTCAAGCCTTCTGCCAAACGAACACAAAGTCAACCGTCTGCAGGAGGTTCTGATAGTTCCGAAACCATCACTGGAATGGATGGTGCAGGAGCCGCCAACGCTGTTGAATCAGAAGATGAAGCCAAAAGCAAATTACCTGATATGTGGAATATCTACGTTCGTGCCTTGACGTGTTGTTTTCCTGGCAGCGTTCTTCGTTCATTCGGTAAGTTACCAAACTTTTCCCTTTTCTAGAGAAAGCATGCGGATATGACCATTGTTTTCCCGGGGAAAACAATTCAAGGGGGCGAGAGGGTCAATTAAGGGCAATTTTGTGAGCCTTGCCCTATGCCCATATTTTGATCTGGCCGTTATTGAATCGATGTCCTATGTTATTGACCACTGAAAAAAATTCAAAAAAAAATTCGAACTAACCACGTTCTCTCTCAGGCCTTAAGGATGAACATGCTCAGTATGCATGGCGTGAAAAGATCGGCCTTTTGTCCATTATTGCATTTATCATGGGCTTTGTCGGTTTTCTTACTTTTGGATTTACGGAGGCTGTTTGCCCGACCCCTCCCTTAAGTTTTCATGCTGGATCGATCAATAATGGTTATCTCTTAATCAATGGATGGGCTTACCAGTTATCTTCCTGGCAAGATCATCCTGCCATTCCCGGCGTCACCAACGAAAGCACCAACCCACTTTATCCTCCTATCAATGCTGGTGGCATGGATGCCACCTTCCTGTTTCAGAATGTGAACCAACGTTGTCTCAACATTATTGTTCCTAAATCTGGGGTGCAAATCCACCAAGACGGAAACAAAGTGCCGACTTATTTCCCTTGCCGCATGTTCGATCCAAACAATACCATTGCTCCTGATGCAAACACCTACTTGAACTACTCGGGATGTCATCTGTCCTCCTCTGCACGTACCATGTACTACGACTTTTCCACCACCGGTGTACCTAACAACAAGGATGGCTTTGACAAAGCTGGCCGTGTCTACTATAATTGGGAAGATGTCACTGCAGACAAGGGGTTAATGGTTTACAATAGGTAAGGGAGAACATCGAAAAGAATTATGACGAAAGCCTACTGCACAAAATTTCTAAATTCTGCTTTTATATCATACAGTGATGTGCTTAATTTGAATTTACTGCAATCGCTCCCTCAGAACTACTTTAATGTCCCAACTGGAGGCTTGATTGCAGCCCTCTTGAGTAACTCTTCCGCATATGCTGGAAGAGATATGACCCGACACATCTCTACATTCAGAGGCTCAAACAATGACTGGAAGCAGGAAGCCGATTGTCTTGCTGATATCATTACCGTTGGTATGCTGGATACGGAAAGTATCGGCTGTATTGCGTCTGACATTGTGCTTTATGTTTCTTTGGTCGTTATTCTCGGAGTCATTGTGACCAAGTTTGGTCTAGCTGTCATCTTTGGCTGGTTCCTCTCATGGAAGCTGGGTAACTTTAACGAAGGCACATCCTACAAGGAGAGAATGAAGCGTGCTGCAGAAATCGAAAATTGGACAGAGGGTATCTATCAACCTGCCGACGCTATCAAGCCAAAGAGCCCTTACTCTGCGTCCACAGCCGCCTCTCCCTATGGTGGATTAAACGCTCGCCGAAAGACCTTTTTGCCACAAACCTCTCGTTTCACCCAACCTGAATTTGGCTCCAATCGATTCAATGCTATGGAACGCACCACCAGTACCACCTTTTGGAATTCTGGACCTGGTTCCTCTAGGTAAGAGAAAAAAAAACTTATATATTGCATTTTTCATAATGGGATCATCAATGAACTGGGTCTAATCCACTCTCTCTCTCCCCCCAGCCCTGGTCTCGGACCACTTTCAGGTTCTCGCAATTCTATGTTTGGTTCGAATTTTGGAACTCCTCCTGCATCGCCTTCATTGCGTGGCATCAATGACACTTCTTCGTTTCATCGCCAGAGTCAGATCTATTCGCCATCACGTCGATCTTCCGTTTCATCTTCCGGCATGGGAAGCATTTCACAACAATCTACTTGTCCCTTCCCGCTTTCAAAGCATGTGATTCAACAACCTAAACCAGATTATATGCCGTTCAACTTCGCCTTGGCCCACACTATCTGCTTAGTTACATGTTACTCTGAAGGAGAAGAAGGTATTCGAACCACTCTGGATTCCATCGCCACCACCGATTATCCCAACTCGCATAAGCTTATCTTGGTTGTGTGTGATGGTATTATTACTGGTCACGGTAACGCCATGTCGACTCCGGATATTTGTGTGTCCATGTTGCGGGATTGCATTGTTCCTAAGAATCAAACACAACCTTATTCCTACATTGCCATTGCTGATGGATCCAAGCGACACAACATGGCCAAGATTTACGGCGGTTTCTACAAATATGACAACAACACCGTGGATCCCGCTCAACAACAGCGTGTCCCCATGGTGGTGGTCGTCAAGTGCGGTACTCCCGAGGAAGCCAAAGAAAAGAAACCTGGTAATCGTGGCAAACGTGATTCACAAATTGTTCTGATGTCTTTCATGCAAAAGGTGATGTTTGACGAACGCATGACATTGATGGAGTACGAGTTCTTCAATACCATTTGGCGAATTACCGGGGTTAGTCCCGACAAGTACGAGATCTGTCTCATGGTGGACGCCGATACCAAGGTTTACCCCGACGCCCTTTCCAGATTAGTATCCTGTATGGTGAAGGATCCCGAAATCGCTGGTCTGTGCGGTGAAACGAAGATTGGTAACAAGACAGACAGTTGGGTCACTATGATTCAAGGTAAGAAGAACCTCCCTCTCATTACATGACCTTTTGCCATTTCACTAACTCTTGCTTTGACAAATCTCTAGTGTTTGAATACTATATCTCTCATCATCAATCGAAGGCTTTCGAATCCATCTTTGGTGGTGTAACATGTTTGCCTGGTTGTTTCTGTATGTACCGTATCAAAGCTCCCAAGGGTCCTAATGGTTACTGGGTTCCTATCCTGGCCAACCCTGATATTGTGGAACATTATTCTGAAAACGTTGTGGATACACTTCACAAGAAGAATTTATTGCTTCTCGGAGAAGATCGTTACTTGTCCACTCTCATGTTGCGTACTTTCCCCAAGCGTAAGATGGTGTTCGTACCTCAGGCCGTCTGTAAAACAGTGGTGCCTGATACGTTTGCCGTTCTTTTGTCACAACGTCGTCGATGGATTAACTCTACCATTCATAATTTGATGGAATTGGTTCTCGTGCGAGATCTTTGCGGTACCTTCTGTTTCTCTATGCAATTTGTTGTCTTCATGGAATTGGTCGGAACCGTGGCTCTACCCGCTGCCATCTCTTTCACCCTTTACCTTATTATTCTTGCTATCATTGGAAAGCCGGCTATCATCCCACTTATTCTATTGGCCATTATTCTCGGTCTACCTGCTGTTTTAATCGTAATGACTAGTCGCAAGGTTGTCTACGTTGGATGGATGTTGGGTAAGTGAATGCCTTCAACTTTGAAGAAGGGATCTGGTCACAATAACCCCTTTTCTAAACACAACTTTTTTTTAATTTTTCCACAGTTTACCTCTTCTCTTTACCCATTTGGAACTTTGTTCTACCCGCCTACGCTTTCTGGCACTTTGACGATTTCTCCTGGGGAGAAACACGTAAGGTGGCTGGAAGTGGAAAGGAGGAGAATCATGGTGACAAGCAAGGAGAATTCGATAGTAGCAAGATCACCATGAAGCGCTGGGGCGACTACGAAAAGGACCGTAAGGTCCGACTTGCTGCTGAAGCTGGACTCCCCCCTCCGAAATTCGTTGACCGGTCCTCACGCCTAGATATCTTTAGAGACTCATCCCCTGCATCCAATACATATCACAAAGCCGGATCCACTGGTTCCAGCGACAGTGACTTACCATTTAATCAGAGCGAATACGTACCTGCTGGATACTCTGGTAGACGCCACAACCGAAACGGTTCAGTGGAACTGCTTAGACTACCTTCACCCGGCCCCAACGCTCCAGCACACGCCAAAAAATCATTCCCAGAAGACCCATATGTGTAATAAAACCTCTCCCAAAGCTGTACCTTTGTCTTATATATCTTCCCATTAAACACCATTTTTCATTAAACCAATTACTTTTACCATTATGACAACGTGGGAATCTGTTTTATGGGTGGAAAAATGCCTACCATGAGGCAGCCCCGCGCGCCATACTTGACAAGTTGACATTTTTTTTTTGCCTGGGCACGCGTTTAGACAAAAAAAAAAAGGTCCCTGTAAACCTATGACATCAGCCTAGTCGTGCAAAGTGATTGCCACTTGTCAGGGCCGAGATAGCGCACAGTCAAGGATGTACACACTGTGGTTGTTTTACTGTGCGGATCCTGTTCCGTTTTGAAGAGAAGAAGTAACTTGAATCGCGCATGTAACTGAATCATATCTCCTTTTAACAAGCGCTTCTTTTCACGTTCAGTGACCTTGTCCATTGGAAATGAATTTCCTGCAAGCAATCTGAATGGTCGAAAAATAAAGCTCCGCCAACATTTCCCATTCCACCACCAGAACACTTGATATTCAACAATTTGCTAATCGTCACCTTGCGACAATTTGTGAATCTCAAATTTTAGAGCACAGTATTACCGTTTACTGCAGTAGAGTAACCTTGATCAACCCTACTAAGCCTATATTAATCGACCAATCCCTGCTGTCAATCGTACTGTATATACCATCTTACATTCAAGGTAAAACTTCTGTGACACTTTACATTCCCATTACATTGCTAAATGAGATGGCAGCAACTACGAGACTAAAAAATATATGCATTCCATTTTTTGGTGATCAATAGGGATAGTGTGGATTTACCCGCAGACAAAGGCAATACCCATCCAATACATAGGCGACTTAAACCGCTTCTAATACGAATCTCTGCTCCAAATTTGTACATACCTCTCCAAATAATATACACTCATACGCGTGGATGATGGTAAGTTGACTCAGCGATCAAGGGTTTTAAAAATGGATCAAAGTTAGATTAATCACCATGTTAATTTCTGATAAAAGGTGGAAAAAAGAGTCAAAATAACTTCAACCAATGTCGCTCTCAAGACAAAGAAAAAACCAGCACCAACGGATCCTGCATGGCGAAAGTGGAAAGTGGAAATAGTATCGGAAGATCAGCAGCCATTATCCAATATTATCGATCATATTGAATACATCTTGCATGAATCCTTCGAAACCCCTCGCATGGGTAAGTAAGAAAAATTGGGCTATTCAGGGCAGGAAGATGGGATGGGAGAAAAGAAACAGAGGAAAAAACAGACTGGCACGTTCGTTAAGGCTCTTAACTGACTTGAGTGCAATTCTACTACTGCGTAGTACGCACAAGAGAACCGTATACACTGCAAGAGAAAGGATGGGGCGCGTTTGATCTTCGCATTATTTTTCACTTTGTCGACAATCTGGTTGCACCTCAATTGATGTGGTTTGATCTCAACTTTGCTCAGGAAGCGTATTCTGTGTCAGACACTTTGGTAAGTGATAACCAGGCATTTTTTGGGTGTGGGGTCGGGCAAATACCATTTGGGGATCTCCCAATCCCTTGGCCATGTCTTTTTGAACACTTTTGTGTGTTTGCTTTACTTGCGAATTGCCTGACCTGGGGTACCTTGTGCAGTATGAACCAAAAGTGTACATGCAGCACCTAACTTTAAATACTGTTTTTGTAGACGTTTGAGAGCCCACCGGAGGAATTTCTGGCGTTGCTAAATATTGGTTCAAATGGGGTCAACTCTGGGAATACACCAATACCACAGCCGGTAGCGAAAAGAAAGCGACTGGATTCGAGTGATGAAAGTAGTGTAGCAAGTAGCGAAGATGCAAAACGGAGATCATCGAGCTCTTCATCGGTGATCGACTGGGATATGGCCATCGCTTCACCGCCTTCGGCTGCTGACAGTGACGGTGCCGATGACTACCAGCCCAAACGAGTGTTGGCAGGTAAAACCACCAAGAAAGTGCCCAAGAACAACAAGAAGCCAGTCAAGCAGGTTGTGGAAGATGATGTATATACAGCTCAGGATACAGTGTCCTTACACACCGTACATCGAATGGTCGATGTGTCCCCCGAGACCCGGAAGGAATGGGGCGTTCCAGAGGTTAGTTTTATGTGTGTGTGTGTGTGTATGCAGTATGATTTGGGGTTGGTTGGTTTTGATTTAGTGTGGGTGTGGTGATGAAAGTGTTTTGGGTTGGCCTTTGGGGGACGGAATGGATTCCATTTTTAGGGAAGCTGAAAGCAACGTCTTTCTGTTTTTGCTTGGGATATAATTTCTATCGAATGGGTGTACTAATCCATCCACTTTTTCAACACCGTTTAGGACGTGGATATGTGCGAACTGGCGCGAGCGCTGACGTTGTTGGATACCAACGAACTACAAAAGTGCTATAGCATTCTTCAAAAGCGACAATCATTGGAAGAACACGTGAAGGGTGGTGAGTTGAAATGGATCCCAGGGGGGGCGGAAGAATTGAATTCATGCCATGGATGAAAACAGAAAGTGTTACTGATGCCGCATGTTCCTTTAGATGAATTTGTGTTTGATCTGTACGCTGTTGGCCCTGATGTGCTCTCAAAATTATGGATCCTAACCACCAAGCATCGGCGAGCGTCAAGCTAACTGTCGAATTCAGATCAATGGGATGTGGAGAATTAGGGATCATCAATGGTGTGGCGAAATAAGACGAGGCTGGGCTTTGACAGTCCAAGCAAGTTGATGGTTAGAAGGAAACAAGTGTGAATGTTTGTTTCTGAAAACCCCCAAAGCATTATTTGTTACAAGAAGTTCATTTTCTACCATTTGCAAAAGAAATACGATATATAATTATTAACAAAGCATAACAAAAAAACGAATCTTTATCTCCCTTACTACTTCTTATTCATCTCCACTTCTTGAACCAATGTACATAAAAGATTTGCTCCAAGACAAGAAAAAGTGCACGTGTGTTGTTGAAAGTCCTGGTATGGCGTGGCACAGTGTCTGTTTATAGTAATGGTGAGCCAACGCCCAAAGTTGATGACTCTTCAAGAAAGGGGGGAAGAAGTTCGTCTCCAACCCAATAAATAGAGGTACCAGATCAACCATGGACGACACGCTTCCCTTTTTTTTCTTCTTGTCGAACAAGTTCTCCTTCCTGTCCCTGTCGCCTCGACAGTGTATAACCTCTTTGTTGGTTACCTCTTCCCCAGTGATGTGATGTGAAGATTATCCCACCCAAATAAGTCGCAACTCCGCGCGTTATCGCTTGTTATCACAAGCGATATCGTCACTCCGTCAAGGTTTTTTACAAGTTGACAAAAGACTGAGGTTGAAAAACCTACCCCTTTGGCAGCCCATGTCCGCTCATCTTCGTCAATGCTTATTTTTGAATCCCCGGGAACGGTTATATTTCTGCTTCCAATGAACATGTAAAAAATCGTTCTTCGATTCACTTGGGAAATGAGAACACGAGTAACCTCAAAGCACATGCTATCCCCCCGTTCGCGCAGTTCGACAAATATGGGCAGGTAACGCCAAATTGGAGAGTATTAGGCATGCCACTAATATTTTCTCATGCACTGCTCCTTCCTCACCTTCCATTGGAAACTGCCGCTCCTTTTACCAATTTCAGTTCATCCACCAACCTCTTTAAGATGTCTGCTCCAAAATTGCCAAAAGGTTCCATCTGATGATCAGGCCTTGTTTGGTTTATCACGCGCAATACTCACTTCAAATGACTCCTGAGGGCGTTCAATGTTACAACCACTTTGCTCAAAGAAGCATGGAGGACTGGTCACACTTCAGTTTTTTCCTTCTCGCGCTTCGTTGACTGGCCATCGTCACTTGCAAAAAAAAAAATTCGTGGGAACTCCCCCACAACGCCAAAATGCACTGCACTCCATTCAGAAAAAAAAAATATTTCGTTGTGTAAGGGTGTTCCAAGGAAATTGAGCCTTAGCCAAATGATGTCCTTTATAAAAAAAAATCAAAGAGAATTTGGAGGATTCGCCTTGGAACTATCATAAAATGCCAACCAAAAAAATCAAAAATCAACGCAAAACCAAAGCATTTGATTCATATTCCTTTCACTCAACTCAAATGTCTATTATAGCTGTTTTAACAGCAAAGTTCGTTTTAGTTTATTTTACTGCACATCACATTTCTGTTTTTTTTTTCTTATTATTCCTTACCTTCCTACTTTGTCCTTTCTTAACCTAGCTTGTGTGATCCCCCAAGGCATCCAGGCTAAAATTTGGCCGTCGTCTCGGCTATTCTCCAGCCAGCTCTTTCCCATTACCGCGACTTTTCATATAAAAAAATCAAACATTTGGCAGACAAATCGGATCAGATCAGTAGTTTAAGAAAGAGCTGACGTGAAAGGCAGGCAGGATGGGGTATGAGGTTGATGCGGGGTAAATGGGTGAGGATCGGCTTGTAAGTTTTGCCAGTTCACGGCCACCACCGAGTAGTGTTGTGTGTATAATGATTTCCTGATCTGTAAAGCAATTTTTTGGGTAAACAGGTACCTGACCCCCACCTCACCCATCTTGGTACACACCCTTATTCTTGAAGCTTAAAGCCTGAGTACGGCATTTTTGCCACTAGCTGCCAAAACTAATTATCCATTCGTCCCCCCGAATGTGTGTTTTTCTCTGGATTGGGATAATCTAGCGTGCAACTTTGATGAGGAGAAATAAAAACCGTTACGATGTTCCGGTTTTCCAGTCTTGCTGGAGATTATATCATTTCCTTTTCTCTTTCAACTCCTTTATTCTCCTTTCTTCTGTTATAAGCTTTTTCATTCAAGCTATCCCAGAAGTCGCTGATTTGTAGACCTATTTGGTACAAAGGAAACAAGTGCCTTAGAAACAGAAAGAGTAGAATACCCTACCATCCCGCCACCCTGAAACCAGCGTCTCTCTCTTTTCTTCTATAAAAGAAAAAAGGTGAGTCTCGAGGTACCTGATGAACAGAAAGGGACCAATCTCAATGCTAATCCAACCCCCCTTTATGGTTTCATTTCCTCTCTTTTTTTTCAAATTTTCTTGCATAGAACTGTACTAAAACTTAGCCTGATCTTAGCCCATTCACTTATTGGTTAATTGACAATGGGTAACGAAGTGGAGGAAAAATCCCAACAGCCTCAGGATGAGGAAAAGGTCGGAAACGTCCAGCTTGAAGAACAAGCCCATCATGAACACGAGGATGAAATCTCCCCTGAGCTTGAGGCTCTCATTCAAACGGACCCTTCCAAAGGTCTCTCCCCGAGTGAAGTGGAAGAACGATTGGCTCGCTTTGGCAAAAACGAGCTCCCTGAAAAGAAGAAGAACCCACTCTGGAAGTTCTTGGGTTACTTTACTGGTCCTATTTCATACCTGATTGAAATTGCTTGTATCATCGCCGCCGTCGTTGGTGACTGGATTGACTTTGGTATCATTCTGGCCCTCCTGTTTATCAATGCTTTCATTGGTTTCTTCGAAGAAGCCAAGGCCGAATCCGCTTTGGATGCTCTCAGACAAACTTTGGCTCTCAAGACTCGCTCATGGCGTGATGGCCAGCTGGTAGAACTCGATGTCACTGACCTTGTTCCCGGTGATGTCATTGTACTTCGTCTTGGTGATATTGTCCCGGCTGATGCTCGTCTTCTTGGTATTGGTGTCACTGGTGAAGCTACCGAAGGAGATCTCCAAATTGATCAATCTGCTCTTACTGGTGAATCATTGCCTGTTAGCAAGAAGAAGGGTAACACAGTTTACTCTTCATCCATCGTCAAGCAGGGACAACAGCTTGCCGTCGTCACCAAGACTGGTGCCAATACCTTTATTGGTCGTGCTGCCAATTTGATCGCCATCACTGCTGATGAAGGTCATTTCCAAAAGATCATCTCCAAGATTGGTAACGTCCTCATCTGGTCCACTGTCCTCCTTGTCATCATTGTTTTGATCTACCAATTGGTCAAGTTCAGAGGTACCGACCAGGGTAACTGGAAGGTCGTCTTGGAAAACTGCTTGGTATTGACTGTTGCTGCTATTCCCGTCGGTCTTCCCACCGTTATGTCCGTCACCATGGCTATTGGAGCCAAGCAGCTGGCTGCGAAGCAGGTTATCGTCAAACGTTTGACTGCCGTCGAAGAACTTGCTTCTGTCTCCGTTCTCTGCTCAGACAAGACTGGTACTCTTACCTTGAACGAACTGACTTTTGATGAACCCTACCTCAACGAAGGATTCACTGCTGATGACATTCTGCTGTACTCTTACCTCGCCGCTGAACCCGGTGCCAATGACCCTATTGAACTGGCTGTCCGTCGTGCCGCTGAAGGCTCTTTGGAAGTCCTCAAGAACAGAACAAGTCAACATGATGTTCCTGGATACAAGGTCACAAGTTTCTTGCCTTTCAATCCCACTACTAAGATGACGCAAGCCACTGTTGCCAATTTGGAAACCAAGGATGTCTTCAAGGTCGCCAAGGGTGCTCCTCAAGTTATCATTAAGCTCGTCGGTGGTGACGATGATGCTGTTCGTGCCGTCAACGCTCTTGCTCGTCGTGGTCTTCGTGCTCTTGGTGTCGCCCGTACCATTCCTGGTCAACTCGAAAAATACCAATTGGTTGGCATGATCTCACTTTTGGATCCCCCACGTCCTGATTCTGGAAATACTATCCGCGAATGTAACAGTTTTGGCGTCGATGTCAAGATGGTCACTGGTGATCAGCTGATCATTGCCAAAGAAGTCGCTGCCCGCCTCGGTATGGGCCGTGTCATCTTGGATGCCAACCATCTGGTTGATCCCACCAAGAGTGAAGCCGAAGTCACCGAACACTGTGAACGTGCTGATGGATTTGCTCAAGTCATTCCCGAACACAAGTACCGTGTTGTTGAACTGCTCCAAAAGAAGGGTCTCCTTATTGGTATGACTGGTGATGGTGTCAACGACGCCCCCGCTCTCAAGAAAGCCAACGTTGGTATTGCTGTCCATGGTTGTACTGATGCTGCTCGTTCTGCTGCCGATATTGTCTTGCTCGCTCCTGGTTTGTCCACTATCATTGATGGTATCAAGACCTCTCGTGCTATCTTCCAACGTCTTCGTTCCTATGCCTTGTACCGAATTACCTCTACCATCCACTTTTTGATGTTCATGTTCATCATTACTTTGGCTGAAGACTGGAACATGCCTGCTGTTCTTTTGATTATGATCTGCGTCTTGGTAAGTTCCTATGCTCTACATGCATGACCACGTGCTTATGTTAACCTGTTACTGTTTTTTTTTTCACTAGAACGATGCTGCTACCTTGGTTATTTCTGTTGATAATACTCAGATTTCAGATCGCCCGGATAAATGGAGAATTGGCCAGTTGTTGACACTCTCTGTCATTCTTGCTATCTTGTTGGCCGGTCTATCGTTTGCTCACTGGTTCATCGCCAACAATGTCTTCAAGGTTGAGCCAGACGTTCTGCACTCCATCATGTACTTGCACATCAGTTCCGCTCCCCACTTTGTCATCTTCTCTACTCGTGTTCCTGGCTTCTGGTGGGAAAACATGCCCCATTGGATCTTTGCTACCTGCATCATTGCCACTCAAATCGTTGCTCTGTTCTTCTCTGTCTACGGTATCTTTGGTTCAAAGGAGCATGTCGCACCTTGCGGCTGGCCTTGGGGTATTTCTGTCTTGGCCATCTCCCTCGTCTACTTTATGCTTTTGGATTTGGTACGTATTATTTTTAGACGTTGTGGAAAATAGGGAAAGGGAATGAGGAGACCCAAAATGTAGAGCCAAATTTTTTTTTTTTGGGTGGAACCATCGACTAACCGTCGTCTTTACTCTAGGTCAAGGTCTATGTATTCCGACACTGGGACTTTGCTTTGACAGCTCGTCTCTTCCCTACCCCTGCTCGCAAGAGAAAGCTCGCTGCTCGTTTGGATGAACGACAAAAGCATGTTGCTATCAAGGCATCATGGCACAAGGTATACAAAGTTGCCGAAGCTTACCGCATCGCCACTGCTTTCCAGAAACTCGGAAAGGAGCAACATTTGCCTCAAGCCCCCACTACTGCTGAGGTTTAGTTACCAAGGTTAATCTTTTCTTATCCTATTCATTTTTTTTTTAAGTCTCTGTTGTATACGATGCCCAGCATTTAGCTGATATTTGGAATAAACCTACCAATCTATTGAAATATGTGTGAGACCACTCCCCATGACGATGTTTGATTTTCACATGTTATCGAGCTTTAGTGAACATGGCAAAGTAAGGTGCAATTTTCCCATTTATCGTAAATACAAAACCGCTTTGGCACTGACTGCTTTCGCGCAGGCATCAGCTATCAGTCACACCATTATGTCAAAACAATGATTGACGTCGATGATCCATACGAGAAAAGGCGATAGAACGCAACTTGCCTTTTAGTCAGCTATGGAATGTTGTTCTGTTCTATGACCGTGTGCGCTGTTATAAGCTGTGCCGGAGTCTCACCAGATTTTGGAATAAGCTATGAACACAAAAATTCCTCCCATATGATAAAGCAGGATAAGGACATGATAATGGAATAACAATCATGCTGTCAAAAACGACAGAAATTTGAACATGTGAAGCAAATGTTTGTGATATGTCTTCTTGTTAAAAATGCCTATGGTTGTGCTGGCTATCGGCACGCACGGATTACCAGGTAGCACGAGCTCCAAAGACATTTACCACTCGCGGCGTTCAATCTGCCATTCAATTGTTTTTTTTTTTTTATAGTGCAACATCGATAAGACCTGAGGTTTTCAAATGACAATACGGCGAGCGTTTTGCTCATTACTTGATGCGATTTCGACTGATTAGTGGAGACATAGTTAGTCCATCCATTTTCAGCTATTTTACCCAAAAGGATTTCTAAGGCTCGTAAAACAAAAATGCTTTAAACAGGAAGCATGGCGATCATTGACGATTTTCACATGTTTACAGCCATCTACAGCACTTTGCCTTTTTCTTTTTGGCTGCTTATCGCGCAGGCCATTATATAAAACCGCATGGCTGGTTGGTTGGGCCCCGTTTTATATCAGTGTTTGGCTTCACAGGCTTTTTTTTTTTCTCTCTTTTTTTTCCCCTTCCCGTTAAATAGGAGCGCTTCTTGCCTTTTGACAACATCTGCTTTTCTTCCTTCTCTCTTTTATTCGTCAAGTAGATCGTCTTGCGAAAGCACTTTAGCTCATATCATGACTCAACGTAAGAAGCACCATCATCATCAAAATGGTAAGTCATTTGTTACATTGTTAGCGGTTCAAAAACCGCTCAATCTCATTTGGACCCATTGATAACGAACGGCCTGGTTTTATAAAAATTGTAATTCTAATCCCTTGCTTGTCTAGGCAATGGCCATGCTCATAAGAAAGAGGTCGTAGAGCAACAGCGCAATGGCCACGTTAATGAATCGGAAAACGCACCAACCAGTTTTGTGACGCGTATGACATCCCTCCCTATCCTCAAGGACTCGTTCACCACGGTCCATGATTACGCCAACAAGAGCAGTATCGGAAGATATGCCCTCAGTACCGCCGAGTCTACTTATGAATCCGCCAAGAAGTACTCGAGCCAACAACCCTATGTTCAAAATGCTTATCAGACCTATGTTCAACCTCAGTTGGAAAGAGCCGATGTACTAGGCTGCAAGTCACTCGATTTCCTCGAAACAAATGTCCCCTTAGTGACTAAGCCAACCAATGAAATTGTTGACACCATTAAAAAACCTTCTTATGCTTACATCGATGGCGTCAAGGTTAAAATTGACACTACCATCACTCAAGTTACTGCACCCGCCACCAATGCTGCCAAGGGCGTCAATCGACGTCTTAGTCATGTCATTGACAACGTTGCAGCGACTGTTGACAAATATTTGCCACCTACAGAGCAGGTCGGCGCTACTGAAGGCAAGGCTACCTCTGATTCCAAGGACACTTCGGCTGAAGGTGAAAACCAAGCTGTCCGTGCTTACAAATTGGCTGGTAGCGTCTCAACCCGACTTCGTGAACGTGTCCAGACCACTATCACCACAGCCAGTGCTCATGTCCCTCGTTCACGCCAAGATGTCGTCAACGAGACCAATATAGTATTGCAGAGTGCCCAGGATCAAGTCCGTAATCTGAATGCGACTCTTATCCAATGGATTCATTTGTCCACTCAGGCTGCTCAGCAACGCATCCCCCCGTCCATTGCTGAAGGTGTTCATAACATGAGTGCTACCACCAACCAGCGCTTGAATGATATCACTCACCAACTGGCTACCCAACTTACTGGATTGGTTTCATTTGTTCAAACTCATTCCCCCAGCCTTCCCCCTTTTCTTCAACAACGCCTTCAACCTATCTTTGACCTGGCCAGTAATGAGTACGAAATTGTTCGTGCTGAATACGAAAAGCCTAATTTGACCAATGTTCAAAAGGCAAAGAATATTGTTCAAGTCCTTCAAAACCAACTCCTTCCCATCCTTCAGAATTTGCAATCACACCTTCACCAGTACGCTGACTTGACCAGAAAGAACATTGCCAATGACCTTAGAACTCGCCTCGAGACCATTGGCGTTATCCAAACCCAATAACCCCGTTTTTCTCAGCCTACTTTGATATCCCCCCCATTATTATTACATTTCTCTCCATATGTGCTCACTTTCTTCCTCATTACTACATCAGTGATGCCTCCTATTCTCTTTCCACATTCCAAAAATCTTCTTTTTTTTTATACCTTGATTTTCTCCACTCTGCTTGATATTTGTCATTCATGTGATATTTTGTGCTGGAAAGGGTTGTTGGCAAACACCAAATCTTTCAACTGTATTCTTGTATGACAAAAAAAAATGTTGTTCGTATTGATAAAGACGAATTAAAGTATATCTTAAAACACGTGTAAAAGCATCATGTCCCTCCCTCACTGTATCTCTTAACGTTCTGAACTTTTCAAGTCTCTACTTGAAGAGAGACGTCATTTTCAAGTGACCTATATTGCACGCCTGACAGGCTTCCACACCAAGTATACAGTTGAGAACAAATTCGGATTTTTTTATTTTATTTTATGTTGCTCGGCGAACTCTATTGATCTTTTTTGTAAAAATCCATCCTCTATGACATTAGCCTCAGCAGATGAAACAAAAAAGACCGATTCTTTCACAAACTACAAGCGATATAAGGAGGGAGCGTTTAAAGGGCAGAAGCACCAGTGATGATATCAATCAAATCGTTGGTAATCTGTGCTTGACGACCACGGTTGTATGTGAGAGTGAGCTTTTGAATCATCTCACCAGCGTTCTTGGTGGCGTTCTCCATAGCAGTGCGCTTAGCAGACATCTCAGCGGCGTGACCTTCAACAAGAGCCCAGAAGATGCTGTTGGCGAAGTTGAATTCTTGAAGATCCTCAAGAACATCATCTTCCATCTCATAGGAAGCGAACTTGGGAGAAGCCTTGATGGCCTCCTCAGAGTAGACAGGGATGCTGACAGCTTCGTAGGAGATGACAGAGTTGAAACGGTTGTAAACAACCTGGGCGTTGTCGTATTCAATGTTGGCGCGCTTGATGGCATCAACAATGGCGGAGGCTTCAGCAAAAGTGGGGATATCCTTGCCAATCTGGTTGAAGGACAATCTAATGTTCTTGGCGAAGATACGTTGCAACTGAGCCTTGGGCTTGTCACCGAGGATGACAAGCTCGGAGGCAGAGCGGTGCTCCATGGCTCTGCGGGTAGCCTTGGAAACACTGGAGTGGATACCACCACACAAACCACGGTCAGAAGAGGCAGTGACGAACAAAGTCTTTGCGTCTTCGCCAACCTTGGTCTCAGCGTTCTCGAAAAGAGCTAATCATTTTTGAAGTAGTTAGTACCACTGACCTGAGATCGCATGCTTTACTTCAAAGAAAGTACTTACCACTGGAGGAAGAGCCGAAAGCACGAGCGTTCTCCATAGCCTTTTGGGCCTTGGCAACCTTGGTTGAAGCAATCATCTTCATGGACTTGGTGATCTTTTCAATGTTCTGGACAGACTTCAAACGCTGTTGAACTAGATGGAAAAGGTGAGCTCAATGGACCCAGGGCAATGTCGAGAGTTGTGAGTAAAGAGTAAATTCACTTACTTTCTTTAAGGGTGGCCATGTTACGGGCCTGAGTAGCATTGCTAGAGAAAACAGGTATAACAACGTTAGTTGAGGTCAGCCTTTGGTATAACGAATGGACTTTTTTCGAATCGGCATTGACAGAGGGCGCCACTGGTTGCCGGATGTGCATCTATGTTCGCAGTCGTTGCGTCTACGACGTGAAATATTATTGCTCGTACAGATAGTTCGTAAATGCCAGGAGTCGCTAGACCATGGGACAATTGGGGTTGTGTTGGGACGTCAACTGTCCATGGAGGACCTTGTTTACACATTACAAAAAGCGGCAATGCATGTTGATTGCTGCTATACTGTGCTGCTTTCGTCGAGAAGTCGTCTTGAATATATCAAAGTAACGTCGAAACTCACCTCAAGGGAGCTACAGCTGGGCGAACAGCGACGCGAGTAGCAGCGAACATGTTGATGACTTCAAGAAGGAAAATCCAACACACCAACAAAATTTCTTGTTTGCACTACGGCCCCTCGCAGCGCAAAAATTTTGATGATGTCACGCCCTTTTTTTTTTTGTCTGCCGTTCTTCTTCTGAGCTTCAATTTGCCACAAAGAGGTCCATTGATAATTTTCCTGCCTACAATTTGACCTGTCCAACAATGACTTCAAAAGATCCTAATGAACCATCCATAACGGAAGCTCTCAAGGTTAGAGTACATTACATATATGATATAGGAATGCAAAAGCATGCACCACAAAATAACGCTTAAAAATCTTGAATTCTTTAATAGACCGTCAAGATTGAAGATCTTAAGAATATCCCTCAGATTCCTTGTGCTAGAAATAGCTTGTTGTATGGTATTGGTAAGTAGCGCGTCTGGAAAGTGCATGAGCCTTACCCCGAAACGATATCTTATGGTATTTATATTAGGTGGAGGAGCTGGATTTGGTGCTATAAGGTTTCTGTCAAGACGTTCAGTTCCATCGGCCGCCAATTGGGCTGTTGGTGCCTTTTGTGTCATAGCAACAATCAGCTTTGAGATGTGCCAAATGGACCGCAGGAACACAGTGACCAAGCTAAGAACCAAAATCAATGAGATCAAGACCAGAGAACGATCGCAGATTGTCGAGGAACGAGATAGATCAGGCGCTCTTAGTGCCGTTATTGAGCTACCAGAGCATTTGAAGAATTTCAATGAAAAGAAAGACGACTAGTGTTTGCTCGGTCATAGCTTGTCATGTAAATAGAAAATCTAGAGATTATAATAAAATCACCACTATAGACAATGCATAACCGATGTGCCTTAATTCTTCTTTGGAGGGGAAAAGTAATCGACCTTGTCGGACACTGGAACTGACCCTTTAATTTTCAGCAGGCATTTATTTTACTTCTCTTTAGTCTTGTTGCCGCTACGGACAAAGAGCAGTTTCACCTTGCCATAGACTTGAGAGCTATCAAAAAAGGCTAATCATGATAGGCTATCGTTTGTCATCGGCCGCAAATGAGAACGTCGCCACTTCGAATATCGACAACTTGGGTAGGTCTAGCGTATATTAATCCAGATGATGAATGAATGCAGCAAAAATGATTGACGCTTCCAACGAGATAGCCCGCCCATCAATAAATTATATGCGGGAAAATTCCTCAGATCTCTCTTTGATCTCCAATAGCTTAGCGTCCGACAGGCTAAGCATATCAGAGAGGCAGCTCTCTGCATCAAATCAAGATGAACTACAATCACACAGCTCAGCTTCATCCCATTATGCGTATGAAGTGAAAATCAGCACAAATGCAGATAAAATGCTGCTGGTAGCTGCTATACATTCAACATGCTCTAACAATGTTAAAAGAAGAATGAAAGCCTTGAAATGCCTGTTCAAGATTGCAACCCGTCACCGATCAAGTTTGCCGTATTTTGTGGTATAGTTGTGTAGTTGAATGCCAAAATTGTAAAATTTATAGCTAATATTGCAGTGTAGGATTCATTCTACAACATATGCTTCCATCGGTGTAATGATACGTCAATACTTATACGCAAAATGATAATGAATATGCTACTGAATGCACCGATTGCGACTGATTTGAAAACGACTGAAGCTCTTGATGTTGCGATTGAGCGTTCAAAGGTATAATCCATTTCTGAATCGTTCCATTGAGTAAATAAATTTAACATTCTATATATTTAGGATATCAGCTCTGCCGTTCGAAAGAAATCTGTTCAGTTGCTATCAAAATTGTATACATTTAGCGAACATCAGACGTCCAGAGTCAAAATACTGAACGCAATAATGATGGCGACAGTGGACGTTGAACGGTCAGTGAGTGCTGCTGCAGTAAAAGCAGCTAGAGACTTCTTATTTGGAGATGACTTCTGCCGAACTGCAGTTATAGAAAGGGCGAAATTGCTGTTGTCGACGACGGAGTCCTTGTTCATTGATGGGCATGTCGAAGTCATGAAGCGGCTCTTTGTTCAGGTAAGGTCATTAAGGAATGCATTTTTTCAGTAAGATTGACATAGCACTCACGCATTGTTTGCAAGTGCAAGGAATCTCTGGTTTCAACATCCAGTGAGAATTATCTGTCTCGAGATCTGATATTGTCTCTATTACACCAATATATTGCTACCGACACACCTGGCAACGCGGATGGCAATTTTTTCAATATTCTCAGCTACATCATATGTGCAATCATCAAAATTTACCCTCAAGCTATCACTATCGCAGATATTGATTTGATGTCTTCCAGTGTAGATTTTTGCGACGAGGTGAGACAGCTTCATACTATGGACGAGAGAAGATTATTTGATCAGTTAACAGTCCATGATAGAAGAAGGCTTTCTGCATACTGACTATACTGGAGACTGTAAGCTGGAAAAAGTTCTTGCAACACAAGAACATTGTGGAGGAACTTAAACGATTGCTTTCTAACATGATTCGGAAGCCACTGTCATACAGAGTAATGACATTGAATTTCCATCCTTATATCCTCATATTTACTGACCTTTTTCATTGCAGGCTTTAGAAAAGTCTGTCAACTGTTTATGCTTAATTGACGCTAGCAAGTCAATCAAGGTTTCAAACACTGCATTAGGTGAGCTACCACTTTTCTTTTGAGGGAATCAATCAATGTCTAACACACATTACTTTCAGCTAAATTGAGTCGACTCGTGCATAGCGATGAAATTTCCATCCATGCCCATGGTATCGTCATTCTGTCAGTAACATCAACAATATGCGCCTGCAACACATACAGGCAACAAAGCGAATATGAGAGAAAACGTATGTAAATTATTATTTTCTGAGATAGATCTTCCCTAAAGATGAATTGATGGCTAATACATTTGTAAACGAAGGATCCAACGTGAGAACTGTGCCATTTCAAATTGAAGTATTGTATTGAAAGCTCAAATTTGCCTCATTGTCGTCAGATACATCTTTTAAAAGTTGTCAAGGAGATGCTTCATGTTGTTCGCTGGTCTATTCAAAACGAATCAACTTTTGCAAGTCAGAGAGATATAAATATCATTGGAAAATCCGCAATTCGCTGTTTAGGTTGTTTATACATTTTATCAGGTTACTCGTATGCCTACTTACTAACTCAAATTTATAGGCATTCTTCTTTATGCTAGATCTGATTTATTAACAAGTCAGTCCATCCTACACCTCTTCAATACCTTGATCAACACCTCCAGTAATGAACTCAAGGTGGAGTTGTTGTATGTTTTCAAAAAGCTTCTGCTAAAGGAATATGAGAACGACAATGAGGAATTACAGGAAACTGAACACTTCAAAAAATGGAGCGCACGCACCGAAGAAAGGAGCAAGCACAAGTAGGAGGCACTATTTTGATCTAGCTGCAAGTATACAGGCTCACAGAAATTTGCTTGTAGTTCTATATCTGCCACTGTCCAGGCGCATTTCAGAAACATTACAGATTTAGTCTTTGTCAACGACATTTATATACAGACAGCTGTAGTGAGTGTCATGACAGAAATTGTAAAACAAGGAATGGTTCCACCGTCAATGGCAAGTATTCATTTGATTGTGACCCTAATCTGTCCTCCAGCGCAATGAAGCTAAGTGTCGAAGGGTCCTTCATCAGTTTATTCTAGCTGTTGTAGTCCTCAGCACAAGTCCTTTCGCACCCATTTCACGGCGGTCTTCTTGTCTCCTAGAATATATGTTGGCACGGAACGCAAATTTGCTAAAAAACAGAGAGACTGAGCTAATCAAGTTGATTTGGATCTATCATGAAAAAACGAAGACAGTGCAGCCAGGTAAGTGCATAGAAAGAAAAACGTGGAGCCCAAGATTTCTCTGAAAGTTGATCAGCTCATTACCACATACAGAGATACAAAAGTCAGATCGCTCTCACTTCGACCACATCGTACACTATTATCGAAAGTGTAAAATTGGGATTCACAGATTTATGTACGCTATGATATACCTATTTGACTGGAGCGAAGAGTATGATGCTGAATATAAAGGAAAACCAGTAAGTTTTCTTTCCATTTTGTAGATAATCATTGATCATAATGATAATTTTGCATGTCAACGACAGCATCATCTTCGACGATGTGTCTATTTGGCCAACAGCGCCACCATGATTGAGTACATAAGCGTTGACGAGATAAAAACAGTCCTTGCTATCATTGAACAAAGAATTTGCGAACTGGAGACGGAAATTACCTTCGGGACCACAATTGTATTCGACGACGAAGAATCGCTCAAAATTTTTAATATCATAATGATGGGCCTTCTATTGAAAATCATCCGAAGCTATTTACAAAATAATCCATTGGTAGAGAAAAGCAATAACTCTGTCAAGGAGCATCTGTTGTATGACCACAAGCACACTACAACATCACCGCAAGACTTGATACAGGCTGTACTCGCGGACGTGGAAGATGCATGCAATGGGAAATGGTGTCAAGAAATGATTGATCGAGCAATGTGTTTACACAGAAGTAATGCTATAGGAGATCGTAGACAACCTCATCAAAATAATCCAGTAACCTCACCGAGTGGCTTACAACGACGTCAAGTACTCGAAAGGCGGTGCAAAAAACAGCGCATGTGAAACAGACCAAGTGCCTGAAGTAGTTTCTCGCATTATGTTGCTTAGTATAAATTTTCATTGCCCTTGCCTTTCATAGTACTTTTTATGTAAATGCTTCATGATATAATGGATTGAAAGATAGGAGTAGAAGGCCAGCAAACATGGATAGAAATATGTACATAAAAAACGACGTTGAATGGATGAATGGTTTACAATTATCCAGCGTAAGCCATGACATTCTTGAATGGTAACTCATTACTGCTGAAGCCAGCCGACATCTTCAATATGTCTTTTGTGGCTTTGCTTTCCAAGTCTGCGTACAGTTGTTCTATGTCGGAATATTTTTCCTTTGACAAAAGGCTTGCAGCTATTCCAGCAACATGTGGGTTAGCCATACTTGTTCCATCCAATTTCATGGTAGCGCTATTGTCACCCATCCAGGCGCTTATGATGCCTGAGCCGGGAGCGTACATGCGAACGCATTCGCCAATGGAAGAATAGTAAGCAATGATGTCCATTTCATCAGTTGCTCCAACGGTGAAGACATGTTTACTGGCGGCCGGGAGATACTTGCATGCATCGTCTCCAGTATTACCAGCAGATACGAACATTGGGACATTGTGATTTTTGGCAGTTTCCTTGATAGCGTCTTCCACTAATTGTGATTTGGGTCCGCTTAAGGATAAGTTGATGACAGATTTACCAGGGGTGGCATTAGAAGCAACGTAAGCTAGGGCCTTCAACAATCCCGCAGTGGTTCCATCCCCATGCTTGTCCAAGATTTTGACTGACTTGATCGTAGCTTTCTTGGCGACACCAAATGTTTTGCCTGCAATAGTACCAGCAACGTGCGTTCCTATTTGAAAAAATATATATGAATGAGCCAAAAATTGATTAGCAGGTGCCCTTGCAAGTGAAAGTTTACTGTACCATGTCCTGCATAATCGTCGTCGTCTTCATTGGAGACAAAATTGGCAGCACTAGAGGCTCGTCCTTCAAAGTCCTCATGATTAGCATGGATACCAGAATCGAGAACGTATACCGTAACTCCCTCGCTTTTTGGTTCAATGGTAAAGGTGTTAGAATGATGACCTTCATTTGAATATCAAATAAAGTGCGAAGACTTACCCATTGCTATTGTCAGCCTCATACTCCTTCAATTCTGTGTTATCCCGATGGAAAACACGAGCTAAGCCCCAACTTGGAGTTTGATAATGTTCTACACTTCGCTTTTCCAGTTCGGGATGTTGGACCTGTGGTAGAGCTCGCACAGCCTTGTAGACTTGATTGTGTTCAACATATTCAATGTCATTGCGCTGACCTAGGTATTGGGCAAATCTCTCATGGAAAACACCAGAAACAGCATGGAATTCTTTGCTCAAATCAATCATGGACAGAGATGCCGTATCGAAGCTGGAGCTCACAATGTGATCTTCCATAACAGCCCCAGCAACAAATTCCTTGAATTGGGTCGTAAAGTATTGAGCAGCTAGCGAAATTTTGGGTTAAAATTATCAAATGGGTGGTCACTCTAGCTCTGACAATCAAATTTTTAGTTTACCAGATGCCTGATTGAGGTTTGCTTGGCCTTTGAACTTAATGATGTGGGTCGGTTCGCGGGTGCCAAGCTGAGCTTGGGCATGCATAGCAACCAATGACAAGAGTCCTATTACGCCTACGAATCTCATTTTTCTATAGGTAAGGATTTGGGTGGTAGAGTGAAATACAAAAAGATAATCTAATTCTCGAGGGGCGAAATGGTTCCTCTATATACTCTGCCGTCTTTATGGTGAAACAAGCGTAAAGTCGCAGCGGAAGATTAACTCCTTGCCGAATTCGACGCGCCAGGTCAAAAGGCTGTCTCGCAACTAGAAGCAAACTTTCCGCGGTCCCTGAGAGGAATCACACAGGCACCAAGATATAACTATAAACATAATGAAAGGTGTAAAGATAATATGAACGATAAAAAAATAATTATAACTTTTCTTGCAACCATCACACTCGAAACTCACACTTATTCTATTGTCTGACTTTCAAATTCCACACGCCTTTTTTCTTTTAGGTATTGCATTTTAAACCATCTCGCTGAAAAGAAAAAGGTTCAATATATGATCTTGGAGAATGACGTTGAGAGCTACGGATGAGCCATCAAGGTCACAAAAATGGACATAGTTGGCATGATTCATATCAGATAACCCTTCCAAAAATGTGCTAACCAGGAAGTGTGCTTCCAAGGTTTTAGCTCCAGCTAATAACCAGAATCCCCTGTCTTCAATTATGGTGGGGAAGAAATTCGCCGGGACAAAAGAAGCTACGACGATAGAAAAAGGTACGAGCACAAGTCGTCGAGATTAGAATCACCCAAAAACATCTGAAGTCTCCTTGTCCCATCCATATTGAGCCAATTACAACAGCGTGGGATCATCTTCCATTTCCTGACGCATCAGTACCTTATTGCATCGTAGAATATTTTCACATGCTATGTTGAAACTCCCAATCAATTACCACTCTAGAGAATATGTCATAATGGATAGCTTGCTTTATACAGTTTATTCGGGGTCAGAACTATAGTCTGTTTTCACAGGTAGCTGTTCTCAAGAAATTATAACACCATCTGGAATGATCTTAATATTAGTGCTCTGGTAACACAGGGTTGGTAGGATTGGATGTTCTTTCGATTTTGGTGGTCTGAGAAAATATGGGAGATAAACGCGCACATGGTTCAATTAGTTAAAATGGATCAAAGCCAATTGACACGTCAGACGAGCGTGTTCCTACCTCCCGATATTTGGCAAGATAGATTTTCAATGCTTCAGCATAGTTCTCAAATCCAAGAGACTGCATAGCCCAAAGAATATCCTCTCCGTTAATCGTCTTTCGTTTTTCCTGCTGACATCGGTCACTTGCTTCGCTGGTAATAAATGATATGAACTCAGAGACGCACTCTTGGACACATTCTTTGGCTTCTTTGGCGATTTTGGCGTTTTCTGGCAGCGTCTTCTTCATAATACGCGCAACACTATAATAGAAGAGCACAAGGTCGTGTTTAATAGTGTGGAATCGTGTTCTGGAGTTTTTCATTCCTTCCCATTAATGTCGCTTGTCGATCAGAAACGATGCTCGATAGCTATTCTTGTAGGTGCAACTGCTCATCCAATATACTTACTTCGCAATTGGAAGGAAGCGGTCCTGCTCTTTGAGATCTAGATCATTTTCATCACCAGAAGGATTTCCAGAGCCTGACATGATCACTGCAACAAAACTGCGTCCAAGTTCAGACCGACCGCATAAAGGACATACTGTGGTGCACTTCAATTCTTCGTGAGGTCATCAAAACATTAGAATTTAATTTCGTCGTAAAATATCACGTGCTCAATGCCTCTAGAACTTCTTCCCATTGCTTTCTGATGATTACTTTCATTATCGCAAAAGTCACCAGCTTTTTGTATTAATTGCTTAAACATTTTGAGCTCTAAACGTCCTGAATACACATATTTTTCTTTTTATTTATGTTCTTTTATTGATTATATTGTGAAAATTGGAATACCAAAATGTCACCGTTGACGCTTAGATTTGGATTATGCTCTAAATTCAATTTTCATTATCTACTGTCGTGCCAAGTACTCCTTGATGTATTCAATCATGTCAGATCGCTTGACAGTTGCGCCACCAGATTGTGATGGATCCTTGGATCTCATGTCCTTAATCTTGACTTCACCTTTAGCAAGTTCATCCTCACCGATGATGACACAAAGGGGTATTTGATCCTTGTCGCACATCTCAAACTGCTTTTGAAGCTTAGGCTTGACCTTGAACATGTATGATGCCTTGACATCAGCGTCCCAGAGCTCTCTTGCAATCTGCATACGTTCAGGGAGAAGACCAGACATGGAGGCAACCAAGACCTGAACTTCATTACTCTTGATGTCTTCCAACTTTTGCTTTGCAAGAAGAATGGAGAACACTCGTTCAACACCAATGGAGATACCGACGCAGGGAATCTTCAAGTTTGGCTCTCCCTTCTTGTTGGTACCTGAGAACATACCGACAAGCTCATCATATCGTCCACCAGCAGCAATGGATCCAACACCGACAGTAGATTCATCCAATTCGTCACCTCCCTTCTTGACGGAGGGTCGTTGGCCTTCTGCGAGTTCTACAAGAAAGAATGATTCGTCAGTATCACTTGTTGCAGGAATAAAGAGACTGAGACATATACATACTTGGTGGAGCTGACTTCTCAGTAACTGCTTCATAGATAATACCAGTGTAGTAATCTAAACCTCTTGCCAAACTCAAGTCAAATGACATCTGCAGAACATATCACTTAGCATATATCCAAACCATGCTCCAACCTGTAATTAATCTTACTCTATGATCGACTCCGAAGGCTTCCAGGTAGCTGTACAAAAGCTTCATATCATCGAGACCCTTCAAAGCACTAGCATTTGCAGTAAGCTTTTCGTTCTTGTAAAGAATGTCCAAGAGGTTCTTTCCGCCCTTCAACTTCACGAATTCGCCAATCTGATCGGCGGATTCGGGAGAAAGTCCCTTATCTTGAACCATTTCCTTACGGACATCTTCCCAAGGGAGCTATCGGGAGATAAAAAATTAGAACATGTTGCAACCTTTGCAAGGTACGCGCAAGACTACAAACCTTGTCAAGCTTGTCGACAGCAGATGAGATGGGTCTAATCTTTTCAGCAGGAACTCCACAGACTTCGAAGATACCATCAAGGATCTTTCTGTGGTTCAACTAAAAGTCCCAAATGAAGTTAGTAATTTGTAAACTTGGAACAATGGGCAATGGAGCAGAATATGAGGAAACTACATACCTTAACAGTGAATTCACCAACATCGAGGGCGGTTAAAGCCTCAACAACAATACGAAGAATTTCGGCATCGGGAATCATAGGGTCGTAGACACCAGCAATGTCAAAATCCTGATTTTATAGTTAGCACAAGGAGAAATGTCACTCTGAAAAACAGAAAGAAAGCAAAAACGTACGCATTGATAGAATTCGCGCATTCTTCCCTTGGTCATAGCAGGCTGATCGCGTCGATAGACCTTGGCAATGTGATATCGCTTGAAATTTTGGTATTCCTTACCGTTCATAGCCAAGAAGCGAGCAAAAGGAACCTATACAGATAGGTCAAATATTTAGCACAGCATGAAATCCAATTCCATTACAAGATAAACAAAACATACGGTCAAATCATAACGAAGAGAGCATTCTTCGCCACCCTGGTCTTTCAGATCATAGATCAACTTGCTGTCTTCACCGTACTTTCCGGTGAGAACTTCCTTCAGTTCAAAAACAGGAGTGTCGATGGTGACGGCACCGTGTTTCTTGAAAACTGTAGTGATGGTGGAGAACACTTTTTCTCGGATAGCCATCTCCTTGTCGTTATAATCTTTGGTACCCTGTTTAATGTAGTCAACCGTGAGTCAAAATGGATAGATAATCATTTTTCACGTTGGTTTTTTATCTATACCTTTGCAACCTTGAGAGTGAAAGAGTTCTTTGCAACCTTCTCCTTGGGTTTCTTAGAGGCTTCACCAGCGGCTGGTGTTCCGTCCATGGCAGAAAGCTGGGCTTTCAAATCTTTAAGGACGGCAACTTCAGCATCAATGACAGATTTTTCTGCCTTTTCGGTCTTCAATTGACGAATCTTGTTGCCCTGTTCTTGGACGGATTTATCTAAAGCTTCTCTATCAGCCATATTGATTGGTTCAGAATTTCGAGGAAAATCAACTTTGAAGGCACCACTTAAATTTTCTACCAGTTTTCATCGGGAAACGCTAACTCCGCACAGATAATTGACACATCTAGGTGGCTTAGGTTGCCCTTTGTTCCTTGACTCACAAATGCTAAGAATTGTTACTCGATCCTCGATTAGCTTGGCCGCAGCTCGTTCCAGACAGGCATTGGCCGGGTCTTTCACTGCCGGAAGCATCAAGGTATTGTATAGCTACTGTATACTATGTTTTAATAAAAGTCATTGCCTGAAACTAACTTGTTCATGGCGACTTTCAGAGTGCTTCAGCCCTTGTCCAAAAGTCTTTGGTTGAAGCCGCAACCATTCCAGTAGCATCCAAATTTGGATGGCAGAGAGCAGGCTACTCTACCGATGTCACCAATGTTAGTATATAGTAACTAGGTTGTTGTTACATTGACAGTTTATTGATTGCCCGCTCAATTTGCAGGAGAAGGAGGAGCTCATTGAGGAAAATGAGGTTGTCACTGGAAAGGAAGAAGTGCACGAGTTTAAAACCGAAACCAAGAGGCTACTTAGTATTGTTGCTAACTCTTTGTATTCCGAAAAGGAGGTGAGTGATGTTCCATTCATTAGTATTGCTGCTGACATATCCACTGACTAACATCCTGGTATTGCTAGATCTTTGTTCGGTAAGCGAAGCATTGCCCATCATACGGAGTTAAACCACAATATATGTGAAATTGACATTTATTCCTCTAGTGAGCTTGTATCTAACGCAGCTGATGCCTTGGAGAAGCTTCGTCACCACCAGATGATGGAACAAGGATTGGATTCTGGAAAGCCTTTGGAAATCCACATCTCTGTTGACCAGAGCAAGAAGCAATTCATCATTCAGGTATGTTGTACTTGAATTGAAAATGCATTGAGTTGACATTTATATTGACCTTGTTAATAGGATTATGGTATCGGTATGACCGAAGAGGAAATTAACGACAATTTGGGAACCATTGCCCGCTCTGGATCTAAGGCTTTCCTCGAAAAGCTTGACAAGGATGGAAGTGGATCCAAGGAAAACATCATTGGACAGTTTGGTGTCGGTTTCTATTCTACTGTAAGTGTTAGACGTCTTTTGTTTGTAACACGATTCGGTACTTTATATCTAATCTCGTACAACAGTTCATGGTTGGTGAAAAGATCAAGGTTTACACTCGCTCTGCCAAACCTGGCTCCAAAGGCTACTGCTGGACAACTGATGGACAAGGTTCTTACTCCCTTGCAGAGGCCGATAATGTTACTGTTGGTACCAAAATTGTTATCGAACTTCGCGACGACTGCAAGCAATTTTCCTCCAAAATCGAAGTTGATTCTATCATCAAGAAGTATTCCAAGTATGTAATTCGACTCCTTGTTTTTCTCATCTTCTTGTGCTATAGACTGAATAATCTCTTTTTGTGTCATCTAGCTTCGTAGGATTCCCTATTTATCTCAACGGCGGAAAGGTCAACACTGTTGAGCCGCTTTGGACAAAGGAAAAGAATAGCGTAACCACTGATCAACACAAGGAGTTTTATCGATTCATTGCCGGTGCTTGGGATGAGCCACAATATACACTTCATTACAAGACTGATGCCCCCATCACCATTTCTTCCATTCTCTATGTTCCTGAGAGACACATGGAAATCATTGGTCAGCGCCAGGAGCCTGGTGTGTCACTTTACTCCCGCAAGGTATTGATTCAACCAAAGTCTAAGGGACTTTTGCCCGACTGGCTTCGATTTGTCAAGGGTGTTGTCGATTCTGAGGATATTCCCTTGAACGTCTCTCGTGAGTTGCTTCAAGATAACATTCTTTCCCGACTTCGTACCGTTATGACTTCTCGTGTCATCAAGTGGCTGGAAAGCGAAGCCAAGCGTGATACCAAGCGCTACAACGATTTCTTCTTGGACTTTGGTCAATTCATTAAGGAAGGTGTATGCACTGACGCCATGTACAAGAAGGACATTGCCAAGCTTCTTCGATTCGAAACTTCGGCTACCAAAGATAATGAAATGGTCAGTCTGAAGGAGTATGCTGATCGTAAGAAGGAGGACCAGAAGCGCATTTACTACTTGTTGACCCCTAAGCGCAAGTTTGCCGAAGAAAGTCCTTACTTCGAAGCTTTCAAGAAGAACGGAATTGAAGTCTTGTACTTGTACGATACTGTGGATGAATTCGTTGTAAACCATCTCCGCGAATTCCAAGGTCTTGATTTGGTGGCTGCCGATTCTGCCGAAGCTGCCGATGACCCGCTCCTTAGCCTGAACACCAACGATACCGCTAGCGGTGAGCAGCTCTCTGAAACTGATGCCAAGGAATTGGCAAGGTACATTCAAGAGACCCTTGGTTTCAACGTTGTTAAACAAGTTGATGTGTCGCGCCGTCTTGTGAACTACCCCGCAGTTGGTAAGTATTTTATTTTTTCATGTAGAGCAAAAAGTTGCCAGCTGTTTATAAGAGATGTGGTTGACAATCTATTATCTTTCATAAAGTTTTGGAACACGAAAGCCCTGCAATGCGTCGTATGATGCAAATGATGCAAGGTTCGGCTAAGATGGAAGAACCGGAATCACAACCAACTCGTCTAGAAATCAATCCCGACCACGCTGTTTTGAAGGGACTGTTCAAGGTTCGTAATGAGAAGCCAGAATTGGCCAAGATGGTGACCGAGCAAATCTACGATAATGCTCTTTGTGCAGCTGGTGTTCTCGACGACCCACGCTCCATGGTCACTCGACTCAATAAGCTTCTCGAGTTCAGCATTGACAATGTTGTTCGTCAAGATAAGAAGGTTAAATTAGACTAGGTAGATAATTCACTTATAGATCGAGATAGTAAAAGTAATGTACAAAAAATACAATCACTCTGAACACAATGAAACACCCTCTTCTGGCTAGATATTGGTTTTGGCCGGGGAGCATCAATTTTTTTTGCTAGTGACTGCTTTATGGGTGCCAATTTTGGTAATCCAATTTTTTCAACAAGCCACCCAAAGCAAAAAGAAAGAGACTGGGGAAAAAGTGTTTTTGGCAAGATTTCGCTTGTGGTTCCAACAAGAAACTTAGTGCATTTTCCACATTTCACTTTTCAAAAACTAAGAGTTCGTAAATTCATTGTCTGCGCTCGACCCAAGTTTCAGACATCGAGATTTACAAACTTTTTTCCAACCAGCTCATTCGTTCGACTTTTATAGTAGCACACTGTCCGTCATGTCCAGCAGCTCCACAGAGGTGACGCCCGAGCAGCAAAATAAGAACGTCGAAAAGGTAGAAGCTGGCGCCGCCTCCAACGATGCTGTCCAGCAGCCTGAAGATACATCTGCCGAGAAGCAAAAGGTTCTTGCACCTATTCCTTCCGTCAATGTTTGGCAGGTTAGAAAGCCCAGCTCTCCCAGCAACGAAGATGCTCCATCAAATACAACTGAAAAGGTCGAGCAATCTCAAGAAGGTAAATTAATTTGCGAAGCACATTTCCACACACTTGTTTGTGGTCCCATAGCTTTTCTCAAGACCATGTGTCACCCAGTTATGCAGTGTTCCTAACAATGTTGGTTACCTTCGACCCACAATTTTTTTTTTCGGTATCATTTGAACAGATGCTGCAGCCAAGAAATCAAAAAAGTCAAAGAAGCCCACTGACATTCCATCTTTACAAGATTCAACTTCCTGGCCTGCTCCAAGTGAGGCCAAGGAATTGCCAGTTGAATCCACCGAAAAGAAGGAAAAGCGTCCCCCAAGAGGTAAATGTCATCACCGTATATTAACGGAGATACTCCAACCTTGGATACATAATGTTGACTAAACTTTTTTTTTTCCACTTAGGCAAGGGACAATGGACCGCTATAACTCCCACCATTACTCATACCACTCCCGTTCCCGGAAGCCGTTCATCTCGGTCTAACCGTCGTCGCAGTGACAGTGAGAACAAGAAGAAATCACACCGTTCCCAAAAGGATAATGCATCAATAGAATCCAAGTCTAGCACTCAAGACAAGTCAAATGCTGCAACCTCAGAAGGCAAATTGTCTCAATCACCTGCTAACAAAGCTAGCGGTGAAGCCAATGGATCATTGGAAGCTGGTGCTCATTCTCAACGTGGTGCTTACCGAGGTCGTGGTGCTACTCGTGGCCGTGGTCGTGGCCGCGGTGGTTATGGTCAGACTTCCACTGGTGCTCCTTATGTCAATGGACGCCCCAAGCCTGGATATGTTAATGTCGATGCCGAGACTCTCAAAATTTTCATTCTTCAACAACTGTAAGTGAATTACTTTTTAGAGAAAAAAAAAATTTTTTTTTCCTTTGTGCAGACATTGAGTCACCATTGATATTAACGAGTCGTCTTCTGCAGTGAATATTACTTCAGCATTGATAACCTTTGCAAAGATATCTTTTTGCGCAAACAGGTATGGGGATAGCCAATTTTTAGGATGGGAGACGAATTAATCTAATTTGTCATTGTGTCCATATTGTCTAGATGAATGATCAAGGTTACGTCGATATTACGCTGCTTGCCAACTTCAACCGAGTCAAGAATCTCACCACCGATATGGACCTCATCAAAGAAGCTCTTGCTCAGAGCGAATTGGTAGAAGTTTTGGACGACAAGGTTCGCAAGAGAGAAGGCTGGGACTTCTGGCTTTTGGCTGCTGATAAGCCCCAAGAGCAGGAGGCCGAAGCCACAACCACCACTGCACCTACTGCCGCACCTGCCGCCGCACCTGCCGCTGCACCTGCCAAGGAGGCTCCTGCTGAGCCTACCACTGAACAGTCAAAGCCTACCATTGCTGAAGTAGCATCCAAGGTTGCTACCAAGCCTGCTCCATCACTTGCTGCTTTGGCTGGTGGTAACGCCCATCACGCTCCCAACCCCAAGAGACCACAGCCTCAATTGAACGGCAACGGCCGTGCACCAAACTCTGCATCAGCAAAGGCTCAACCAGCTGGAGGCGAGGACGATGAGTTGTTCGAATTCGAAGAAGACTGGGGCGATAATGCTCGTGAGGGTACCGTCAAGAAGTACTATCTTTCTGACGAAGACTCTGACGATGATGAGGATTCCATTGACATTGATGATGACATGGTCGCTCGTATCATGATTGTTACTCAACGCAAGCGTGACAAGAGCCATGTCTCATTCGAACGATCCAAGATGAATGACGAGATCTCGGATATGATCAATGAAGGATTGTACCATTATGAGGATGACCTTCACAAGAAAAAGACACGATCCAGCGCCCCTGCCCATAACGTCAAGGTCGAGACTGTTGATCCTGACCAATTCGCTGAGCTCAGTGCTAGTGCCAAGGCTGCTGGCCATGGTGGCCAATCTCTTACTGGCAACAACATGTCCTCCACCAAGATCACCCAGGCACCTATCAGCACTGGAAAGAAAGCACCCCGATTCTACCCCGTTCGGGCTGAATCTCTTCCTCAAAGTGCCATCTATGGTACCAGCGCCGGATCGCTTCCTCGTTCTAATGCTGTTACCAGTGGTAACAAGAAGGACTCTAGACAATATCATGCTCAGTCTGCTGTCGGTTGGGTTCTCAGTGATCAACCTTACCACTACAACCCCAATGATCTCTTGTCTACCAGTTACACTGGTACATCTCCAATGTACACTGCTGGCGAATCTATGTTATCTACTTCGGTTGATATGGCTCAATCATTCCCTAACTTCCAACATCCCAGCCACGATCTTTTGCGTGAAAATGGTTTCATGCAGCACAAGTACTACAAATACCATGCCAAGGCTCTTAAGGAGCGCAAGAAGGCTGGTGTTGGTCAGTCACAAGAAATGAACACCTTGTTCCGTTTCTGGTCCCACTTTTTGCGTGATCACTTCAACAAGCGCATGTATGGAGAATTCAAGCGTTTGGCAGTTGAGGATGCTAATCAAAACTATAGGTAAGCGACGGTGGCCAACCAAAACCATTCTTGTGTTTTTGAAGCTTGTATCATTGACCCTTCTATTATTTTTTAAAATTCTCATTTAGATATGGTTTGGAATGTCTGTTCCGATTCTTCTCTTACGGTTTGGAGAAGAAGTACCGTCTCGAGATTTTCGAGGACTTTATGGAGTTGACACTCAAGGATTATGACAATGGATATTTGTATGGTCTTGAGAAGTTCTGGGCTTACTTGTATTACCGCAAGGACAAGAACAAGCGCAAGTTGCCTGAAAACGAGCGTTTGAACAGCATTCTTGCTAAATACAAGACTTTAGAAGACTTCAAGAAAGCCGAACCTTCCAAAGTTCATACCGAAACGTATACTGTCCCCCATCACGGCGTAAGTTCAATGCATCTGACGAGATAAACAAATGAAAAAGATTTGTGGTTTGACTAACGTTTACTACAGAAACCAAGAGGTAGCGTTAGCGGGCTTTCTGCCACAGCTCAGTAAAATGCCTTACTACTCTTCCTCAAAAAAAAAAAAAAAAAAGAATTCAACATCTTCAATTTCCAATAATTCGACAAATACGATATATTTGACACAAATTGCAATAACATAGACAATTTTTTTTTGTTCCAAGAAAAGCCAAAAACAAACAAGATCCACCGTCGGCCGAACGTCTTTAAACGGTGTTTGCCCTCCAACGAAAATCCCAATTACAAAAATCCTTAAAAAAAGAAGAAATTGGTTTGACTGTGGAACGAAATGATTCACAAACATGTCCTTTTTCCACTGTTTTCCTTATCTGTTCGTCTTCTTTATTCTGTAGAATCTCTCAGTTTATATATATGTGCTTTGCCCTTTTTTTTTTTTTTTTTTTTACTCAAAAATCACCATCTTATTTACTGTGTGCGTGCGTGCGTGCTTGACAACATTTGCCAAGGATTGATTATTTTTACCATCAAAACCGGAGCGGCAATCATGTGCCGGTGGATCTCAGCCATTTACAAAAAATCGTTTTTTCAGAGTGAATTCCTTTCCTTCACATTAAATCCTTGGTGCTAAATCATGGCAAGCAAAGCCGCATATAAACGCTTATCAAAAGAATACCTTGCCATTCAGAAAAGGTAGTGTACCTTGCTGTTGTTTGAGCATGCCCGCATTGCAGTCCACTGACAATCCACTTTATCGTATTTTTTCTCATTCCTTCTTTTTGATCGATGGGGTAACAGTCCGCCTCCATTCATTACAGCTCGACCTCTGGAAAGCAATATTCTCGAGTGGTATGATTTCGAATTCTTTGTACATGCGCCATCATGCCGAGTTAGAACCACCCATTTTTGAATTCTAATCTTTGTTCTTACGATCGTCATCTTTTTACAGGCACTATGTGATACGTGGGCCGCCAGATACACCATACCATAATGGCTGGTATTGGGGAAAGCTCATCTTCCCATCTGATTATCCATTCAAGCCACCTAGTATTCGCATGTCCACACCTTCTGGCCGGTTCCAGACAGACACAAGGTTATGCCTTACCATGAGTGACTTTCACCCTAGTTCATGGAACCCTAGCTGGTCTGTGGCTACCATTCTTAACGGTTTACTCAGCTTCATGGTAACGGACGAGACAACAACGGGAAGTATCAAGACGAACGATGCAGAGAAGAGAATATACGCAGCTCGATCACATAAATTCAATACGAGCAGTTCGAAATTTCGAGGTAAGGGTGCTATGGATCTTAGTGTTGCCCTCATTTTTAACTTTATCCCTAACCTCGTTCTTCCTCCCACCCAGATATTTTCCCTGAATTCTGTCTGCCGGAAATCCTTACTCGACCACAACATGATAATGCACCTAGTCACAATATGACACAACGGCGCACTCGAACAACCGCCAATGCCAACCCTGTAGCATTAGCAACGGCACAAATTGTCGCTGATACAGGAGCCAGTGCCACCGCAGCAGTACAGCAGAACCGACAATCTCGGTTCAATCAATGGAGGCGATGGCTACTCGTCCTTGTTGTTTGTGTATACCTTATTCTAGCCAAGATATCATCAAGGTCCAATATTGACTCAAGTAGCAATTAGCAGTTAATAATATGAATCCTTTTTGGTTTTTTTTGTTCATTTTCATACCATCTTTTCCATTGTGGAAGCTATTTTAGGGGGGGATACGTGATTGTTCGTAACGGTCAGACCAGTAAAATTGAAAAACGTCAAATTAATCGGTTAAGTTCTCTCCGCTTGCTCCCAGACTTTAAGCAACCATGCAATCTGTGGGCCCTGCAGGTAAATGGACCTTCAGGTTGAGACCTTCGACCCCCATTTTGCTTTTCTAACCACCCAGTATACTCAGGCTTTTACAATGCTCCCATCAGCAAGGTCATTGCTCTCAGTGTCGGCGCCACGAGTCTGCTGGCCTCGGTGTTGAACATTAAGCCTTATTTTCATCTACAGCTGTCACCTCATCTCACCACGCATCACCAGGTAAGAATAGTTGCGGCTTTGGCAATGAACTGCGAGAGACGGGTTGTTAATGGCACTGAGATAATTTAGTTTTGGCGACTCTTCGTATCCCACCTCGCATTCGCCAACTCAAGCGATCTGCTGTTTGGTGGCATCATGATCTACCACATGCGGGTTATTGAGCGTCACTTTGGAACAGCGAAATATGCGGTAAGCGAAGATTATGATATCGAAAATGTTGGGTTGGTTGGATTACGTTGAACTAACTCGGGCGTTACAGGCGTTCCTTGCCATCGCTTGGCTGGTATCCACATTATTAGAAGTCGGCGCTCTAGTTATGCTTTCCAAACTGGGTCTACGAAGCATACCCGCTGGACCGTAAGTCTTTTAACTTTTGGCCGTTGAACTGCAGGCTAACTGAATTTTCTGACCCTGGTTCTTATACAATAGATTGGCAATTCTGTTTGCTATGTTGTACCAGTACCATCGCATCATCCCGGTCACTTACAAATTCAAAATTTTTGGAGCAACCCTAAGCGACAAGACGTACATCTATGTCATTGCAGCGCATGTAAGTATCCGTGTTAGATATCGGTTTGGAAATAACCCTCAGTTACTCATTTGTTGTAAATGGAATATTTGGTTTGGCTCAGATGATGCTCTCCCAATCTATTGCTACCATTGCCCCGGCCGCCTGTGGTCTGTTTGCTGGAGCTTTGTATAGATCGGATATTATGGGCATAAAGAGGTGGCGTTTTCCCAAGATGGTGAACAACTTTGCCTCTCGAATGCTTTTGCCCGTCGTAGCTTCGGCTCCTGCTGCACGATCCACGGCCACCACTCCTGAACAAAGAGCACAATCCACTGGTCTGCCAATGGAGGCCATGATGGCTACAGGTATCCGAAACCGTCGACAAGCTGGACGTGCCGGACAGCCCCGAGGTGGTGTTGATGGTACTATGAGAGTAAGTAGAACACACTTGTATTGGCTATGGTGTCAGTACGGATAATAACCATGGCCATTTTATTACGCTCAATTAGGAATATATCGGAACGCTCGCAGGACGAGCCCCAGAAGCAGGCACATCCGCAAGACCTCCATCAGAAGAACACATTGCGATCTTGATGACCATGTTTCCAGGGCAAACTCGTGAAACCGTCATCCATGCTTTGTCTACGGCTCATAGCGATTTGAATCGAGCTGTCGAAATTATGCTCAGTAGCCCATAAAGAACCCCTAAAACTGTATTTTACTCCCGATTCATTCTGCACCGACCTTAGTCACATAACATAACCTAGAATATCCCGCACCACATGCTATCATCATGATCGAAAAAGAATAAAAACCAAAGTCATGCCCGCGCACACAAAATCCCTTCTCCCAGGTTGAAAAAACAAACATAAAACGTCTATGTTATTTGGAGTAGGGTACATCTTTCTTAATTGCTTTTACTATATGTCTACAAAACCTTGGCCTCGTTCTTCAACTTGTCGATAAGATCATCAACGCTCTCGACCTTCTTGCCACCCTGTCGCTTTGCTGGTTCCTCAACCTTAATGGTCTCTAGTCGTGGGGTGATATCAACCTTAAGTTGCTCGGGTGAACTCTTAGTCAAAGGCTTCTTCTTAGCCTTCATGATATTTGGGAGTGATGCGTAACGGGGTTCGTTCAAGCTGCATGCGTGAGAAAAAAAAATTGGACAAAGGGCAATGAGTCAACCTGTAAAGCTTAAACCAATTGAACCCCAAAAATCATGAATACGTTACCGAAGATCAGTGGTAATGATGGCAGGGAGTTTGGAAGAAATAGTCTCAAGACCGCCATCGACTTCACGAGTGACCTTTGCCAAAGTGTCGGTGATCTCGACCTTGGAGGCGAAGGTAGCCTACAAGGAATAGACGGTTGAGCAATTTGCCATACTTTTCTACAACTAACCATACAGAGCGAGAACAGTTCTTACCTGGGGCCAGTTGAGGAGACCAGCAAGCATCTGGCCAGTCTGGTTGGAATCATCGTCAATGGCTTGCTTACCGAGGATGATCAAGTCAGGTTTTTGCTCGTCAGCAATAGCCTTCAAAAGCTTGGCAACACCAAGAGGTTGAAGCTTGCTATCATCAGCGACTTCAACGTGGATGGCTTTATCGGCACCCATGGCCAAAGCAGTTCGCAAAGTCTCCTGAGACTTTGCTGATCCGCAAGAGACAGCAATGATCTCGGTGGAAGGCATTCTTTCCTTAATGCGAACGGCTTCCTCCACAGCAATCTCATCAAAAGGATTCATGCTGTGCTTGACATTGCGATCGACGTCGGTTTTGGCAGGATTCACACGAACCTTGACAGCTGAGGTGGAGTAAAGAAGACAAGTAGGCGTACAGAGGTGGTTAGGAACAATGGAAAGCAGGGCTGGAGTTGATGAGATGAGATGAATCAAAAACTAACCATAGTCAATGACACGCTTAACAGGAACGATAATGCGGAGTGATTTGGACATTGGTGTTTAGAGACGGGGGTGCAGTGGAGACAAAAGTGGGGAAGTAACCCAGGCAGGCTTTCAACAAAGAATTATGTGACGTCGGGTCTGATCGTTTTCCAGGCACGTGAAGATGACTTTGTAAAAACTGGAAGGCATTGGAGGTTATGACCTCTATACTATTCATCCCATGTCTGCAGTACACTTTAAGCACACCATGAACCAATTTAAAAGGTAAGTTTTGCTCTCTGGCTTCAATGTAGGCTTAATACATGCTATTCCCCACCTTTCCGGTCCGGAGGCGTTAAATTTGGTGTGTCAGCATTTGCTGATGTGTAAATTTTTTGCCCTCTCCAGGAAAACACATAGAAGCTGAACCTTCAGATCAAAATACTCTTCTAGCGGCAAAAACGCTCGTCTGTCGTAAGAAGTTTATAATTTTTCACTTACTCGAATCCACCCTTTCAGGAACACCGTCCCTTGCCTTTGAATTGGCCTAGATCCATCTTCCTCTCCTGCGTTCCCTTATGGGAGTCAATACATACTTAGGAGATACAGATTTTATCGTGATGCTTATCATGTAGTATAGACTAAGCCATTACTGGATTACTTGCAGCACGACCTCTATGACTTGACAGTGCATGGTTTCGAAACACAGTATCATTAGAGTTCAAGTGTAATACGAATTGATAGGTGGTAAGATATATTTTTCTTGAGATAAATGAATTAAACAAGATTTTTGATAGGTATGAAGCCTTTGCTGGGCCCGTGGATGGGTTAGAAAAGAAATATAGATGGTGCAGATTATATAAATGTATGACCCAGTGTCATTCACCCAAAAGATCGCTTACGTTCAACATAGAACGACATTTTGTGAGAAGGATATTAAGTAAGCTAATAAGGCGAGTGGTTGTATTCCGCGTGGGGTTCCTATCCAGCTGTTGCTTTACATTATCTGACATTGACAACCAGCTGCTTGGTGTTCCAGCCAAAGCGTTTCCATTTCTCTTCCCCATACCGATGGAAGCATGGCATCTTTGGTATTGTTACAGTAGTTGATCAAACTATGACCAAAGAATGAATGATTAGTATATGCACACCTCAAAAACTGTACTTTTAGATAATACTGACTCGCGGGAAGCGTCCGAAACAGGTATGCAGTCCATTTGCAGCTGTTGCTTAAGTTTGTCGCTTTGTTCCTGTAGCTTTGCTAGCCTCTTCTCGCCTGCTGTGAATTTTGGTTCGGCGACTCCTTTGGGCTGTAGTAAAACCATAGTAGTGGGAAAGTAATTAAGAAAGAGTGTAAAGAGAGAACAACCAGAGGAAAAAGAGGATAAAAATCAAATCTAGGGCATACTTGGCTAATGTAAGCTTTTTCTCCCATTTGTACCAGAAAACAAAAATGCGGGCGGACGTGTGTCGATCGTTTCTTCCTTTGAAAGATCAACTTAAGGAGGGGGTGGGGATATCAACCCTGTAGCCATTGTCCGGTATGATAGTGTTTATTAAATTGCTTGCAGTATGCAATCATGCACACAGTGCCCATAATATCGACGTATAAAATCGATTCATATCTTTTGTCATATACCATAGTCGAAAGAAGAAAAAATAGAGAAGCAAGATGATAAAATTAGAATATAAGCGAATAATGGACATTTTGAAAAAAAAAAAAAAGAAGATATTGCGAAAAAACTATTTTTGGGGAGGGGCAATTTGGAGCCAGTAGGTGAAAATGGCAAGCACTTGAAAGTAGGCGATTTACTTTTGAGCGGATTGAACCTTCTCGATCAACATATCGACGACAGAAGGATCGGCCAAAGTGGAAGTGTCACCAAGTTGATCAGCCTCGTTGTTAACGATCTTGCGCAAGATACGACGCATGATCTTGCCGGAACGTGTCTTGGGCAAGTCATTGACACAGTAGATGGCCTTGGGAGTGGCAAAAGGTCCAATGACTTTACGGACTTGGAGAGCCAACTCCTTTTCTAAGCCTTCGCTGTCTTCAATATTAGGCTTGAGAGTGGTAAATGCATGGATACATTGACCTGTCAAGTCATCATGACCACCAATAACGGCAGCCTCAGCAACGGAGTGATGCGAGATGAGGGCGGATTCAATTTCGGCAGTGGAAAGACGATGGCCAGAGACATTAATAACGTCTAGTATGGTTAAAAAGCATAACACGGTTAGGAACACACTCTACTTCTTCTCAACATTCTTTTTTTTAACCTACCATCAACACGGCCACGAATCCAAATATAGCCATCCTTATCACGAGATGCACCGTCTCCAGTGAAGTAGTAACCTCTGTAAGGACGAAGGTATGTGTCCAAGTAACGGTGGTGGTTGTTGTACACGGTACGAGCCATAGAAGGCCAGGGTTGAGCAACAGCAAGAACACCGGTGACATCATTGCCTTCGAGTTCCTTTCCGGATGTGGGATCAAGAATGACAGGCTTGATACCAAAGAATGGGAAGGTAGCGGAACCGGGCTTGGTGGCGATGGCGCCAGGAAGTGGGGTGACAATGATAGAACCAGTCTCGGTTTGCCAGTAAGTGTCAACAACAGCGCAGTTCTTCTTACCCACCATCTCGTTATACCACTCCCAAGCTTCCGGGTTAATGGGTTCACCAACGGAACCAATAACTCTCAAAGTGGAAAGATCATAACCATCCAACCACTTGTCACCCAGACGGCGCAGCGCACGGATAGCGGTGGGGGCGGTGTAAAATTGGGTAACCTTGTGTTCTTGAACAACCTCCCAGAAACGGGATGGGGTGGGGTAGGTAGGGGTAGATTCAAACAATAAAGTGGTTGCACCTAGAGTCAAGGGACCATAGACAATGTAGGTATGTCCGGTAATCCAACCAATATCAGCCATGCAGGCAAAGATATCATCGGGATGATAGTCAAAGATATATTTGACAGTGGCACCGGCTCCGAGCAAGTAACCACCCGTGGTGTGCATGACACCCTTAGGAGTACCAGTGGATCCAGAAGTATAGAGCAAGAAAAGGGGATCTTCGGCATTCATAGGCTCAGGGGCGCAGTAAGGGCGAGCCTTTGCCATTTCGTCGTGCCACCACAAATCACGGCCATTTGTCCAGGGAACGTCAGCACCAGTGCGACGGAAAACGAGGACGCTTTCAACAGTTGGGGCAGTCAACAAAGCCTGGTCAACAATGCGCTTAGTGGCAATGGCCTTGCCACCACGCTTGCCTTCATCAGCGGTAAGAACGACCTTGGCGGAGGCATCGACAATACGGTCACGGAGAGAATCCGAGGAGAAACCAGCGAAAACAACGGAATGCACGGCTCCGATACGAGCACAAGCCAAAAGAGCCACGACAGCTTCGGGAATCATAGGCATGTAAATGGCGATGTTGTCACCCTTGCGGACACCGAGAGACTTGAGGACATTAGCAAGACGGCTAACTTCTTGCAAAAGTTCACCATAAGTGATGTTGCGGACGGAGTTGGGCTCATCACCTTCGTGAATGATGGCAATCTGTTATTGGAAAAAATTCAAATTCCAATGTAAATAAGGTCAATGTTAGTATGGAAAATAGTAACTATATTTGCATTTTAAACATATATCCAGGAGTAAGGGGGCGCAATTAGGTATACACCCCGAGAAGTGCCATCCCCATGCAGAATCGGTTAAGATCCGCAAATATAGGCAAGATGCCATTTCTTCTCATGGGGGCTTAAACCTTCAGCCTCATCCAAGGTATACGTTTTTCATTAATCATGTTCCTCTGGATTTCGTTACATACCTTGTTGGGATTTGCCAATGCGTGACGATCAACACAGTTGTATGAAGCGTTCAGTTCACCCTCCAGAAACCATGCCACGTCACCTTGTTCGAAACCTCCACTGCGAACAGTTGTGAAGGGCTTGGACCAAGACAAGAGTTCTTTGGAGAGCTACAAATGAACCTCCAAGTTAGTAACGTGTCATATCATCCATCGTTCTTCGTCAGTGAACTCACCTTGGAGAAAAAGGTGTCAGGATCCTCGACACTTTGCTTCCACAGTTCTTGGTACTTCTCAAACGAGTCAACGTAAGGAGTAGGAGCACTGTTCTTGTCAAGCAATCGCTTGGGAACTTGGTAGATAGGATCAACAGCAACGTTTTCGGCTTCAACAGTCATCATAAAAAGAAGAGAAGGGTAAAGAGAGAAGAGGGTAAACTAATGGGATGGCAAGGGGAAATATACCAGTGAGCAGAGGAGGTTTAGAGGGCGCGGGTGAGAAAAAATAGTATGCTGCCTCGTGTCACACACTATGTGGAACCCACCCATCCAGACAGATTTCTTTATGGATCTTCGTTTTGGCTATTTTTTTGTAACGTTCCCACCTGACCGTTGTTCTATTAGTAACATAGCAGATGGCATAGAGTTGCTCCATGCTACAGCAATAAGCTACTATGCTATGCTATGTATGCTTTTGCTATGAACTCTGTCCATGGTTCGAAACCACCTGTAGGTACACACATTTTTGGGAGAAGAAGTGAGGGTCCACTTTTCAAACTAAAGCACACTGGGTAAAACTAAAAAAAATAAAAACAACGCTTTGCGAGCTGCCGAGGTGGCGCTATTAGACTCTAAAAAAACATTTCTGAAAGCTCTCCTTCTCCCTGAGTCCACACGCTTGACGTTCGTTTACTAGATTCAATTCTGGGCATTATCAGGCGATAATTTACCTTTGAACACTTTGTAGATAATGACGATGAAACTTTCAATGGCCCAGCAAATTGAAACACGAAGAAAAAAAGTGAGTGGACCCTGTACTTGGTGCAACGTAACATGATGTCCACAAATCGATGGATGTGGTCGATTACGCTGGCTGACCTACAGATAATCGATGGACCCTGTAAGAATATGTACACAGCATATTATCAATAATATCCACGAATCGCACGTTCTACAACATATCAAATTCGTGTCTCAAAGGCTAGTTTGATAATTACGCACAAGTGACTTCAATTCGACGTGTGGTGACAGACGCACCAAAAATTCCGGGAGGGCATAGGTTGACCAGTATTCTTTTTTTATACCATTCCAACTTGCAATGTCACTCAAGGTATGTACGAGTGCAGCTCTGGTTCATAGGACATTTCTCTCTCTGTCTGTCAAGAGGTATGCTTACCCGACATGTCGCAGTTCATTACCCAAAAAGTCGCGCAGGCCATCGACGAGGACCTCATGTCAGCAGCTGGCGGATTCTCGATTGACCAACTTATGGAACTAGGTAGGTGTGGGGAAGTTAGGACTTGACGTGGAGGCGGACTCCACCATTTGAAATTGCAGCTCAGCATTATCTCATTTAACAATATTGTTCCACCATCGACGCAGCTGGATTAAGTGTAGCGCAAGCCGTCCAAAAGACTTACCCGACTCAAAAGCATCCACGTGTACTTATTTGCTGTGGTCCCGGAAACAATGGTGGTGATGGTCTTGTTGCTGCTCGTCATTTGTTTCATTTCGGCTACAAGCCTAGTATCTACTATCCAAAGCAGAGCAAAAATGATCTGTACAAGGTAAGGAAGACGCTATGTCGAATTAACATCTCGCCCCAGCGTATGGGTTTTGACATTATCTCGGGGGGTTTTTCAGCGTCTTGTCACCCAATGCAACAACCTTGATATCCCATTTGTAGAGAAGGCTTCGCCCAAAGAAAGCGATGTTATCATTGACGCAGTCTTCGGCTTCAGTTTCTCGGGCGATGTGCGCGACCCTTTCAAGGAGGTGGTTCGGGATCTCAAGGAAACGAGTGTTCCTATTGTAGCTGTTGACATTCCATCAGGATGGGATGTGGAAACAGGCGATCCAGAAAATCAATTCTTCTCTCCTGACACCTTGGTGTCTTTGACAGCACCCAAATTATGTGCACAGGCATTCAAAGGGCGTCACTTTATTGGTGGCCGATTCGTTCCTCCAAGCTTGGCCGAAAAATTCGACTTGAAAATACCAAAGTATCCTGAAGGAGATCAAGTTGTGCAAGTTCAGTAGCAACCATTGTGTCATAGACTGTGATCGACTGTGGTCAAGCTGATATGACTTTAGGGTACACGATAATTGAAGACAAAACCACTTTGATGATTTATTACAAGACGATGAGAAAATAAAATGGAAACAAAAAGTGACTGGTAAATGGTAGTGTTGAACGTGATATATCGATTAGTGTTGAACTGTACAAAGTGTGTGTTATATGTAAAAAGTTGGCGTGTATATATTTTTTTGCGTCTTTTTTCTTCTATTGCCTCATATTTCTTAGGCATTTTCTACGTATTCTTCCACGCTGGAAACGCAGATTTTGCATTAGCACCGGCAATTTCTCGTATACTGTAATAACATCCAAACTTACCTTGGAGCGACGCTTTTGGTCTTGAGTAGGACTTCGCGCCATTCGTTTTCAGGGTCTGAAAGGAAGGTAATAGCACCGCCTGCTCCAATGGACATCTCAACATGAGTGGCCTTCGTGGAGGCAATAGCGGTACGGATCACCACGGAAAACTCTGCAGTCACTTTGCCGGTCGCAGAGTTAGCATCACCAGCTGAGAAGTAGCCTAGACAACCAGAGTAAATGCCGCGTGGAATATGATGTTCCAAGGTGTCGAGAATTTGAACAGAACGCAGTTTAGGAGCCCCTGTCATGGACCCAGGAGGAAAGCTGTTTTGAACCGCACGGACACTATCAATGTCGGGGCGGAGTTGCGCACAGACAGTAGATACAAGGTGATGAACTTTCTCGTATGTCTCAACGTGAATTAACTTTGGAACAGACACTGTCTTGGGTTCGCAAAAGTGAGCAAGGTCATTACGAATGAGGTCCACAATCTACAGGTTCGCCATAATATTAATTAGCGACAATGTCATTCTAATATATATGCAATGTGGTAGCTATTTCCCCACTCACCATCAGATTTTCCGCGCGTTCCTTGACATCACTCCAAAGTGCTTGCATCCGTCGTTGATCTTCCAATGCAGTTTGACGCGCACAATCCTCATCCATATCGCAGTCGATTTCAGGATGATCATCACAAACACAGGTAAGGCAGCGCTTGACTGTGCCTTTGATTGGCTTCATTTCAACAATGCCGTTGCCGTCCACCTTGAGAAATCGTTCTGGGCTGGATCCCATCAGACTCATCTTGAACGTGGGAAATGACAAAGCAGCAGAGAAAGGTGCTGGATTGTTGAGTCTTAAGTGCCGTGTATACAGCTTGGTTAACTGAGGATCACAGGCATTGGTAGCAATATCTTCGTGCAAAGCATGTCGAAACTGAGTCGTCAAGCAAAGTTCATAAGATTCACCTTCCCTGATTTGCTCAATGCATTTTTTGATAGAGTCAATGTACTTTGAATGGGTAGTATCCGGTTCAAAAATGTCCTCCTTCAAAATAGGTTTGTTATCCGGTGGCGTTGGCAGTCTTAAGTTTGTTGGGATCGGCGAACTACAGTCTGTTTCCATTTGGCTTTGACCAAGCCTTTGAGCGATAGAAAGAACAAGCTCTTTGCTGTTCCTCATCCAATCTCGAGATGCTTCTTCGGAGAGTCCGACATGGGGAAACGTTGACTGGCCACACTGCACTAAACAGCAGATATAGATATAGCGCTCCTTGACGTCAAAAGCGAAGTACTTGTCAACAAAGTGAAAGGCTGCGTCCGGAATTTCTTGACAACGACAACAGTTCTGCTCGGTAGGGGAACCTCGTCCATGCATCTGGCAGTGGCACTCTTGCTCCTTTGGAACATGGTATCCTGCCAAACTTTCTCTCTTCATTTCGTATCCGAAATAGCCCACCAGTCCACCTCGGAAAGGCAATGAATCCAAAGCGCAGTCACCACCGTCGTTGATGACTTTTTGAGGTATAGCATTGAAGTTGGACATAATGCTGGAAACACGATCGTAAAATGTTTCGTTGGCTGATAAATATTCCCGTGTACTAACCATGCCTGCTGTAGTGGTGACTTCTTTATGCAATGTTGAATAGCTAATGGTGAAAGCCGGGTCCACAGCAAGGGTGCTGAATTTGGAATAGGGAGATTGTTTCTGTAGAGAATACGATCAGATTCCTGGCATATATCCATTGCTGTACTAAGTAACAACAGGAAACTCACCATGGCACTATCAAGCCAAGTGATTGGTATTTGTTCATTCTGATGGCTGGCAATGATTTCTTCAAATAAATCCCCAGAATTCACTGAAAAATTCTCAATATCGACAGGTAGAATGCGAAGCTCGTGCTGATTATGGATACTATCCACTGTTACATTTTCCATATTAGCGTCCGCTACAACAGAGAGCTTCAGAACACTACTTGGAATGCGCTCTGTCCTCAACTCTTTCCCAGCCTAATAAACAAATGTTAAAACAAAACAGGCAACCTTATTGAAGACAATGTTCAGGATAATATATTTATACGTACCTTGCCCATCCAATCAAGTGTTAGCTTGCTAAAGTTGGACATCATGCGCGCACCATACTCGGTACAGATAGATTCAGGATGAAATTGGACACCCCACAGAGGAAGGCTTTCATGTCTAAAAGCCATCAATGTTCTTTTGCCAGAATCTACGGTCTCGTCATTTCCGAGCGGTGGATGGGGAATGATATTGGCGGCATCGTTGTGCAAGCCATTGGTCAATTCTCCTTGATCGCTGACATAAGGTGCGCTTTCCAAAGCTTCCATATCAGCATCTTGTTCATTACAGTACGCTGTCACTTTCAGGCAGGCAGGAAGACCTTAGCAAAACCAGATTAGAGCTGATTTAACAATGTTCTCATTTGTACCGTTTGTCACTTACTTTCCGCTTCGACTACCAGGGAATGATACCTTACGGCCCAAAATGGGACAGGTAAGTGATCTAATACATCCCCTGAAGGTTCTTGTTCGGTTCTTACGATCTGGGAAATTCTTCCATGCATAATGCGATGTGCATACCCGATCTAATGCATATTATTAATTACCACCTTGCATTTTCTAAATTGACGAAATCCGGTTATTACCTTTCCGCCAAAAATATGTGCAATTCCTTCATAGCCCAGGCACACACCAAAGATCGGGATTCTCAAATGCTCTGGACCATCTTTCTGTGCTTGTAGCAGTGGGGTACATAATCCAAAGTCCTACAAGGATATTGGTTTTAGTATGAGGTTTCGGCAGCCAATGCCCAATCAATTGGAAGAAACCTACATCCGGATGCTCCGGACGTCCCGGTCCTGGTGATATAACGATATTATCAAAATGCGGCAAAATGCTGGCAACGAACTGTGGCCTACGAGGTGGCAAAGATTATGTCGGTATGAGTGGCTGAACCATGAGAACAGGGCATTGACGCTGAATGCACTCACCATGTGAACTGGTCGTTGCGAATGATCACTACATTAGAAGGCTCAGGGAACAGTTGTAACAGGTTGAATGTGTACGAGTCATAGTTGTCGATAATCAGAGTACGAATCGTCATCGAGTTCCTGACCAACGAGACCATTCATGACAGCTGGGGTTTAATTTTTTTTTTTCTTTCTCTCGAACGAACAGCGGGTTAGGTGTGGGATGAGTCCAATCGAACTCGTCACGTGTGCAACCACGTTGAGCCAATACCAGCCAGATTCCTGCTACACATTTTGAGATTGACACTTTTGTGTCTCGTGCTGTTGTTCTTCCTTCTCCCCACCCTCAATTGTACGTCATGACTACTCCACAGGATCCTTTCCTGGAGAGATCATATACGTCGTCGTCGTCAATATATGCTCAATCTCCCGGTTCAGAACTGGATACTCCATTTCTGGAGAAGGACATTCAACAACTGCAGCAACAACCAGATCCAGCCGTTGAGGCCGTTCGTAAGTATACGCCTCGAGTAATACGATTTAAATATGATCTTTCAAAGATTAACGCTGCCCTTTCTCGGACCTATAGTTCGACCAAGAACGTTGACTGCCTTGACCGTTCTTTTGCTTGCCTTACTTTATGTGGCTGTCACGCCAGATATTGATTCAACTGAAACCAATGTTAAACTTGGTATCACAGCTGCTATTGCTTGCTTTGTGTTTATTGGCATGATGCAGTTCCGAGATGGTCCCTTTGTCCGTCCTCATGTTGCGTTCTGGCGAGCTGTTCTTAGTCTGAGCGTATTATATCAAATGGCTCTGGTCTTTTTCTTGTTTTTGGTAAGTCACACCTTCTGTTATGACGCCTCCGTGATCTATTATGGTAATATTGAATGATCCCAATAACACCTCATCTGTTGCAGAACAAGCATCAGGCCAGACAAATGCTCAAGTTTGTATATCCAGAACTGGGTGTTCCACTTCCAGATCGATCTTATGCTGAAGGTTGTGAATTGACCCTGGATAATTTGAAGGTGAGTTTCAAAAGGGAAACAGCGTGATGAGGATCAGTGAGTTAACTAATATATCATTAGAATCAAATCGATATATTTGTCTTGGCCCATGTTCTTGGCTGGTACGCCAAGGCACTTATTCTTCGAGATTATTGGTTCTGTTGGATTTTATCCATCATGTTTGAAGTTATGGAGTATTCGTTACAGCACCAATTGGCGAACTTCGCTGAATGCTGGTGGGATCATGTAAGTTGGTGGGGATGGGTCAGTGCTACCTATGAGTGGTGTTGCTTACCCCTTGCGTTAATAGTGGATCCTGGATGTTTTGACCTGCAACTGGCTCGGTATTTATCTTGGCATGAAGACATGCGAGTACTTCGAAGTGAAGCATTATTCTTGGGCTGGCCACATGCGACATATCAAGGGAATCAAAGGAAAGGCCAAGCGGGCAGTTCAACAATTTACCCCTCATGACTGGACTCGCTTCGAGTGGAAGACAACTAGCAGCTTTAAGCATTGGATGGCCGTCATTGCCCTTCTTGTTGTGGTAAGCAAGGGTTTATACCGCATTATTCTAGATCAAGACCATTATTGCGTAGACATCTAAACCCCCACTCTCCTTTTTTTTTTCTTCTTCCAGTTTTTGCAATGCGAACTCAACTGCTTCTATCTGAAATTCCTCGTTTGGATTCCTCCGGAACACCCTCTACTCACCTATAGATTGATTCTTATATTCTTCTTTGCACTTCCAGCAACGAGAGAGGCATACCAGTATTTGGTGGACAAGTGAGTTCTCCCTATATCCAAACCCGTCATCTTTACACAATGCATATACTTATTCATCTTACAGAAATACCAAACGCTTTGGACCCCATGCATGGGTTATTCTTGCAAACATTTTCACGGAGACACTTATATGTATCAAGTATGGCCGTGGCGAATTCCCTGAGCCTGCTCCTCTAGCAGTAGTCGTGTTCTGGATCGTCTTCTCTTCCTCCCTTGTTCTCTACACTGTTTGGAAATTCTGGTGGCTACCCAAAACGAGAAAGCAGAAGGCAGGCGGTGCGAAGAAGGTTGAATAAAACTATGGTGGTAATCTCGGATCATTAAACTAGTCACTGTAATCTTCAAAATCTACGTATATTTTTATTTTAGTTCTATGAAAATAGCAAGTTTGTCATCGGAACGTGGTCTTTGGTGGAAAGCTAGGTTGTTGTTATTTGATAATAGGTGTACAGCATCATATCAGCCGACATGAATATTGTGCTGTCGAATGATCTGCCACCCTGACGATTGAATTCGCTAAGCCAGATATGAGCTTTGCGTAGTTTAAGTACCTGATTTGAATCTGCACCACATTTCTGATGCCTTTACATCCACTTCAGACAGACAAGGACATAAAAAAAAAGGCGTTAGATTGAGTCACTGAATACCGAATGATGCTCTCTTTCATTTCCTTTGAGCGAGTGACCTATACACAAAACAAGGAGTATTATTAGATCGGTCGGCGGTGATAGGTTTCTAAGCGCATCATTCTTGGTACCCGAGTATGAAGGTGGGAAGAAGCGTGATGAACGTTTCGGTTCAGCCACATCCAAACAACCGTACGTAGTGGAAGTGCACATGACACACCTACATTAGGTCCATCCGTTGCAGTATACCATCACACCTCATAGCTGAATATGATCGAAAGGCACAGTGTTTAAGAAGTCTTGTAGACGAAATTCGAATACTCGGCTTGAAAAATGGGGTTCGTAGCACTGGGGATCTTCCAAATTCTACACAGTAATGTAAACACTGCTATTCAGTAAAAGAATAATAACAACCTTAAATGACTGAGTTCACGAAAAGGTCTTCTTCATGCTTCCAATGATACGACGTTCTTGACCTCAATGACTCTATCGTCATCAAGCCTTTGATAGCATCTACCTCAGTGAACACGCCGCGAAAGAAAGAAGAAATAAAAAAAAATAGCACTCAATTATTTTTTTTGCTTGGAATGATGTTACGGCAATGATGGCTTGCCATATTTGGTACTCAAACGTGCCCTCGCCCCCATTCATTTCCTGTTTACAAGTGCGTTCTGTTGTTGCTAGTTCCTAATCTCTCTCTTATTTTTCATTCTCATTGTGCTTTTTTGATTTTCCCGAACTTGTACGGGTTGTTGAAGAGTTGTAAAGTATATACTCCAGAATGGACTTGAGAATTGGCGACAAATACCGTATTGGCCGCAAAATCGGTTCGGGATCTTTTGGCGAAATTTACCTTGGTAAGCTATTCCTGTCTCACTATACGCTTGAGTGCCTCGACTTGTAATACCACGAAGAGTGGTGTGTCCTATACCTTTTTCAAGCGGCGCGAGACGTAACAATGGTGCTTCAACTCAAGCACATGGCAACTGCAGATACGAAGGGACACTTACCACACTTGGCTCCTGTACACAAAAAGGGGTGGTTGGGGGTTAGGTGGGGAGTACGACCGACATGACAAAAAGTTATAGGTTTTTTAATCTAAGTGGGATATCGAAGGATTGGATGAAGGGAAACTCGATAGGAGATACAAACTATGTCATTTTGGGACCGTCACTAATAATACATTGTCAAAATTATTACAGGCACCAATGTCATGACCGGTGAAGAGGTAGCCATTAAGCTTGAATCCGTCAAGGCTAAGCATAGACAGCTGGAGTATGAAGCCAAGGTATACAAATCATTAGCTGGGGGCTATGGTATACCAATGATTCGTTGGTATGGTCAAGAATGCGATTACAACGCTCTTGTTATGGACCTTCTTGGACCGTGAGTATTTTTTTGATTTCCTCCTTTACCGATCTCACCTAATTGCATTTTGATATGGGGTTTCGATTCAAATCTAATCATTTGCTTGGAATAGATCGCTTGAAGATCTCTTTAATTTCTGCAATCGTAAATTCACCCTGAAAACAGTCATTATGCTTGCGGATCAAATGGTACCTTTCAAAACCAGTCTGTTAAAAATTAGCGGGTATACGGTTGTTTTCTAATATTCATTGGTTTCCATTTAGATACAACGGGTGGAATTTGTCCATTCCAATAACTTTATACACCGTGATATCAAGCCAGACAATTTTCTGATGAACGTAGGTAAAAAGGGCTATCAGGTCAACATGATTGATTTTGGTCTGGCCAAGAAATACCGCGACCCAAAGACAAGTCTTCATATACCCTATCGAGATAACAAAAATTTAACCGGAACAGCTCGATATGCAAGCATCAATACCCATGCCGGTTGTGGTAAGGACGTATGAGATGTGAATACGATCTGTATGCATGGTCACTAACGACGCCCTTCAAACAGAACAATCTCGACGCGACGACTTAATTTCACTCGGATATGTTCTTTTATATCTATATCGGGGGTCTTTACCATGGCAGGGATTGAAAGCAACCACCAAATCGCAGAAATATGATCGAATTATGGAGAAGAAAATGAGCACATCTGTACAGTCATTGTGCTATGGATTACCTTCAGAGTTCGCCGCATATATGACGTATTCCATGTCTCTTCGCTTCGAGGACAAACCTGACTATAGATATTTGCGAAAGCTGTTCAGAGACCTGTTTGTTCGCGAGCGCTTTGTATGGGATTATATCTTTGATTGGACACTTGTGAAGATGGTATAGTGCATTTTTTCCACTGTTGAACGATTCTTCATCCATTGCTGACTTTATGGATACATCTTTTAGGACAAAACGGCTAGAACAGATCCAGTCGTGAAACAGCCAACAGCAGCAACGACAGTGGAACAAAATAGATATGGACAACAATATGTGCGACTAGGCAATAATGCAGTATTTACTGTCGTTAGACAGCCTCCACCTACATCGTCAAGCAATACTCATGCAGATCTCACATCAGCTGCAGCACTAAGGAATTTAGCAAATCGAGCAGCAGCCACGAAGAGACGTAGTGCACCTACTCAAGCTGTGAGCGCGTATCAAAGAAAGTAGTTCGCGCGCGGTGAATTCTAACAAATGAACCGCTTAAATTCTGCTTTATCAACTTCCTCGTTATGTTCCGTTCCTTTCTTTCCAAGCTGATTACATTGTCACCCCTCCTCTTTCTTTCGCATCTCCACTGCTTTCGTTTCGTTTCGTTTCGTTGTGTTATGTTCAATTCTTTTCGTTCTTTCTGCATGCAACTTACACTTCACTAGTCGGCACTCTCTTTTCTGTCCATACGTACCCTGTCTTTACCACATATAAATCTGAGCTAACTGATCTTAATTTTCAAAATAATGGGTTAAGGTTGCTTTAATTGAGCATAACACATAAAGGTATCGCGGCCACGTAGAATGAAACAAAAAATTCTAATGTAAAAGACAAAGCAGAGGTTGATGCACTACAATTCATCAGCATCATCATCTAAGTTAGACACTTCGTAGTCGTCCATAAGAACGCCAGAGTGCTCGTCTTGGTTGAGTCGGCTGTATTGGCTACGACCAAAGGTAGGCAAACGAATGTTGCGTACGAAATCAGGGATGGATGTTGGCCAAGGGATTCGAGAAATCAAGCTGAACACAGCGACGGGAATGACGACAGCAGCAGATGCAAGTTTGGTCAACAATGAACCAGATAGTCTACTACCAGCCTCTGCAGTATCGGACAATCGAATGCTGCCGAACCCACGTTTCTTACGGAGCGTAAGTACACCAAAGATAGCGGCAGCCGCTCCAAATGGCAACAGAATATAGACGGCCCAAATTCCCTTTGAGTATGACTTTCCTGGACACCAGATCTGAGTTCCTTTGTCCAATTCAGTGCCACCTTGACAAGTGGAAGCTGCGATCTTTCGATATCTACAGAGGTAACAGGTCAATGACTTTGATCATAAGCAAAAAGTGTAAATTGTTGTCCTCCACTTACGCAGTTGGTTCATAGTAAAAGTCCATATCACCATCGCATTGTGGCATAAGAGGTGCCAGTCCCTCAACGAGAACGCATTCTCCTTTGTCATTTCGAATATGGTTGAAGTTGCTGGGTAGGAGTGTTAACATATAAGCTTTTTATCATTGTTCAATACGACCCTAACTTACCATTCAAAGTCTTCCTTAGTACAGGCGCAGGTACGAGTAACTTCATGTGGTTGGGTCAATTTTGTGCCAATGTAGCAGTCGCGATCAGGAATACGACGATAGTATCTGGTTTCGCGACCAAATAGACATTTTTCACCTCGGGTATCTTCTGGGCTCCAAAGATCAAAGTCATCATCAGTAGGATGCTCCAGATCCAGTTTACATTGTCTAGGATGGATGGTGCTAAAATCGACATGGTAAGCAACGGTCTTGCCAGAGCCTCGTTCCTTGCCCCAGATAGTGTACTTTTGACTAGTACCATCTGGCTGAGTAATGATATCAGAGACGCGGATCTTTTTATCATCCTTTACGAATTGATATGATTTCCAGGATTTGCCCTCGTCTGTGGTGAATCTAAAACAAAGATTGATATGTGTGAGTTACAATAAGAGAATGAGAATTGGCCAGAGATGGATGCTCACTTGAGGCTATCTGTCGCTTCTTCATCATCAACAAGAACCAGAAGGGCGCCTTGGTCGGCAAATTCCCACAGATGAGCTCCCTTGTAAATCTCTGTCCAAGATTTACCAGCGTCTCTGGTCAGGAACATATCACCATCCAAATAAGGAGAGAGAGTCTTTCCAACATTTCCGACTCCAACCATTAATCCTACGGCCGACGACAAACTGATGAGATCTCTAGGGTTGCGTCGTTCAGAATAACTGTGGAGGTTGAGGGTACAGTCCTACAAAAAACAAAGAAAATGAGTGATATAGACATCGTTTCATTCATAAACAGGGGTATATATCTTACCGAACAGTCGTATTTCTTGCCATTAGCATCTTGAGGAGGTGCAGTAAGTGGGTTCCAGTCCGCACCAGCATTGAATGTGATCATACTAACAAGCTTCTTGCTATCTCCAATGTTGGCTTGGTTGGGATTGGTGACCGTATTGGCCACAGCGATACCATCAATACCTTGCATTTTTTCAAAGTCGACAATACCGTATTCATTGCGATTGGCGTTTTGAAGAGACAGGACATAGTAAGTACCATTGGAATTAGAGGTGAAAATATGACCGAATTCGCCGTTCTTATGAGTGTTCGTGGAAACATGAAGCCAGACGTTGTACTTGGACTCCATGATAGTGTAGGCCTCTTTGTGAAGATCCAACGAAGTAGGGAAGTGCGCGTCGGCAAATGTTTTACCGTCGATACTGACAGAGAATTGCAAATTGGCTCCACCATGTCCAGTCTAGCGAAATTTATTAGAACCAACTCTTCCGATTTCCATTCGAATGTATGCATATCACTTACCGAAGCCACGACCATGTATCCATTGAAAATTGCGACACCAACAATGTCATCGAACAAGTAACTCTTGCTGTTAAAGTAGTCAGTGGAGGAGACAAATTCAAGTGGGTTGGCGTAAGCAGTTCTTTGATTGCCAGATTTTTCGTGGAATTGCTCGCAGAAGATGGAATCAGGATCAGTGGCAGTAATGGTACCATCTCGACCCCAGAGACATTGTCGAACATAGGTTCCAAGACTATCCCAATTTTGACCACCGTTGAGAGAATAGAAACCTTCAGTGTGGCAGTCAACAGATGCGAATGAATCGCAGCTAGTTTCACCAACATAGATCAGGTTTTCAGCAGATCCAGAGTGGAAATTCATGATGGGGGCAAGGAGGACTTGGGATGGGGCCATAGGGACATCAAACTTTTGGAAATTGCTACCACTGTCTGTTGTCATGAAGTGCGACTTTCCTTCAGTGATAAAGTATGCCTAATAGGAAAAGTATTAGAAAAGATCTTTCAATGTCAAATCTTACATAGCAATACATACCCGCTGTTCAAAGTGTGGATTCTGGAGCATGCGAATGATAGGTGTATCCTTGAATAGTTGGGTCCAGCTATAGCCGTCGTTTTCACTCAAATACACCTTTTGGTCGTTGGTGCGAACGATGACACGCTGAGAAGGAGGTCAAGAAATTTTGGTAAGTAAGGAACATACTCTTCCGTTGCTTCCTTCTTTACTTCACTCTTCCTCAAAAACTTACATCGGTATTGTTAAAGAAGATATAGTTCACCATTTCATCACCAAATTCGTTCTGAAAAACATAAGAGTAGTGAGAACATGTACTTCTCAGACCGCTGTATGATATCGTTTTTTACCTTGGTTGATGTAACAGTTCCACCTGTGTTGAATCAAAAAGCGCGTTTAGAAATGACATCTTAGCAAAGATTGCTGCCCTTCTTAAAATCATCTTACCTTCACCACATTCCCATTCCTTGTCTTTGGAAAGGTCTTCACCGCCTTCGCAAACTGACTTGCTAATTTTTTTGTAACCAGATCGACCAGTAAACTTGTCTTTACAATCGCGTGGTCTATCTGGGTGAACGCCGTGTGCAACACAATGACCATCGTCATCTCGCCAAAAACCAAAGTCGCTAAAGGATGTTAGAAAAAGCGTAAGGGGAGGGAGCGGTACGAATTAGTACAAAGGGGCTTATGACAACTCTACAATTTAAACCGGATATCCTTACCATTCGAAATCAATGTCTCTGCATTTACAGGTTTGCTGAGTGATCTTGGGCGATTGGTATCTGTCACCAACAGCACATTTTCGGTCCTTCTTGCGTCTGATGTAAGTAACTTGACTTCCCAGCAAACAGCTATTATCGCCATCATCATCCTTGGGTACCCAGTTCTCAAAGTCGCTAGAGTCGATGGAGTCGGAAGAATTCTCGCATTGGCGCATACCAACTGGAAGGAAATCGACCAAGATATAAACTTGTTGTGGGGCTTCGCCTGATGAGGAGGTTGTATGACCAATGATAACAAACTTTTGAGTGGTGGAGGTTGGTTCAGTAGTGAGAGTTGTAACTCGAATGGGCTTCTCGCTGAATTTGATGTATTCCCAAGTTTCACCTTGATCCCAAGTGTATACTAGCTCGTTGGTCGGACCTTCATTGCTGACAATAGCGATAACAGATCCATGATCACCAAATTCATACAGATGCTCTCCTTTACGAACTTCTACCCAAGAGTGTCCACCATCACGAGTCAGGAAAGTGTCTCCTTGTTCGTAAGGCCGCAATTGTGCGCCAACATTACCGACGCCCATGGCAATACCTGGTGCACCAGAAACAGAGAAGATGGCACCGGGACCATTGATATCAGTACGGCTGTGAAGGTTGAGGTAACAATCTACTCCACTGCAATCGTAGTTATGAGGCGGTTGAAGTGGTTTCCAAGTGCTTCCATCATCCCAGCTAATCATGGTGCGGACCTTCTTTGAAACATCATTGCTTCCGCGCAATTCGTCGGTGTTCATGACTTGGTTAGCAAAGATGATACCATCGACACTTTGCATCTTTTCAAAGTCAACAAGGCCTCTGGAGTCCCCATTGGTGTTGGTCAAAGACAAGTGGTAGAACGTGCCGTTGCCATTTGATTTATAAAGATCGCCATATTCCTTGCCAGTGATAGTAGATTTGAAAACATCCAACAGAATAGAATGCGTAGTGGATTGCAAAACAGTGAACGTGTTTCTGTCGATGTAGTGATCTGGTGGGAATTGTGCAGGGGCAAAGGTATCACCATCTACACTGACAAAGAGCTGTAAGTTACCCTTGTTTTCCGTTGCAACTGCCATAAAATCTTCAATGACGAAGAATTCAACCACGTCGTCGAAAAGATATTCATTGTTCGAGCCCCAGTCAGTGGTTCGGAACAACTGTAAGGGGTTGTTGCGGTCACCACTTTCAAGTTTATGAGCAGAGCAGTAGACTGTTTGTTTTTCGATCTTGAAGTTGGAGTCGCGGCCAAAAATACATTTCTGTACAGACTTGACTTGTTGAATTTGCTCCCAATTACCTCCATTGTCTCTGGAGACATAGGCAATGGTGTGAGCTGGAGAAGGCGAGTCCGCAATGAGAATAAGCCAATCTTTTTCACCGGGATGGAAATCAATGGCTTGAGAGACAACCTTGCTGACGGGGTGAGGGATCTTGATGTTTTCCCAACTTTCACCTTGATTGTTTGTGAAATACATGGCGTCTCCAGCAAAAGCGTACGCCCTCGCGTCATCGAACTCATGCATCACAAACGAGTTGATCTTTCCGGCATCTTCCAGCACGTGCTTCCAAGTAGCTCCAGCATCTCCTGTTCTAAATAAGTCACCATTCTGAACACGAATGAGGACCGCAGGAGAGTTTCTGAAGTAAACAAATTGTTCGATTTCATGTTGGAAGTAGTAAGGTGTCACTTTAATGCGTTCATCACCAGGCGTAGCGAGGCCATAGTTTTTGGCAGGACCGCCTTCAGGTTTACCATATTCGACACCGCCCTTATTTTCAGAACAAGGGCGATCCACAGGTTCATCCATTGGTGTACCTGAGTCAGGTACCTCACATGTATTGCCGGGGATTTTGCGATATCCGCTTGATGAAGGATAAAGATCGCTATCAGATTTACATAAACCGGCAGGCAGTGGGTCAGGACCAAGTCGAACACATTTGCCATCGTCAGAACGAACAAAGTTGTAGTCGCACTCATAGTCAGCAATGGTACACTTGCAAGGTCTATCGTCCAACATGGGATCCTGGAAGTCCCTACCAACATAACAATCACTATTCTGCTTTCGACGGTAAAAGATCTGAGGATGGCCATTAGTAACTGCGAAATATTGCTTTTATGCATCCATGCCAACTTACTTGTTCGTGGCCCATGAGACAGTCAGGTCCTTCAGTAAGATCTCGGGCTGCCCATGTTTCAAAGTCGCTCCTATCTTTATCGTTTTCATCCAATTGGCACTGTCTTGAATGTGCATTGGAAAGGTCAAGTTGGAAGAGTTTGTACTTTTGGCCATTTTCGGATTTGGGGTCGATGGCAAATAGGTTGAATACACGAGAAGTTGATTCTGGGTCGGTAGTCAAAATATGAGCTCGTACGGTCACGTCAAGCTTGGCATCGTTCCTGAAATCAGCAAACGACAGAGGCAATGTATTAAAATATAATACCCTTGCTTATATTGAACATGGAGGTGTCACTTACCAAGTTGCACCTTGATCCTTACTCCAACGGAGATGATCTACAGCCTTTTCATCGTCCACCATGACGATCAAGTTACCCATATCTCCAAATTCATACTTGTGAGCTCCTTCAGCTACCATTTTCCACGTCAGTCCTCCATCTCTGGACAAGAACGTGTCGCATTCATCATATGGGAGAAGGTATTCTCCATAATGTCCAACGCCCATAATGAATCCGACAGCTGCCTTGGAAGAATATACCACGCCAACGTTTTGGTTGCCAGTGACTGAATGCAAACTCAAAACACACTACAGTGCGTAGAATTGTGAGAAATCAGAATAAGCGTTACAAGCTATGTTTTACACTTTTGCTTCACTTACGTTGTTGCATTCCATATCTTTGCCATCCTGATCCTTGACCTTTTTCAGAGGAGACCATGAACTACCGTCATCGAAACTAATGCGGGTTTGGACTTTCTTGTCCTTACCAGAGAGCATGTCAGAAGGACTAGATTGGACATTAGCCAACATAATACCTTCCAAGCCTTGGATCCGTTCAAAGTCTACAAAGCCTTCAAAATTGCGGTTGACATATTCCAAACTTTTGGCATAGAAAGTACCATTTGAATTGGATCGGTACAAGTCACCATACAGTGCGATAGGGTTGCTGAGCACATCCACCATCAGCGAATGATCTGTAGATTCCAACAAGGTGTAGGCTCTTTCTGTCATTTTCTGGCCCTGGGGGAAGACAGCTTCATGCCAATTGACTCCATCCTTGGATATATACAAATCCAATTCTTCCATTGAGTTAGGCGATCGGGCGGCAGCGACAATGAACTTGTTGATAGTTCTGACGTCAATAATACCATTTACGTCCTTGTCTTGGCTAAAATTGATTCTCTGGAGACCAGATTCAAAAAAGCTGTCAGACTGAACGAGACGCGAATTGCGCATGGGATTATTGCCAGTGTCGAATAGTTCGATACACATAATTTCCTTGGTAGGTGCATTCTTAAATTGTTCAGATGAGACGGTCCACAAACAGTTTTGAGTGTTTGATCTCAATTTGTGGATGGTTGCAAAGTTATCCAGCGTATAAAAGCTCTAAAAAAAACAAAGTCGCACCCATAACAGTACTTCAGTTTCAATGTCACATATATACACATCAAAGGTGGGAGAGGTCTTACATCTGTTTGGCATCCTCCATACGAAGTTTGGCATTGTAGTCCGGCGAAAATCAGGTAATCAGTGCGTTCAGCATGAAAATTCAAGGCGTACGGAACAGGTTTCAACGGAGTAGTGAACTTTGTCCATGTTGCGCCTTGATCATCTGTTTTCCAATGAGTGGTATCTTCTCCGAGGATATAAGCCTTTTGAAGAAATACTGGGTTAAAGGCAAGTTTCAGGAGGAAGCTGAGTCAATAGCGGCGAATCATTACCTTGTTCTTATCAAAGGGATGCTCAAATACGGCTCGTGCTTCTTTGGGAACACCCTCTACCAGGGACCATGTTTTGCCTTGGTTGCTTGATCTCCATACAGACTGGAAATCGGCATCATGCAAAAGCATGACCTGTAATGAGAAACGTCTTGGTATTTGGGCTTGGCAAATGACAGGGCTGGATATTTCAGGAGCAAGGACGTACCTCGGAATCTTTAAAGTAAAAATATGATGTTGGTGGGTTGTCAAAAGACGTTTGAGAGACGTCTTGTGCCAGAGCAGGCCCGATGCTAGCCAAGCTCACAAGCAGGGACAGCCCTGTCAAGGTCGCAGTGAGCAGTCGCATGGTCTGCTAATTGTATATTTACAAAGTACGAATGAAATAAAGCGCCCTAATGTGAAATGCAGAGGCAAAATCGGAATAACTCCAGAAATGATTGTCTGTTAGAGTGCAGTAGGACGAGAAGCAATGATGCACGGAGCCCGGACTCGCAGTACACCACTGTTACCCGTACGTGTCATGGTCGCTGTGACCACCTTTTTTTCATCGCCGCGCCACGGTGTGGTGCTAAAATCTCGTTTTCAAGAATTGACACTGCTCATCCCCAAAGTCGAAAGCACAGCTTATTTTATGTTATACAGGAGCAGCAAATACAATTGCTGTTATCGACTCTTTTTTTTTTTTTTTTTAAGAGAGAGAACCCTATTGCATAAGATCTCTCTGAGATTTTCAGCGAAATAAGAACAAAAATTACAACAAATCTATGCGAAACGTCCCAAGTATTAAGCAGAAGGCTTAAGTTTGCTTGCAGCAGCAGCGGCAGTAGGCTTCTTTTGATTGACTTTGGCTTTTCGGTCCTTTTTCTTCAATGCGTCCATATATGCCTTGATTATATTACTGTATGCCTGCTGAAACTTCTCGTACTCTGAACCGTTCACCTAAAAAAAGATCAAACCCATTGGTTGGTTCAATCTGCCCATAACAAATCAGTGACCAACTTTGACCAAATCACTTACCCTAGTGCTAATGTTTTCATTTTTGAACGTTGCTCTTATAAGACACACATACTCTTTATCATCGTCTGCTGTAGTCTCTGTAGCTTCGGCCATGGTGGTATCTTCCAGCTTGCGCTTTCGCTGGCCCTGTGATGGCTCTCTAGTTACTGTTGCATGAACATATTAGTACACTTGCTGCAAGGGGTTGAGTTTTTCTCGATCTTTCGGCTGCTTACATCGCTTCATCGTGACATTAACAGTGCCTGACGTTTTGGCTCGTTGGTAAAACTGGCCCAATTCAACAGTGAACTAAACAGATGAAAGATCGAAACCAGCGATCGTACAAGGATCAGATTAATGCCTGATGGTTACTGAAGTTGTCACATCTTTGACACTGTTTCATACCGGTATGGGGTCTAATTCTTTCATGGTCGATGGCGATCTGTTCGTTCCAATAACTTTTGAGGTTCAGCTCCAAGTGATGGTTCGACTTCACGAAATTTCAAGGCGTCACTAGTTTATATGACATAATACAAGTTTTTATTTATGCGAAAAATTAAAAGAATCAAATGGGGGGGGGTTCAAGAGGGTAGACAAAACTTCATCTCCAGGGCATATCAATTGTAAAAGCTCCTTTGCTCTTTTGATGTATCTTGAATGGTGAACCTTCTTTCTGTGCAAAGACAATCTCGCGATCGTCATCAGCAGATTTCAATACGAAGCTCAAAGTATTGTATGCTGGCTTGAAGTTTTGGTGAACAACGTTTATATCCAAAGTGATGGTCTTCGCAGTGGAGCGCATTGTAATTTCCAACTCTGTATACTCCTTTGCATCAGTGTGCTTAGTGCTGATACCATCATCCTCGACAAGTAGCTGCTTGTGCTCAACCTCGCCGGAGGATGAATGAGAGGGCCAAACTTCGATGACACGTTCATCATCAGCGCTGAAGCCAACGTGCTGCATCGTCTTACCCAATGGAATAAGGGAAGATTCACGAATAAATGCAGGTGCTGCCTCAGCGTCAAGAGGAGCATTGACATCAACCTTCTGGCCACCAGTATAATATTTTCCTGTTTGAAGATGATACCAATTGTATGTCTTGGGAAGGTAGACAGTGCGCTGGGTAACATTGGGCTCGTACACAGGTGCCACCATGAGGGACTCGCCAACCATGAACTCAAAGCTCTGCTGATGAGTTTCAGGATCGTCCTGACAGTGGTAGACAATAGGTCTAAGGACAGGCTGGCCCGTTCGGTGGAAGTTGACCAAGAGATTGTAAAGGAAAGGAATCAATCGGTACCGGTAATGAATAGAGGAGCGAATCACTGGGAGAACCTCGGGATACTAAGTTTTAAGAAAATCAAAAAAGTACGTTAGCTCACCATAATAATCTATAAAATTATGGCTGGATCCACACTTACTGTCCAAGGTTCTGTTACAGAGTCATCAATGTTCCAAGAGTGAATGGAAAATCTTGGCATATAGATGGCTTGTTGTACCCATCGTACAAACAAGTCTGGATCTGGCTTTGGTCCGGCAAAACCACCAACATCATGACCATATCCTGCAGGGAAGATGGACAAAGCAGCACTTGATCCCATAGGAACGTTATATTTGATGGTCTTCCAAGCTGTATAGTTGTCACCACTCCAAGTTTGAGGTACAAGTTGATGAATGAATGGGGTTGCAGAACGTGTGATCACGAAAGGTCGCTTCTCGGGCCAGAATTCCCGAATAGCTTCATAAGATGATTGAGCCATCAACATGGTCAACAGTGGGGTACCAACATAGCCAATAGCAGTGCGCTCGGTGGGCAACTTATGCAAAACGTCAACCCAAGGATGCTTTTCACAAGCGATAGAAAAGTCATCGTCAGTCATGGTAAACTCGTTGTTGTCGTTCCAGCAACCTTCAATTCCGTATTCCAACAGCTGCTCCTTGACCTTGTTCTTCCAATAGTCGAATCCAGCAGGGGTAGTGAAATCAATGTAGGCACTAGCACCCATGGTTCCTCTGCCACCCTTCCATTGCATGACTCGACCAGGTTTGCCTTCATCGTCCAATACATAGCCACCTTGCTCCTTCATCAAATCGTAGTCTGGATGGCTCTCTAGCAACCATGGTTTAATGTTAGCAAAAAGATGAATGCCAGCTTTGCGGAGATTGTCGCTGAAAGCCTTTGGGTCGGGGAATCGATTCAAGTTCCATGTGAAGACACATCGCTCTCCCTCCTCATTGACAGTATAACCAGAAGAAAGATGCATTCCGTCACAGGGGATGTCATGCTTGTGGCAGTTCTGAGCAAATTCTTCCAAGGCTTCTTGCGCATTATCCACTTCAGCATATGCCATGGATGAGGCAAGATAGCCAAGTGAATATCGAGGGGGTAATTCCTTTGGTCTTCCCATCAGGTCAGAGAACTCTTGAACGACATCCTTAATCTCAGGACCCCAGAAGACATAGTAGTCGAGCGGACCACAATCGGCATTGTAATACTTGTACGGACCCCACATCTATGTTCATCAGACCTTTATATCAGTTTACCTCCCCGCTTGTCAGTAAGGTGAAAAAGAACATTAACTTACCGCGTCATTTTCATCACCGAGATCGAAGCTTGATCGTGTAAAGTTGTTATAGTATATTCCATGCGCCTTCTTGGAGGTTCCGGAGAGAGTAATATAGAACGGACAGAACTTGTAAAGTGGATCCATATTCTCGGCATCGTACCCCATACAGTCAAGTCTCTCTAAGCGGAAGCGTCTTCCATGTAAATCCAAATCACCAGATCGTTCTCCGAGACCATAGTAATGATCCTTTACATTTCGTCGGGTATAGTGCCAGATGGCTCCGGTCTTTGGATCATAAGGATATGCGCGGCAGGCCAAGTCTTCCGCAAAGGGGGTCTCCAAGTCATCGTTATAGTACCAAGTCAAGTAGAAGTCCGGGCTATAGTTGACCTTGACCGTGATCTTGCTCGTCTTTATAGTGAGTGATGATTGATTGTCATCTGCGACTTCAAAGTCCTTGAACGAGGAGGTTACAGCTTCCTTCAGACACCCTTCGTGAGAGAAATGGTGCTGCACACGGATCACACAGTCGCTGACAACATGAACTTGGATGGTGTTGTCCCCACTGTCAAACTTGACAGGGTTTGATGAGGATTTATCCAGGGAAAAGTTGGTAGGGTTTTTTTGTTTCATATTGAAAGGAACAAACCTCAGTGTGGGGCAAAATCTTCTGAGCCGCGAGTTTTAAAAAGCTGACGACCACAAGCCCCGACCTTACTAACTTGTAGGACGGGCAGATGTCAAAGCTTAATTGATTGAGTGCCTCATGTATGTTAAGGGGTAATGCTGGCTATCTGACACTGCTTTAATATCCTAGGAATGCACATTTTCACCTGCTCAATTCTCAAACAGTACTTTTATTGCAAATGTTCAATCAATGCACGAATGGGCTTGTTATGGCAATGAAGGCGAGCGGGCAAAGCATGAAGGAGCATGAAACTACAAACTGTATTTGTCGGACGTGAACAAAGGGGTTCTATCGGAAGGTTGATAACTACTAGTGAAATTACAATGAATAGATCACAATCAAACATAGCTGTTATTTTCAGGGCCATTTGTTTAAACTCTAGGTAGCTGTCAATTTGCCATTCCATACTTTCGACGATTGTATCTGAATGCTTAAACGGTTATTTAACCGTTTTCGCGTGTTTTTTGTACTCTTACACAAGCCGGAGTGCCTTCGGCTGGGGCCGTCCAGTATAGATCGAATAGCTTCAATGGATGTTATTCGACGGGGTTTATGTTTGCGATGCGGGCTGTCCCCCAAATGGTGAATGATCCATATTCGGAGAAACGGAGCAACAACCGACGGCCTTTGTTAAACTCAATGTACAATTGATTAAGCTCAGTTTCGACTCATCTTTCCAATTGGCATGCCGCTACTCATGAAGTCTTCGGAGCTTGCTAGTTGATGGAAAAATGGGTATGGGTAACAAACTTGTTTCAAGTTCAGCCATGTTGTCAGTCCGTCCAGAAAAAGGCAAACATTTTGTCATAATTGCTCGCTCATAATTACCAGCTCCGCAGCCCACTGGCCTACGAAATCAACGTCAATGGGTCTTGGCTCAGTATTACTCTTCTTTCCATTAAACTAACATGAATCCTCTACGACAAGCACAAGAAAACAACTTTCAAAAAAGCCAAAAAGTTGAACTACATGCTCAGCCTGACTCCCAGCAACGAAAAAGTGTATCGGACAGTCCCATCGAACCAATGCCTCGCGGAGTAAATCGAATCGAAGCATTAAAAGACCTAGGCGCCACTTTCGAAGAGGGAAACCATGAAGTTGCAAAGATTGCAACACCTATAGGGGAGACGCCGGTTCCCAGCTTCATAGATTCACAACAGGTTGATGTAAGTTATCGTGATGATAATGAGAGGCAATCTAAATGAAATCGCTAACAGACAACGCATGATAGCTCCTAGCCCGAGGACAAAAGTCCAAGAACATACACGACATAGCAAAGGAAGCAGTTGCAGAATAATATCCAAATGGAAAATTGTATTGTACATATTCAGTATCGCAGCAAAATCATTAGAACATGGAAATCTAAATGTTTAAATCTTGAAGCTGTTGCACTCTATCTATAAATTGTCTAATTTTGGTCAACATAATAACCGTGAGATTGGAAGGATCCTTTTCATTTTTGGTATCGAACAGTGTTTCGATGAGGGGAATCCAGTGACCTTGCATGATATGAACCATCTTCACGCAAGCGTCGAGGCAAGAGGGAGCGATTGGCTGAAGTTGGGTACCGTCATGGATTTGCATTGAGCTCATACTTTCGTCGAGTTGAGCGTTGTCTTCACTCTCACTTGAGTCTTCACTGTCATCCACTTTTACCTTTCTTGCTACCTTGGGATTAGTCTCTTCCAGAAGGACATCAATGCAAATATCAACTATATGCCAGCTGGCAATAAAGGATGCCATCTTGGTGCCATTCTGATTCACTTCAGGCGTACCGTTCAAGGTGCTAGGCGCCGTAAATAGGTTTTTGTCGAGCCAGTCTATATATACATAGGCTTCATTAAAACCTTTTTCCAGCATTTCGAGTTGTTTGGCTAACCCTCTACTAAAATACGCAGGGAACAGCTGCAAGTGGTAGGCAGAGAGCAAATAGTGGAAGTAAGCGAATGTCCAATGATTTCTGGGTATGGGAGGAACTGGGTCTTTGAGTTCGCCATCGCTATCGTAAGGGTCGGTGGATGGATCGAGCAGAGACATTAGGTATGGTTCCATCATGCGTATCATACTTTGCTCAGGCGTGCCTTTAACATGGACTCCGAAAGCAATAGCTACTTGCTGAACGTTGTGCTCCCTTCCACAGGCAATGAATTCGATGTCGTCCACATTGAATTTTGCTTTGCAGTCTAGACAGATCCATTGTCGCTGTTCGTCAGGATTGACTCCACCTTCTCTGAAACAACGATCACCGCTGCACTTCTGACATTGAACACCTCTAGCCCAGTCGACGTCGATGCATCGATCGCAATTGCAATGGAAGAATTTGAAGTGCCAAGTTTTTTGTCGCCGAGATTGAGTAGTACCACAAAGAAGACCACCCAGACTAGTGTCGTCTTCAGGGAGGTAAGAAAAGGTCAAAAACTCGCCTCGTTTAACATCACTGGTCAAAGTAAGGATCATTGTGCCAGTAGCCGGTTCATATCGTAGAAACATGTTGGGTGAGCATGAATGAGCAAACTTTGACCCCCATGGCAACAGTATGATCTTGGACAGCATTCTCGAACCAGGTTCAGAGGGCCAGAAAGTAGGTTCTAGTGGTGATCCACTGACAGCTATTTTTCGTTGGTAGTCTACCCGGCGTTGTTTGCGCTTGCTGTGGGTCTGAAGTGTTCGGTTGTTCTCATAAGCAACGGTATGAGCATTGCAATAGATTTTGAGCACAAATGAGATTAAATCAGCAGCTTGGATGTGGCTAAAAGCAGGTATGTCAATGATAGCTTTCTCGACAGTTCTGCGAATCAATGATGTTGTGGGGTGATCTGCCCATTCGGTGAGATCAGGGTAATAGAAAAAATTCAGCTTTGAACCATCGCACATTTGTGGACTTGTCCGTTGATTCGAGGTAGGAGGTGGACTGACGGACAAGTAAGCAACCATAGCAGCAGGAACACCAGGACAGAATGCTGATACTGGCTTTGCCGAGTCTTCGTCATCCTCGTCGTCCTCATATTCAGAGTCGCTATCCCTTTCATCACTATCGTAATCACTACTTTTTGATGTGATTTTGACGTCTGGTGTCTGTTCTTGCTCGATTTCGAGGACAATGGCGCACAAATCATTCCATATCTTCTTTGTGTATTGTGGTGAGACTGAGGATCTGCCCTTGGGATTCAGCTCGTATGAGATTATGGGCTTTTCTATCAGCACTTTAGTACCTGCCTTTAGATCACTTTTGGCAATGAGAGAAGGACCAACATCAGGACAATTTTTGAATTCCAAGGATTCCGTGAAAACTGTACGATTGACTACAGTGTCGAGATTGTAATCCCGTACATCACTTGATTGATACATCGGGATTAGTTGTTGCAATAATCAGGAACCGAAGTTCGAGAGGTGTCAAAAAAAAAAAAAAAAAAAAAAAATTCACTAGTCACATTTGGTATCACTTCACAGCATTATACTGGGGAGGTCATTTATTGTACAACTTCGCCAAGTCCCACCACACACCAAAATGAATATGTCTTTGTTCTCTCTTCAGGCTGACGTTCAAGTGTTTGTGAGCGCTTTTGTCCACCCTCATCGTCGTCATCATCACCATCATCATCCTCGTAACCACCTGTATCCAATTGATCTTCGTCCGACTTGTAGCTATAGTTGACCAACAGAGGGAACTGATGTTTACAAGCATGTCAGTATACCGGTATCTAAACTGTTCTTATATATAATTTGAAAACCTACCTTGAAATCTCCTTCGTAATCTGGAACAACTTCAATCAAGATACTGGTATAATTGTTCCTCTTCTCATACACACCATTCTCCCAGGTTGCAGCCGCAGGTGTAGACAGCGCACTGGGTTTGCCGTATAGAAGCTCATCATCATATTCGATTGTTTCATTGTATGCCCCTACAGTGAAATGAGGAGACAGTAATGTCACTCTTCCCCACGGCTTGCGAAGATCTTCAGGTGCATCTGCTTGATCACCTTTTGTCTGGTGTTGTTGTGGTGTAGCAAGTGTGACACTTATCTCTTCATACAATGGGTTGGTAAATTTGAGAATTAGTTGCGTAGGTACATTTTGTCGCAAAGGTAGAGTTTTCCGAGGGAGCATCTGCATGGTAATGTTGGGTATATAGTTCATAGCTACAAGTTTAATCTTGAACCTGGTCGCCTGAGCCTTTTGTTCAGGCTTAATTAAGATATGTCTGCAGGTTCGGCACCGCTTAGATCGCTTGATTCGTAAATGGATTCGCTGTGGCTTAAGCTGGTTGGTATCATACGGTTGGTCGTACACCTGATTAAATCTCTGCTCCAGATTCGAAACTAGTGTATATTCAAGTTAGATTTCGAGCGGGCACCATAATTGATAAAATATCCAAAGCTTCAGTATTTACCTGTAGTGTCTTCTTGGATATTAATAAGCTCATCCATCACTTCCATATCGCCATGCGGAATGTTTTCAGACGCCTTATATTCTCCAACATCATCCATTCTCGCAACATTTCCTTTCCTGTTTTGCATGGTTGTATTATATCCCATCTTGCTGAAAGACCCTGAACTCGATAGGGATAGGAAACTGGTGGGAAGTGACTGAGGAGTGTTGTATCTCAAGAACTTTTCAAAGTGTTCTTTCAAATGGTCAAATTCCTTGATATCAGGCGACGCGTCCTCTGATTTTTGCAACTGCACTATAGATGAGAACAATCGATGATCAACATTTGCACGCTGAGTTAGACACCAAACGAAGGTAAAGACGTACTTGCTAAGCTGGTAGGCTTTTCAAACGTTATCCCCACTTCTTGAGAGTCCCATCGGCATACTCCACAGAAAAGATGATACGGATTAACGGCAGGTTTCGTTTCATCTTCTGGTGTTCCAGGTTCTTTAGGAGGTACATCTGGGTTGGCGACGACGCTTAAAGTATTTTGGCAAATTGGACATTGAAAACAATTTCGGGCACATCTACGATATGGTACGCAGGTAAATGACATTGCAAAATTTGAGTCTTTCCGATCAGAGGTGTCACTTCATTATAATCTTACCTATTCTTTTCGCTTTTGACGCTGGCTGTTGGTACCTATAGTATAGATTATGGTCAGTCTCCGGATGGGAGAGGGTTTTTCAGGAACAATTACCTACCTCGAACAAGCAATTAGGGCAGTAATAGGAAATAACTTCGTCTTGAACGCATGAAGGGCATCTTATCTGATGACAGTCTTCACAGAAATACAAGCGCGAAAGCGGGAAAAGAGAGAAATCGGTATCAGTCGCGATAGAGGTACCAAACGGTACATAAGGTTGTCGGTCGCTGGCTGATGATGAGTCATTTACGGCATCTCTCGAGCCACTGGCATCTACAGATCTACCAGAAGTCTGAAAAAAGTCAGGACATGCGCAGTGGTAATATACAAATGGAGTAGCTGGCTGCATCTGATCAAAGGCACAGCACGGTCGCCCTTCTTTAATGAAATTTTTCAATGCTTCAGAGTTGCTCGAGTCTGACTGAGTTTTAAATCTCGAATAAGCGCTGAATTGTCTGACTGAAACTGCGAGTCTTTCACGTATTGTTGTGTATCGCATTACTTTAAAGTGTATTTACCATACAAGATACATGGTTCTACCATAGTTACCAGGAGCAAAAAAGCTCATTACTGTCAAAATGGATATCACCGTTTAAAAGGTTCCAAATGTTTGCAACGCTGTTATAATACCCGCTCTCATCTGCCCTTGAAACGTTTTGCTCAACTCTCCCCAACAGAATTTTATAGACCGGTTGATCGAGATAACCATACCTCTTTCCATTACAATAAAAAGCTTCTTGTACTGCCACATCTGAAAGCAATCTGCAATACTGCACAGACGTACGCGTCCATTTGTGGGTTTGACGATGATTTTGACACGAAACGAAAACATGCATTCGATTCCTTTACTGAAGCTTCCTTCTACCTCTTTACCCTATAGACTCTAGAAAGGTAAGATCTAATAAAGAGTGCTTTTCACGAGTGACGTGCGATGTTTGCTGAGGCTATGGATGCTTTCTTTGAGGCTATGGCCATTGACAATCAGACACACGTGCCACCCTTGATGAAAATGCACCCCAATCAAAATACAGTTTTTAGCAGTCACGGTGCATTTTTTCATTATAATAAATACCGAGCAAACTTCCACGTACCACCATTCGTTCGTTTCCCAATCACACTATCATGGCTTACGCACTCCTTGCCCTCGAGAACCCATTGCTCGATATCCAAGCTAACGTCAAGCAAGAGCTTATGGACAAGTATGGCTTCGTTAGCAACGGTGCTATGCTTGCTTCAGAGAAGGAACAAGGTTTGTACGAGGAAATCGTTCGCGATTATCCCGTCGTCTATGTTGCCGGAGGTGCTGCTCAAAACACTGCTCGTGGTGCCCAATACCTTCTTCCTGCCAACTCTACTGTCTACATGGGCTGTGTCTCCAACGACCAGTATGCTGACCAAATGAAGAAGGCTGCTAGCGAGGACGGTCTTGAGACCAAGTACCAGATCGTTGAGAACGTTCCCACTGGTACTTGCGCTGTCTTGATCACTGGACAAGACAGGTAAGATTATATCTCTATTTATTTTCTATGGCAAAGCATGCAGTCTATGAGATGTGTAGGTGATGATGAAGTTTTTGTACGAGGATGCTCCCAATACGCAACCAAGGGACTTCTAATAATGAAATTATATGTACTTGCCCTCTCTGATATACATCTTTTTCATGCGACTGCTTTTGCCCTATGAAAATTTCTCCCAAATTTTTCTACCTCCGTTCTAACTAACCCATCACTATTATTATAGATTCCTCTGCGCTAACCTCTCTGCCTCTGAGAAGTTCTCCGTTGATACCCTCCAAAAGCCCGAGAACTGGAAAGTTGTCGAGAGCGCCAAGAACTTCTACATTGGTGCTTTCTTCATCTCTCACGATGGTGGTTATGCTTCCAGCTTGGCTGTTGGTAAGCACGCTGCTGAAACCAACAAGGCTTTCACTATGAACCTTTCTGCTCCCTGGGTCGCCCTTGCCTTCAGAGACCGTCTCGATGCTGTCCTCAACTATGCTGACATCGTCTTCGGTAACGAAGATGAGGCTCGCAGCTACTCCAAGGTTGCCGGCTGGGAAACTGATGATGTCAAGGAAATTGCTGCCAAGTTTGCTCAACTTCCCAAGGCCAACACCCAGCGTCCCCGTATTGTTGTCTTCACCCAAGGTGCTGATGAGACCGTTGTTGCTGTTGGTGACAAGGTTACCGTCCACCCTGTTGAGAAGGTTTCCAGCAGCGAGATCGTCGACACCAACGGTGCTGGCGATGGTTTCTGCGGTGGTTTCCTCGGTCTTTACACTCAAGGTGTCGAGGACCTCCACAAGTGTGTCAATGCTGGACATTACATCGCTGGTCTCGTCATTCGTCGCGTCGGTCCTACCTACCCTCCCATGGCCGAGCGCACCAATATCCCCGAGTTCTAAATGCTCTCTTACCCTTGAACCAAAACTTTTTTCTACCCTTCTTTGATCGATAGTTATCACACAAGATTGGTTTCAACATACCAATATTTCTCCCCTTGTCCTAGATCTTCTTCTTCTCCGTGTATCATATAGTCTCAACACATCGCCTACACACTTATTATAAACTTTGTTAAAAAGTCATTCCCAATTAAAAAAGATATTGCTTTTTTGTTATTGTAACAGTAACTATGGTGCCCACTCTTGATATTCTTTTATTCTGATGCATACTCATATATGGTACTACCATTGACGGCCTTTTGGCACATTTGATTGTTCTGTTCTGTATTTTACCATATATAGAGACCATGCTTTATTTTTTTCGTTACAATGGTTAATTAAGTGGTCATGGAGTGGGGTAAAAAGCTGTGTGTTATAGGTTTGTATAGATATGCACATGAGTAGGGAAAGGATATAGTGGTGAAAAGAAAGAAAGTGTGTGAATTTTCAATAAATCTAATATATGGAGGCAACATGGATTACAATTAGGCAAAGGTGGATGGCGCTTAGCGAGGAGCGATGAGCTGGACGGTATCACTATCATCATCATCTGAACCGATCTCAAAGGCGATCTCAGCCAACGAAGTTTCGGTCGTATTAGACGGAAGTGCTTGGTAGCCTTGAGATCGCTTGAAGAATGATTTGATACGATCAACAAGATTGTCAGGCGATCGTGCCGGTTTCGTTCCATTCATATCGTTTGGCATGTCGAGAACCACGCTCGATTGATCCACTTGAAGCATGGCAGGTTTCTTCCACCACTTTAGCATGAGACTGCTCATCACGACACTGACAGAGCTGGCTGCCATCGCGAAACCAGCCATCATAGGATGCAGATGGAAGCCCCAGGGAAGGAAAATGCCCATAGCCAAAGGAATACCAACAATATTGTAGATGCAAGCCCATAAAAGATTGATACGGATACGACGGAAGATGGTTCTTGATAGATGCAGTGCGCCAACAACGTCAGTAAGGTCATTGCGCATCAAAACAACATCAGCTGCTTCCATTGCGATATCCGTGCCACTGCACAAAGCAATACCAAAATCGGCTGCAACCAGTGCCGGTGAGTCATTGATACCATCTCCCACCATGGCAACAACTGTTTTCTTTTGCTGTGTAACTTTCTTGCCAGTCAATGTATGCCAAATGCGTTGAAGGAAGGATTTGTTCTTTGTGATGGCCACACCTTGCATTCTTTGCACAATGAGTGTTTTACCATTAGGAGACACGCCAGCATGAACTTCTCTGATACCAACTTGTTTGGCAATGGAACGCGCTGTCAGTTCGTTATCGCCAGTCACCATAGCAGCTTGAATGCCCATGGCAGCCAAGGTGGCTACTACGCTACTTGCTTCGGGTTTCACACGATCAGATAGAGAAATATAACCAGCAAGTCGGTAATCGATGGCGACAAGGATGCAGGTTTCTCCCTTGGACTCCAGCACTTGCATGTCGGCGAGATGATCGTCAGCGACCTCAACAGCGTTCTCCTGAAGCCACGCCCGTTTACCAACGATCACATTCGCTGACGCGGTGGACAAGGGTTCTCCGACGTAATTGAGTCGTTCCAAAGAAGATGGATCCAATTTAACGTTACATATAATGCCTTGCCCGGTACTTGATGTAAAGCTGTCGACTTCAGAAATGGTGTCAAAGACTTGAACACCAAGAATTTCTTTACCCTTGTTGGCAATAGCTCGAGCAAGAGGGTGCTCACTTTGGCTCTCGGCCACAGCAGTATACACCAGCATACTTGTGGCATTCACGGGAGAGTCTTTGCAGGTAACATAGGAAGATACGTCCAATTTACCAACCGTCAAGGTACCAGTCTTGTCAAACACAACCTTTTGTACTCTCTGGCCGTTTTCCAAGACAGCACCGCCCTTGATCAAGACACCATGTTCGGCACCAACACCAGTACCAACCATGACAGCAGTAGGAGTAGCCAGGCCAAGGGCACAGGGGCAAGCCACAACAATGACGCTGATGCAGAGCTTGATGCACACAAAGAACCAATTTCCATTGCCTTCGTTCTGGATCTCTTCTTGCAACATGGCGGGGACATGATCAACACCAAAAATATTGACAATAACGGCCCAAGCAATGAGCGTGGTGGCTCCAAGGGCAATGACAGTAGGCACAAAGTATCCAGCAACGACATCAGCGAAGCCTTGAATGGGAGCTTTTGTAATTTGAGCATCTTCGACCAGTTTGACAATTTGAGAGAGTGCAGTGTCAGAGCCAACACGCGTAGCCTTGAGTGTAAAAGTTCCTAAACCATTGACAGTACCACCAATGACCATATCACCCGTCTTCTTCATAACGGCATCGACTTCACCAGTCACCATGCTTTCGTCCACGCTAGAACTTCCTGAGAAGACCAATCCATCCGAAGGAATTTTGTCACCGGGAACAATCTTGACCAAGTCTCCCAATTGAATAAGTTCAGTGGGAATGCGCTTTTCGCCAGTCACTTGTCCAGCTTCATCCGTAATCAGCAACAAGGCAGTGGAGGGGGTGAGGGACATGAGCTTCGATAACGCTGCTGAACTTTGACCTTTAGCCATGTTCTCCAAATATCGGCCAAGAACAATAAACGTAATCAGCATGGTGGAGGTGTCATAGAAAACCGAGGGATGGGTTTCAGAGCCAGAAAACAGGGCGCGTAGCAAAGCAACGGTTGAAAAGAAGAATGCGGAAGCGGTTGACAAGGAGACCAGGACATCCATGGTGGGAGTACCATGGCGAAGAGATTTGAAAGCGGACACAAAGAAGCGTTTACCAACACCAAACTGGACAGGTATAGTAAGAACAAGCTGAATGACATCGAAAAGGTACAATCCAGGAAGTAACCGGATATCCAGTAGCGAGCGACCAAATTGGAATTCAGGAAGAATCATAGCGATTATAAACACTGGGATAGCAAAGAACAAGGAAGACAAAAATGCACGGCGCCATTCCTTAATTTCTCGGATCTTTCCCAGACTTTCAATCTGTGCGTTGGCGGTCTTGTCTGATACTAAAGCATTGAAGCCGAGATCTTCAATCATCTCAACAATAGCTCGCACGCCGGTGACATGTTGATCAAATTGGACTTTGGCGGTCTCAGTCATAAGATTGACCGATGCTGAAATAACGCCTGGTGTATTGCGTAGACCTTTTTCGATGCTGTTCACACAGCTAGCACAAGTCATTCCAAAAACTTTGAGGTCAACAGTATCATCTTGTTTTTGCTCAATGACATCCGCTTCAAATCCTGAATCCCGTATAGCATCGGCAATTTTTTCTGGGTCAATGACAAATGGGTCGTATTCAACCGTTGCACGCTCTGCAAGCAACGACACTTTGATAGACTGAACTCCCGCATTGGTGCTCACTGCTTTTTCAATGCTATTGACACAAGAAGCACACGTCATGCCTCTGACTTCAAAGGTAGCGACGGTTCCCGTGACTGAATTGTCCTTTGAGAATTTTCTTGGCGCCGTGATAACATTCATGGCGATGTCGTTTCCAGTTATTTCTTCTTCAATTTTTTGTGACGGAAAAGGGCTTTGCTGTGATGGCTGCAAAGGGACGTCAAAGCCACAGTCCTCAATGGCTTCTACGATGTCGCCTTGGCTGACTAACGACGGGTCAAAGGCGATGGTGGCATTGTTCTCCTCTAGACTAACATTAACAGTGTTGATTCCGGTCTTGTTGGAGAGAGCATTTTCGATGGAACGAACGCAGGAGTGGCAGGTCATGCCTTCTACAGGTAAGGTGATAGTCGTGAGAGCTGCAGAGGCATTCTTGGGAACATCGAAGCCACAATCCTCTATATATTCAAGAATATCATCCTGACTAACGACCTTGGGATCAAAAGCAATGGTAGCTTCTTCTTTCTCGAGGCTGACATCGACGCTATGGATGCCTTCCTTTGGCCCAAGGGCTGATTTTATGGACTTGACACACGATTGGCAAGTCATCCCATGCACGGCCGTTCGTAATGTGATGTTGGAGGGTTTCTCAGGAACATCGAAGCCACAATCTTCGATAGCTTCGGCAAGTTCATCCACTGTTATCTTGGAAAGGTCGAATTCGATATGAGCAGTTGCATCATGTAAGTTGACTTGAATCGCGTGGATATGCGAATTCTGTTTCAAGGCACTTTGAATAGAATTGACGCAAGATTGGCACGTCATGCCCTCTACTGGTAGAAGAACCTCGGCAATTTGATTTGGCATTACGAGAGATTCATGCAGTAGTGAAAAGAAGCCACGAGACAAAAAAGTTGTTTGAACCAAGCAAGTTAAGAGTTAATAATAACGAAAAAAAAATGGTGTATATATAAAAAAATCAATTGCGTGTGCTGAGAAACTGGTCGGAAAAATTTATTCAACGATTAGCCGACAATAGGCAAACCAGTATTTGTCATAAAGCTAAATAAGCTGGCTGGCACTTTGTCCTTTGGCCAATTAATAAGCTTCTAACCCACTCTCTTATTTCAATTATACCATGAATAGCATATTAAGAATGCTCATGTTTGAATACCAAGTGGAACATCTGATAACGCACAAATGACGCCCCCGTTCCCAGGGCTCCGTCGTCGGAGTGGTTGACTTGAAAAAGATCTGATTACCAGGCATCGTTTTAAAACGTCGACTCCAAGTCCGAGACCGATATCGACCGAGAGCGGGAGATCACCAGGGTGTAAAGAGGTTATTCAACTGCAGCAACGGAGAAATGTAAAAGACAAAGACAATGGAAAGAAACATACTGTGGAGAATATGCAGGGTCACTTTCCGGTCGCAATCTTCTTTTTCTCGTTTGAGTACTTTGAATGATGGAATTAAGCAATTTGGTGTGGCGAGCATCGGCTTCTGTAGTGATGAGGCCGGCATACAACAAACATTGTTGCAAAAACGGGGTTTCTCATCCCTTACTCCATGATGCAACTTGCTTATAGCTCGGAAGAGGTTATTCTTCCTTATTGCACATGTGTTGTTGTATACACTAGCTAGTAGAGTGAGACACATTTTCAACATAGGTCTGCCATACATGCGAATCACTGCATCTTCTCTTTGATTATAAGGAAGCTTATGATAAAGATGTTCTGTCTCAAGGCTTTCGTGGGCTTATCGCTTTCATGGTCTCCAAAACGGTATTTCCTCCCAAATAAAGGCACTCCCGAAATGGAGTGGTACGACGATCTTTTGTGCTAGACTGTGCATATTCATGTTCAACTATTGTATTAGCAATCTTTTAAAATCACAGTTTGAAGATGATTAAGTTTTTGTAATGTTGATGGAACATCTGGTATCTCCATATCACAGAAAAGGGGTATGTACATGTAGTTGTGGAGTAATCTACGTAAAAGCCGGATACTTCTAAACTTGAGCATTGCTTGGTAGTAATACGAATAACGGGTCGTACCACTCTAACGATGTGATCCATTATGACCAGATCGAGATTATAAGGTGAACGTTTTCAAAGGAAAAAAAGTACTAATCAGTCAGCTTGATGCGTTTTTGAGGTAACCCGGACGTCGTCCTACAAAAGAAATGAGATAGGATGAGATGGCTAGTCATCTTGACGACAAGATCAATGCTATGCTATTACCCATCGGTGCCTTCAAGAATCATCTCGCCATCAGCATAATCGAAGTCAGCTTCTGCAAGCTGTTCCAGAAATGAATTATCATCTTCGTCTATCAAAGATGGAATAAGTACAAAGAATTCGATATTGATTCAGCACCATGCATACTTACATCCCGTAAAACTATCTTCTTGCCATCGAGGCTTGGTGTCGTTTGCTTCCGTAACAGGTTCAGGTTGATGTTTAAATGCTGTCTGCGCTTCTCTATGACCATGGAGGGAGCTTGATTGACCGTTGGTTACATTAGTTTGTGCTGGATTCATAGGAGGAGTTTTTTGACGTTTATTTTGGTTGTTGTGATCATAATTCATGTTGATGGTTGTATTTGGCCGTGTTGTCATATTATTTGAAGATGTGGAAGCCACTGTAGGTGCAGTGGGGTGTGGAACAGGTTTGGGAGTAGTGGGGGTGGATTCACGATAAAGTTGAGCTGGGTCTAATTTTCTCTGAAAAGACGAGACAAATTTAAGGTTGACAGTAGATCACCATTTTCACCTTATTGAAAGTACGTACAGTTGGAGGGGCAATTCGCACAATGTCTCTCATGTATATTTTGTCGTGAATGCAATTACCCATGACACTTCCAAAATATCGAATGGCACGCTTCGTCGCATCGGTAACCGCTTCTTTTTTGGCCTTTTCATATGTGACTTAGTTAGAGATTCGCAGCATGCCGTCTATCCATTCATGCAATACTTACCTTTTGGATACCAATTGCTTTGCTTCTGCAATTCTCCATAAAGCCTACTCCTATATCCTGGAGACTTACGTTCAGTATGGCATGAGGTAGTAGATGTACAATTCACTTGACTCACCTCGTGAAAGGTACCGTCCTTCAAAGTGACTCTCATGACGACAGATATACAAATGTTCATTTTCCCGTTGTCTAAGACGTCAATCTTCACAATAAGATCTATTAGAAAAGATACTCGATTGTGACAAAACTGATACCATGCCACCTACATAATCTGTTGTCATGCTCTTGATTTCCGAAGACCAACCATTGAAGCCAAATAGCTTATTCGCCAAATTGATGATAGTATGACCTTCAACATATACCATCTTTCCAACTATAGAGCACATACATGAGTTTCTTGCCCAAGTTATTTACTACAAGTCACGCAGGTACGTACCGCCAGCTGGTCCAGGTCGTTGACTCACCCATTCAGGGCCGAGTTGCTTTGCTAATATCTCCTGTAGAAATGCGTGCTCTTCGGGCGTAAAGCAGCCGGATCCAAATTGCTGCAGTCCATTTGTCGCCATGTCGGGAGGCGTGCAATGTACCGTAAGGATTGTAGTAGAATTGGTGGTGTGGCAAGTTGTCGCGAAATTAAAGGTTTTTGAATTGGATCGAAGTTTGTGACCGCGGTATTCGTCTCCATGGCAACGCTAATTAAGCACTCAGTTTTTGGGTTGCGAGATTATACCAACGCTCTCTTTCAGTGCATCTTCTATGTGAACATTGATGGCACGAGAAACAAATAATAAGTAATATACATTTTAATCAATTCAAAAAAAAAACATTTTCTATATGTTCTATTTTGCCTTCTTGGCTATCAAAGCCATCCGAGGCATCTCCACCACATAACGCCGACCGTAAAATACATCAACAAATGCAAAACAGCTATGCGAGCGCCAAGGGAGAACCAGCGACCCCTACTAATAAATCCTTTTGAAAAGTACATCGCCACGGTTCCTGTTGAAAAGTTCGTCTAGGCAAGGTATTAGCTGGCAGTTCGTTAATGAGAAATAGAAGGGGTATTGGACTTACCATGCATCCGCCTAGGGAAGAAAAGTAAGCAATGCAAGGTACAAGCAACATAGGGTTGACATTAAGATGCTTTCCAGCTTCCATAAATGTCACATTTAAAGCAACAATGTGAGTGCTTAATGACGAGAACATGAAACTGGTAACAAAGTATAATATTGGGAGTGTAGGAACCGCCGGCAAATTGAGCGAGACGATTCCAGATGATATATGTTTGCCAAGGTATTCGGACGCACCAGCGTCACTCAGCTGTTGTGCAATAGTAACAAACCCTCCAAGCCAAAAAAGCGTATCCCACTGTAAATGATATCAAAAAATGATCCACAGATGGAGGGTTAAACAATGTCAGAACTTGGTTGTTAGTTTACATAGAACCAAATGACTGTTTCTTGCATCCAATTAAACCCATACTTACAGCATTGGTATTTGTCGCTATATCTTTCCAAGTGAGGGTATCAGTGAATAACAAGAGAGTTATACCCAGCAAGGCAACCAGTCCGGAGTCTAAATCGGATCCTACCCAGAGCATTAAGCAAAGTAACAAAACGCCGCAGAGCCGCTAATTCAATGTTTCAGCAACCAGAAACAGCAAAATTATGAGAAACAGAACATATCCACCAGGAGCTGTCTTATATTTTATCAAGAGCACGTACCTTTTCACAGTTTTTCATGGTGCCTAATTCCGCAAATTGATCCTGAACAAGTAGTTTGACTTGCTCTTGAGAACCAACTTGACGGTCAGCATTGCACCACCACATGAACAGAATAGGCATTATCAGCATGGTCATGAGAGCGGGAACCGAGGCACCCAGAGTCCATTGAACAATGTTAAATTCTATGCCGGGAAACACTGTCTTAGCCTTGGTAACCACTAGAGGATTGGCTGCCATTCCCGTCATGAAAAGCGATGCTGAAACCAAGTTGGAGTGAGCACCCACCAAACTAAGAAGAGCTCCGAGCTGCGGGTCGGTGTCGATGGTCGATCCGAGTGACGACGTTAAGGCCGATACAATAGGCAAGACGATGCCACCACCACGCGCAGTGTTGCTTGGGACAAAGGGCGCCAAAAGCACCTCTGATAATTCAACAGCATATGCTAAGCCTAAACTGCTGTTGCCAAATTTTTGAATAAGCATCACGGCGGCTCTTTTACCCAGCTTGGTGACTTCCACTGCACGACCCAAATGGAATGCAGCAAAAATTAACCAAACAACAGGTGTGGAAAACCCGTTGAGACTATGTTGAAAGGATTGTGCTTGTCCATCGCAATGATAGACCTCCTGTGTAACTGTATTCGTGGTTTGGCACAGTCGGCATTCTACGCTCTCTCCCGTCACAGTGTCGATGCATTGAAATGATTTGGTAACTGAGAGGACCACGAGTCCCAATAGAACGATGATCGAAATTTCGAGTTTTGTGGATAGCAGCGCAACGATTGTACTGGTGATATGAATAATAAATGAGCGTTCCTACAGTGGTTTGATCAATTTCTCGGGCAATTCCCACCTTATAAATACCGCCAGGATATGAATGGCCGTAGGTGTTAGGCCAGTTTGATCTGGTACGCAAAACCAAATCAGAGAACCTACGATCACAGAAGGAAGCAACTGTACTATTTTGTTCGTTTTGCATTTCTCTGAAGGAATTGAGTGCACCGTGTGAGTTTATAGCTGTAGGACCAGAAGGCTCGGGGAAAATGATGACTCACCGAATATTGAGTTAAGCCTGGGAGACACAGATGGAGACGATGATCCAAGGAGCGGACTGGATTCCCCTAACATCGACGAGGAATCTTTCATGCTGCTACCGTCCGATTTCATATGGAATGCAGAGAGAAGGGTATAAATGAAGATGTATACTTTAAGAAGTGAAAGGGAAGAGAACAAAGGGGGGACTTCTAAAAAGCTAAAAATTTGTAGTGGTGGAGCTGGAACCAAATCGCAACATAACACCGCATATGGCAAGTGGTCAGATTGGTGGATGTTAGAGTCATGAAGCTGCTTGATTATCCTATCAGCAGATGCACATAACTCGAAGGTATAGTCAGGGGATACTGTCTGTCATGGATTGACGTTGTGTATGCTGGTGCCTGAGATCCTTCATATTTTTGGGCTGTGAATGGTCAACCTTGCACCATGTGAGCCCCGGGGTATGAATCACCTGCCAATTACGGGAGAATATTCCGTTCAAACAGTCTTGGATGATTTTTTTGATACTTGTTTATAAGCTTGTCATTCGCACAATGTCAAACCAAGGAACTCGATGTAAGAACTACGTCCTACCATGTTATATCTTCGTTTAGGAATCGTATCATTCTATGTTTTGATGATATGCGGTAAATAAATTGCTTATGCCACTAGTCTGATTCGTGAGACGGGGGCACCAAAAGTACGTCAGAACGCCTGATGTCCACCCTACATTTATTGACAATTCTTGCCCTACCCTACAGCGAGGTGGTAACAGGTGAGCACGGAATTTCGCACCTTCTTCTGAAAGCACTCGTGCTATATCATTTTGTACACATTGTTCCAAGGACTGGTTCGTTTCAAAGATTATATTTACATTTAGACAGATGGTTATAGCGAAGGAGACAGTTTCCTAAGTTACATGTACAAGTTGCCCCACTCTACACTTTCATCCCCTGTGGGTCTTCTCCATAGCGTGCAGCTTGTTAACCTCGGTATCAGTTCCATGGTTTTCAATCTCTCGTATCAAGTTCGGATAGCAATCCCAACAACTCTCATTTGTTTGTACCGTAGGCTCTGTCGATGGTTGTGGAGCAGAGGGCGAACTTGATAGGTTCTTGTTATCGTTGGCATAGTCTTGGTTTGGCTGCCGTCCCTCGTTAATGGCTTGTCTGTATAACAGAGGGTGGCTGTTTATTTCCATTCGGTCACTTTGCATAGTGAAAAAATTAATCAGTTAAAAGGAATATGTTATAGAATTGTGGAGTGCACGATACTGTATTTATTGCAAGGGAAAAAGCGAAACCTGGTTTCAGAACCCAACCCTTCCGATCTCCATGACCAAATTCGGTGACTGTCACCCGCAAAAAAGTTGGATGATGATTTCAACGAGCCTTTCCGTGGTCTAAGCCATATCAAAATCCATAACCATGCTGGAAAAGTAGAGATCAGCGTTGACTGGAAAGATCTGTAGAAGTATTGGGCTGTTATCCCTTTATTTTAAAAGAGTTACTAGGAAGTCGTTGAGACCATAAAAAGATCGGCGTTGGTGCCGGTTGACCCGCAGCAACACTAGGTTTACCCCGCCTGAAACGATGTTAAGCACATACATGAGAATCATGTCCATGACGAACGCTTTCAGCCTTTACAGCAGTCCTGTTCTCTACATGCTTGAGTTCATATAATTTTTGACCTAAGGATGTCACACACACAACGCCTACTACACCCCTTGCCGGCTGACTGCCAAACTGCAAAAACAGCGACGAAAATTTTGTGGGTCAAGCAACCAACCCTAAAACGCAGCCATCAGATTGGGAGAACATTGTTATAGGACTCCATATACGATAAAATCTATATGCTCATACGCCGCCATGTATGACTTCCAGTGTTTGAATATTGTTTCTATAGTCGCGAAAGCTATGAGGCGCGCCGTTGTGAGTGGCACGTACACGAGCACGATGGTCAACATGTAAGGCAAGCGAGACCAAGCGGGCGTGGCGTTTCAGTCATTGTAATGGAACTAATGGCATGACATAACGGGGGACCCCTTAAACATGCATAGATCGCTTCATAATGGTAGGTGCGAAATCCCTGGCTCTGTGGTAATAGCCATGCCCGATAAGTAATAGGTAATTAATGAGCCGTTACACCAAAAGCTGGCGAAATGTTTTATTTGACGAACCTTGCGATTTTGAAACTTTTAGTTTAGCTTTCAACCGTGACCCATTCCTTCCTTTCAACACCTTCCCATCCTTCCCCCTTTATCCGCACATAGACCGTTGACGACATGCTATGCCAAACCTACAGGCCGGTACTGTTTTTGGCTCTGTCGGTCATCGTTCGCCTTGCCGAAACTTCATTGGTAACCGACTTTTTACTTTTTGCCTATACCGCTTTGTCCGTGACACTAAAATATTGTTGTTATGCAAAGGCGCCGAGCCCGCGATGGGGTCAAGCCGCCGCTATAGTGGTAAGTGTGATTCACCTGCTTTGTAATAATATCATCTCTATCCTTGCTAATGAAGTTGTATAGAATAACAGGTATACCGTCTACACCATACATAACAAGCAGTACAACACGTGTTGATCTCCCCCCAATCTATATTTGCAGATTTTGCTTTCACGGTGGCAAAACTGGGGCAATCGGCGTAAATGAAACAACTGCTAAAAACACCAATGATTTGTTACTTTTGAATTCCATACATAGTATATCTACACAATCAGCTCCTTGGGCTTTAGGATCGCTCGACGGACCGACCACGTCTTATCAAAGTGCCGTTCCTGGAGGGCAGGACAATGTATACTTGATTGTATATGGTGGACAGCCCGCGAATGGTGCGCTTAATAACACGTCAAATTCCACATTATACTACTACAATACGCTCACAGACGCTTGGTTCAAGCCAAATGTTGATAGCCCTCCCCGTAGAATAGAGCATACAATGGCAACCAACACAGACAGCGGATCTGCATATCTATTTGGAGGCTATCCCCTCACAAATGACCTTTGGTCTTTAGACACGATAGCCATGCAATGGCAACAACTTCCTAACCAAACCTCCACTCCTTCCCCTCGCTACCACCACACTGCCACCCTACTGGACGACGGTCGTATGATCGTGGTTGGTGGATTTGACGGCAATAACACCGTTAACATGACGGATATATATACATTTGACACCAACTCGTTGCAATGGTCATATACTAAAGCGACCGGTAGCATACCAGCGTCACGTCGAGATCATGCTGCGACTGCTTTACCTGACGGTAGCAGCGTTCTCATACACGGAGGTACCAATAAGCAGTATAGCTCCTTCATGTCTGATATTGCCATCTTGAATTGCACAACGTATGATTCGTGTGTATGGCAAACGCCTCCCAACCCTAGTCCACCCGCTGGTCGCTATGCTCATACAGCTACACTGATAGGTATTATTCATTGTTATTATTTCGTATCGCTCTTGCATTCACTCATCGGACTTGTCACCATTACAGATAATTTTATTATCATTGCCTTTGGTAAAGTCACATCGAAACATATCATCCTGTATGAAGGAAAAATGGGCTAATTGTTCTTTCCACCACAGGTTTTACTGCTAAAGATACCGGCGATTCGAATATATACATTTATGATCTCAAAAAGTTTGCTTGGGTCAAGAGCTATCAACCTGTCACGTCTGTGGCGCCGGGTCCTACGAGTGCGAGCCCCGTCAACACGACCACTTCCAGTACCTCTTCTACAACAAGCGCCACGACTGTCTCTGACATAGCATCGCCACCGCCATCGTCGCCGTCACCAGGTACAAAGGCTGGTGTCGCCATTGGAAGCATCGCTGGGATCGCTGCTGCTGGAGCATTGATATTTGTATTCTACAGACGAAGCAAAGATAGACGAAATGCCAATAGTCCTCCCGACCACTTCAACCGGCATAATCCCTCACCTACGCCATCTGACATTTCAGACAACGATACCACCCCACCACCAAATCGCTTTTCTATGATATTTTCAGGGCGAAACTCAACACATACACAACGCTATAGCTGGCAACCAAACCAACATATAAACCCACCAACCATGGTCAGCAGCTATCCCCGCTACAATAGAGCGTCCATGGTGTCCCATACAGGCACAATGTACAACAATCAAAGATACAGCATCAATAACATAAGTAACATCTTTGAAGCCCCAGAAGACCTCCGTGGCGTCGATGTAGGCAATAGTTACTTTATGCCGCGTAAAGAGCTATTTGTTGTAAATGCTGATTCTGATAGTAAGCGTTCCGTAACGCCGTATTAATGATTATTAAAGTATCGAAAACCTAGTATAAATATAGTCTTTGATATGAATGTGATTTGCACCAGCAAGGAGATGGAAGGCGTACATAATGTCCATCCTAAACCCTTACGCTTGTCACAAGATATGTAGCTTTATGAGACAAGTGTATTTATTCTATAGAGTTGAACGTTGCAACGAAAAGATGACAGCCGGCTGGGGAACTCATTAAATGCACAGATATGTTTCTAATGGTATAATGTAGTATGCTTACAATAAAATGTACAAAAGTTTGAGTAGTGACCGGTTTCGATGTAATGGAATTTGTAATGGACGTTATAGCGTAACCGTAAAAAAGAAAAGAGTAAGCCAATTCCAACATTTCTAAAGCTCTCGTACACTTTTGGGCTCTTCCTCTTGCGCGTCTTTGTTGCCTGCAATTCTCTTGCACTCTTCATTGATCCATATGATATCCTCCCAATGAAAACTTTGAAGTGATTCCGGAGCCACGTCGCCATGAGTTGACATGTAATCAAAATAATCTTGAGCTGATCCTCCAAGGTTGACGATGGTTTGTTGCAAAGCTTTTATATCGTCGTACTCAGCCTGACACCGCTTTCGCGCGAACTCGACTGTTGGCCATCGACTTGAGCTCAAAATGCGCAATGCTCGTTGAACACTAGCATGAGCAACATGCAGCACAAGTTCATCACTCGCCTTTGGCTCTTCATTAAAACTTTTCAAAAATGTCGAAGCCATGTACCTGTAATTGAAGAACACATCAGAACATGTCTCTGTTGTATTGATGGAGAGGAGACACATTACCTCCAAGGTTTATAGTCAAGGTGCCGATTTCTGTTATATTCGACAAAGCATGCTATGGCATCGGTATATCGCTCACCATGCATGTAGACGATGCCTCTGGTTTGCAACGAGCCTAGTTCCCTTGAGTTCTAAACAGACAGACATGAGACAAGGTCGATGGCTTTCAAGCCGGGAGGGGGTTAATCCAACACTTACCAGTTTGTCCGCACACTCCACGGCGGTTTTCATATCTCCCAATTTCCAAGCACACAGTGCAGCAGCTTCCACAATCTCCTTTGGATTCGTGATCTTGCAATCGATCGAATCATCTTCAACAGCAGCAATGTAAGCTAAGGCCGCTTGCAAAGCTCGCTGGTAGTTTTTGTGTAGGTAGTCGTGCTCGATGGACATTTTAATTTGATTTGGTCCTAATTTTGTTTGCATCAAATATGCCACTGAATCTCCAGAATGGAACCACTACATTTAATTGTTAGTTGAAAGCATTCACTGGGTTTGGGTGATCGCTGGCAACAGGACTTACGCCATGGTCATCCTGTTTTGCAGTGTATTTCGCTTTCTGCTCTTGCAAGGATTCAATAGGGTTTCTCACTTTCTCCGAGAGAAAGATGTCGTCGTCAAAAGCAGCTCCAAATGCATCGTCGTCTGCCATTAGGGAAAAAATATAGACTATTAGAGCCGACGAACAATGGGGAAAATTTTTGTTTGAATTTTTGTTTCTTATTTTAATAGAGAGGTATGAATGAGGGAGTGGCTAAAAATTACATGTCATCTTCGTTTCCTTTGTTGCTATCCTTGCTGTTACTGTCCGAACGATTCATCATATAGGAATAGATCGCATCTGCCATGCCAGATTCCAGCCCGAGATCACCTAGAAAATGTTCTGGCTTGCTTGGAGATTGAGTTTTACTATTGGTGGATGAAGAAGCAGTAGGTGCAGAAATGGAGGGTGCCAAGACCGGCGTATCAAAACCCGCTTTGCCTGCAAGAAGGGTTCCAGATCCTCCTGATCGCGAATTATTATCGGCATTCGTCGTATGTATCTGCGGTGCCATTTTGTTGTTGGATTTAGCCAATGGATTCATCAGAGAGCGTAACGTCGATGCCGCCGAGGACGACTGGCTCATTGCAGAGCCAGCTGCAGTATTCATAGAGGATTCTTGTGGTGAAGTTGGAAGATCTTTGTGTTGATGTAGACTAGATGACAGAGATGTGGTGGGCTTTGGAACCGCCCGGGAAGGGGAGAACGAGTTGGGATTAGACATGCTGGTTGCTGCCTTGTATGATTGCGACCTTCCCAAAACTCCCGGTGGTGGTGATAAATTTGGGCTGGTCAGCAAAGACGAATTACTGTCACCAGGAGGCGTCAATGGCTTGGAATCTTTGATGTGCTTCAATGTAAACATTGGGTTCTGCTTTTGATCCTTCAGCTTTTGAAGAACTCTAAGCGGTTTCTCGTCGTAACTAAGCACACGCTCTAAAGTATCGAAAAGCTGTTACTACGTGCAGAATGAATAAATCTCAACCAGTATAAATGTCACAAACCTTGGAGATTATCTTCTGGTCCCCATTGTATACACAGCGCATAATTGTACCAATCATCCGTTACGTTGTACTTTCTAAGCGCCACCGGAATGACTTTCGAGCATGGGTCGTCTAGCAACAATCGAACATTTTTCGATGCCTCCAATTCTATTTTGGAGTTATTCGCAATTCGGCCACCATAGACCTTGATAGCTCCTCCATCATTGACTGTTACTGGTTGTTGACCTCTATTGAACTAGATAAATTTGGGTAGAAAAAAAAAAAATCAGGCCATGGTTATGCGTGCAGATATGACGATATAATGGTGTTTCGCATTGGGGTTCTTACATCGTCTAGATTATATCCATCGTGTTGATACATCCTTCTGGCCGAGTTTGATGACTCCAAAGGAGAATTTGGTGAGACTACTTGCTCTTGGCTTAATTCATATTGGCCTCCTCGCGTATTATGCGGTGACCACTGATTTGGGTATTTTGACTGTGGTGACCTTGCCTTTTCAAATTCTGGCACAGGCAAAGGCTGATCGTGGGATTCGGCAACATTAGCTTATCAGATAAACCGTACCCATATTCAAATTGCCCCATCAATATACCTTCTTATCTTTAATGACCTTCCACATACTCATCATCTCATCCCTTAACCGAGTCATATCACTGTTCATCTTGGATAATTCGTCCGACAGGTGTTTAACTGTTGCATCTGATAACCAATACACATTGATCAGCCAAGCGATCTTCAGAAGATGCATATTTCGACTTGACCTCTTACCTCTTTCTTGAAATGCAGCCTCTATCTTTCGATAATCCAACATACCGTTATGACCTAGCCATTCCTGAAAAATAGAACCGTTTTTTAGATCACAAATCCATCCGGTGTCCAACCCCAAAGAAATAATCATACATTATCATAAGTAATGGCTAATTGAACGGTTAAAGATTACACATACACAAGTTAGTCATGAAAACCTACACAAGTAATTATGGAAAACCAGGTGTTACGTACTTGGCGGGATGTAGTCCCAATCATTGATTGGCACTCGGTGCTGCACTTTAAGGTGGTAAATATTCTTGAGGAGGGCAGTTCTGGTTCCTGCTGATTGTATTGAAAGATCTATCAGGGACTCGCTATCCAAGTTCACGAGCACGTCGCCGGTTATGCCATTTTCTATTAACGGATATCAGTAAAGTGGGAGGAGAGGTGAGCGAGATGGAAGATGCCATTCACCTTGAAATTTCTTCTCATAACCAGTGTACCCGACAGAAGAGAGCCATTTGCAAACCCTGGCCTCATCCCAATTGAGCACGCTGTCCATGTCAGGCAGACAGATGTTTGGGCTTTAGACGTTGGTTTTAAGGTGTAAGTGGAGGAAGGACTCTGAAATTTGTCTCGTCCAATAGCTGCTCCTGGCTGACGGGTTTTACAATTTCGGACCGCTCCATTCTTTTCATTTCCACCTGCTTTCTTTTTCTTTTTTTTTTTTCCTACAACCTTTTCACTTTAAACATTAGCGACATCCCTTTGCATTCGACGTCCCAATGGCAGCTCCTTTACTGAAAAATGCTCCCTTTACCATTCATGATGGGGATCTGAGTGATGGCTTCAGCTCTAGTGCCAGCCCGGAAGAGCAGCCTATCAGCCCCGGCCAGTACGACGACCACGACAAGCGTAAATTCGACCAAGTTGATTCAAATGGAAGGTCACCTGCCAGTAAGCACACCCGTAAGACGTTTGACTTAAATGTCAAGCAGTCCTTGACAAAAACTTTACTAAACCCGTCTGTCTACCCAATGTAGATACCGCCGCTTACCAAGACAGCTACGATGGTAGGTCATATGATATTATATGTGGTTTTTTGGAATGATTCGCTCTTAGACGCATCGACTAACCATTCTGACTATTTTTCTACTTGCTACTATAGAGGATGATGATAATGAGCGCCCTCGTAAGCCTGGTAGAAAGCCTATGGCTAATACTCCCACTGTAAGCTTTCTTAGAGTGTTTAAAAATACCGCTTTTTTTTTTATTTTCTAATTTGAAATACCGATTATCGGCCTTTGTTCTGACGCCTAGCCTGCCCCGTCCGACCCCAAGCAAAAGCGGAAGGCGCAAAATCGAGCTGCTCAACGAGCTTTCCGCGAAAGGAAGGAAAAGTACGTCAAAGAACTGGAAGACCGTATTGCTGAACTTGAATCTTCGCAAAAGAACCCGCAAGCCGATACTTCTGTAACTTTGGAAAAGGAAAACCAGCAGTTGAAGGAACTAGTTCAAAAATTGGAAGCTGAAAATTACTTGCTCAAAGGCACTGCCTTCACGTTTGATTTTCCCATTTCTAAAGCAAACCTCAACAAGAACGCGTCTGCCCTTGTACCAGATGCTGGTGTTCAGCCTTCCACCCTGCTTCGACAAGATGGCATTGTTCCGTCTACAGAAGCCTGGACTCCTCCGTCATCTGCACACGATGACAGTGGAAGTGAACCATCCTCTCCTTCAGGATTGACCAACTCTCCTCACACTAACCAATCGGCTGAAACCACCCCAGCCTCTGACATACTGACCGATGCCACTGGATATTCAAACAACAATGGTTTAGCGAGCTTTGGTGATTTGTCGGCTGGAAACCTCGACAGTTTCTTTGATAACACTGCCGCTTTCGATACGACAGCAGCAGATCGCTTCATGGCCAATCATGCCCCACATATGAGCACTGACGATATTTCAAACTCAAGTTTGTTTAATCAATATCGAACTCCATCCAGCGTCATTGAAAACACAACCTTTTCAGAAACACCTATGCCACCGTTGTTTGAGAATGAATTCGAAGATTATAGCTCTTTTGCCCCGATCATGACTCCAAAGGAAGAAGAATTCCGAGGAACTGAATTCTTTGATATTGGTGACATTCAGAATTTTGACCACCATGACACAGCCATGAAAGGCAAGGGTACCTCCCTCACGCCGGTACAAGCCTGGGAGATGATACAGCAACATCCTAAATATGACGAATTGGAAATCGACGACCTTTGCTCAGAGATGAAGAAGAAGGCAACTTGCAGTGAGAATATCACGGAAGAAGATCTTCAAAAAGTGCTTGACAGAAAGCTCAATAGCCATTAGATCACTCCCGCCTCCAACCTGTCTCTGTCTCCGGTCTATACATTTTTGCATTTTCAATCTTTTTCAACACTTTCACTTGATGCCGCGAAAGAATCGTCAGCCGTTGTGTGCTTATAGCTGGGCTGTTGACATGCTACCTAACGTTTCATGTTTGATGCACAAGTCATCCCTCTCTACAGCCAGATTAGATCTATCATAATTTGGGTATTTACATTTCTAGGCTAACTGTCTTATCGTCCTTCTTTGATTTTTTCCATGTCGTATTCTATGCCAACAGTGCATGCAACTTGCCCTTTCTTTCTTTAGCTTTACTGCCTATGTTTTTCTTTTTTTGTAAATACCAAATTTTCAATATCATCACCGAATGATACTATCAACACAACGTGATGGAGTGTGGCAAGAAGTGTGCGAATGACCCATTGTATATCATTCATGATTACGATGTTAGAACCGATCGGTAAATACTTTAATCAAACTTAAAAGGAATAAGTCAAGTCGATAACTATGAAAATATCTCAAATGTACGATTCGCTCGCCTATTGCGCAAGGTGACGCCTATTTTTGACCAACAGCGTACCTAGTAATGCACGACCGTGTTAATGACCCCAATGTATTTGTATCCAACGGAGGCTCAACCTTTCAACTTACCATAATGCTCTGCAATCTACTGCCGCTTGGCGTACCACTCTTTTTCGATCATCTACGACATAAGACAGTGATTTGATGACAGTGGTGGTAAACGGCATTAAAACTTGAGCCTGCAATCCATCCGTTAACCTTCCTAAACAGTCAAGCGCATCTACTCGGACAGCAATGGTGTTGCCTGGATAGGTGCGGCACAGCTCCAATAGAGACGGTACGATCGACTGGATGTGCTGCTTTACCACCAGTGGTAATTGGTCCAGCGTCAGTACCACAAGATGTATGGCAGTCAATTTCACAAAGGTATGTGATATCCGCAGTGACTGCACCAAGAATGGGAATAACTAGATCAAAGAAAGGGTTAATATCATGTAAGCTCAAAGTTATCGCTAACGATGAAATATTGGTAGTTACGGTTGTAAGATTAGCTATGTATACTTGTTTTGGTACATTTCCAAGAATATGGCACAGTGCGATGAGATGATTTTGTTGTATTACTGCCATTGTATAACATTTTGGTAAGTCATCTTGAACTGATTGAGCATCACGATTCTTCGCCCCAGACTTACTTTCAGAAGATTGGTCATTGATGCCCTTGATGAGTCCATAAATGACAGTGTTGTATAGACGTTGTTTATACAAAATCTGCAAATACAAGTGTCAGTACTTACGTTGCCTCTGAGCAGACTCGACTTCATGAGGAAAGGCATTTTTACAGAATATTTAGCAAAAGATTGCTTGTTTAGTAGAATATCATTTTCCCCAGCAATCACTTTAAAGGAGATGGCTGCTTCGTGTCCAATGTCTTCATTTTGCAGGGCATTAATGATATGATCGAACGATAGTGCAGGCTTTCCAGTTATGACCATAGCCTTGGTGAGCTGATTAAATTTTAGTGAAAGATTCCATTGGAGATACGCAAACCTTGTGTATATATACTTACCCAGGCTAACACTACAACTGCGTTTTTCCTTCGATCTCTTGAAGCTACATCATTCAATGCAGGCTGGATATATGTTACGAGTGCTTCATTCAAGAATCGGTTCAAGGTGCTCGCATCTAGAAAATGTCAGTAAAATTTTATCTTTTCCAAATATTCCACCATTGTGTCATATAAAGGCGCATTACCCTTTGTCCATTGGTTTGCATAGACTGCTGCAAGTTGTGCGCATGTGGTTAGTCGCACAGCATGAGTTGATTCTATGCCAGCACGAATCCAGTACAGCGGGATTTCCATCGACGTGATGTGTTGGCTCATGACCTCTTTACGACAATTGCATACGATAGCAACGAAAACAACAGAGAGCGCAGAAACATCATCGCTTGCGTTAGATGCTAGAACATCCACACGCTGCTGGGAGGTACCTGAACTTTCTTGTGCAGAAAGGTTCCCAATGTATATGTCAAATGCTAATTGGGCCAGAATGATTTGCGTGCTATATCATAAAAGTTCAGTCGTGTTGCGGGAGAAAAACAAACCACTATATAGCAACAGAACTTACCTCGAACTTAGCTTCCGCACAATATTAGCCACCCAGTATGCAAGAAGGTCCAAGGTATTGGCGGATAAAGGAGCTCCACTTTGACAGCAATGAACAGTAGATAAAAGAATTTTCTTGATCATTTTAGTCCATTGGTTTTCTTCTCCTAGCTCCTTTTTGTTCTGTAGTCCTGCCTCAGTAGCCTGAACGATTTTTTTCATAACAAAATCTGCATATCCTTGATCTTGAACACATGCTTGAATAAACTCTTCCGATAGCGTTGGTATGATCACATCATAGATGGCAGGAACACCACCCAAATGGCTTAACAATCCCAAGATGTCTCGCTTTTGATGTTTGATTTGCAGTCTTGAAAGAAGTAAAGGAATGGCAACATTGATGACGGAACTTGGGCAAAACAATCCTATCTTCCTCAGGGAAGCTAAAGAATTCTCTCTGATGGTATATACTATATGTCAGTGATTGATTTCTCGATAAGTATCCATTTCCAGCGACATACCGCAATAAGTTCAAATGGCTATCGTAAGATATTTTGGTAAGGATTTTTACCACGCCTGATGTCTGTTATTCACAAGGATTAATACTATGTCAATCCCGCACAGGCAATAACAGAGAGACAACTAACCTGCACTTCATTAAGAAAGTGTCTGGAAGCGACCATAACGTACAAGCCATGACAGCCTTTATATTGCAACAAATCGATTGTTGATTCGGCAGCATTGGAATAGAGGTCTAAGAGTGGCTCTTTGAAAGATAGTAGTGGTGTCATGAAGTCGCGGTCAACTATACCAAAAAAATTTAGCAATGCGTAGTCAATGGTTCATCATAGTTAAAGTAATCACTGACCTTTTTGGCCATCCATTGAACCATAAAGAGTCCTACTGGCTTCCATAATTTCGATGATCAATTCCAACACAGCAATTCGCTCGCTATCGTTGTAAGCGTTCCTGTATAATGACAGTAGGGATGGAACTGCTCTCTCGACAATCGAGGTACACGCAGGATCTGACAGTGATTTGAAGAGATTGAGCAAAAATTAGAAGACGAAGTCTCACACAGCGTTTCTGGTCAAGGTACTTACCAGAAGCAGATGCTGCTGAGCGCAAAAGAGCGATGGCAGATCTAGCATTCTTATGCTCAGGCTGCTTCATAGCCACTATGCATTCGTCAATCAAGGGATCTAGCGACCTCTGAATCGGATCCGATATAGCAGCTATACTAATTCCAGTGGCGAGCGTAGCTGTAATAACATGAATGGCGCTGAGAGCCAGTGACTGCATGGAATTATCCTTTGCGTAGAAAATTTGAGTGGAAAGAAAGCTCAATATTTCCGCTATTCCTGGAAGTAGGGCATGCGCACCATATACAGGTGCGCACACTGTGATGGTTGCAATTGCTTCTTTCTGCTACAGTAGTTGTTTTTGTTAGTTCGTCCCTTTATGAGCAAGGTAATTATAGGCGCCCGTAAAAAGTGCGTCATATTACCTTGACAACATCTGATGGATTTTCAAGCTTCTCTTGCAGAGATGGCATAGCGAATTTCGCAAAATAAGGGGTGGCGGCAATACATTCTCGTAGGTGTTGTTTAAGCTCTTCCGAGGTGATGGCATACGGGTCGCCTGGTGGAGGTTTGAAGGTGATTGGGAAGTAGCACCATAGCAGCTCAAATAAATCTTCGATGTACTTTGAGATATCCAATACTCTTGTCATCAATTTGAATATCTTGAATGCGATTAGTAAATTACGTGGGTCTTTTTCGCCATCCATGGCTTGTATAAACTTTGGTATTAATTCATCACTCTGAGACACTAGAGCTTTTAAAGTCAAATTTGTGAATGTCAGGTCGCTGTAACGTCTTTCAAAAACCGGCAAGAAGACTACGCACCTTCTGTGTTGTTCTGTAACAGTGTCAGTGTAATCCCGAATATTGATTGTCGCTGTGGCTGGGTCTCCTTCTGTACAGGAAGCTCATACAAAACACTATGACCACAAGTTAGTGTTGAAAATCTATATAAATGTTTGAAAATGTATTCGTGCATGCCTTTTGAGTATCAATAAAGCTGTCTCGTTGTTCATTGACCCACAAGTACATAATGTGTGAAGCGCTTGCAAAGAATCTGACAATAGTCGCTGGTGTTGTAAAAGTCGGCAACATGTGGCGCTCAGCATAAACACTACAATTATGATCATGAGTACGCGTTTGAGGATAACATGATAAAATATTGCACGAACCTGTTCTATTATTAGGGGTATTCATCTCTTCATACCGGGATATCATTTCGTTCACGAGATACACAACTGATGCTTGTTCATCAATACAGAGCATTTATGGGCAATTCATATGCAAATGTGGTGATAGCTGACCTTTTCTTCCTACTGTCGAATCTGAGCTATCTACTTTATTGATTTCATCGACGATGCTGCCGATAGTTTCGTCGTTCCAGTCTATCAAGTATAATAAGTGACCGAGTCAACAAAGGGCTATATAGTGAGCGATGAATCTATTTTTGACATACCAGAGAGAATATGTGGTATTATCGCTTGAGCATAATCATCATTGTGTTGCAATGTCAAAAAATCCCTAACATTAGAGGTTATGGTTGACATTGCTGAAGATGAAGGACCCCGAAACTGTCAGCAAAAGTAACCTGGGGAGAAAGCTGTTTTGTCCCAAATTTTTTATCAGATTTGAAATTTGAATTTCCGCACTTCGATATCAGATCTTAGGGTCACAGGAGATAGGTAACGCCTTCTAGTGGCAGAAAGGAACGCGTAAAGAAGTAGGGTTTTCTAGATTTCGTATTCTAAATAGAGATTAGCCATGATCTATTGATATATCATAAGATTTTTTGAATATGCAGTACGTTACCTCTCGTAAATTACGCGTTTATTAGTCGCAAACGAGATGGCAGAAAGTAAACGATTATTATGTAACAAGTACCGTATTACCATTTCATGGCTGGTAAACGTTAATGTCTTCAAGAGTTCTCTTGTTACCACGATGGCTTTTGGCGAAGCACACGCACTTGCACAAGAACCAAAAGGCAGTCACATAAGCTTGTCACATTCGTCGGCATTACCACATGCATCGCGGACAGACGGACTAGTGGTATTCCTTCATGGCTGCTCAGCTTTACAAAACAGATTCAGGAAGACTCTTCCACGCCGGCGCCATAGCCATAGTGACGGTTGGGTACGGTTAACATATGTGACTTGCTCTTATAGAGCCTTGCACTAAATATTCCCTCTGTGACATTGTGTAGATTGCCAGCAAGAGGAAAAACTCACGTCTCACGATCGCTATGTCGGTACATGCGTTGGCTAGGTGTAACTACCAAAGTGTTCAGCGTTGGTAACTACCGCAGAGACAGACTTGGAAGCATGCCCAACTCCTGGTTCGACCCAAATAACAAGTCTGCCAAAGCGGACAGAATTAAGATTGCCAACGACTGTCTTGAAGATCTTATCAAGTGGATTACAGTGGATGGCGGTCAGGTAGCGGTGTATGACGCAAATAGTGAGAGCGTAGAAAGGAGACAATACATTTTTGATCGCCTCAATGAAGAGCAGATTCATCCTGTATTTATTGGTAATTGACATTTTTCGTCCGACAGCGGCTACTCAACTGTATTACAATACTGACCTTTTCTCATTTCTAGAATCTATCTGTAACAAGCCAGAAGTGATACAAGCCAATATAAGAAGTGTGAAAATATCTTCACCAGATGTAACGTATACTTCTCAGCGTACCTATGTACATTCACAAATCAGAAACATGTTTATTTACATATAGTCTACCCTTGCAGTATATTGGCTGGGATCCAGAACAGGCTGTTAAGGATTTTGAGGTACGTGGGCGCTGGATAGGAAAATGTGTGACATTATTTTTTGGTTTATTCACGATTGATTATAGCAACGTATTGAACAACATATGGCCACGTACGAAACAATGACTGACCTCAGTCAACCGTTTGTAAAGCTTATGAATGTCGGAGAGCAGATCATCGTCAACAATGTCCATGGATATTTACAGGTTAGTATCAGACGACTCATCGACCATTTTGAGGCAACACACTTGCTAAAATTTCATATAGTCTAGATTGGTATTCTATTTGATGAATTTGCACATTCAACCAAGAACTATTTATTTTGCCAGGGTAAGTATGAGTGATATACAAGCTGGTGTGCTACATAAGACTAAGTCAATCGATACCCGCACATAGCCTGGACCTTCAATGAATGACATGCGATATAAAGAAGATCCCGATTTGGCACCAGAAGGTCATGAGTACGCTGAAGCGCTCAAGGATTTCTTACTTTCATACCGTGCTCGACAGCGGCAAATTAATGCTAAAGAAGAAGACAAACGACCATTGAATGTAAGGTTAAACGGGGTTGTTAAAGGAAGATCCTTTGTTATATGATGCTGACAGAATCTTGCTTTTAAGGTATGGACGTCTGCAAGGAAGCGCTCAAAGCAAACTGCGCTACATTTTGCAGAAGATGGAATCATTATCCGACAACAAACTACTTTAACTCAGATAAACCCTGGAGAATGCGATGGATTGACACCTGAAGAAATCAAGGTAAATAATTGAATGCACTGTGGCACTGAAAAGCTGGCGTTGAATCATCGATCTGACATTTTGACGTAGGAGAAATTCCCTGACGAGATTGTCAAAGCTCAGAAGGACCCATACACTCACAGATTCCCTCGAGCTGAGGTAAGCAGTGTACATAAGATCAATTTAATGGATGATATTATTGTTTCTGACAACAACCATATAGTCTTATCATGACCTAGCTGTTCGCTTGGAATCAGTCATTATGGAATTGGAGCGAGAAAAGAATGATGTTTTGATCATTGCTCACGATTCAGTTCTGAGATGCCTCTATGCTTATCTCTTTGACAGGACCGAAGAAGAAATCCCTCGAATTCCCATTCCTAGAAACACCTTGATTGAGGTCACGCCTACAGCGTATGGGGCCAAAGAGTCAAGAATGCAATTTATTGAAACAGACCACTCCCCACACTACGAATTTGAGCACTAAATATTGTAGACAGGCAGCTAGAGCCATTGTAATTTATTGCTTTCCTCCATATATTAAATTCAGACCTTTGTTCATACACTGTACGTTTTCAATATGTGAAAAGACCTCGGACGTGAGCCTGATTGCTACGAACTATTCCATCCAATTCGTATAATTACGTTGATGGGTAAATGGTGTATCAAAGCATTTATTTCATCATGGCACCTATTATGTACATTATGGGGAGGGTCTTGTAGAAACAACTAAAAGTTGAGCCATTTGTTGAAGTACTCGCAATTGGACGGAGAGATGGGACCGTCTGCAGTGCAAAATTTGAAAACCTATAAAGCACAATTTGCTTGATCAGACAAGGAACAGTACCATTAGCCAGAGGATACAAAAGACTTACTGGACATTTGCCACAAGGTACTTCAGATAGGGCATCAATGCCACCATCACTGGCTGTGGTAGAAGTGACGTTCCTGTTGATAGCCTTGTATACCCATTCAACGCCACCACCATCCTCCATGTCGGAATCGCCTTCATCATCCATGAAGCCTGCAAACGGCATTTTCTTTTCAATCATGTCGTCATGAATCAACAAGTCCAAAAGGCAGACAATATCCGTAGTTGATAATTCGACAGATGAGATTCGCTTTTCATGAATGAACCGCTTGACCTCGGCTGCCGATGGGTAGTGACCGTAATCTGCCTTAAATATGACATTCCTATCACCTCTTGGAAAACTCTGCAATTGCAATGTAAGTAGATGTACTAGGTTGAGTCTCATATAGATATCATGTTGGTACGTACCCTGGAATATATATATTTGTAGCATGCAGAGGCCAGAGTATCGATGAAATCCGTATCCAGCTCTTGATCAGTGTACCAAGCTCCACCAGTGACTTCGCTGGATGGAGTAAGTTCATACAGCATATAAAATCTACGCGTTGGCCACTATTATCGTTGTGAGTAAAATGGTCACTACCCATGGTAGATTGTTACATATTCCAAGCTGTATTTACCTTGACGTGCTTAACTGCTTTTACAAGCTGCTTTTGCTCGAGTACTTTCAAGCAACGATTGACCACGTTAAGATGTAGATTGGTGTGTTTCTTCAAATCCTTGGTCCATATGCCCTCATTTCCGGCCTCTTTGATGTGGCTGTATATCAACTTGGATTCGCTGTCAAGCCCGCTGGTTCTATGGACAGAAAAATGAGAAGATTGTTTAGGCCATGATCGGTCGTATGCCTTCATTGGTCTCATCTACTACACTTACTTGGCATAATCTTTCATCTGGACAACTCGAACGTATGGTGTATCTCCCATCATTTGAAATTCTAAAAGACTCTAAATTTCGGTTTAGTATATGGGTTCCAATGTTGGTTTCGAAGAGCAAATCAAAAAAGACTCACCTTCTTGGATAGCGAGTTAATGCCATCCATGACATCTTTCGCTGGGATAGAGCCAATTTTAGTGGTAACGTCGCTAACCGAGACACCCTATTGCAACTATGGTCAGTTCTTTTCGTGTTTACATGGCGGGATCGACCAAACGTTACTTACAGCTGGATATTCTGCTGCGGTCATATACACATGTTTCTCGGTCTCGCTCAATCCCGCAGGCACAACTATGTTAGACGATGCGCCAAGACCATTTGACATGCGGAGGTCCATATCCGGCTCTGTCTTGACAGCAGACATTAGAGTGACTTGAGCTGAAGGTTGAATTGTCAAGTCCAAAGCTATGGTGTTTTAATTTTTTTAACAGGTCAATTTTCCGTACAAAAGAAACCGTCACGACTCTTTCGAAAGATTTACCATTTCATTCTTTTCCATCATCATGGCAGAGATGTGGGAACCCGCCAGGTTTGAGCAGGACATGCAAGCACTCATGGAGGCCAAGCTTCCTATATCAGAATCTAAGATCAAGGGACTTAAGAATAAGGCTATGGCCCATCCTAAGGTAAGGCATTACAGCCCCTTCAACATTGAACAACTCCTGTAATGAGCTCAGTGGCTGATTTACGTCGCACCAGCAATACGACGATTTTGTCAAATCTATTGAACGATTCCTACGAAACTCGTCGTCTGATTACAAGCTAGCAGGAATGTATGTCATTGACGCCATTGCCAGAAGTGCACACGCAACTTGGAGGAAAAAGGGTGAATCCGAAGAAGGCATGACGTCGAAACGAATACTAGAGAGATTCGAAGTTATGTTTAATAGTATCGATCCAACCGGGATCTTTCACAATTGTTCTGACAAGGATAAGGTAGGCATTATCAATGCAAAGTGTTGTTGTTTAAGCGATAGTGTAGATGTGGTGGCAGATGGTATACAACGATCGTGTTGTTTTTGCTCGACAGCACACAGGCGGATATCTTTCAAAAAACGTTCATATAAAATCATGTTGCCAAATATTTCTCTCTTTCTTTCAAACATACTGATTTAAGCATCCTTTTGCTTTGCGATATTATTTGATAACAGGGGAAGCTGATAAAGACGGTCGACATTTGGGGTAGAAGCGGAATATTTTCTCAAACGGTTGTGAATTTCCTGTCTAAAGGATTGTCTGCTGTATCATCACCTAAGAGAGATGGTCGCACTATTCCACAGCCTGACTTACAGCCAACAGGTGCATACTTTTTCTCTTTCTCTTGCCTTGACGTTGGCATCAAACTAAAACATACATATTCACATACAGCAGCTCCAACGAATGATACAACCGCCCTTTTAGCTACTCTTGCAAACATAGCCAAAGGCCAATACCCTAATACTACACCCCCCATTATGCAACAACCTTTCTTGAACGAAAAAGGAGCTCCCCGAAGTTTTGATGATTTCGATTATGGTGATGAAGATGATGATTCCGGCGCAAAGAAGATCACTGCAGGCCCGGAACTGCCGGCTGCTCTAGCAAATTTGCTTGATACATTGAAACAAAATAGTCCTTCTGTGTCTCATAACAATGTTCCTGACAATACATCGCTTTCTTTTGTTCCTTCATCTCGTGATAAGCCTGTGCCTACGGACAACGTTCAGAGTTTCATGTCACCAGGCGATCCTCATTTTGCACACTCTCCATATCAAAATGAGGATGGCCCTTGGAATGAACGTCCTCAGGTAGCTGCTCCCCCTCAATATCAGAACCAAGTAGTACCACCACCCCCGATGGCCAACGCCTATGGTGCCCCAAATAATTACCACGGCTCCATTCGACCGCCGCCACCCCCAAGCATGCAACCCGGCCCACCAATATCGTTGCTCGACCACCCCGCCAAGCTCAATGTAGCCCAAACTAACACAGAACCAGAAACTCGTTCATTTGGCAACAGTCTCGTGTTTGATGATCCTTCATTGCCGGCCGATTCCATCAGAGGTACAGTATCATTCACTATATAATCACATTTTCTTCCATATGTAACTGATAACCCATCCTATCTCTCAGTTCTTACTAGGACACTGTTTGTTGGCCCTCTACCGGACGCCATGACCAAACAGCAAATTCGCGAACGATTCGCAGAATACGGCAATGTCTCCAGCGTAGTAGTAAGTGTCTAGATTGATCATATCTCAACATAAAAATGTCCATTAACATGTAAATGCAATCTTCAGGTACATAAAACAAGAAATAATTTGGTCAATGCGTTTTTAAAGTTCGATCGAAGGCAGGCTTTAGATCATATAAAAAGCACAATGAAAACATTTCAATTGGACAAACTCACAGTCAAAGTCAATTGGGCATCTGGGTTTGGACCCAAGATGTATTTCAACTATGAACTTGGGGAAGCCATTGTACCGCTCTCGGCGTACACTGATATTGAAAAAGGGTATCTGAAGACGGGGTATTATGGAGGGTTCCAAGGCTCGCCATTCCGAGATAGGGTGACTATAGAAGAACCTGATGTTGAGTATCGACCACCTCAAGCACTTGAGCCAGTAGGCGAACAAGCTGCCACAGCTGCACCGAAAGGTCCACCACAGTTTGGACGCCCTCCCATGGCCCAAGGCTTCAAACGTGAACTGGATTCTGGCAATCCTCCGGTTCGAGGTCCTCCTAAACGTCAACGTGAAAATGATAACAATGGACCATGGCCTCCAGCAGGAGGAATGCCTCCGCACATGAGACCTATGCCCATGGGCAACCACGCGAACGGACCTATGGGGATGATTTGGCCTCCTCCACCACCACCTCCAGGATTCAATTACCCCCACGGTTCCCGACCTCCTCCTAACTATTTGGGCAAAAGAAAAGATGATTGAGCGTGATCAACAGCCAAAGGAATACTAAATTTGTAAATAATTAAAATCTCAACCCAACCTATTCTCATCTGCCAAACACATGCCTTGTAACGCAAAACGTAGTGTTTGTAAATTTTTTTGTTGCCTCAAACGTTTTTGAGATGAACATGGTTCATATATGGAAGACAAAAATAAAAACGCAATCAACAGTTTATTGAACGTGTCCTTGATCGGCATGGCCCAAATTTAGGATTTGATGATAGGTTTTGACAAATCTGGACCATTGCTAACGGGAACGACACCAGTGGGGTTGATCTGCACATGACTTCTGTAATAATGTCCCTTGATATGGTCCATGTTCACAGTGCTAGCAGCTGGAAGTGGGAAAAGTGTTATTTGACAGTACTCTCTTTTGACATACTAGACATATGCTACGTACCACCGGGGATTTGGTAAAGTTGGCGAGCCCAGCGAAGCGTGTTCGGGTAGTCCTTTTCGATGGTTTTAAGGTTACACTTGAAGTGCCCAACGTATACAGGATCAAATCTAACGACAGAAATCGCGTTACTAAACTGCAAAGTATTGACAGTCTGAAGTGAGCATCTGAGATTCCGTTTACCTCACAATGGTTGTCCAGAGTCTGATGTCTGCTTCGGTTAAAACCCCGCCTACCAACCATTCATTCGTAGATAGGATCTTCTCGATTCTGTCCAAGGACTCGAAAAGGGGATAAACATTCTTCTCATCTGAACGAACAAATCCAGGTCAATCATTGACATGCGGTTGGTGTTGCCACACCTTATCCTGTACTCACATGCAGCTTGAGTGGTAGCAAATCCAGATTTGTACACACCGTTGTTAACGGTGTCATAAATCCATTCGTTAATTTCATCGATTTCGCTTCTCAAATTCTCAGGATAGTAATTCAGTTTTTTCTGCTCTTCGTTATCGATAAGATCGTTGAATTCTTCGTTGAACATCCTAATGATTTCCGAGCTTTCATTGTTGACTACCGAAGAAAGCCTTTATGAGTAGCCATTTCCATACGTATTCTACAAAATAACGACATACCTATGGTGTTGAGTTTCTTGTCCCAAAGAACAGGAACAGTAAAACGTGCATCATAGTTAGGGTTGGCCTTGAAGTAAACTTCGCGGATGTACTGGGCATTGTTGACAGTATCGGGGATGGCGCCAGGGGTTTCTTCACTGGTTGAAAACTTCCTGTACACGTTGCATGAAAACAGTGTCAGTCGGTGCTACTCTCTTTTGCATGTCCAAATCATGGGACACTCACCATCCCTTATCAAGCATCAAGAAGTCCACGACTGAGAGGCCGATAATCTTATCTAAGCCCTTCAGTTGTCGAACAATGGCGGTTCGGTGAGCCTGTTATGCAAACATAGTTCAGTATTCGCCAGCTTACATCGGACATTCAAATTGCTCAGTCAGCCCTTACAAAGCGCTGACCTAGCATCCAACTTACCCAAGGACAAGCCCAAGAGATATACAAATGATAACGGTTTCTATAATAAGCAGTTTTCATTAATCAAAACATTCCATGTCGTAGTAATATCGGTAGTACACACATACGGTTCTGCAGCAAACTGCGCGTTAGGGTTTCTACTGACGCTATCACGGAACGAGGATACTTGACGACGGAACTCTCCGTCCTTGGAGGCCCATTGTCTAATATTTGTCTGAGCTGTGGAGGTGGTAGACATTTTCGCGACTTGTAAAAAAAATGGTTTGTGAAAAGGTAAAGGTGAAGGCAAAGGTTTGAAACGGAAGCGGGACAAAAACATACTGTGGCAAAAATTTCAGCTCCATTTTTTGCTCAGTCAGAGCTTGGTAAGATCCACCACGTCAGTTCCAAGAATCAAACGCAATTCGGAGTTTTCGGCCACTTCCCTTGCCTACCAATGTCAAACATACAACGTAGATCAGAAACAGCTACCGATAACGAATCACTACCGCCCAATTCCGTAGAGAATAGAAACAGACATGTTTCGTCTCCGGACTCCTTGGAAGCCGATGCTGCCCATCACTCAGATGAGGACGCTCATCGAGCTAACTCATGGGAGCCACCATCACTGTTCCGGACATTGACTCAACAGCAGAGAGATGATGCTCACAGAAAATTCACAGAGCAACAGTCTAAACCTACACGTACAATTTGGCATGGCTTGTACGATAGTTACGCTAAGGTTTCCACATCAAAGATTCTGGAGAATACGTCTAGTGTAGCTCGAGATCATTTAGGTGAGTCCCATGATTCCCACAGAGACAGATATCGAGATTGTCGGCCTTTTCTCTTTTTTTTTTTGGCTAATCGGTAGTTCCCAGCGAACGAAAGGACATTCTTAGCTTGGGTACGCACTTCCCTTTCACTGATCACAGTCGGCGTTGGTAAGCAGTGTGTTCCAAATATTATGGTGACCTGTCGCACAAGCTTTTCATCCCCTAACCTGCCGTCCCAATAGCGATCACACAGTTGTTTCAACTTAATTCAACACAACCCAACGCTCGCCAGATTGGAAGGGCTTTTGGAGCAACATTCGTTTTATTCAGTATAACCTTTTTATATTTTGCCAACGCTCGATATTTTCATTCACAACATGCGATGATCAAGGGACAATTTCCTGCTAGTAGGGGAGCTGTCATATTGGGATCATCTTTACTGCTTGCTGCTCTTGTTGCTATGTTTGCTATCATCCTAGCTACTTAAAACCTATTCTTCCCAGCTCGCTTTTTCCCATCTATGTATCTAATTGTACACTTTTGATATTCCTTGCCATGACTAATATCTACCTAATGATTTCCCACCCACTATAACGCATAAAGTGATAATGGCATTTTATGACCGTATTAGGACATTTGATAATGCTCAGCCAGGAAAAATGGCTCAGCAATCATACGCTCTGGAGCCCAGAAAGTTCCATTTAAACGAGATGTATGCGATTATGGCATGGAATGATGCACTATAAAGGCAATGCGGGTACACACAACGCCTACGCCTTAATAAAAAATAAAGCATCCAACCCACCCCGTCCGACTAACACATGGTAAATAAAGTGGTATAGATTGCCCCTTTGCCCAGTTAGAGAGAATCTTGCCAAAAGGCCTTCGGCGCAAAGGATCCAATTTGGTAACGGTTTCTTCGATGTGTTGGGACAATAAACATCGCTGGTCCCAAAGGTAAATAGACTGTGCCGGCATCATCACGCCACCACCAATTGAAAAGAATGAGAAAATGACTGCTTACCTTGTGTAGAACCATATGGTATGGAAGGCATCCCACGCACGCTTAAATTAGACGAACAGATCGATTGCACACGGTCGGCTACTGGTATGACCAACATTTTCAACCTCCATTCGAAATATCGATATGACAGATGTTCTAAAGCCACCCAAAGTTTATAATCGCACTCACTGACAGGTACCTGTTGTGAACACATGCACGCAAAAGAGCATCATGTTTGCCACCATTATTGTAGATGTCTTGGCGTTTTATGCTTAAGAAATTCACTAGCCTTGTCAAAAAAAAACGAAAAAGTTAGAGGCAAAATAAATTTGTGGTAGAACAAAAAAGGAAGAGAGAAAGGCTCGCTTTTGGCATGTCGCACACTATGTGCAACCCATGTCCTCGATTCTCGCACAGATGTCGCTAAACAGCAATGGTAGTTCCGAGATTCCGGGCTGGGCAGAATAAAGATAGGGCGAGGCGAGGCAAGGACAGGGGCTGGACAAGGCAAGCCAAGTCATGGTAAATATGACCCACTAGACATCACTTAAGTTCATTATGACAGCTACGGCAAGATAGTAATCTGGACAGGTAAATGTCACTGTTAAAATGAAATACCATATAATTGTAAGGTTTCGTTAGTAGTCCTTAGTTTGGATGTTTTTCATTTTTACTGAATGTCATTCGGCCCTGCCCGTCAAACGTTTTTATGATAGCTGCTTCTTCCGTGATGGGTGGAGCATGTGCGGATGGCTTTGTGGAGCGCCAAGTTTAATCTGAGCATCGTCGGTGTTGGTTAGTGATAATTTGGGCGATCGTCCCTCTCCTTTCTCTTTTTTTTTTTTTAGGGTCGTGCTCGGAACCGTGCAACCGCCCTGCTACCCGTCTAACTTCCCAGTTCACTCCAATATAAAAAAAAAATGCCTCTAACTCAGCTCCTGCCTCTCTACATCTGCTTCTGTACGCCTAAAGTCTTTTAACCTCACCCCTTTGTATTTTGCACTGTTTCTACTGTCGTTGTATTATCTCGTCAGTCTGTGCCCTACCTTCGGATTTTCCTTAAGCGGTTTGTACTCTACGTAAAAAAAGCTCGTAGATTTATTTGTTATTATTATTTACGCGGCGTGATGTATGTGTGTCTCTCTCCAAATATCAACATCTGCTTCGGAATCTCTCTCTCCCATTCGATTTGGCACTAATGTACATTGATGCTTTTCTCACAAAAGTTGATCTTTAGATCTGAAACATTACACGGCATCATTATTTGCGTGTTTGACAGATCAATCCGATACTGTTATTGAGATGACCTCTATGAAGTGAGAAAACGTAATATGTTTTGGGCGCTTTTGTTGATAAGTCTAGATGCAGGTATGAAGGTTTTTTTTTTTTTTACACTATCAATTTCTGGAGAAGGAAGAAAAAATGGTATATAGAAAATAAATGTTGGGGGTGATGATGATGCAACCATGGCACAGTGGAGAAATGCCATTCCCTTGTGGCAAAGATCGCCCTGCCTTTTTGTGTTCTGCAAATTACCAACTTAAAAAAAAAATTATTAAGATATATAAACCCACATTTGAGAACCACTTCTCTATATCGTTACCCAGGAAATTCCCAATCTCCTTGCCCAACACTTGAAAACCTCAGGTTTCTTTACGCAAAACTTTCAAAATGGCCATTACCAATTTTCAAAATAAGACCAAGTCGTGCTGCAAGACCCACACCGGTTCAGGACCAAAGGACTCTGTGAAAGACATTAATCTCTCCGGCGGACAATGGTAAGTTTGTGATATGGTTTGATGACGCTCGATCGCACAGGAAAAGCTAATCGTCGTCTTACCTAGTTCTTGGTGTGGCAAATACGGTCATCTCAGAGGCCACTGCCCTCTACTAAAGTAAATAAGTACCATCAGCTCAGCTTTTGGGCCAAGGCCCTGGAGTTCACGGTTATTGTACATACCCTATCTTCGCTTGTTTTGCGCAATTCAAAACCTTCAAAAAGCCAATACCCTTATATCCAGCATATCCTATCCCCCTTCGCAAAATCAAGCGAAACAATGTCATTCCATGTCTTAAAAACAAAAGCAAAAAATCCTGCATTCCTCTCATATTTGTCCCCCATTATATCCCAAGTAGATCTTTCTCTTTCCTTATGCTGGGTAGTTATGCTATTTATCAGCCAACCCAGCTGGCAATACTGTCTCATTATCATTTTTTAAATACCTCATCGTTACTTTCGCAAAAGCACTCATAAAACCAGATATTTCAAATAAAAAATTCAATGTTTTTCATATTATTTTGTTGATTTTTTAGAGTTAGTGGAACTAGCCAAGTATGATAAATACGGCAAGGAAAATCGGGGTGAGCAACAACATACATTTGTTTTTACATGGTTCCTCGATGTAGGAGTTTATGGGAAGGACTATACTAGGCAGTAAGTTGCAGTTGTGGATATCGATAAGTGGGTATGAAAATGTGTCCTTGCAGTAGTCTTTATGGTATGTTATCGATTTCACCCTTATCGTTTTGTTTTGATGGAATGGATGGGGTGCTGCTCACATATTGAACATCCCAAGGCGTCTCACCTTTTGTGCATGAGATAGATTGGTTTTCGGGGATCATAAATGCACGAGACAACGATGACCGATACGAAAGGATCGTCCTAGCTGCATCTTCGGGTTGGCCTTTTTGCTTACGCTTTGACACTGATCTGCAACCCCGTATACCATAATACATCGGAATTGTCTGTTATCTTGTCAAATTGCAAAGCAAGCTATTTTTGAAACCATATTCTCTATTATGCAGCTTCAACCCCTTGATTCATTGGTCGACTGAATGGCTTATTCGAACTAAACGCAATAACACACCATCCAGACCATGTGTAGTGATGGTTCTCACCGAGCGCTATTCTCACGTACCATATTATGTGACCTAAACTTTTCGCCCGCGAAAAATATAAATATTTGCTACCGGCTGTGCGGACCCGGAGGTACCCGATTTTACCGTTCTCCACGATGTTTTGGTATCTGCTCAATCAAGTCAAGCAATTCCATTATGATTATCGATCAGATTAAAAGATTGCGTATTTTCTGCATCCAGTAACTAACATTTTAAGCAATGAACAGGTTCTGAATGTAATTTGAAACCCTACGCATGGTAACGACCCTCAGGGTTGTCGTCCTCCAGTTATATGTTGCGCGCCAATTCAGACGGAAGGTTTTGCCACTCATACATTTAATAAAGACTCATAAACAACAAAAAACGTATGCACACATAAAAAAAAAGAAACATAAAGATGGAGTAATCCGGTAAGGAAACGTCAATGTCGTGTATTTGCAGGTTCCGGTTGCCAATCTAGGCTATGTCGCAACAAACATCTCCTGAATACCCAGAATGTGGTCGAATTCTTGTCTATCTTTCACCCAATAAAGCCATGAGAGCAACTTGTGTATACTATTCATAAAAAAAGCAAGCATGGATTGGCAAAACAGTAAACGGATTTGGAGTGGCCTCAAACAAATCATAAAGATATCGAAATGATTCAGGAAAATCGCGAAGTCTGCCAGGAAAAAGGAAGTCCGTCGGAGTTTACTCAGCTCTTCTCTTTACCAGGCAGACAAGCTCAAAGTGTTGTAACAACATGCGAACATCCCCGTTATACGCATTACTACAAGAATCAACGGACTACCTTCAACAACAAAACGTGAATGGAATTAACATAGCGTCCTCCAAAACAAGTCATTCCTCTTTTGATTCTGAGCATGGTTGTGATCGCTTCAACGTCCGTATAGAGTACTGTGGACAAAATATTGACTGTAAGAACACCAGCTAGCAAAGCATCGGTATACCGTCAGCTAAACATTAGGAGCATTCTCTTAGGCCAGATTATATTTGATCCAGTGGATTGGCAATTCCCTCCCGATGTTATTCTTCCACCACCGCTGGAAACGGCGTTTACTGTGTATCAAGTGGCATCAGATGACTGGGATATCAGAGACCGAACCTGTCTATTCAAATACATGATGCAACTACGCGAACTTTTCATTGTAAGTTCCTTCCCAGGCAAAAACATTCTTGTGTCATTGGTATTTTTGGTTATATGTCGGCACTAAAATTACAGTTTGTTTTGCCTGGCGTCTTTCACAGCATGAAGAAACAAAGCGCCTCTCCACAGAACACCCGGGCCAATTGAACGATCCCGTAAGTTTCTCTGGCTACATTTCATCTAATAGCATTACCCCCTACTTCAATTTATATGATAATGACGAATAATGACACTATGCGATGTTTGGTACAAAGGCATACTCTATACCGTCGTCTCCAGATACCCCTCAATTACAGCCTTCGTACAATCAGACACCTGTATTCTCCACCCCTGAACCTGTATCAATACATCGGCAAGAATTAATGGCTGCCCTTTGCGATGCATTCCGAAAGTAAGTGACCACCGTTTTTCTGAAGAAAAACTTATACATGCTTCCAAGACCAAACATTTGGTAAACTGTTCCCCACTTGCAGGCAATTATTAGAGTGTGATACAATTCAATACAAATTCATGTCTCTGTATGTCAACGTCCGGATCCCTGAGCATATATGGAAAACGTTAAAAACGGAATTACACCATTTGGCTGAAAAGAAGGGCGTACAAGTAGATAAGAGAATGGGACAAGTCGCCACGGCCATCGTCAATATTCACTTGTCAGATGAGGACACACGGTCCGTAGATCTTAACCTGATATCTGCCATCAACTTTCAATCTCCAGTATCGGCCGAACCAAAATCGACCCAAATAAATTGTTCCTTTGCTGCAAACACACCTGTGCAGGAGAAGGTGGCGCATATGAAGTAAGGACCTTATGCAAACAATCAAAAACTGATCAACCACCTTTTATGTTGACCCTATTTTCATTTACAGGAAAACTATCATCCAACATGTCCCCGATCTGCATGCCTCACTGCCAGTACAGCCCACTTACACCATAGATATGGAGAGTCCATAATGGTATCCCTATGCCACAGCAAGAAGCGGAAAGGAAAAGAAAAAAAATATCAAGATTGTCTACTTTTCACTTCAATCCGTTAATGTACATACGAATATCAAGTTTATTTATCAACATTATTATAAATTGGTAACCTCGCACACATTGTCTGTCCCATGTTCCTTGACCTGAGGGAGGCCAGCCTCCAAACTGTCTATGACGATGATGCGTGATCCAAACATACACCGTCCGTGGTACCTTATTCCGCTTCAGGAGGCCAGGTTACCTTGAAATCATCGCCAAATGAATGACGAATGGCAAGTTGAGGCGGAAGACTTTGTTCACTACCAGAGCTCAGAACACTATCCCGTACATTCTTGACAACCAAATTGTTTGATCCACTTGCATTGTATCGTGTACTAGGTTCGTAGCCTACCCACTGCATGGATCGCACGGAACTTTGCCCAGTGGAGGGTTGCCTACTAAGGAAGATGCGTGCTGATTGCGGAGAGTCAATGCCGGGTGATGAACCAGGGGAAGGTACACTCAAAAGCTGCGACACACGAGAGCCTTTCATTGAAGCTATGCGGCTGTTGGATAGTACAAGGGGTGCTGGCGCCTGTTTCTTTCCTGGATTCCTTAATTGGTCTTCGGCAACGGATTCATTTTCTGAAATGGAATTCATTGTAAACGTTGGAATGACCGGATCCGGCTTGTTATCAGAATCATGATGTCTTGGTGTAGAATAGTCAGGCTTGGAGTCACTCATGTTCTGTACTACTGAGGTATTATTATTATCGTCGTTGTCGTTGTCATCTAAAAGCTCGGCGTATGAATGGCTTTTGATAGAGATGGAGTCACGAAATTGGTTAGCGAAAAAAGACCGCCGATCGTGCGTTTTAACCGGCGTTGGCTGGGTGATGTAAGGCAGATCCTCTTTTTCTGATAGGGATAGCTGCAGTGGCTGCAGGTTCATGATTCCTGATCTCGGAGGCAGCTCGGTTGATCTTGGTATATTATGCTGGGCGTGTCTTACATTGGATCGACGACGGCGATATACGATGAAAAATCCAACGGCGCCAGCAACAGCACAAAGAATGCCAACGACGATACCGCCAATGGCACCGCCACTGAGGTGCTGGGAGGACGCAAAATATGGCTGCTCAAATGAGAGCGAAGCATTCAGTATATTACTATCGGCCAGCATGATGCTGCCATTATTGAACTGTTGTGATACCATTGAAGGCGATATCCAGGTAAGTGTGCTGATGTCCAGGTACTGAACGGTAGAAACATTATACGCTGTATTTGGAACCTCTCCACCATGTATGAAGAGCATGCTGCTTGAGCCATTTTGCGGAGGAACTATCTCGAGCGCTACATGGCCAGCGCGCGCCACTGGAAGCGTTGTGTTCGTAGCAGGAACGTGACGCCAGTATATTGAATTTGGAAGATCAGATATATCCAATGTCCACAAATCGTCTAAAAAGTCGCCAGAATCATCTTGGCCACCATAAAGAATGGCTCTTGTGCTATTGGTGGGCAGAGTCAACGACGCCCAAGCTCTTGGGTCCGGATGATGTTGGCTTTCAACGGATAAAGTTTGGCTCACATTGGACGATAAATCCAAACCCCAGCATTTATATTGAAAGTTCCAGTTGTCGTCAATACCAAAGCAACTGACAATCCAGTCATTGTACACAATGGTTGAATGCCCCGCTAGACTTACGGGAATGTTGACGACTTGCGACCAAGTCGAATTTTTCAGCTGCCAGAGGTCACTCAGTACATTTTGGCCATCAGCAATTCCACCAAGTACAAAATGGCTTTCGTTATGCGAGAAGGACGTATGACCATAGCGCAATGGTGGTTCAACTGCATCACTTGCATTCTGTAGGGTTGTGGTATCATTTGCTACCCAAAACGGTGCTGATAGGTTGGATATCTGCCAGTCAGTTGCGCCGAACAGGACAAGTGTTTCGTCATCCAATGTCTGCACAGCGGTATGATAGGCTACAGGCAAGGTTGAATAAGCATTTTTTGTTTGTTGTTTTCGAAGATCAAGCAGTTGTGAATAGTTATTAGGTAAGGCTGCTCCTCCAATCAAAAGCACGGTACTTGGATTTTGAAGAACGGCTGTATGATGCTGGCGATAAACGGCGTGGACATTAAATACAAAAGAAAGGAACACCACTGCCCAACTGCCAGGCATCGATGAAGGAAAGGAAGGGGAGAGAAGAAGATGTGGTTTTCTTTCTTTCTCGTATTCCATTCGGCTGCGCTGTAATTAGATTTTTTTGATTTGAACTGCTCTTCTGATGTTACACCGATATTCAGGAACACATCTATTGCATGATTCGGCTCTTCGAACACATGTCTGCTACAATAGCGTCTGGTCTTCTTTAGCATTGATATGTGAGGAGCTTTGGCAAGCGTGCTATACCAAATTGCAGTTTACGACGTATGTTTGTAGAATAAGCGTGCTTTTATAACTGACTGTTCAGTGCAACCATTTGCCGATGCTTATTATTACGCCGACAAATTGGTTTTTTTTTTTTTTTTTTTCTTCTGTGGAAAATAACACCCGCCTGGTTTGCCACTTTTCTCTGCTTACCACAAGCCACAAGTAGTGCACAGGTTGGTAATCCCTATTTGAGTCGCTGGCATATCACAATAGCCACGGGATGGCAAGTCTCCGTGAAGAATAAACGTAGTCATTTGATCAAATGTACGCGTCTTCTACTTTTCATTACACTATTCAATTTTTTTTTCGTGTAGGACCGAGATTTAATTTACACAACACATTTCGCCTTTTGAAGAACTATATGCTGCAGCTAATGGCCAGTTACTTTGGAGCAGCCTCGAATGCAAGTAACGCTGATTTGAAGGACGAGCTGCTGTTGCCACCAATTTGTTCGTAACGAACTCAGAAGGCTGTGCTAAAAAGGTTTAAACCCCACAAGCAAATTCGTCATAGGCCCACCCACTGCTCGCTCGTTGGATACCCTAGCGAACATGCCAACGCTTTTTCCCTCAACACAAAAAGTCACACACGGTTACAGAAGGTTCATAGCTTCCCTTATATTCAAAACGGTATAACACGGATTTGGTGGAGGAAAGATCTTGTTGCAAGAAATACATAGATATCACCTGTTAAATCCCCACACATAGGCCAAAAAAAAAGGTAAAAAAAACAAGGCTAAAAGAAGAACGAGAGACTCTTTAGACGTTGTCAAGGCCACTGGTAAGTTCCTCCATCTCAGCCTGTGAAGCCTGGACCTTCTCTTCAACATTCTTGATCTTCTTGTCGAGTTCAGCGATCTCGATTTCCAAGCGATGGTTGCTCTTTTGAAGTCTTTCAGCCTTCAAGTCAGCCTCCTGGAAGCTGCCAAATAGGAAATCATATCAGTTCAACTGGCTCTTATCGAGAGGGTGGGTGGGTGGGTCGAAAATCGGATACTTACTTGGCAGTGGTAGCCTTGAGTTGTGCCTCATCCTCTTCCAGCTTTTCCTCAAGGTCCTTGGCTCTCTCAGTCAAGTTTGTTCTCTCGTCATCCTTCTTGTTATGCTCAGACTCAAGTTCAGCAATCTTGGCATCCAACTTTTCAGCGCGTGCGTTTGCGCTGTCGACCTCAGCACGAAGGGAAGCTAATTTCTGATGACAAACAAGGTACATTGTTAATCTGGGATGCTGGAAGCTCCATCTGTCTTTACATGTCTTGAATTAATATCTTACTTCTCTCAATTTGTCCATGATGAATGGTGTATATCAATAACAACAAGACAGACACATTGGAGGGCGGGGCACGAATGAGATCAAAAATGACTGTGGCCAAGCCAACCAAATTCATGCCCTGACCCAGATTCTTATTACCACCACTTTCATCCCAAGAAAAAAAACAAAACAATTTGTTTCGAGTAGGTTTGCCATTTTTTTCAATTATATCTATATAAACTATATAAAAAAAACCTCTCCTTCACGGTGAGAGTTTTTTCAAGTACAATCGAGGAGGAAAATACTGCGACTAGAGTGCGAATATAATATTTTCCTTTCCACAATAGCAATCGAGACTCCCTTTCTTAACGACTTAAACAACGTTGTCGACACCGGTACCACCAAGCATGGAAGAGCTAGCAAATCCTTGGCCCTTGACGGTAGCGAAACCTGTAGTAGCAATTAGGAAAAGTTAGTCAGCATCCGAAGTATTCACCACAATGACAGGACAAGGTTTCGTGCAACTCACCATAGCAAAGAGCAGCGAGGAGAAGACTGACACCAGCGGCAATGAGCGGTCCAGTGTTCATGAGAGAAGAAAGGAACATCACAACGGCGAAGCTAGATAAATTACATGAATACGTCAGCCTACAAATCCAACTCTATTCAAAAGATTGATGGCAAGTACTTACCACAGGTACATGATAGCACGGAACAATGTGTTTTCAAAGTAGCGTATAAACGTGTCGCTGGAAATATGCACAAGTTAGTATACCAGGACTGAACTCAGACAGCAGGGTTATTCTTTTGAACCCCCGGAATAGGACCAGAGGTAACTTACAACTTGTCGTTGGTAGGGCACATCTAAAAGAATTTCAACCGTTAGTCAAGGCATAAAAGAAAATTTTTCAATGACATGTTCGTCTTCTTACCCTCATGCACAAAGGCACTTCCACAAGAACCAAGATAAAGGCGATGACCCTGTATCACAAGTGCACAAAACGTTTCAAGTCAGTTGGGGCACATTACTTCCTCGTTTGCTCGCAGTATTTTTTCCGACTTACCATCCGACGATACTGAAGACAACATGGCTCAAGAAACCGACAATACCAAGGGCAATGAGGACTAGATGGAATGCGATAAGGTTAGTTCAAGGTATTGACTACCGGTTTTTATAGCATAGCTTAAGCAGCTGGTTTAAGACCAGCCGGGTGCTGGAAATATTTTATGCCAAGCCCAATAAATCACCCGTTGGTTTGTGGACCATGTCAAAAAAAGGTATCACTTACGTATAATTGAGATGATGCCAAATCTAAGGCCATTCAAAAGAGAGAAAGCAAGGTTGGGTTAGATAAAGTGAACTCGGTTTACCCTGTCGTATTCCAAATCCCGCTCGATAGGCGCACCAAAAAATCCTAGTAGTGACTGAGACGTTCGTTTCTTCTTTTTTGGCCGAAGGCTTGGTGGGCGGCATGATGTAGTAGCAAAGAAGACTGCGCTAACTTTCGCAGCTTTTTTCTCGCCAAGACGAGAACATGACTGTATGACGAACCGTTCTTCCCGCTTGGCACGTAGCCACCGTATCCCTCCATGCGCCATACCTTCCTAACGAAAATGAAAAAGAGAAAGCACTTACACTTGGCCATATAGAGAGAAGTTTTTGGAGCGAAATTCGTCTAATAATCCCATAGCTTATAAAGTGAGCAAAAGGGTTCTTCGAGAAGTAAGGTAAAAGGAAAAGAAGAGTTGAAGCTTGACAATCGAACGAGCTGGAATTTTCATTTACCCTCAAAAAAATTGAGTCTGTAACACCCCTAACCCGAACTATGACCCCATTCGCCAATTTTGGCAGCGTTACCACAATAAACACACCGTTTAAAAGAGTTTGCCAAGTGGGAACGAAAAAGCTATTATCTCTTTTACATGAAACTGTAATCAATATCCCTTGATGGATATCTACTTGTTAAATGAATGATTGTTTAATTTGCAAGGGTACGCGGACGGCACTCCGGCGAATTTTCACCGCTCTCGGACACAAATTTATGCTGTTTCTTCACAATTGACAAGCCTTTTCGATCATGCTCCTGCTAACAAGGTTAGTTAGCCTACTGATATGATTTATCTTGGGATGACTGTGGTTGGGGGGTGACCCGAAGGCATCACGGCAATCAGAGCAGCAATTTCAATGGAAAGCGTAGAAAAGTCCCGCATGGTCTGCCTTTTTCTTTTGATACCAATTGTTTGAAAAAAATACACCGTTCACCAGTAACTTTCATCCCCTCCAGGAAGCAATAAGAAAATCTGAGCAAACCCCGTAATTTGGATAGTGAAGTCATGATACAGATGTTTGGCATATTGACGTGATACTGTACCCGAAATGTACAGGCGCTCCAGCAAAGAAGGTTACCTATGTCATGATGCTCCGATGAACGAGTTGAAACGAAAATGGCACTCAGATAGGTGTGTTTTCTAGAGAGAACAAACTGCAACACTAAAGTTACGATAGCCGGCATCAACACTCAAATACCGAGAAAGCATCCCAAAAATTTAAAAAACATAAAAATTCGTGCAATCAAAGGAAAAGATGCAGCGTCACTCAAAATTTCCCATTCCCTTCATCCATAAAAAAAAAAATTTGCTCTCCCACACTTTTTAGTCGCTTGCCTACAAAATCGGTAGTCCATGTTTAGACCCACTTCCAATCGTCTAGCCTTCACAGCTCGTACGAGCTTTTATCAACTATGGCGGCGGACACTTGCTCCCTCCTTCGTCGCTCTTCGCCCCATTACGGCTCGTCAGGAGTTCCTTCTCCATTCCAGCGCAAAGGCACCATTACAACAGCCTCAGGTGTCAATCCCCACCCATGCAACGGAAGAAGCTACCTATGTAGAAACCACTAAATCTGCTCCTAAGGAGCCACAAGAAGATACTGATACGGATTATAACTTTGTTGTGGCCGCGGCTTGGCATCCCAAGAATCGCGGTCGTAAATCAAAAGATACGGCAGAAAAAACTCCCTATTGGAAACGTACTCAAGTAGGCAAAGTGGATGCTGGAGAGGATGCCTTTTTCCACACCAATACTCGCAATGGCCTAGCCGTAGGTGTTGCCGACGGAGTAGGTGGATGGGCTGAAGTAGGTGTTGACCCTGGTAAGTTAATGATAACTCCTTGCCCTCGCCACCAACAATTTATAATTAATTCACCCTGTTATATATAGCCTTGTTCTCTTGGACACTCATGAACAATTGTGCAAGTATCGCCAAAGATTTGGAGTCTGTTAATGCACATGATATTCTTGACAACGCTTTCACCGAATTGGTGGATCGCAGAATGGTCCAAGCCGGCAGTAGCACAGCTTGCATTTTGGAAATGTGCAAAAAGACTGGATATATGACCAGTTGTAACTTGGGCGATAGTGCCTTCATTTTGATCCGTGATCAAAAGATTGTCTTTGAAAGCCCAAGCCAGCAACATTTCTTTAATTGCCCGTAAGTTTGATTACAACGAGATATGACACATAATAATTTCCCTTCTGACACCCTGTGATTATTTCTTTTGACAGGTATCAGTTGACAGTGGTCCCAGACAACTACCCAAATCGAGCCAGCTATGTTACCGACTTACCAAAGGATGGCGACCGCAAATCATTCTTTTTGCGCAATGGAGATTTGATCATACTCGCCACGGACGGTTACTTTGACAACGTGTTCTCCAACGAAACTTTACAAATTGTGAATGCTCATATGGGACAAATTGTCGATACTGGTAACAGTGAGGGTTCGCTCGCACATGTCCGAGTCTTGGCAAAGCTGTTGACGGACGCTGCACGACGTCTCTCTTTGGATCCTAAGCGATTAAGCCCTTGGGCTAAGGGTGCTCGTGCCCATGGCGGCCATTATAGAGGCGGCAAGGTTGACGACATTACATGCATTGTCACGCTAGTCCAACAAAAACACCTCCCAGAAGAAATGGATTGAAATGAAAAAAAAAAAAAAAAAGAATGTCCTCCTGTAAATAGCTTCCGCTTGAATTGAATTCATTCACCATCTCTTTTTGCTTTTATCTAGAAGTTCATTTGGCAATTCCAGTTGTAAAAAATACCATAACAATAATATCGCATTTTGCTTTTTTTCCACATCCCTTGACTTTATGGAATTTTTTATAACTAGTATATTGCTTTGCTAGATCTTATGAATGGGGGGGGGAGGATTTCAGTCTAGATAGTTTTTATTTTTTAGTCTTACACAATGGGTTCGGTCCCTCTACATTCGTTCACCTTGCAGAGTCACAACAACTTTACGGGAACCGCCATGATCTCTGTGTTCACAGAGCCAGATACTATGGAGTGCGAGAAAGATTAGCAGACTACAAGGGGAGTGCTATGTTGGTTGAAGTGCTTACCCTTGCCATGTACCGGTATTAAGTCTTCCTTGACTATGGAATGAAAATGCAGAGTGTGTGTTAGCTAATGGATAATAGTATGGCATTGAAAGGGGATACCAACGTTATAGGAATGTTGAGTGAGACGCCGACAAGGCCAGATTTGAGATGTCCAGGCTACATAAAACGAATGAGTGTTTTCATCATGGTGTATGGTTGCTCTATTGCTACTCTTACCATATCGTCCGGACCCTCGTCGGTGTGGATGTAGGGAAAGTCTTCTGGAGCGATTTTGTTGAGAGCCATTTCATAGTCTTTTCTCACCGTGGGGTCGTAGTTCTCGTTCAACATGAGAGAAGCACTAGTATGCTGCACTGCAAAGGCTCTTCAGTAACAGTTGATGGTATATTGTTGTGTGAACGGTGATACCTACAAAAGATATTGGCCATGCCGACTTTGTATTTTCTGATCTCGGGCACTTGTGAGCAGATCTCGTCGTGCACAAGGTGGCATCCTGAAAACAGACGTCAATGAGCTCATTGCTGTAGGGAATGGGTATCAGGGTGATCCTCAATAGAATTTACTACCTCTTGGCCGAGGGCTAAGTTTAAATTGAGTTTGGTACCAGGACATGGTGTGTTCTTACGTCTGATCGGGACAGTTTCCTCAATTTCGATCAAGGCATCCAAAAAATTAAGCGGCAAAAATTATTGGTTGGGCATTATCGCGAACCTTGACGTCAATGACATCCCCAATACCTAGATACCTATGAGTGTCGGATACCAATAACATCCTTTGATTGCTCCATTTTCAAAACTATTTGACAATGTACTATTGAACATGTCCAATTCATGCAGGAACTAAAACCCAGGCTGGTATAGATAATGCATAAAGGGTGATGAGAACAGCCCAAGTCTGAGACTATAGGACGCTGTTCAAAATCCCAGAGGTGAATTCTAGCTAGAAGATGCACCCTTTCATAGTAAAGAATAAAAACCTTAAAGGAGCCAGTATCTTCTGTTAGGTTAGATTTTTTTGATCCAGGTATTGGAAGAATCAAAAAGGCAAGCAAAGCCAATGACGGCGCCCACGTGACTGGCGAAGAAATTGGGAAAACCGGTTGCGCACAAGCACCTGTCCTCATCCTTATCCTTTGCTTTATCACCCACAGTCATGTACGTCGTCCCAGATAGCAACGTCACAGTTCAGCCTCTTTCTCGTCCAGTAGAGCGCGCTATCTCTCATAGTGACTACACGTTGCTGCAACAGCTGCTACAGAAAGAGAAGCAAGATAAAGAAGAGCAATTGCGAGAGCAACTGAAACAGCAGTATGCTGTGCAAGAACAGAAGCAGTTGGAATTAGCACTTTATCGCTTAGCCTACTGGGAAGCTCTTGCACGGCAACGTCGTGAAGAACAAATCCAACGTGCTATTCAAGCGTACCGACAACAGCAGCTGATCCGTGCCGTGGAAGAACAGGTTTATCGGCGTAAAATCGCCGAGGCTCTAGAACAACGTCAAAATGAGATGCTGAAAAGTCGATATTTGCAAGATGTGCGCGCTCAGCTAGCTCAAAGACAAAGCCAGTCGCCCAGACTGGTTGCGTATCCCAAACTAGAGAGATCTTTTGACGACTACAAAGCCAAGCACATGTGCAATGTACTTCGTCACTGTTTTGCTAGCGCGGACTTGGAACAAGAACCGGTCGAGGATGATGGTAACCCTGACTGGGTGGATGAAGACGACGAGGATGATGAGCAAGCTTTTCAGCAGTCCTTGTGGAACCGGTTGACCATGGCCGAAGAGCCTGAAGAGATGGAAGACGAGCTCGCTAGTGGTGGTGCATTCACAATGCGTGATCTAGCGCAAAACGTGCCTCAAGTGCCAGCTACTAGAAGTCACTTTCAAGAGGATAAGCAGCCCGAGCAAGAGCCTACGGCCCCTGAAGGGCTACCAACCTACAAACAATCAAGATCTGATCCAATTTATAATTTTGAGAGTATTCCAACTGAACAGTCCGATGCACCAGAGGAACTTGAAGAAGAAGAAGTAGAAGAAGAGTCTAACCAAGAACAAACTTTACAAGAGTTTTTACGCCAGCTCATGCAGCGACGTAAGGGTGACAATGATGAAAGGTCATTTGCGTATAATCAAGCTGAGCCTGAACAGCAACAACAGCGGGAGAAGCAGCAGCAACAACAGGAGAAGCAAGAAGAGCAAAGGGAAAAGCAGCGACAGCAGCAGCAAGAGCAGCAAGAGCAGCAAAAGCAAGAACAGCAACAGCAACCACCGACCATACTAGAGCCAACTGCCAAAACTACTCATCTTGGAGGCTATATCCCAGAAGATATCATTACTGAAGCTGAGCCCACGCCGGCTAATGAATTGGAAGAGGATGATATAATGGCGCAAGGTTCATCAGATATGGTACCACCTCCGGGCGATGATGAAGTGGACGAAAAGGCAAAGCAAGCACAAATTGACAAACTAGCGGCGATCGAGCGAAAGCTCGATGAAATCAAGCATACTCATGCAAGTGAACCTATTGGACCACTCACGTTTGATACTACCACCAAACGTAAAACCTTGCCTGCCACCACCAAACCCAACAAGGAGTTCTTACGACGAGAGGAAGAACTCGTGCAATTGCTATTGCAGCTCGATGCCGTGGATTCTATGGGCCAATCGGACATTCGTAACCGCCGTAAACATGCTGTTGCTACGGCGGAAAAACTATTAGAAGCTCTGGATGATTATAAATCCACCTCCACATAGCCAACCCGTTGACTGAAACTCTGTTTTTGTAAATACAATGTTCCTTTTTTTTTTTTTTCACACAAAAATGATTGCTTTTGGTACTTTTTTTTTTTCCAATATAAGATGGTGCACAAAAAAAAAAAAAAAAATAGTTTGTTTGTTAAATCTTATCAATGCTAGATAAGGCCAAATCTGTCGCTGGCCGATTTTTCCTAGGCTCTGGCTCTCGTCCTACTGGCCTTCAGCAATGGCGAATCTCACTTTGGTCCTTCATTGGAGCCTTCACATGCATCACTGTACTTGAGCTTTTATTTTCGAGAACTCCAGCATTTGAGAATGCCAATGTGCCCATGATTGTGGGAAGTTTTGTAAGTCACTCCGAGGGATTTTTTTATTTTTTTGGTTGTTTAAAAGAAACAACACTAGCCAACGGCTCCATGGAGGCAAGAATACAACCAAATGATCTTGAGCTAACTAACCGATGGGGTTTCGTGTAGGGTGCATCGGCAGTATTGGTTTATGGGTCAATTGAATCCCCTCTTAGCCAGCCTCGCAACTGTTTTTTCGGCCATGTCATATCCGCCATCATAGGCGTCTGTATCACGGCTTTATTCCAATTATCACCCAATTTCGACAGTCTTCGTTGGTTGGCTGGTTCCCTCTCCATGGCTGTGGCTCTTGTCGTCATGCAGTATACCGGCACGGTGCATCCCCCTGGTGGTAAGTCCCCGCAATGGTCTTCTTGCTCACGACGATTTTTTCTAAAACCTGTGTCATTTGTAGGCGCTACTGCTCTCATCGCAGCAACGCAAAACGAAAACGGTTGGCTCTACATTGGCATTATTGCTCTCAGTGCAGCCATCACCGTCGCCATTGCGCTGTTGATCAATAATATCGAGCGCAGATGGCCAGTGTTCTGGTGGACGCCGAAGAAGATTATTATCACCAATAACGATGAAACCATTGGCCAAACCTTACCCTCCGGCATATCGTCCCATGAACTCTCCCCCCAATCATCCATCACCATGTCGCCCGCTCAACGTATCGTTGTTTCCTCCCATGAGATTATACTCCCTGCTCACTTTACCCAGGAAGACCGTGATTTCTTAAAGTCGCTCCAAGAACGGCTCTCAGAGGACCGACCACAGTGATAAATTGGCCTTTTATGGACTAGATCACCCTCTTTTTTTTTTGTGTTTTTTTAACCTATTGCAATATTTTGCTCCAATGTACTTATTCCCCTTCACTCTACTCTTCTATAAATGCTCAACTTGATTTTTTCCAGCAACTAGACAAGAAATAAAAAATAATTGAAAGCTGGCAACATGGATGTTCTTCGCACTTGCCAAAAAAGGCATTCAGTTTTGTAATAAAGGTTCTTGATTTGGAAACCCCAAAAAATAATCTACAGAAAGGATCCCTTTTGCCTCCGTTTGAGAAAATGGGCATACATTAAAGAAAAGAAGAAAAAAAAAACGAAATTGGTCTATATAGCATCACTTGCAAGTTGCATCATGGCACGAGCGATCTCTTCTTCTTGAGGTCGATAGGGTTGAGGTGGAGGTAGGTAGTGGTGAAATTCAGACCAGTCCATGAGATCTCGAATAGAGGGTAGTCTGATTTCTGAAGCACTCCGGTGAACAGATAATGGCGTGGGAGGTGGTAAATCTCGGTTGGGGATAGAGGAGCGTACAGGCATAGGAAGCGTGTTCAAAGGGGGGGAGGGAATAGATTTTCGATGGCGTTCAACTTTGACCTGAGGGTGATGAGGTGGTGGTGAGGGGTAGCCGCCAGCTAATTTGGGCTGAGCTAGTTCTTTGGCTGCTCGTTCAGCATACAAAGCTAAAAGCTCTATGGGAGGAGAGTTGGAAGGTTGCCTTGATTCCTCTCTTTCAAAGCGGAATTTGCCAACATGATATTCTTTGGCTTCCTCTGGGTGGTGGTCCGGTGTCGATGGTGCAGCAGGGCCAGCAGCTGCATTTCGTCGTGGAGCCTTTACGGTATTGCTACCACCATACATGGAGTTTTGAGATACGAATCGAACAGAGTGATTGCGTAGCCGTGAAGCGGATGCCTTACGACTACCAGTGGTTGGCTCTTCTGCTGTTGTTTTTCTCTTGCTAGGCACCGCTTTTCTAAGGAAGGGGATTTTTTTTATTTTTTTGGGTGGTGGAAAGAAAAGCAAAAGGTAAGTAACGAATGGTATCAAAAGTTGGTTGGTGAATGTAGGTATACATACGAATGCATTCTGTGTTCTTTTCTTATCCTCATGCGAACACCTTGATCTGCAAATGTGCGCGAGAGAAATGTGGATTCAAGTGGCCCAGGAAATTGCTTTGGCGAGTATACCGTAAATGGTTCGGTGGCAATGGATTCCCGATTAATCACCTGACCGCTAAAATAAGGATAATCGTTAACAAGATGAAGAAATAAAGCTGGTAAACCCGCAAGTTGACTTACCCTCTTATTTCATACAAGCTGAAATGGATTCTAAAGGTTCCTGGTATTTTGATGGCCAAGTCTCCAAAGACGAAAAATCCGGCGTCTGGGCGGAGGAAAAAAAAAAAATAAGGGTTGGTGTTCCCATCAGGATGTGCAAAAAAAGAGAAAAAATAAATCTTCTTGTCTCTTTTAGCCACAATGGGACCTTTCTCTCTTACCTTGATTATCAACATCTTTAAGACGGTGCAAAGAAGATACTACTGATCCTGTCAGAACATCTTCTTCATTATCACACAACTTGGGTTGCCTAACTGTACTATCTGGTGTAACCAGTCTAGCGGTCATGAAATAATACGGACTTTGTAGGCATGTCCTAAATCAGCAGACGGGGTGGGTCAACACACACAAACTTGTCAAATAGCCGGAAAAAATTACGAAACTTACATGGTTTCTTGTGCGGTTAAATTGCTGAATTCTATTTGTACAATGGGTGGTGGTTCCACTGGCCGTCGCTCTGATAAAAAAAAATACACTGGTGGTCAATATAGGGCGAGCGTCGCATTCAAGTGTTGCTGGGACCGATCATACCTCGATCATATGCTATACTTTGTTTTGCTTGTCGAGGCTGCTGCCGTATTAAAATATGCGGAATACTTGAAAAAGAAGGGTTAGATGGGCGATGGTTCATATACATCGTCTAACTGGTTCATGAGACGTACGTTGGAGGGACGTGGTCATCCAGTGAAGATAGGAATCGGTATGTACAAGTGGTTGCTTCCGAGGGTTCAGTCATCTCGTTACCTCTTCTATCCCTTGGTGAGAGAAAAGGGGGTGGGGATGTGAAGATAGAGAACGTAAAGAAGAGGGGAAAAAGAAAAAACGATTTCCCGTACCAGGGAATTATCGTCTGGTCAAATTCTGCCAATTTTTCCACTTTTGGCATTAAGTGGCTTTGCGGGATATTTTGAGTGTAGCCATGCCCTACATTGATTCCGGCTGTCATGGAAAAAAGATGTGCCACAAGTAAAGCGATGTAACGGAAGCTGAGTACGCTGGCTAATGGTTGCGCTTATTCATGGCTATTTCAAGGGGATAGGGCCTTTTCAAATGAACGTCATGCGTCGGCGGTGGAAGGAGTTGAGTTTACCAAATGTCCACTTTAGGGAATTGTCTTGGCAGGCTTTGATTTTTAATAGCTCGAATTGGAAAAATCAAGAGCCATCCTGTGTAAAGAAATACACTGAATCAAGCAAGCGGCCGTTTACACTTGGTAAAGACATAGTCTGCCTAGATTAACCCACTCCCTTCTATTCATTATGCTGGTCCTGTTTCATCTGGGTACGGTCGGTGATAGCATCATCCGGTAAATAGGCTCCTGCTAACCTATCTTTTTTGTTTAGTTCGACAGTAACCACTTCATACCAAATCACTGTACAGCAGCACTCTGCCTGCTGGAGCCATGATCTCACCATTCCGTGGATTATTACATTTTTATTTTTTATTGAAAAAAACAAAAAAAAAAAGACATTCGGTTAAAAGGAGCATCTGTTGGTGGAGGACGCAACTTGCTATGATTAGAAACAACAGCTTTGACAATTTCATTATGACCGAAACGCTTTATTTAAAAGCTCGCAGTCTATTGGTTATTTGAGCAAGTCGGCAGTACGCGGATTAGCACACACCATAAGTGCTATAATCTATGGCGGAGTGAGGCTTTTTCGCCGCGCGCCCTGTGCGATGGTTATTTTTGTGGGTATGAGTTTGCGCTGATGTAAAACAATCACCCATACTTTTTTTTTTTTTTTTCACTGTACATGGTTTCTAGAACGCTCGGAATTTACTATTCTTGGTATCATCCAGCTTTAATCTTCGTTTTAAAACGACAACTTGGTCAGCTTAATACTGAGTCAGCTCTGTCCTACCGCCACAACAACAAATGCGGTGTGGGTTGAATCCTTTTTTTGCATGAAACAAGGTGGAATCCCACACTCCATTTAATCTGAGTTGAAGGATCAGACCCAGGTGGGTGACTCGCTGACTTGAGAAACTCAATTGGCTCCAAAACACGTATCGTGGTGTGGATGCGGTGATACTGTATCAATATTATACAGTTACCCTCTGTGTGGAGAATAGCCTATGGCGTCTCATTTCCGCGCCTGTTCTACTGAAGGGGAGATGTTACCAAAGCCATCGACACCCTGTCCATAGCCTATGTCGATGACAAGAACTTTCCCCTCCCTCCCCCAAAAGAAAAGACGATCAAATAGTTGTCGTCAGCTTGGTATATGAAGAGATGCCAAACCATTACAAGATGGATGCATAAAGTTTCCTCCCCCCCCCCCAAGAACAGCTGCAACAGTCTATTTTAAATCCAAACGATTGCACTGATCTGATGAATTTCACCTCCAGGGGTTCACCAAAGGGGGATCATGGAAATTGTAAAATGCCCAAGATCATCATAGAACACAGTGGAATACAATAGAGCAAAATTGGGTGAGCACAAGTAAGGGGTGCAGGTTATTAACATTCATAAAGGATGTACATCGTACGATAATATTATTTTAGCTCAATGCATTTCTCCTGGATGAGCTACAGGATGGAAGCGTATAGAACTATTTGATCGTTACGAGGGGAGACATCACAGCTTACCGAGGAATCGACCGACGGCTGAACGAAATTCCCCTGACTGCAACGTCTTCAGGCCCTGGTCAAATTCTCTTTTGAGAGCCTCCATTTCGGCCTGACGATCGAGCATGGCGGCACGATCATTCCGCATGCAATGCTGGGGGTGGGATGCGAGTAATTGTGCCAGTTTAATAGCCTCTTCAAGCGCTGTGACATTTTTTGGCGCTCGGTAGTTTGCCAGATTCAACTTCATAGCTTCGTCGGGGTAGACAGGTCGACCTGTCAGTGTCAAATCCATAGCAGCTGAATAGCCAATCAGCTTTGGGAGTCTAGACGTAGAGCCGTCAATCAACCAAAGTTCTCCCTTCCATGCCACCAAAGGCATGTACTTACCTGAAAGTACCTCCATCAATCAAAGGTACACCTTTCGTTCGACAGAAAATCCCAAACACCGAAGTATCGTCAATGACCCGTAGGTCTGCCCATAACGCCAGCTCCATTCCACCTGCTACAGCATGACCAGAGATAGCAGCAATTACAGGTTTGCTCAGAAACATGCGAGTGGGACTGAATAAAGAGAGGGGGGTATGTTAAAAGGCTGTGGTTAGTTTACAGTATGGTGAAGGGTATTACCCCATAGGTCCATCCTTGGACATGTCTGGATCAAGTGCGTTGGATGTAGCTTCGGATGTTGACTGGGTCACTTCCGTATTGGCAAGAATGGCCTTCAGGTCTTGATTGCTGAGCGTCAATACGAATAGTCCATTCATCACCATTATGCTACTTTACTGACCTGCGCCGGCGCAAAACCTTCCACCTGTTGCAAAAGAGTTAACACCACACCTGAACCTATGAAAAGCGTGACCCAATTTTACCTGCTCCTGTTAAAATAGCCACTCTCAACTACATAACCAGACACAATCAGTCTTTCGGACAAGAACTTGTGCAGTTTCTAGCTTCGTTTTTACCTCTGGATCTTTATCAAAAGATCGAAAAGCGTCGGCAAGTTGACGTGCTGTCGCCTTGTCGACCGCATTCCGTACTTCAGGTCGGTCTATGGTAATGACAACGATATGTGTATCTGGTTTTTCAATTCTAACCGACATGAACGTGTGACAGAAGAAAAAAGAGTTGCGGGACAACGACGTGAGAAAAGCAGTGATTTGAACCATGAACGTCACATGGGCTTCAATTGTCATTGACCGTGGTTCTACACGCCAGCTCTTTTAAATTATTAAACTCTGAATCCGGTTTTTCCTACTGCATCAAATTGTCTTTTTTAACAATCACTTCATATTGGATACAGGATGTAGGTGTAAACCAACTGGATGGTTTTTGGAAAATAAAATAATGGGTAGGCGACCCAACAGGTGTGACTACTTCTTTATTGCGGGTGGTGTCCAGCCCTTCCAGTCGCCTCAAGTTTTTTTTGGGAAAAAAATAACAGCTTTGCATCATGCCCATAACCAATTCACGAGTGATCCCACTGACATGCTCTGGTCACACGCGGCCAGTGGTGGATCTACAGTTCTCATCTATGGACAATGATGGAAATTATCTTCTCATCTCCGCATGCAAAGGTAAGTTTTCGTGATTCAAGATGCAAAAAAAGGCACTTTGCTTATACGGCCCACCCCTAGACGGAAATCCCATGCTCAGAGACGGAAAGACAGGCGATTGGATTGGCACATTCCTTGGCCATAAAGGAGCGGTATGGTCGGCACGATTGAGTCAAAAAGCTGATAGAGCGGTTACGGGGTCTGCGGATTTCTCAGCACGTATCTGGGACACATTTACGGGAGACGAATTGTATAAATTTGACCATCACCATATTGTTCGAGCATGTGACTTCAATCAAGATGGCAGTCGAGTTTTAACTGGAGGACAAGAAAAGAAATTAAGAGTATTTGATTTGAACCAACCCGAGAGTGCGCCTTTGGAAGCCACTGGACATGAAGGCGCCATCAAAAGCGTGGCATGGGATAATGATCGCCAAACGATCTTTAGTGCCGGCGACGACAAAACCATACGCGTGTGGGATGTTCGAAGTATGGAGCAGGTGCAGCAACTGGATCACGGCGCCAGCGTTACTAGCATGGTTCAAAGTGCCGACGGTCATTATCTAACTTCTACGGCCGGCGCTGAAGCTTTTTTTTGGGATACCCGAGCGTTAGTAGAAAGCCTATTTTTATGAAAATGGGGGGAGGATCCTTGGTTTTTTTTTAAGGTTTTATTCATTCCATCTATTTCTCTTTTTCCAGAGGTTATGCTCTTGCCAAGCAGCACAAATTAGAACACAACGCATCCTCTATATCTCTACACCCTAATCAAACCAAGTTCATAGCAGGCAGCGACACGGATCTTTGGGTGCGCATCTATGACTTCACAAGTGGAGAGGAACTAGAGGTTTATAAGGGCCATCATGGGCCCATTTGGACGGTTAGTTACAGCCCAGATGGTGAGCTGTACGCAACAGGCTCCGAAGACGGAACGATTCGTTTATGGAAAACTAATCCCACTAAGCCTTATGGTTTATGGCAATCGTGTCCTGAATGAACAGAACTACATAGAAAAAAGAATATATTTTTTCGTGGACAGTTTTGACCTTGTACTTTAAGGATTTATTAAAAAAGGGAGAATTTGATAGCGAGAGGGTCGGATTTTGTTGTACAAGTTGGAAAAAAGAAAAAAAAAAAAAATAGAGGTTGACAAGCGAAGAAAATAGATACTAAATGGAAGACTACGAGGAATGTACACAGAGATATAGGATGAGAAGGATGCCAAATGGAAATAAAAATCCAGATGAAAAACAGGGCGACAATGAGATTACAAAGACATTCATAGAGTCATGGTTGAGTATGTATGTTACAAGGGGGTTTTTTGGCGAAAAGAAAGAGAAAAAAAAAACGACCAAAGGGGGGAGGTGGCCTTTGAGATTTTTTTTTTTGTCTTCTTTTCCTACTTCTTGATTACTTGCATTCAGATTAAATGGACTCATATGCGAAATTGTCGCTCAAGGACTTTGAGTTGTCTTTCATCTTCAGATGATGGTAATCGACCCCAGGGAATATCAGCAACAGGCAATGAAAAGGGATGATGAGGTTCTTCAAGAACATCAGGGGCTTTGAAGCTTGCAAAGCGATGTGGGTCGGAGGGCTTTCGTTCGAAAGATGGAGTTCGGCCAAATGAAATGGATGAAGTTGGTGTATGAACGTCGGTAGGATCTTCGTCTTCGGATGAGAACGGTGACGAACTGAGCGAAGGTGGAGATGAAGCAGCCATGGGTGGGTTGGACGAGGATGAATCGATCATCATCATATCGGAGGACTGTTGGCGCATGGGATACATGGGCATAGTAGAGGGATGAGTGTCCAAGGGGTTGACCTCAGGATACAAGCCTTTGGGTACAGCGATGTTCTTTAATGCTGGGTCTGAAGACGGCGTTCGGATACGACCAGTCAAAATATCGGGCTTTGTATAATACGAAATAAGATGCAGCTTTTGTCCAGTGGCCGTGCAGATAGAGAAGCTTTGCTTAATCAAACCATCATGTTTGTATGAACAAGCACTGCTGGCTTTGCTACTACTAGGTTTTTCATCATCACTAGAACCTTGCGATGTGGCTCGGCGCCGACAACGAGTGTCCAACTCACGGTAGGTCAAGAAGCTACCCGAGACTCTAGAGGGAGACCATGTACGACCATCGGTCCATCGACGCATACCAGCCTCTCGTTCATCCCAAGCAAAGACAGAGCCTGATCGGATTTGACCACGTTCCTTCTCTGCCAGGCGACGTTGGATACGGTTGAACAAGCCTCGACGGCAGGCTTCGAAGACGATTAAAGCATCATGAGGGGTTTTGATGTGGCCAAAGTAGGTTTCCATGGTAAAAGAGAGAGAAAGCGAAAGAAAGATTAAAAAAAAATCGCAAATGAGAAAAAGAGACTGAAGAAAAAGAGAAAATCAGAGAAAAAAAATAAAAACGCAATTTAAAACGTTGTTGCTGATTTCATAATCGTAAGTTCAATTATTTTTAAGCTCGCATTTCATCATGATTGGGTCACCAAAGTCACAAACGCGGTAAATAAAATATGGGACTTTCTTTAATCGACAAAAAAAAATCATCGACGATATTGAGATTTACCGCATATTTGTGTCCCCCCCCCCGCAACTGATGTCATGATGATCACAAAAGTCAAAATGCTATAGAGTCTGGACCCATAAAAACTTTAATAGCTAAAACCTTAACCCTCTCTTTTTTCTCTCCCTTTTTTTCTTTAAAGACGGGTGAAATGCACTGGCAGCAAGGGCACGCATCTACTGTTTATTTTAGCAAAGGAAGGAAATCTTTACTTCAGGAAGAGGTAAAAAATAATAAAAAAAGAAGAAAAACGCCTGCCCCGAAAATAGAGCCTCTAAATAAACTCAGCGGGGCCATGTTAGGCTTGTTTTTTTAACTCTGGCCCTGAAACAGAGATATAAGGAACTAGGCCAAAAAGGTATTGTATGCGTTTAGCTCCAACTGCAAGGTTACTACTGTAACCGCACGCTACATAGAAATAGTGTAGACTCGTGCTCATCTGCAATAAAATCAAGGGTATTAGCCTAGGCAAAAAACTTTTTTAAAAAAAAAAACCCAAGTTCAGCTAAGCTTACAAGGACATGCCAGAAGGCGTGAAGCTGCGGGTTGGGAATATATTGGAACACAAAACAAAGGTTGCTGTCGAAGAGCCAAACCGAGATGGCCGCTATGAGAAGGAAGGCACCATGCTGATAGAGTCTTCGGATACTTTCATCAGTGGTTCGATTGTACATCTTCCAAACAAAGTAGAAGCACGCCCACATCATCAATCCAAAGCTAATATCAGATAAACGTGGGTTAACAAGCCATTTTGCTAACCCCACCCCCCAACTGACGTACCTGGCTTGGAAGGTGTAAAACTGTACACTGCCTTGTGCAACATGACAAAGGTAGCTAAACACCGCGCAGTACACCGCTATGGCGACAGTCACCCAGCGCTGGGCCAAACCGCGTTCATCCAAGAGGACCCATAACAGATAACATGCATTCCAAACCATCGGGAGCTGTGACAGGAGATCGATTAGTTTGCATATGGAACATGTCGTTAGGTTAACATGAACAAGAAAAACTTGGTACCTCATCCCACATTTGATATTCATGTAAAAGCGTTGCATGGAACATGGTGCTATAATGAAACCTGACATTAGCTCATGCTTGGTTCGAAACACCCCCACCCCACCCCCCATACCTGCCAATCCCAACAATCACGGTTAGAAAGTACGAAAACGTGATCTTGTAGCCTAAGGTATTCTGATGCAGATACATTCCTAAAAGGCCTTGTGCAATCATGGCCACACTCTAAAATAGATGCCCCCCCCCAAAGAGGCATTAGCAAGATTATTTTTTTTCTGACTCCTTTTCCACAAAAAAAGGAAACCAGCTTTTTACCGAAATCGAATTCCACCATTCCGCCACATAGTAACTATGAGTGTAATTCTCTTCACACCTAAATGTCCCATTTTACAAAGACGGTGTCATGATGATGCCCTTCATGTAGGTCCATAGCTAAATGCCTTACCAGTCCACAGAACTCGTTACCGGACCCCAATAGCCAACAGGTGTTGATGTCATTCAATTCCAAAGAATGGTAGAGAGAAAGGAAAAGAAGCGAAATGAACAAGCTAGATCCAGGAAGAAGCAAATATACATGAACAGAAGAAATTTATTATTTTCAACTTCAGCTTCTGCAGCGTTTTGGCAAGAATCCCCCTCATTTCCCCATGCTTTTCCCATAATTTGTAAAGAAATTGCCCACACGAGCTTAAAGTCGCACCAAAGAGCTGGAAATACATCATTGAAAAGGGTGACCGCCCTTTTTTACAGTTTAAAATCCCGATCTAGATTCCTTCTCCGCCATGCGTTCTAAAATAACGGCCAGCTCCGCTTGTTCTTTGAAGCTCTGAATGTTCGTTGAGCTTCCAAGGTCAAAAATCCAAGAGAATCGTCGGTAGCTTAGAAGATCTGCATTTCTGAGCCATTATCTTTCTTCTTTTTTTATGGGTGGGGGGCTCGCTCCTCAAACTGCTGGCGTGGTGTGGCGCCCGCCCCCAGCACAGCCTACTGGCGCGCACCCAAGGAAAAAGTTTAAATGAGATTGGCTTCGACGATCCTTTGCTTTTGAAAACGTACACCTTTGTGTTGAAGACGTGCAATAGGAAGTAAATTACCATTCGATGTGCCTTACAGCCAGGTTTTGGAGATAAGCTCGCTCCAGAAAATCAGTTGGTACATTAAAATTTTTTAACATATTCGAATGGTTTTGACAAGATATGGCAATGTCGATTGTTTTCTTAAAGGCGTTTGTACGTGTCAAGTTGCATTCCTCTGGCAAAAAGCCGATCTAGACTGATAATATACAACTTTAATATTTTGTTTGCATCTGACCCCTAAAGTTGACTGATTGCTCTTAGTTTTAATTTGTCTGAAGAAAAACATTTTAAGGTGGCAAGCAAATCGTGTCAATCAATAGCCTGATTGCAGGGAGAGTAAAAGCAGTCAATAATTTTGATGGATTGGGATCACACTCTAAAAGGCTCTTTTGGTCAAAGAGATTGCGCAAGCCAAGCCTTGGGCCCTTTAGGATTTTTTACATTACGCAGAAAAGTCTAAATGACAATTAATTGAATGATAGTTCATGCACCACCAACAATTTGAAACAAAATATACTATAGCGGGCTACCATTTGCTGTGCTTACCTACTGCGCAATTCTTTCTTTCTGTTGAGATCCTTCTTGCATCCATAGGGGTCCAAACCTTGAAAGTATTCATTATGACTCGCTAAACAAATAGTGTACATTGACCAAATCGTGTAAATAAAAGCTCATAGGCCTCGATATTCCTACATTGACGAATGCCAAGATGTACTGGCTGACATCATGATCAAAGTTATTCTAGAAATAGACGCTGTCGACGTCGACACCCGAGCAAAGGATCACAGCAATAGCCTTTCTTGTTCAGTTACACAAGCATAATTTTTCTTTGGCGTTGTGCTCATCTGACGTACCTATTTCAATCCTTTTTTAGAGTGTCTGCATCAAGAAATCCGAGCGAAGTTCAAGTCGTTTTACTCCTTCTCTTTTCTATCTTTTTTTTTATTCCTACTTGCCAGCCAGTCTAACAACAAATCGCTCTATCGCAAACCATTTGACAGTATCTATTCTACCCAACATTTCAAATCATGAGTGTCCAAGGGCATCAAAAATCACCAAGTGCCGGTCGCTTTACCGAACACTTTGACAACGTGATAGCAGTTCCAGTTGAAACCAGCAATAATCGACAGTCAATAGGTCGAGGTTTATCATTGCGACGTAATCGTAACTCTTTACCACCTGCAGGACCTGACGCTTCCAATCTACCAACCAACGCTGAACCAGGGTCACCGCAAGCCCCTCTTCCCCAGCAACGACTTTCACAGTTGCCACCTCCAGCGAATCCTCCTCCGCAGCTACAAAGGAACGTCTCACAGTTGCCACCTTCTATATTAAATTCTCCTCAGCTACAAAGAAACCTTTCACAGCAGCAGACAGTTCAAATGCCTTTCGTTGCAGAGCCTGGAGAGCTGAACAAGCGCAACTCGAGAGGTCCACCGCCTGGCATGAAGAATGCTAACTCGAACGCGGTCGAACCACCACCAGTATTTCGACCTCCTCAGCAAAAATCAAACTCAATATCTCGAAGATCAGGTTCCATAGGTCGATCTGGTACAGGAGGATTCAGCTCTAATTCAGACGGCATCAATCCGTCCGAGGTGCTGATTAACCGTCTTGATGCCTGGCGAGTTATGATCAAGATGTTCATAGATTACTTTGACGAAATCGCCAAGGCTGAGGTCCTGATGGCTCGAAACTACATGCGTTTGTCAGGTATCATACAGTTACCTATCCGTGAAGGTCATTTCAAAGAGGATAACGGCATTCAGGATGTGTGCGTGGCGTTCAGGGACGGATCCAAGAGTGTTTCAGAAGACCATGATGACTTTTCGAAATTCATCATGGAGAACGTTTTGCCTTCCTTGATAAGAATCAAGAAGAAAATCAAGGATCGCATGCGTGAAATGAAGAATGATGAAGGCCTTCATCTGGATACTTTGTGGAAAGAAATGGATCAAACCAAAAAAGCCATGGCTTTCCTGGACAAGCAGTGTGCAGTGGCTAAACTACAGCAACCCAATCAACAGGTATCACAAGACCCTTGGCTTGCCAACCTTCGTAAGTCACCTCGTCCGCCTGTTGAGCTTTTCCTTTGTCCCCAATCTCACCCACTGTTTTTTTTTTCTCAGATGTGATGCACCAACTTAAGCAGCAGATTGAAGAGGAGAATAGACTACATGAACGCATGATTGCTTTGCAACGCGAAGTCGCCACGTTTGAAGGATCTATTGTAGATAGTACCAAATCAGCTATGCGCACTTTTTACGACCGTCGTGCAAAGGATATTTATAGCCATTCCACCCGCGTTGACTCCATAATCTATGTACTAGATAATCTCAAGCTCGACACTGAATGGCATGAATTTGTCTCCAAGCATGGTGATCAATTAGTACGAGAAGATGCTGGATTCCGTAACTATCGTGACATCGATTATCCAAATAAGCTCGACCCTCTGGTCCAAGCCATCAAGAAGGGTAAACTCAGTCGCAAGACCGGCGTGATGCGAAGTTACAATGAGCGATATTACGCTTTGACCCCTTGTGGCTATTTACATGAATTCCGCCCTGAAGACAAGCTGGATCCCGAGCTTTCCATCTACATCCCAAGTACCACCGTGACGCTTCTTGAACCTAACAAAGGTGGCTATGGTCTTGAAATCCATGGTCGTAATACCGTGGGCATGATGAACCGAGAGCGTACCTACACGTTGCGTGCGGCTTCTTCGGAAGAACAAAACGATTGGTATCAACAGCTGCAGATCTTGGCCAACCGTCCTCCACCTGGCCCTGCGCCTGTTCCCGCCGGTGTGCCTATGGACGTCAAGACCTATGACGTTGAGGATCGTCCAACCTATCCTCCTCAGAATTACCATGAAATGCGCCCATCCACCGATACCAAGCATCTCGTGAGCGAACCCACCAGCGCCACCGATTCGTCCAACAACCAACATGTGCAATTTGACGATGACTCCATCTTATCCAGTCCTCTCAACAGCCCTCCAAAGTCGCCTATTCCTGCTACTGCGGAACACCATGTTTCCTTTGACAGCGATTCGGATATCTCGTATGAAGAGGCTTCGCCTGTGCCTTCCAACATTATACGTCAGGATCCACCTCTGGCTTCCCCCAAGCCGAAGCATGCCTATATTGGCGGCTTCAAGCCAATACTTCAAGGACATCAGACCAGCGACCTCTCTGCTGGTCCGGAAAGCGGACCTACATCGCCTCGCTAGAGTGTCTCTTTTATACTCTTCATCCGTAGAAACAGATAACAAACAATTTCATACGAAGATATGAATTTGAAACCAATAATGTCTATAATCCTATCCTATGCCATCCAATTTTTTTATACAATATACCTTATATTTATGACAAGTGTGGTTTTCTGACCTTTGCGCCTAGCTAAATAGCACAATCCAGTCGGTCGCTTCTACGGCGGCAAATACATTTCCTTTTTATTGATTGACAGACAATGAGCGGGAAGGGGAGGTATGAACAAGAGTGAGGAAGTGACGCTTAGGCCTTGCCTTCAGCAACCTTCTGCTTATACTCATCCGTTTGTCGGTACCTGCAACGAGAAAAAGACGTTTAGTAAAGTGGCAAGGGGGTTCGAGAATGTTGAGCCTGAAGGAAAACCTACTTGTAGATTCTGGCAAGTTGCGTGAGACCAGTGGCTGCAACGAACACATTGACAGTGCAGAGGGTAAAGTTCTTGGGAGTGATGACCATAGCATACCGAGTCCAAATCAAACCGGTGGCAGCGAGCGCTGATAGTAATGAGGTTTAGTGACGAGTATTATAGGCGCCTCTCCTCCATCGACAAAATTCCCCTAAACAACATTCACTTACAGGCATTCTGAGAAGCAGAGAGAACCTCAGCAGGGCGCTGAAGATCACCGACACCTGCAATGACCAAAGCCTGAACACGAATCATTAGTCCTCATCACATTACATCACATCACAATTCCGTCCTTTTTCGGTTTCATGTCTTACCCATTTCATGGCAGGGGCCCAAAAGTGAATGGTCTTGGGACCTGCTGGTGAGTTGATGAACTTTTGTAAAGCACTCTGTGTTGCTGCAGGGGCGGCCATTTTGAAAGTTGTCTGGCTCAAAGAGTAGAAGGTAGGAAAAAAAAAATCTTGCGTTTACCGCCTGCTATTGATCATTTTTCCCGTTCGACCACTTCGGGTGCCGAAAAAAATTAATTTGGGTTCCTCCCCAAGATTATCAGTGGATATGGATGACTTCGCACTTCATTGCACAATAAAAGTCATAGCAGCACTTCTAGAACTGGCGTGCATTCATCCGGTAAATCTATTGATATATAAATCATGCAGTATTGCGTTTTCTGCAGCATGCCATTGCCTAATACTTGCTAGAGTCGATAACGTTCGGCAGTGGGGTTTCTCCGGCAGGATATCCCGAAATGTACAGCAGAAACACTCTTGGTAAGAGGTTTGAGCCTTATCATGGCCACTCAAAGGACCTTTTTTTTATGTGGTTGTAGGAGGGTAAATACTAAAGCTATCGCTCAACCGTGCTTGAGTGTTTTGGTTTAATTACAATAGTGGAGAAAAATGTCATTGCGTTCTGCGGAGACGGAATGGCATTTCGACTGACCAGCCAGCTGGGTTATTCCATTTTTTTTTTCACTCCCACAGACTGCTAGTGTTGTATGTTTCTGAGCATTTGAAGTCCTTCCTCCCTTTCATCATATTTTTGAAACCGCTTGTCAGTTCTCTCTCTATTACCGAAAGACACATACCATGAAATGAGTGAGCTGATGACCTCCTGTTGCCCATAAATCCATACTTACCTTTGTAGCCGGGAAGTTGGCAAGATCTACGCTTGGTATATCGCTCCAAACGCCACAACTCGATCCTACTTTTGACCTTATGTACAATGCCCATGGTAGATAAGGAACAAAAAGTGTACAAGCTAGGAAAGGAGAGAGAAAAAAATAATGCGCGGCGGCCATCGCTATTAGAAAAATGCGCGAGAAGCCTGCAGCTATAAAAAAAAATGGATGACTGAAGGCATCCTGCACTCCTGTACGAGACCCATCATTTGATGCTCCTGACGACGAGATCGAAAGGAGCGCTTGATCATTTACCCTGCTAAACATTCGATTCGCACGGAGCATATGTATAAGGCAAGTGATATATGTCGTCTAATACGCTTGCTCCTCATTGTTTTAGACGAGGAGGGGGATCAGATGGGAAACGATAAAAACCTTAAAATCGACAACACATTCATATTGTATCTCTCCATACAAGGGTCAGGCCATCCCACCCTATAAAGCGTGCGTGCCCTGCAGTGGCTGCATCGATATATCTTTGTGTTTTTATTCTATGCTAGCCAATGAATGCATCAAGTTATCCATGTCAGGAACACAAACGTTGTTTGTTCTATGAGGGGAGATTATTTATCGGAGGTCAATGAGCGCCAAGTCGAGCGCGTGGTATGGCATCCTGCCCATGACTTGATGTTACTTGCGGCATTTGAAGACCATAGTCCGAGAGAGGCCAGCTTTCTCGCATAATGCACACACATTTCCGGCACATATCTATTATACAACACCTGCTGTATATTGATCTGCGAGAACGAAAAGAAAGGCAAACATGAGTTATGGATTGGGCCATTTTTCCAGAAAAACATAAATACAATGCCCCCCTCTCTTACCTCTGCTTTACTCAAGGTGTTGGCCTGCGTGTTAGGAGCCCGAATGACATAATCGTCCGCCAACACCCAAAAGGTACCTCCCGCCAAATGAGTTCCTAAAAAGCAGGATGCTAGATTATCCGTAAACCGCTCAGGGCACCTGCAAGTTTTTTGAAATTTTTTATATTGAGTCTCAGGGTGTGAAAAGGGTTGATTTCAGGGAGGAGCTGTCATCCAAGTTTCACTTACCACGGTGTTTGGCTTCGGCTCATGATAGCAATGGGGGCATAGCTCTCTTCATATTTGGCGGCATACAACGTTTTGCTATTCTTCCATTGGTCCAAGTTGGTTGGTCCGCTATTGACGTTATGATTGACATCGTACATGGCTACTTCCTGGGCATCCAACATAGCGACAACGGTATGTTTATCTTGCGGAATACCTTCTTCAGCCAGCGACATATGCACAAAGGACGGGATAACCAACACATCACCAGACAGCAAAAGTTCATGATAATGCTCTCGTTTGGCGGCCAAGGCGAATGTGATGTCGGAGATGTGCAAAATATTGGGGTCAACGTGGATCACGAATTCACTGCGAGCGAACAACCTTGCCATATTACGATCTTGATTCAAAGAAAGCGACAACTTCCCGCTCTCTCTCGGTGGGGTGATGATCAGATGGACATCGACGTGAGCCCGCATGGACGGATTGCTTTCATGCAGATGACGTACGCGGAACAAGAAGGAGGTGGTATCAGGTGGTAGTGCTGAAGTAGCTTCAATGTGAAGCACAGCACACACAGGACCTTGCCACATTTCCGCCAAATCAACCAAATCGTCCACTGAATCCTCCGTGACCACCGTTAACAGTGAGACATCCAACTCTGCAGGAGATCGCTTTGCACGCAAGAAAAACGGTGTGATATTGTCCAAGTTTTGAGGCATTTGATCCGAGAACATCTTTGAAAACTTGATGGTGGGCGACATTTGTGTGATGTGAGAAACGTTGGATCGATCTTGACCGAAATCTGTAGGAGAGAAGGTCAGCAAAGTGAGTTATTTTTACAAAGGCTAGCTGAAACCAATCGAAAAATATCTGTACCTGAGAAATCCGATGAATAACCCGATAATTCCGTCCAGTTTTGATCAAATGTCCATTGAAAAAGATGAACAAACGTAACGCACACCGAGAAAATCGCATATATGAACAACAGGAACCGTAGCCATCGGTACCGCAGGAAGGATGGCCAGCGTAGAGGCAGCATGGTATTAGACGTCGGCAGCTGGTGATGCGTTTTCACATACCCGTTGCGCTCAGCCATGAGGAGCGACGGTCGTTTATATGAACTGAAAAAACTTTTGTATCGGTCTCTCTTGGATGGTGTAGATGATTGTGGAGGAGAATCATCGCTGTCCACCTGCAGGTGAGGTTGGAAGTCGATCACCTCATTGGGCGACTGCTGAATGCTCCCGAGGGTCTTGAAGTTTGGGGGGATGTTTAAGTAGGAGGAGCTATTTTTCTGTGTATATGAAGGTTTACGATGGTGCGTGGACGTAGCATTGGTTGTAATGCTAGTAGATGTAGATGAAGTTCGTTTATGAGATCCCTTCGTGCGAGGGGTTTGAGTCGGCGCAGCTTTGGAGCCGTCACTCGACATACTTTGTTTTTTTTTACTGAAAGGTAGGAAAAAGAAACGGACAAACTTAAAAAAACAATAGCGGCTATAATAATATCTCTTATGTCTTTAGAAACTGCCAGTGTTTCTTCCAACTGTGTTCAATGTAACACGAATTTTGTATCTACGGTAGTACAGAGGAGAAGAAATTGATCTGAATTTCGCATCACCTTACAACCCGGCCATTGGCTAATAAGAAAATTTGGTTAGGTAAAATCAAGGCAAGTCCCGTTCAAACTAAACAAAAAAAACGTACCTCTTCCTGCTGTGCATTATCTAGTGCTTCGGCCAATCGAGGGTCGTGACCATAGCTTGGAAACAGCGACGCCACAAAGGTATAAACTCCACGCTCAATTATCCTCCGCCGTGTAATTGGCTGATCTACTACCGGGTTGGTCTCCCTGGAAGGCTCTGCTGGAGTCGCTGGTAACCAACAAAGGTTGTGATTTAGTATCACCACTCGGTTCAATTCATCCGAGATTCTTTTTCCTATCTCTCTTACCTGGTGTATTCCTCCACGGTCGCACCCTTCGAACGATGAATCGAAGCTGTCCAGTTTGGTAAAGGAAGAAAACAAATGCACAGACGTAGATAAATATCATCCGCGGAATACTAGCATTTCGTGTGAGTACAAAAAGCACGAGCATTAATTTCGCTGCAAGCCATACAACGGTTGCTCGCCGTGCAGCTCTTTGTCTCTCCGCCTCGGCATCCACTGCTGCATTGACAGGTGCCGTAGGTGTGGGCTGTTCTCGGTGGGTAGGGGTTGGACCGGCTGCATTACCAGGCGGTATGGTGTTCGATACGTAATTGGCGTTATACCACTGATACCACTGCGTATAATATTGTTGGTAGGTCACCAAGTACTGTTCGTATGCTTCAATCTGTGATACCACTGCTGGAGTGACTGCCAGATAGTGTTTCCCACTACAAAATAAAATAAAAACGGAAACTCACAATGAACAAAAGGGTGACTCAGACTCGACGCACGATGAAATAGAACACTTACTCGATAGTTACAATCTCTGGATTGGGGTATGATGTTGCAGGTGCTGTCGTTCCTTGCACCTTCTCTACATTTTCTTTCAAATTGGATGGGCCAGGAGTGGTGTCTGAGGGCGAAGGTAATGAAGGTTGTGTTGAAGTTCCTGGCGGCGCTAATAATTTAGTTGGAATAGGTGATGTTGCAGCTGAAGCAGTTGCTCCAGCATTTTGACTGGATTCATTTTCATGATGTACTGGCTGTTCTGGTGCTTTCACCGGGACTGGTCTTCGAGGTTGCGGCGTTGTATTCATGCCTCCTGGTTTGACCACAAGATGGAATATGAAAGTATTAGATTCATTGACCTGACGACGAATAGGAGTTAGATGAAATATTTAATACCAAGACTAACGAATATTATAAAAATCTCGTTACCTTATTCAAGACATTGGATAGTATGTCTTCGTCTTTTAGCTGTCTGCCAGCATATATCAAGCGCTGGCTAGCTGTGTCTGGGTTATATGGATGGATATTTTGCAATGATTGCTTGACGCTCAGGATCTTATCATGCAGAGTGGCATTGACAACTAATGTCTCTGAAAGTGATGGTGAGCGTACATGGATCGTCAATTGTTCAGCATCCATTAAGTTATAGGTGGTAGAATGGAAGGATGGTTGAAAATCAGAAAAATGTCGTAACAGCTCCGATTTTTGGTTGGCCCTCTTGCTGAGTTCAACCAATCATGGCCGAACAGCTTTCACTTTTGTCTCGTACCCACCAATAATATGAAACTACCCAAAATCCATGCCAAGACCCAAGTAAAATAACAGCACTTTGAGAAAATGCTACTATTCATAATTTACTATGTTGGCGAGGATTTAATGGATACTTGCTGTGCACTGGGTATTGGTTGGATTCAGGTTGATGGAACTAGACGAGGTTAGTGCACATAATCCACAGTATTTTCTACCACTTTTGATATACCTATGAAAAGCGGGGATGCTCCTTATTCACTTTGTATTATTACTTTTAAAAAAAAAAAAAGGCGCATGATCGTCTGTGAGACAAGGAAAAGCTGCAAATGATCAAAGGGGTTCAAATGAGTTAATATCCACTTATCCCGGGGTTCAACAATAGAACAAAACCACGTTCCCAATAGAGATCGAGAGAAAAATTCTATATGTATTATTTTCATATTCTTCAAGGTAATAAGCGGTTGGAGAAGTCAAATGAAAGGGAATGGCCTATATAAACATAGCTAAATGGAGGTGGGAAACTAGGCATGGCGTAAAATAACCGTAAAATGTTGGTAAGTTTAAAGCGGCATAAGAGGATGAAAATGAAGTATAGTCTGAGGTCAATGAGAAAACATGTACATAGGTGGGTATTTGCTGTTCTTGATTCGTACATCTCACAATACAATAAAAGGTTAGATGGTATTTGAGGTGGAAATTTGTGGGTATCGTTCATTCGACGGAGAAAGAGTCCATGGAACATTGTAATTGGGACACCTGGAGGTTAACTTGCTCGTTTGCATGCATGGAGCTTTGAAAAGGGAGTGGTAAGGATGTTGTATCGGCCGACTCTGTCGTAGGTGAGGAGGAGCCTGGTGTTCGCATGGAAATTTGAAGACATGATGGCGAAGAAGAACCGGAGGAGGCAGAGTCTACTTCCCAGGACTGAAAACCTGGACAGGAAGTTGTTGTGTATGCTTCAGATGTTGCTGGTAAATTTTGCAAGTACATCATTTGCTCTTGCTGATGGCTCATTATACCCGAATTTACAGCAGACCATCTACGCATTTTTGGAGCCATATTTGAACTAGTCAGATAATTATTGGCAGGGAATTTGGGCAAAGGACATTGTTGGAGAACGTGCATTGGCAACATATTAGAAACGATATTGGCCGGGCATGAATTGCGACGAAGTAGAGCAACACTGGGCGATTCATCATCAACGTGCAAAGGTGAAAATCCAATGGAAGGTCTCATTGGTTGGTCATCAAATTGAAAGCCTTGAAAAGAATCGTTGCTCATAAATTGAATTTGGTCAAATTTCTTCTGCGATGCTAAGTTGGCTTGGTTGGGAAAATAGCTTTTCATTTGGGGGGAAACGTCGCCCGGGTAACAAGGATGTTGTTCTACAGGGTTGCCGTTGTATAGAGGATACGTTTCATTGTCACCGTGCGCATTGGTCTCTTCGTTCCAGGTATCAGTACCATGGGATGCCCACATGTCACATCCAGCGGTTGTGTCCACCCCTCTTTGCTTGTCCTGTTGTGACTGCAACTTGGCTTTGGCTCTGCGATTCTGGAACCAAACCTGTACCCCACGTGGAGTCATATTCAGCCTTTGTGCTAACATGCGACGGATAGTCGCACTGGGTTTGGGATTCTCTTGGAAAGTCTTTTCCAACACTTTGAATTGGGCTCGAGTAGTTCTTCTGCGGTGCTTCACTTCAAACGGATCATAAAATGTCGGTTTAAAGTCATGCCCGCCGAAGTTTGCACTCGTGGAAGGATAAAGGTCGGTAAGGTTGTCCATGCTGAGAGGGTTGATCATGGCATTATTCATGTTGTTGAATCGATTTTCAGCTGTTGGCTCCATTGCAGACAATGACATAGAGTTTTTGCCAATCATATTGAAGTTAAGCATATAGTTTTTCTTCCCGTTAAATGGCTTTGCGTTGTTGATGATTTTGAGTATGAAATGGTTGTTAGGTCAACAAAAATATTTGAAAGATTTTGCTGTGTGTTATATGGTGCAGGTTTTGTATGATACGAAAAAGGGACAATGTTTCTTTTTTATCAAATGGAGAATAAATGCAAGAAAGTATTGTGCTAAGAAAAGTTCGGCTCGTTGTAGGTAAGGCTGTGTTACTTGTCCTACAAATCAACCAGTGCAACCTTTTATGTAATAGCAAAAGAGAATCTGACAATCCCTGGTACCTGACTATTTTCTATCCTTTTATGCAGGGTGGGGAAAAAAAGTCAAGCTTGAGGATTCTCAACCGAATATCTGTTGAGTCGACACCAGCCCCAGTAATGGAATCCCTTCCTAACTCCTTCGTCAAAACCTCCTTTTGCCAGTATACATTTAACAGAAAACGGTTCGCTGCACGCTATGACCAGTTGCTTGGATTGTGCCAGAAATATCTCAGGAACGTTGAAATATACCAAAAGACGACTTTTTTCTCTTAGTCAGGTAACAAGGAGTTAGATTCACCAAATGAATAACGTCATTTTTAAGATGTCTTCGATGTATCATTATGCCCCAATGATGCTCAACTTTTTCAAAGAAAAAGGTTTTTAAATTGGGAATTCATCAATGTCAATGATAATGTTGCTGTAAGTGAACAATATTGGGAACATCCACTGTTCTTGGTAGATCTTTGTTTGCCTATGATTTTGTCGTGTTTGTCATTCGAAAAAGAAATAAAGAAAAAAAAAAAAAAAAACTGACAAACCTAATGTAAACTCCTTGATGTAAAAATGGTTCATGGTTTAGTTAATGCTCCTTCTTTTGATGATTGTTTTTGCTTCAGTGTAGTCACCCCGCAATTGTTATTATTGGCTACATTTTTTTTTATTTTACAAATAATATGGTATCACGATTGTGTAATCGAAGGTCGCAAAACGTCCCTTGGCTTCCCTCTGCTGCAAATGGATATATGTATACTGGGTCGGTCTAAGCGGCGAGGTTTAGCATTGGCTAAATGCGCGATGGAAATTCTGATTACCTTTCCTTCTTATTATTAATTTTTCCTTGCCGTTTTTTGGGGGGTGAGGGTCCTGCTATCGAATCCAACGATATGCTGAACAACTCGGTGTAATCAATCATTTGTATTTACGAGCCATTGGTATCGTCAAAGTGGTTCCAATGTCATAAAAGAAAATGTCACCTATAATAGCCTTATTTTTTTGTACACCATTGAGGATCTTACATGGTAAATAAATGGTACACGTTGTCCTATAGGAGGAGTGCCTTGTCAATATCGATTTCTGCACCACAGACAACTTAACTAACTTGGCTCAATGAACGAGCACCTACACCAGAAGGGTATCATATTAATTTTAAGGGGAGCACTTCTTGATCAAGTGCTCTTTGGGCTTGTTTTGCCGTTTGGTTATTGCAGTACTTAATCCCCTTCCCGGTCATTTCCATACCTATTAGCCTTCACCGCCTCCTTATGTGGTGCGCTCCGAGGATTCATGGTGAGAAGGTACCCACGGAAGCATCCCATTTTGGCAGGTTTTTTTTGTTCCTGAGTCAGAGCCCACCCCCCTTGATCGTACCTACTAAGCCCTTAGTGCGCATATTATGCACCAGCTTTTCTTTAGAATAGAAATGGACGTGAAAATCCATGCATGAGGAGGTTCCCAATCGTTTGTCGCTTTAAAGTTTCTGACTTCATACCCGAATGCACCGCGTCTATGTGGCGACCGTATCGCCGAGAGCAGCGACTTAAAGACTTGCTTTATTTAGTATCTGCATACCATTTTCTTTTTGTTCCACACCTGTACTGTTTGCCCCTCCTTCACCCTACCTGATCGATCAATCTGCACTTTTTGAAAACCACCTTTTCCACGGCGTTCCATCCGTCATCATTAGGGAAGTGGCAAGGTCCTGAGCTGTCTTTCAATACCCACCACAGCAAGCCAATTCAATTTTATTGTTAATGTTAGCCGACCCCTTGTACAGTATTGACGGTCAATGTCTGGTTAGTACATCTCTATCCTCCCAAAAAGTTACATCAGTTGCTTTTCCACACACTGTTCGTCATGTAAGCGCGAAATAGAATTGAGTTTTGAAGCTGCACGTACAGTAAGGAGATAAATACCCGGTTTACTGGGTTAGCCGCTAAAAAGTACTTTATGTACATCTAACAACTGCGTGGCTTGTGTGGTTGATTAGTGGACAAGTACACTCTGTCCAAATTTGTGTTAAGCAGATATAACTTTTCCCCAGCTTGGTTAGTAGCCACGGGAACGGTTCCTTAAAGGTGGCTGAATGGAACTATTCGCAATGATGAATAATTGTTCTCAGATTGAGAAAACACGCGAATGTGATCACCTTCTATAATTCGAAGAAAGGGGAAACATTACTGTCCTGACCGCAATCTGTTTTTGTGCCATGATGCACATTTCAACCGCCGATATGTTCCAGTGATTAGCCGCCAAGCTGGTGGTTACTTGACATTAATGTTCGCACTGATTCATCTTCGAAAACATGCGACCGGCATTAAATTCGCACGCTTCATAGCAACTGCAACCGTATTCAAGTCTAACGCTGCTCGGAAATCACCCACGCCAGTTGTGTTTCTTGAAGGTTTAGGGACACCTCGATCGTAAGTTTTTTTTTAGCGCGTTACGTTAGGTGGCATTCAACCTTGTAGCCTACATCTGGAAGATGTTAAAACTTTCTTTTTCAATAAGGGGGTGGAAAGATACATGGCAAACAAAGTTTGCAGACCAAGGGTATACCAGCACAGCCATCTATCTAGAACCATCAACGTCCGGTGAGCAACACGAGCCCGCAGAACTAGTTAAATCACTTTCAAAAGGTAAAATTGAAAAACTTTATAATTTTAAATACATTGAGGAGGCTTTAATGCCTCGTGCTAACCATCACTCCTTTGCTCTCAGAACTTGCTAAATGCGTACAGAAGGACTTGAGCTTTTTCCCACCAGTTGTCATTGCCCAAGGTTTCTGCACCCATGTAGCGGAGAAGTATGTTGAGTCCCATCCTGCTTCTGGACTGGTTCTGCTGACTCCTTTGAGTGTTGAACAAGCAACGAAGGCAGGCGTGAAGGAACTCAAGACAAGTGCATTGGAGGGCAGTCTATATGAGCCTGAATTTCCAATCTTGCTCATGAGCAATAAAGATAACGACAAAGGTCCATCACATCGTCTGCATGGCGACCCGAACATCGATCAGGTCGAGGTGGAACAAGGCGATGATCACAGTGGAGTTGTCAATGGTAGAACATGGACCAACGCATGTAATCATGCTACACAGTGGCTGGACGACGTCGGCTTATAGATCTAACTCCATGTGGTGAAAAACAGCTCAATGTCAGTGAGGTCGCATGTCAGATCCAGCAGAACTGAACTGGTGATTGTTGCTGTATTCAATAATTTTCCTGATGAGGAAATGATGATCAATGCACCCTCGAAGGGCAAACAATGCAGTACTAGACAATTATGAACACGTGCCATGTGGAGGCAGCCAAAGAAAAACCACTACTTTAACGAATACGTTTTGTAAATTACTTAAAAAGATATAGTTTGGCTTTATATATTTATGGTTTGTAATTGGGGGGAGATGAGCATTAGGGTGGCAGTTGTGTAAAGGTTGGATGATATACAGATAAAATTTTAGCGAATGGGTGTTATGATTGGGTAAACGATGAATGATATCAATCTTCTTGGTTGATGGAGACTGCTGCTGCAGAAGCGGTACGTACGGCTTCCTCCAAGTTCCAGTGGAAGAAAGGATACTTGTCGACTGGGAAGCCTGGAAGAGCAGTCAATTGAGAGTCGTTTGAAAGACGATGCTCTTCATGGATGTTGTGCTTTTGGTCCTCATCGGCAATAGCTTCTTCAACATCACGTTCGCCATTGACCTCCTCGATTCCATTATCACGTTTGGGACCATCTCGGGATGCAGGGACAACAGGAAGAATCTCTCCAGGTTGAGAGACTGTTTGAGTTCCAAAGCCTCCGGTCAACAGAGCGTTGCGAATGAAAGGTGAGTTGATGTTGGCAAAGTGCCATTGAACGTTACGATCGGCATACTTGTTAAGAGCGCCTTGGACATCAAGGAGCGTTTGGATACCAGTAGAGTCAATGTTGTTAACAGTAGCAAAGTCAATGACAACAGCTGCAAGTCTTGGCTTAGAGAGAGATAATTCATCATCCTTGGCGTTGGAGGTATCGTTCCAAGGACGGTCACCCTTGTTAGCAGCTGCAGGCTTGCCACGGCGAGTGCGTTCACGAACTTGTTCAATGATGCGATCGGCGACAAAGCTAGAGTTGGGATAGGTCAAGGCTTCATCGAAACGGAAGACGAGGACACCACGAGACACCGGTTCCACAAGTCTTCCAAGACTGGGGTGGGTCTCAGGAACATAGAGATATTGGGTTTCGCTAGTGTTCTTTTCGTTGGCATTGATGGGAATGCGTCCAAGAACAGAGTAACGGGGTCGGGCAATGCGGATGAGGAGGATGACAATTGAAAGACCAACGGAAGAGTAAATACCATATTCGACGGTAGTGAAGAAGGTGATGATGACAGCAGCAACGAAGGTGAACAATTCAAGAGGGTTAATGTGCCACAATTGCTTGACAAATTTGGGGCCAGACACAAGATCGGATACGGCGTGAATAATGACAGCAGCCAAAACGGCGCTAGGAATATAGTAGAAAGCAGGAGTCAAAGCATAGAGAGCAAGAACAACCACGCATCCAGAGAAGATACCAGCAATGGGAGTTCGGACACCAGATCTGGCCTTGATAGCGGTACGAGAGAAAGAACCAGTGTTGGGATAAGCACCAAAGAATGAACCAATGACGTTGGCAACACCCAAAGCAATGATTTCCTGGTTAGGGTTGATTCTGTAGTCATTGATACGACCAAAGGACTTTGCAATAGCAACGTGTTCCAAAATTAAAATGAGGACCACGGAAGGAAGGGAAGGAGCAATAGCTTGCAAAAGTGGGATCTCAACTTTGGGGGCACCCATGGCCTGGAAACCAGCGGGAACAGTCTTCAAGATGCTGATAGGGCTGGTAGATTTACCAATGTTGATAAGGTAGGCGATCAAGGTACCGAAAATAACCAGAATACCATTGCGCATGATGTTGAGGAAGAAGAAAGTGCGTTCATACTTGGGATAGCGACGAGTCAAGACGCCGGCACCAAATCGCACACCATAGAGCCACAATAAACCAATGAGTCCAAAAGCAACATCAACCTTTGTTTCGGGCAAAGCTTTGAAGAAGTGACCGAAAACGAGGTATGCTGAATCTTGGGTGTTGACACTTTTGATACCAAAAAGATTGGGCCATTGACCGATAGAGATAGTGATAGCCGAGCCTGTCATGAAACCAGCAATGGCAGGGTTGGGAATGAAATCGACGACAATTCCAAGGCGAACAAGACCAATGAAAACGGCAATGATACCACCGAACAAGGCAAGGGCAGATGCAATTTCAGGACCGGTATAAGAGATATTAGAAGAAGTCAAGTGAGTGATGGTTTGACCGATGAGAAGGGACATGACAGCAGTAGGTCCAATGGTGATATCCTTGGATGTAGCGAAAAAGCAGTCTAATGGGAAATGAAGGTTAGATTCCATCGCCACACCTAAAGCGTGACCAATCAAACGATGAGAAAAACTTACAAATACAAACACCAACGAAGGAACTGTAAAGACCATACTGAGGAGGAAGTTGTGCAATCTTTGCGTATCCCATAGACTGAGGGACAACAACGATACCGACAGTGATACCAGCAATAAGATCAGCAATCAACCACTATTATTATTTTTTTTAAAGAAAAGAGAGATTAGGCTTAGTTAAAGAACGACTATTACAGTGTTTGGTTCATGAATCGACGAATACTTACAGTCAAGTTGTATTTATGAATCCATTGCGCGATGGGAAAGAGGTCACGAACATATTCTCTGGTATATTCAGGGATTTTGTGAATATGCTCATTGATCTCTTCTTTATAATTGATTTTATCATAATCAATGACAATGCTCTTGTTGTTAGCCATTATTCTGGTTAACTATTTGGCTGACCCAAGAGTAAAGTGGAGGGAATGTATAAAAGTGAAAAATGTTCATACCACGAGTCCGCGTTAAATAGTGCAAATTTTCAAACTGAGAGAGGTAAGACAAGGTTGAAGTTGACTCAATGGGAGTGCCTAAAAAAGTGGCAATATGATAAGGAAGCACGCAATAATGTGTGGAGGAGAAAATCTTCCCCGATGCTAACGTTACTGCCTACTGGGTTGTGAATGGCGCAATTTTGGCTTTCAATTTGCACCATTCGGTCGGCTCAAAAAGGAAATCTGGTTCGTAAAAAATGGGTATGGTCAGCTTCGATGCGTGTAAACGAAAATCTAGTCAATGGTCTGGTTCGTGGCGTTTGCAGAAAGATCGAGTAGAAAGACAGATGCTTAAGAAATGGAATGACCCAGTGTTTTGATAGTAGAAGTATAGACCGCCCTACCGATCGATAAATGCTAACTGTCCATTGGTCTTTCAAGTATTAGGTTTTCTGAAAAAAACGCATCAACGTATTCCATCATAAGACGCAATTCAAGATAGCCAACCAGATGTGATCGCGCGTACGACAAATTAAAGCAAACTTAAAAAACCGCAAATACTTTGGCTTCCTCATGTTAATGTATATTTGTTTATTGTAGACGTTCGGGTTCCTTTGTCCTTCGATCGTGCCTGCGTCAGCTTGCCTACACATTCCCTCGGATGCGTTATATCTGGGTCCAAGTGACTCACATCTACCTTAAAACTTGCTATGCACGTTTGGTTTTGCTATGTGTGGGGATTTTTTTTCATCATCTGTGGATTCGCTTGCGTATATGTGCATGCGCTTTTTTCTCCACCTCATTGACTTTGATATTCCGACACAGCGGTAGTAATGTTTGGTTTCACGCTAAGATCTATAGAGTCCACGAACGCTAGGTATTTACGTATCACATATTTGAAAGCAGCTCATAGAAGATTGGAGACTCGAGTTGAGCTGAAAGGAAACGGAAGAGATTGATTGTCGTGTTTTACACTAGCCGTGATTTATGGTGGTGGTAATAAGTTTGACGTAAGATCCATCTACAAAATATTCTCGTGAATAAAAATAAGAAAATAGCGTATGACACTTCGCCATTGTCGCGATGATAGGTGTAACATAATGTGCATAAGTCTAAAAAGCTCTAATTGTGGCGCTATCACGCCTAGCAAGCTGACTCAATTTTCGCTTGCTTCGCATTCCATTTTATGTCATACCATCCAATCATTTCCTTGTCAGGTCCGCTGAAGAAACGAATTTTTATTATGGACTTTCAAAATCTTTGGTATAAGCGTATGATGTCGACAACTGACATCTAGATCATTAGTGTGATATGCTGCCTAATATACTCAGATGAAACCGTCGTTGGACCTTCCCAAGTCTACACCCATGCAAATTTTTCATTAGCAAGCCAAGTGGCCTCGGTTGGAACGTCAAAGGTAGCTAGAGCAGAAATGCTCTCTGTCCGCATTTCAATAACAGTTTGATTGATATGGTTGTCCTTAAGTGTTGGGATATCCCAAATGGCAATCTTCACGAATTGGAAGCGAAGAGCTTCTCGTTGGGCCACTGCCAAAAAGGCTTTGGTGGTTTCCTCGCTGTCACTGCGCATGCGCAAGAAATAAATACACTTTCTTTCGAAATGGTAGAAAAATGTAGCATAGTTGTCGGTTCCTGGAATATAAGCTCCAAGAGTGTCAACGGTCCAAGGTGTTAGCTTTTGGAAGTAATAGGCGGAGCGCAGTTGGATCCAAGCAACTTTGTCCGCAGTAGGTAAGATACAGACGGCGGCAGACTCCAAATCCTTCATCTCGGTATGGAGCAGCTCTACATCTTTTGCAACCAATCGTTCGATTTCTTCACTTGAGGTGATAGCTTTGACGTGATCGGGCACAGCCAAGGACGGCTCTGCTGCGATAACAATTTCCTTGCTGGGCATGGTTTTCCAGCCAAGACGGTCATAAAAGACTGGGCCAATGTCTGAATACAGATTGGAGGCTCTAACGGTTGGATCTTTTTCGAATTGTTGATGAAGGAGCTTGAGCATTTGGCTAGCATAGCCATGACCTCTATGCTCAACAGGGCAGAACACAGAACCAATACCCATACATTTAGCTTGCTGCGCCTCCCCGGCAGTGGTGGACACCAATACTGGATGTTCATACACTTCACAGTGGGCCAAAATATCCTCTGTCAAGGGATCGTTTTCGGGAACCAAAACCACAAATCCATGGGCCTTTTGAGCGTATGCTGTATCTATGAGCATATGTTCTCGTTCATAGTATTGCTCTGGTGTGAGACAACCACCTAATTAAAACGGAGGAGGAGGGGCGAGTGCATATTAGGTAAATAGACACGATCGTCTGGTTCAAAATGTCGATGTACGTATCACTCACCCCACTCTATAACGTTGTTCTTCAAAGATTTGACAAACTGATCTTTCGATCCTTTACGTATAACTAGATTGCTCATTGGAAAGAACGTGTCGGAGGTTGGTTTTCCAAAAAGATCTTTTTTTGAAATACATCGTCTCTCAGCATGACCACAAGAGAAACCGACACGCCGCTAGCGTCTGTCCCTGTATACATTCTGATTTGTTGGTCATCGACAATATGTCTACTCTTGCTGGCAGCAGCACCGTTGTCAAAGTGGCCATTGCGGCTGAAACAGATGCTATCGATTCCACTCATGATGACTGCCGCTCTCGGACCATTAACGGTCCACTCACCATTTCTAGGTAAGGAAAGATCGCCAAACTAACATGTAAATAGAAATAAAGAACAGTAAAAAAAAAACTAATTTTGGTGCTTTTGATGTATGGAATTCCACAGTGCTCGACCTGATCACTGGTGCTTTGACTGCTGGACTGCTTCACCGCTTTGTGGATGTATTCTGGCTCCAGCCCATCCTTTATAACCAGCCAGCATGGATGTCTTGGAAACAACTTGAAATGGATCTGTTGTCGTCTCAGTACAAGTACAAGCAGGCTAAGCTTGACAGTGAAAACAAAAACGCTTCTCTCACGGTTCGATCATGTTTTTATCTTGTCCCATCCATTATTGCCGCCTTTTTCTTTACTGACGTGCTTGGGGCTCTCCTCACGACCTATTCAAAAGAGGACGTGTTTTATGCTGAAAAATACAATGGCTGGCGCTATCTTATAGTGTTTGTGGTTGGCCTCACTGCCGTCAATGCATGCTTCAGCTATGCTGGTGACTTGAATCAATTCACAGTCGCTTTGCTTTCGGGAGGGACTTACGTAGAAGGTAAGGTTGGATCAAGACGGATCGATACTAGCAGATCACGGTACTAATTTTTTTACATGTTGCGCTTAGAACACTGGAAACCAATGATGCCGTATCCTTACAAAGCCACTTCCTTAGGTAGACTTTGGTCTTACCATTGGCACCAATGCTTTCGCTCATTCTGGTTGTCAGTGCCATATCACCCAGTTCGAAAATATTCCAATGAACTCTTTGGAAAATACCTTCCACCGAACATGGTCAAGCCCATGACAATGGCGGTTTCAACGATATCAGTGTTCTTTTTTTCAGGTTGTTTGCACGAGTACGTTAATGTGATATTACTCGGGTCCAACACCTATCCAAAATACGCTGGTTTCGAGCTCAAGTTCTTTGTTATCCACGGTGTGGCAGTTGTTCTCGAAAAGTTGGTCTCCCAGATCCTTTCGCCTTACATCCCTGACAAATCACCTTACACCTGGATGAAGTCGGTTGTTGGTTGGGCTTGGGTGATGTCCTTCACATTCTACACGTTCCCATGGTTCTTCTCTTCATTCGTCGAGCTAGAGATATGGCAGGTCTTGACTATGGGCTTGACGAAAGAATGGGTCACTAAGATTGCTTTGAAGACACCGTGGCTTAGAGCTTTATGTGGTGGCCTTTTATAAAATTAATAACGTCTCTTGCAACAGATGAAGTTGTTGCATATATTAAATTAAGCATGCTTCAAGGATAGATCTAATTGTATGTGAAAAAAATTGAATGTATTAAAATAATTGGCATCTCGGCCTATGCAGGATAGTCTTACGGTATTCTATGAAACAGTAGGTTGAACTCCATATTCAATGGCTCCCATACAGCCGCCTAAAATGACTACAATGGGAGCAGGAATTTTAAAGTATTCGCAGGCAACAAAAGCCAAACTCGCAATAACCAGGTGGTATGACGAATTACCGCCACCAGTGTTGACTTGCGTCCACAAGATCCAAATGGCTGAAAAGACTAAACCGGTAGCCATGGCATTGACTCCTCTGAAGATAGCACGCATGTAAGCTTTAGTGCGAAGACGTTGCCAAAATGGTATGACGGCATTCTTGAGCAAAAGACCCGGCAAAAAGATGCCAATATAGGATAAAATGGCTCCTCCAATGGAATTTCCGACCGTGCCTCGTAAAGCCAGTGCTCCCAAATAGGCCGCGAAGTTGAAATTAGGTCCAGGAAGGGACTGGATCAAAGCCAAACCGATGACAAATTCGTTGGTCGTCATCCAGCCTTCATCCACGGTGTATTGTTTCAGAAGTGGAATGACAACAGAGCCTCCTCCAAAAATGATTGAACCCACGAAATAAAATGTTGAAAAGACTTGGGCGACATGATTGGCGAATGAATTGGACCGGATAACAATAGCAGCGATGAGCAGGACAAGCCAAATGCTAAAGAATACCAATCCGAGCCATTGAGAATAACTAAACATTCGAGGCTCCTCATCAACATCCAAATGTTGTTCTTCAAGGCTATTGACATTACGGAGGCGAATACCTTCGTTAGTATCATCCAACTCCTCTAGCCCAGATGCTCCCTGCTGTTCATTCTGCTCATCTTGCAACTCTGAAGCTGGTTGATGATGTTGTTCTTGCGATTCCGAACCGTTATACTTTGGCTTTTCTCTGAGGGATTTCAATAAATGAAGGCCGTAGGTGAAGATACCTCCAGCTATCATGAGAACTGGGTACAGCCAGGCTGCGGAGTACAAGATACTGATAGATGCCGAGACCATTAACAATAATTTGGTGATATTATCTGGAGCATTGGATCGAGCCATTTTCCAAGCTGCTATTGCTACGAGACCAATGGCAGCTGAAGCAAGACCTTGGCTCAAGCGAGTCGCCCATAGTGGAATGGAAGTAACGCTACCGATGGCCACACCAAAGCCAGTCATAACACAAAACATCGGGAAGCTCCAAAGGAAGAATACATAGACAGCGATCAGAAATCCACCATATACCAAGCCAATGCTATACAAGAGTTCGGTTGAAGCTGGTCCTGGCAAGCTCTGACAAATACTAAACAGGTCGGAAAACGTTGCTTCGCTAACTAGATGGTTTTTCGTTACCAATATATTATGTAACAGTGCAATATGAGCATTGGGTCCGCCAAAGCTGATGTAAGCTAATGGCCAGAATATACGGGTTGTATCCTTTATCCGCGTTAGGAGCGGCTTATCCATAACGACGAGAAGTGGAAAAACGTAGAAACGGAAAGAGAACGAGTCGATGGAAAGAAAAGAAAAAAGTTTGGAGGCGTACACGTGTAGGGCAATTTACAAGCCGCTTGCCGATTTACCAGGTACCGCCGTGAAAGGCAAATCAGTATTCCAGGGCAGATCGCTAAGAATTTTGTTATATGAGATACGAGCCGCCCAAGGATCTGGGTTCGTTGGTTTGTGACAAGATGCGCTCGTTGGTCATGAAAAACAATATGCGTTATTTGGAGGTACTGTACTGCTTGGTTCTCAGAGAGCAGCGATCAAGGTACGGGCAGTGTGAACACTTTCCAACCGTCTCAACATCTTTTCATCATTCAACTCGCATTTTGTCCATGAGTATTTTATTTCTTGGGTTCTCGTTCTTTAATAGAGATTTAACACAAATGAAACTACCATTATTTTTTCTTTTTTTACACTCCTGCATTAGATGCCTTTCCTTTCAACTACAAATATGTATAATTCTTTTTCTTTTTTCTTTCCTTAAAAAAACTGCTGTGGGTTTGCATTGTATTGTCTAGTAGCTTCTGCCGAACAACATGAAGTGCTTAGCATCATGGTCACAGGCAGCACACTTGGTTACACCGGGAACGATAGGGTTTTCAGTGGGTTGCTCGAAAGGTCTGCAGAGTGACTTGGCGCCCATAGAAGGAGCACGTTCATCGACTTCTTCCTCCTCATCTTGGCTACAAATGGAGATGGAAAATTGGAGGTTAAAAAATCATGGTCATTTTCAAATCCATCTCAACACACCCATCCTTTCTTTTGCTTTACTTACGTTCGTGCACTTCTGTCCTTAATGTCGTCCTCACATTCCATACGGTCGCACCAGGGTATAAGGATGAGCTTCTTGTTGTTCAAGTTGGGAACAAAGTCGTCCCACTTGTCAACACGGACAATGTTAGCATCACGCTCAGCCAAAGCTCGGTTGAACATATCCTTTTGGATAGTGTCCAAAGCCTCCTTGACACCAGCTTCAATGTTGTCGAGGGGAAGGGTGAACTTGGCACCAGTGTCACGACGAACAGCAGTGACCTGTTGCTTCTTCAAATCCATAGGACCGATTTCAAGACGAAGGGGAACACCACGGATTTCCCAGTGGTTGAACTTGTAACCAGGGGTGTAGTTATCACGCAAGTCAGTCTTGGACTTGACACCAGCCTTCTTAAGCTTGGCAGCAACGTCGGTACAGGCACCATAAATGGCATCGTAGTCCTCTTGCTTGGACTTGACGGTCAAACCACAGGGAATGAGAACGGCTTGGATGTTGGCAACACGAGGGGGGAGAACAAGACCCTTATCATCACCATGGACCATGACCATGACACCAATAGTACGGGTAGAGAGACCCCATGAGTTTTGCCAGACATGCAACTTCTTGGCTTCCTCAGTGGCGGTGCTAGGAGAGTTAGGGTCCTCAACAACAATGTTGAACATTTTGGAGAAGTTTTGTCCCAAGCAGTGAGAGGTACCACCTTGAATGGCACGACCGGTGGTAGGGACGAAAGCTTCAACAGTAGTAGTGTACAAACCACCAGCAAATCGTTCCTTCTCGGACTTGACACCCTGGACAACAGGAAGAGCAAGGTAATCGGTGTAAACTTGAGCATACAGATCCAAGATTTGACGAACTTCAACATCGGCTTCTTGCTTGGTCAAGTGAGCAGTGTGACCTTCTTGCCACAAGAACTCGCGAGTACGAAGGAAAGGTTGAGGGTTCTTGAATTCCCATCGAACAACAGAGCACCACTGGTTGATCTTCAAGGGCAAATCACGATGGGATCGGATCCACTTGGCAAAGTAAGGATACATGACAGTTTCGGAGGTAGGGCGAATAGCAATGGGCTCTTCCAAATCGTTCTTTCCTGCTCTGGTGACCCAAGCGACTTCAGGAGCGAAACCTTCAATATGATCCTTCTCTCTCTCCAAAACCTTGTTGGAAACAAACATGGGGAAGTAAGTATCTTCTACACCCATCTCAACAATAGCGGCATCGAAAAAGTCTAGATGGATTTAGAATGATCGGTCAGTCATTGTTGGTAAAAAAAAAATAGGGTTGTTGTTATACAACTCACTTTGAATTTCCTTCCAAATGTTATAAGCGAGGGGTCTGAGAATGTAGCATCCAGAGACATCATAGTAGTCAAGCATATCACTCTTGGTAAGGACTTGTTGGTACCATCTGGGAAGATCATCGGCCTTCTTGTGTTCAATACCCATCTGATGAATATCTTCTGCGGGAGCAGAGGGAGCTAATAAATGCAGAATAGTGTGTCAAAAAATTATATTCTTTTTTTTTTTTTAAAAAAAAAAAAACGGGAGTCCCATCTTACCAGCAGCAGCCTTGGCAGGCTTGGAGGGAGCCTTAGCAGCAGGTTTAGCGGCGGCAGCAGGAGCGGCAGCGGCAAGTTCCTTAAAGTTGAGGACCTTGTATTCTTTGCCGAGGGAATCAAGGTAAACCTTGAGTTCATTAGCAGAGATAAATGAGGTCTTGTCAGAAGTAGCTGGGTGGAAAGCAATAAGCTCGGTGGCGTCCAAGCTGAGCAAATCAGAGTCAACAACAACGTGGACAAGGGACAAGTCCTTGACATTGGACAAAGAGAAGGCAGATACTATCAAAAACCAAACGAATTGCGTAAATATCCATGGTCACCATGCCCTGGGGTAGTGTTCATTTTTTAAACCGCTACTGTACCTGATGTCTTGTCATCGTTGAAAGTGTCCTTCAACAAGTCTTCATTGGCAAAGCGACAATCCTTCAATCCAAGGGACTTGGCGATGGCAGTGATGTTGGTTTCGGAAGATTCGAGAGCAACGATGAAAAGAGGGGTAGGAGCAGCTGATTTGGCAGTCTTGGGCTTAAGAACCAAGGTCTTGGTCAAGTTGTACTTGACATCAGTCTGTGCCTTCTCCAGGGCAGCTTGCCATGCTTTGTTATCAGCAACGGGCTCGTGGGAAACTGTCTTGGGGGATATGGAGAGGCTGGAAAGCAGTTGAATGACTGTGGAATCAGCGGATGACATTGGTGAAGGAAGATCGACAGACCAGGATCGCGACGACTTGCTTTTTTTATTTTATTTTTGAATAGCAAAGAAATTGACTCCCGCACCTAAAAAAAAAAAAAATATCGTACGGAAAAAAAAAGGGTACGAAAAAGGTTTATTTTTACATGGGAAAATTACAAAGTTGACGGTTTCTGAGTCAACAACGCAGAGTCAGGTTGAATCATACGTGCTTTGCGAGCTGCTCTGGTCCTTGCACCAGCTCTATTATCGCCTATTGGAAGATACCTTGACTTTTTCCTTCGTTTCATCGTGGAAGATGTCGTTCCTGAGTCGGCGGTACTACTGCTGGATGGATGCTCGGCGACGTCGGTCTGAAAAAACCCCTGGTCCTCAACTTCAGCCTCTCCATCATAGTATTCAACTTGATGCGGCGTCTCGGTCACATCATGATGATTAGTTGGAGACGCAGGGTAGTTGAGATGTGGATCATTGTTGATGACTACGCGAACTCCGCGTTGCCGCCTACCAAAAGAGTCTTGCTTGGCCACCGATCGAGCGTAGCGTAAACCACAAGCATTACACAAACTGCGTCATATATGTTATTTGAGTTTACCATGAGAAGTTAAAAAAACAAATTTGGTGGGGAAAGGATCTTGGTTAGCATAAAAATTTCGTTTTAAAGCAATGGATTTTCAGTGTCTAGAGCACTTACGTTTTTTGGCCACTTGGACCTTTCCTCCATTCCGGCGATGAATGCGTATGACAGCTTTCGCAGACCACACGGGAAGTATTGGAAATTGATGAAGTGCCACTCACACTTATGCTGGTATTCCAAACAGAGGGTGGTCCGGCACTTCCATCGGTTGATGCTATGTCTTGATCATCCGGAGACTGCTCATTCGAATGCGCTATGATCAAAATATTAATTTTTCCCATGAGAATGTTGCTACGGAGACAAAAACGGGGTATCAATGCATCAGACATGGAGAACTTACTTTCTCTTGATCCAATATTAGAGCCAATGCTATTAAGGGTGATAAAGTTGCGGCTGTCATTTGTAATAGAAGTAGGCGAAGACGACACACCACTGTCAGATAGGATGGTGAGAAAATAAGTACTAGACATGACAGCTAGCCATCCAAGATGCACAAGCTTAAAACGCATTCTTACCTTCGAGGTAGCAATGATAAGTTGGTTGAATCTGTGCTTGTCGTCAGAAGAGGAGTCGATTGATCGAGACGTGAAATATCAAATGATCCAAACGTGATGGAGCCATATTGTATAACTATCACTTCGACCTTTTTGACTGGTCCTGATTCGTAAAGCAGTTGAGTATAAACTTGTGCTTGCTGCACGCAGGTTGCATATTCGTACGGATGCATCTTCAAGCGATCAACTGTTCGATGTTTGTTTCTCTCAACGCAATCAATGAGTAACTGAGAAAGACTGGCATCTGAAAGCTGTAATGAAATTCTCGATGGGTCAGTGGCTGGAGGCCAAGTTACCAGCGCTTTACTTGTGTCTGTTTCCATGATTTGAAATATTCGAGCATTGCCAGAGAAATTGGCTCTAGCAGCAGCAAGGGGAGTGTTTTGAAGAATAGACAGTAGATCTATACCATCCTGGAGTAGGAGAGCGAAATCAGTTTTTTTCTTTTTCTCAATCGTGCAAAGCCAGTCAAACAAACCTGTGGCGTGAAATCAATTTCCTGGCAAATCAAGGGTAGTGAACCAGCACCGTTTGGTTGATCAAGATCTGGATAGCAAAGGTCAGTTGGCTATCATGTAGCGTGCCCAATGCACATTCATTTTACACATACCATAATCAGCATGAAAGAAAGTGAGGATAATTTCATTCGTGACAAGATACATGACAATGTCCACTACCTCCCAGTTCGGCCCACCTGTGACAGATTTCTACAGAATAGTAAGCATCACCGGGATTTATCTAGAAGTGTGGCTGAAAAATGCTAGCGCGGCTGCATTACCTTTCTATCCAGAGGTCGCGGTTGAATTTTTACAGGAATGTCGACCTCTGAAGAACTTCTACGGACAAACTTGGATTCAATGATGTCGTCTAAATCAACTAGTCGACATCTAAGGGAAAGATACGTTCAGTGAACCGATTCCTTGGTTGGCAGTGGCAATGTTTAAAACATGAAAAGCTAGATAAAAATAAAATGGCGTGGTGCTTACCGGGTAACCGATCCTCCAATATGTTTTGTCTCCATAAATTTTTCTAGATCACCTCTAGCCATGGCATACTCATCTGGGTGTATTAAATCCCAGAGAGTCCTACCTTGCATCGTTTCGGGTACCACATTTGGTGGAATGCCGAGGAGTTTAGCAAGTGAAGGTGAAATATAGATAAATTTTAAGTCACTGGTTGAAAGAATAGCCCAAAAACATAGCTTTCCCGTCATAGAGAGAGTGAAAGGAAATCAGATTGGATAACAAATTTCGAGATGAGAAGAATGACAAAGTTTCCAGGTGAAAGAAATTATAAGCAGAGTCAAAAAAAAAAAATAAGTGTGGTTTTGAAATCGGAGGGCTCTGGTTTGAAGAGAAAAAGGTAATGTGAGCAGCCAATAAAATGTTTGCTTGTTATTTCTGGAGCGACTCACACCGGAGTAAACGGTTAGGATTAGCCCGTGCGCAGCCCTGAGGTTAGCTTTGATGGGGCATGTTTATGAAAAAATCAGGCGGGTGGTGGTGTCTAAGGATTGATATGACATTGTTTACATTACACAACATGGCTATTGCATGTAATCGAGGTTCTTTTATTGCTAGTGAGGACGTTTTTGATTTGTGAAACTTTTGCAGGCAAGGGTTTAGAGTTCAAATGGCTTGCGAGAGAAAAAAAACCCCTTTCTCCGCCTTCCCTGTGACATTCAGTGACCTAGGTTTTCGCTATCGTGCCTTATCTGCTGTCGACATGGTTAAGTCTGGTACACCATACTCCAATGTTTCGTAAAGGCATCGACAACCACAGCCTGTGGGACATACATCATGTTGCATATCAACAAACCATTCCTTGATATGCCTGGAATGCCCGCCGTGACCACAACGGATACAGAAATTGACCAAGCCGTGCACCAAGGTGTGACATATACAACAGGATATACGATGGCGGGTACGTTGACACGTACTGCAATATCCGCCATGCTTAGGTTGACTGTCACTTGTTTCGGGCGGCTCCTCAACTAGCTCTTGGTGACATTGACGACAGCGGACTTTGATATCCAAATGGGGATCATTGCCTCCCAATAGCGTATGAACGGTATCGCTTGGGCCGTCTTTTGTTTGTACTTCCACGAATTTCAAAACTTCTGCTCTCTTCTCGAATAATCCAAGTCGATAAAGCATATCAGCGTAGAATATTCGGAAGGTATTCATTTCGCCAGCTTTACTTGGGTCCAGCAAAGGTACCTGATGATGGAATAGTCGATCTCCATCAAAGGCATCCATATTGGTCATTTCAATCGTAATTTCAGAATTCATCACGTGTCCATCCCGACCGACATTAATGGATCTGTGGAGAGGGTCGCCGTGTGGAGTTTCAGGAGTGTGCGCAATGCCAGACGTGGTTGATCCCCAGCTATGACTGATGAAAGGGAGCATGCTTAAAAATCCATCATCGCTGTTTCGGGTTATGGGTGCAGTGTTGGTAGGTAGTCGATGAGGGACCGACAGTTTGAACGCTGTGTTATTACGTGCAGCATCTAGGGCGGCAATATAAGAGTCTGTTGCGCCGTTATAATTGGTAATACTAGCTCCTAATGGGGTTGGCGTTGGATCTGCCGCAAAAGGTAGTTGAGCCAGGAATTCTGTGCGTGAATTGTAAGATTCGGCGTTGATATTAGGCTTTTGCCCGTACCATGGCGTCAAAGCTGGGAAGGACCCAGATCGTGATAATTCATTTTTGTTCCGGAATGAAAAATAATCGTGACTGACAGACGGTGCTAGCTTTGGTGTGACTGTCAATGTTTCCACTGTCGTTGGTGCCTTCAGAGACTATCGAATCGCATTTTAGTTGAATGCGGTGAAAGGAGCTATCTCATAAATGGCCAATAATTATAATAATGAAAAAACTTACAGTGCATTTGTTCAACCCATGATAAAGCGGTTCTCGAAAAACGCAAGACAACATAGCCAAAGTCTGCACATCTCCTCTGTTGATAAAGCGAGTCATTCTACGAGAACAGAAAAGAAATGAGTTTAAAGGGCCGATCAGAATATTTCATACTAGCATTGAAAACCTTACAGTTTGTCAACAAGCTGTCGTCCAAGCGGATGTAATCCCCAAGTGATCCTTTCCAGGTGCCTGCGCTTTACTAACGAGTCATCTAAAGGAAGTAGACCAGTCCCGCTATCGCGCCGTTCCAATTTAGTAGATGATGATTTCGTCAACTCTAGTTTAAGCTCAACAGCATATTCAAACATCTTGTTCTGAGTCACATCCGTAGAACGAGTTATCTGACTTCGATTGAAACGTCGATTTTGCATCGGTTGACTTTGCTGGGATGCGCTGGCTGGAACGCACTCCCTTAGAATCTCTCCTGCCAAACACCAGACCTTATACAATTCATCATATCCCAGTTCTTTGCAAGCAGCTGCGTTGTGATTGCAGATAGCCATTGTATCATCGCCAAATAAGTCATAAGCCTTCGCCAATTCAGCGCTGAAAGGCATTAGATCCCCTGGATGGTGTAAAACGACATGATAGGTTTCATGATGCGGTTTTGGAGAGGAATACAGTATGCTTTCGTCATTGTTCAAAGAGCTGCCCATTTCCAAATTCTATACAGGAAAGCATATTAAAATGAAGCGCATGACCATACTATTATATATGATGTGAGATCCATAAAAAAACTTACCTCAGGGCGTAGGTATAGAGATGAACTATTGTGAATGCCTTCATCCATATCATCTTCGACGTCTTCATATCCAGAATAGTCCCCAAAGGCTCCGCTATTTGCAGATGCCAATACCGTGGCATTTCTTCCTTGCCTGGACATGGCTGCGATTTCTTTGTATTCTTCAAATTGCTCATATGTCTTTGGATGATGGTAAAATTCGCTGTAGTTGTTGGTGATGAAAGAATTATTGTTGGCGCCAGTTGACAAAGACGTTGTAGATTTTGATTTGTCGTTCGCAGTGGCACTTCTATCGGAATTGCGAACGCGCAATGTGGAAAAGAACGTGACAAGAGTGCCTATAGAAACAAGGTGATTAGGATGAATTCGGCGATGGCATTTAACTGAACATGCAATTATGATCGATGACATACCATTACCACTGAAGGTTGCACCACATAAGCGAGGAAATGGCACGTTTTGATCTGCACTTTGTTTGATTGACATATCAACGACGATTCCTTTCTCGCTTTGCAAATTGACACGCTTGTTTTGGAATCCAAAGTCAGAGCCTACGCCGAATCCTGACCCTACGTATATTTCATCATCCGAATCTCCATTGTTAGCACCAGGTGAAGTGTTCCAGTTTCCAAATCCAGAGTGATCGTTGGAGCCTGCATTATTTGCATTTGATCCTTTAGTATTAAAGGGTGAGAACCCAGGGGTATTGCCCACGCCAAATCGAAGATTGGCTAAATCTTCTGAAGGTGTTTCACCAAGGAGGTAGCGTAAACAGGGTTCCAAGCAATATCGCTTTTGAGCTGTATATGCAGAGGCTAGAGTGCTTAGATCCTGTGCCATGTGCGCACGGTAATATATGGAAATCATGCTGTTCTTCTGAATATCAAATTCTGGAGGGGTATTATCAGGGTATTGTGAAGGAAAGGTAATGGTGATGCGGAGAAATGCGCTGCCGGTATCGGACCATGGCCCATGCAATGTAATAGTGCATGTCCTGGAAGCAGCATCGACCTTTGAGAGAATCGGTATAAGAACATACATCCATCTGGGCAGCGGTACCATGATAATGAACTTACTCTTTCAGTTCTAACGCCTGCGCTAGAAAACTTGTTAAGTATAATTGACATTTCTTCTGCAACGTTCTGGAAAACGTCTTCAGATGTGCCATCGTTTCGAATTTCTCCTGTTGGTCGGACTGTCTTAACATTCTGCATCCATAAAAGGGGTGGAATAGCGTATTTTTGATCCCTATAAATATTAGCGGCACCTTCTTTGCCATGGTTGGCATCCATGCTAACGCTGCCTGATAAGGTCGGCCGAAGCGGTGATATACCGGGTGTTCTATTTGAAGTCTGGATTTTGAGAGACGATCTAGCCGGTGGTCTCCTACCAGATTCAATATCTTGTGTAGGATGCTGCTGAAACGAATGCGGTCGATAAACCCCATTGGATTCAAGCGCCTTGGATGCGATGGTTGGATGTGTTTGTTGATCGCTTTTATGGCTACCAACTAGTTGCATGACTTCTGGCCGAATTGGCCACAAACGCAAGTTTTGGTCTTTCGACCAAGTTACCAGCTGAAATTCTCGATTTTCAGCATGGTCAGGATCACCTTTCCAACGCCAAACAAATTCTTTAACAATATCGGTATGACCCTCAAATGAGTGCACAGGTTTTTCAGGCTTTTCACGATTGTAAAGAAACAATGTCGTTTCCGTTCTCTGAGGCATCATTAATACACCACTTCCGAACGGAGTATTTCTGGCACGCCATACCGGGGAGTTCGTTACAATGGTGGTTTGCGCTTCCTCTGGGCTATTGATATTCCAGAACTGATGAAACAGGGAAAGGTTAAAGTAGTCCAATCAGTCACTGAGTATCTTAATGTTTGAGCTGAATAGTCTTTTGTTACCTTGACACTTTTATCCAAACTGCAGGTTACGATATCGTGGTCATTCTGCCGACTCCAGTCAATGCCATAAATCTTAGTCGAATGGGCATTAATTGTGGTCACAGGGTCCGAGCCTTTCTGTTATGAGTAAGAATATTGATCAACATTGGAGTCTTCCCTTTTGATTGTAAGAACCCTTTTAAGAACAACTTACTCGAATATCCCAAATTTTGACAGCTTTATCGTGTGCAGACGCCAAGAGGTATTGGTTTTTCCTATTAAACTTGACCTGGGTAGCTCCAGCTGAGTTGAAAGAGTATGGTAAATCAAAGTGTCCATTTTGATCTGCCTAAAATGTATCATCTTTACCTGTCCATGCGCAAAAGGAGCTTTCTGGTCGAATGCTTTTATCTCCAATGGCAACGCCTTCTTCACCCGAGTGAGCATCTTGTCCAATAATACGCATATCCCACAAGTGTACATATGTATCTACAGAGCATGTAGCCAGCATGTTTGGATCATGTAAAGACCAATTAATGTCAGAAATGGCGCGGGAGTGAGCGTGGAGGATATGTTCGATAGCATGTTGACTCGAATAATTCAAATTCCAAATGAGTGCTTTTTGATTCGACTGTGGGGATGGAGAGGATTTAGCAAGTTTCCCGAAGATACTACTAAATTTTAGTACCTAATTGGTAAATATACTTACAGTCGATGCAATCCATGACTCCCGGGCGATGTATGGACTCCACTGAACATCTGCGACTTCCCACTTTGACATGTGGGGTAGAACGCGTGGAGTCAGCCAAGGGTCTTCCAAATCAATAATCAGCAATCCTTGACGCCTAATGATTCGATGGGTGAGTTTTATCTGCTTAATCAGTACAGACATTAGGAGGTATATCTCACCCTGCAAGAACGATATCTCTGCTACTCGGACTTATACTCATGCTTCCAACAGAGTGTCTCACTCGAATCTCCATCCTCTGGTGAAAGGTATTTTCACCAGTCTGTGAGGACAATGTCGGTGAGCGCTGTCGTTTCCTTCGAGCACCAGCATGACCATTAGTTGGGGCTAATTGCTGAGTTCGATCTGTTGTCAGGTTTAGAGAGGTGTCCTCGGCGATTGTCGCTGGCTCCGTCATAAGCTGTTGGTCTAAATCACCCTTTCCTATTACCTCTGCACTACTCTGCCGGAAACGCAACTGCGGCGATGCATCAGGTGTTGTGTTTTGTGAATGCATCACTTTGAGAGCATGTGGTTCAAGCAAAGCACAATCCTAGGTTTGTCAAGTCACGCCAAAAAAAGAACGGGCTTTATTCGTCTGCACGGAAATTGTCCGCTTTTTCGATCAACCAATCTTTCAATTGCTCAAAATCTTCTAGGCTTTTGCCTCTGTCACCTTCCTCATATTCACCAAATAATCTATAATTAAGTCCTTTCATGGAATGCTGCTGTTTCTCAAAGTATGAGTACATGTGAGTTCCCACACTTAATTGAGAGAGACTCGACACAAACTTCCTGGGTGCCAAAGACTCTTCGTCGCTAAATGTAGAAAATTTAAAACGAGGTCAACTACAAGGTACATCAGAAGCGAAAAAAATATACCTCAGTATATAGCCATCATAGTTAGATGTTATGATATTGGGGAACGATAATGGCAAGGGTACACCAGTGCGGGCCACCGTTCTGTTGATAAAATTCAGTTTTAATTTCATGCATGCAAAAAACATTACGCGTCAAGGTAAAAAATGAATACCTTAGTTTATACGGTGCGTCGGCACCGCTTAATCGCTCAAAGGTTTCTTCGATAAATTTGTCTCTGTTACTGTTGCGATGGTTAAATTGTGTATTGTAAATGCTCTTCGCATGTTACACTGATAACTTACGTTCGTGATCCAATATCAGGAGTTCCCCGCAGTACGGTAGATTCACCAAACATTTCGTCTTCTTTCTATTAATGAGTATCAAGGTTAGATGTCATGAAGCCTTGTATATCAATTTCTGCATTAATGTACCTTTGCATCGTCCACCGTAAAGTTTTTAATAGTGCTAAATCGGCCAGCCTCAATCGGGAGGCTACGATCAGCGCTTGTGTATTGCTTTCCTTGTAAAGTATCTAATGGGAAACATGTTCCTAAAGACGCAATATTGTGATTTCCATGCCAATTAATCGCCCCAATGACTTCGGACATAAGTACTGCCCGCTTCTTCAAGCGCCAAGGAACGGAAGCCGATTCTATAGCAGCTGCAACTATGGCGCTCGTTTGGTAGAGGAGATGTGACTATAGGGCACAGAGATGGGGTTTAGGTATAGTGTTGGGCAGTTATCGTGTTTGCAGCTGGATGACTAACCTGGTAGGAGAGATATCGGGTCCATGGTCGATTCAAATCAGCAGAATCAGGTAGCTGAACTGGAACATAGAGCGATGAATACTCGGACAATGATGCCGCTGACATCGTCATGTTGAGATTTCGCCTTTGTAAGTTCCTCTACAAGTGATGTTTTGGTTACTGTTAAGCTTTTTTCTAAAATCTGAAATAATTATGATGCGTACCTGAGTTGATGATTGATGCATATTGCTTATGCCGTATGTCAAAATGGATGCTTTGGGATACTCATCTCGTATATTTTCCAATAGCCCACAAGTAAAACCTCCAAAGCCATCGTGCACAGAAGTCATAATTTGAAATCCCTTTGCGTAAAATTGTTGTTAAACATTGTGGTTCAAACCATGGCTTTGTCTACGCATAAATACCTGTAGTTGATCACACTCCTCGGCGAAGAATCGAAAAGTCTCATCAAAGCTATCCGTTTCCTATATCATCCGTTAATATAAAATGAATCTGAGAGGCAAATCACCTGCATACAGAGCTTTGTTCTACCTTCTCATTCTCATCATACGCCTGACATCCAGTGTTATAAGTATCAAATGGCTGAATGGAGTTACCCATCTGATAGCTATTGATTTGATTAAAGGTATTTGGATGGTAGTAGGTGCTGTTGAAGTCCGACCATACTTTGACGCTGTCGTCTAGATCCAATTCCTTTTCGATCGGTTCCTCAATGCCCTGAAAGAATTGTCAATGATTCACAGATGGGTAATATACATGTTTTTCCATCGCTCCGCCACCAACCTCGTCCATCTTATCCAAATGTTGTTGAAATCGGTTTTTGGGATACTGTGAACTTTTGTATTCTTCAACTTTCTCGCCCCTATGTAGGTTCGTCAGCCAAGATGTTACTCAAACTTGTTCAATATGTTTGCTTACCATGAATCATTGTTTGGTTCGGACTCCTGCTCAAAGAGCTTGTTGTATTTCTTCAACGATCCAAAGCCGCCTTTCAAATCGTAGATCAGTGCTCGAGGAGTATATGTTTCTATACCCTATACCAGAACTCAAATTGTCAAAGGTGCTGATAGAAAGATGAAAAATAACATGGGTCGTTCTTACCCTTTGGTTTGCGCCAGCACGATAAAGAATATCGTGGTTGAACTCTGGCTCTGCTGCCTGGTCTCCATACTCAAAGTACTCATTCTGCAAGGCATATAGTAAAAAGGTCATTACAACGAGCACATCGGCAAGACTTATTTGAGTGTCATTACCTGTGCATTCCAGAAGTGGGTGCCCACGAAGTTGGCAACTTGGCCGAGCTGGATTGTCAGTACCTCATGCATCCTGGAAAGGGTATTGAGCTCTCGGTGCAGGAAAGCCCGAAAATTGGCAAACCAAAAATTGGGACTGCTCTGCCATTGTAATATTTGACGTGAAGAGTTTCTTTCAGTTGTACATTGTTATACGATAGAATGCTTTTTATTTTATTTCGAATATGTACAGGTTAGTTCAAAACCGTGGCCCAAACCCAATTTGATGGTGGCGAGGGATTAACCCAAGTTGGAGGTACTTTACTACCTAATTCACTCGAGTTAGTTGAAAGGTAGTAATCCCATTGATTTCGCACTCTCTTCAATGCATCCAGAGAGCGGTTCCCCTGGCACCAATAATTATAGGAATTCATATCCAATGGTACGTGTAGCCATTTATCGTCTTTGTGGACGGGCACAGAAATCACCTCTTGTTCTATAGGCTCATTGTCTGTGCTGGGAGACGATGGCACTTGCTCGTTCAATTGTCGAATGCGCTCAAAGAATTCGTTGCCTTCCTCGGGGAAGAAATGACCTATAGTAACTTTGTCAGTTACCCAGTTATAATGTATAGACTATTGTACATGAACAGTTACCTTGTGCCTTCAGTTTTCTTCTTCGAATTGCACGTAGTTCCAGGAGTTTTTGTACAAGTAACTGGTTGTTTCTTTCATGATTTCGAATGCTTGCCTCCAGCTTTCGCTGTTTTTCCGCTTTTTGACGTTCGTGAGTTTTCTAAAAAAAACAATAATTCAATATGCATGTAAATTGCTTCCAATAGAATGTATATCCCTCACTTTTTTGCTTTCTTCTTCTTTTTCTATCCATTCCACTCTCCATCGATCTATTTCCTCGTGTAGTTTGCGTCGTCTTTCCCGCCGATTGTCTCGCGTTTGCTGAAGTTTTTTGAGATGCCTTCGTTTCCATTCCTATAAAAGACGCTTATTGAGTAATCCAGATCACACAGTGTGCTTTGGAAATCAAGTGATAGCTCACGCGTTTTCTCCTTTGACGACCTAACAACTGTTTCATTCTGCGAATGTGAGACTCCGAACTCATTTCTTTGACAGCACCAGCTATCTCTTCCTATTGCAAACAATAAAAGTCAGTAGCTATAGATCAAATGTTGAACTGAGGATCATACGTACTTTCAAGGAGTCCAGCTCGCTTGTGTCGATATTAACTGTCTCTCCTGAGGAACTAGCGTTTGATGAGGCTTGTTCTAACTTCTTTCGATAATCCTCGTATTTTAAAACCATCTCGGCTATCTTCAATTTCTTGATGTAAAGTTCGCTTTTGACTGACGTCAAGTCATTGCTTTCATTAGCGGCTGGAAGACTTCTTGTCGGAGGAGTCATGGAAGCTGGAATGCTCTGGTGGTAATTCATGTGCTGATTGTCCCATGGTATTGGATGCACAGCCCATTGCCCATAGGCTGAAGCGTTCGGTGGGTGTGGATACATAAAGGCTAAGGACAGCGTTCACATGTGAATGCGGATTGAACAGCTGGGCAGCGTTGGTTAGGTCTTGAAAAATTTGGGCTCACTAAATTTTCAAACACGCGTGTTGAATTTTAAGATGGGATTTTTATTCCTACTTTTCTAGAACATGGAGAGAAAAACCCAATTGTAATTGTCACTCATTCAGAAAGATGATTATGAATATATAACAGAAATGCATGCTTGAAGGCGGGTGTTTATAAAAGGCTGCCAATTCGGATGACACCAACTTAGTCGCGCTGTCGAAGTGATCCTAGAGCAAGGGCGTTGTGTTCCTTTGTATAGTCGTCTTCATCGTCCTCAAGGAAGCTAGCTCCATCATGTAATTCTTCGCGCTCGACTTCAGTATAACCTTCAGTGGTGGCCTGATTATCATATCCAGATAACCGTTCCCAAAGTCCAAGCAGAATGTTTGTATAAAGGAAAAGGAAGAAAGCAAAAGACAAGAGGACATTGATATACGATGCAGGATCGATACCAATCGTAGCCAATAATGACAATTGTTGTTCAGTCGCTCCCATAAAGATGACACCAGCCATCATCAAAAACTAAAACCGGGATGTCGTTGGTTAGTCGTTGCTATAGCAATGGCCCACTCTTCAAAACTAAAGCTTACCATGGGTGGCATATATTGCCAAGGGGAGATTGTGAACACTCCCTTTTTCCACACAAAGCAAATCTCAACAATTCGAGAAATAGCTCCTGCCATCAACATGTATCCAAAGAACGAATGGATATGACCGCTGTTCGCCACGTGTTGGGCGTGTCCCTATTCAATGATGGAAGTTGTGAGCTCATTATGCAACCGCCGAAGTATTTCTATATGAAGTGTGAAACTCACTTGAAAGGCAGCGGCGGTCAGCGCGATGACCAAAGAAGGAACAACGCTTCGCTGTTCGTTTCGGCTCAGCCAGATGCCGACTGTTCCAGCTGCTACCCAAATGATACCCATAGATGTATGCTGATAATCAGAAGAATTCCAATTGGAGCCCCAACTTTACAAAAAAAAAAAAAGTTAGTAAGGGATCATTCGTCATTGCAATGAGAGTGCTTCCATTTACGTACCGGTGCTCTGTAAAAGTGTTCACAATACCCCATAGAGTGATCATCCAGCTATCGTACCACTCTTGGCTTCTCTTACGCTTTAGAAGCCATGGCCCACCGACCCGCAATGAGATGAGCATGATGATACCATAACCTGCGAAGGAGGATCCCATGATGAAATGCGCCAGACATTGTCCAGTATGTTCTGTAAAAGTAGATGTTCAATTCATGGTGACCTTGGAGAGAGTAATTTCGTAAATAAATACTCACCACCATAGCAAAAGCCAACAATGGCAATAACACCCTGTTTTTCAATGGTTAATCATCTGTCATAGTACTTGGGCCAACAGAGAGGCACCACTCACCAAAACGATTTGAGTATATCCGATGACTGGAACCAAAATTCCAAGCCATCTATGTGCAGTTACGAACAAGGAGCGAATGCGGCCATGGATGCCTTTCTCCAAATGAAGTTTAAGATAGAATCCCATAGCCACTTGTGCGACAAGTGACCAAACGACGAACCAAGCAAAACCACGATGAGCATTGTGGGGTTCCTGGACGGAGCAAAACTGACATTAGAATGGCTGCAGTCATCCCTTCAATCATAATATGGTTACATTATATTATCCACTTACATAGTTACGGCCACTATGAGCATGTGCCAAAAAGAATCCGCCAACAAAGACGAGCGAACCTAGCACCTGAACAGGTACGTGCCAGCGGCTCTTCACCAAACCAAGAACCATACCGATTGGATATATAATACCAAAAGCTTAAAGTCAAAAGTATTAGAACGATGCTGTCTCGTTGCAATTGTTTGGAATGCCGTAAGTGAAAGTACCTAATATCATGGATGCCAAGTGTAATGTCATAATGGATCCTATCGGCTCATCAGTTGCTGCAAAGTCCGTAAATATCATAGGGTCCAGGTCGTGTGTGTGCCCATGCTGTTCCTCTGGTTCATCTTGTTGCAGTGAGTATGGCAATTGACATATCAATGCCAGTATTGCCAACAGCCTGTGTGCATTGGGGGTAGGCATTAGACGTTCAAGGTCAAAGACTGTCTACTAATGAAAATTTCCACTTTCCATCTTCAGACACCGAACTCCGTCCCCCCTTTCAGTATGATCAGCAAATCCATCGTACGAATTGGCTTTAATACAAAATTTATTGGGAAGATGGTATATAACCAGGGAATAAGCAAGTGTATATCCAGGGATAAAGCAAAAAGTATAATGTTCTATGTACAAGTCCTGTCTGTAGGTATAGTGACTATATCCCGATGGCCTTTCCTACTGTGAGCACCATGATACCAACGCCGAAAGCAATGAGCACCACAGCTGTGATGTCCATCCACCAAGTTGGTACGGCATTTTCATCTTTAAATTCATCCTGATTCAAATAGCTCGTCTCTGATGGACCAGTCAATTGAGGTGCTCGCTTGAAGACACTCAAGTAGGTGATACCGGGTATGATATAAGCAATGAAACTGCTGGCCAAACCACCCACAAAGGCATAAACCTTGCCAAGAGACTGAACAGTGGCACCAATATAAAGCATTCCAATAAACAAGGCGACCGTTACAGTGTAGTGTTGGGCTTTGGTGGGTTGGCGATCAGGGGTATCATTTCCAAGCGACTTTTGAAGTGCTTCTCTAGCAGGGTAGAATCCCATTGGCACAGTGAATATCAAAGACACTGCAAGCAGGAAGCGACCAATGTTAATGACCACATCGTCAGCTGGGAAACTGTTGAAAAGGTTTTGCTGCACGTCTTGACCGAAAGCAAAGTAGCCCAAAACACCAAACATCATGGTAGCCGTCCAGCTTGAGAATGTCGAGATAATAGAAGTCCATGTCCAAGCAACCACACTTTGGTTCTTTTGCGACAGGTAATTGTTGAAAGCGACGTGAGAGCAAGCAAAGGCGAACGCCTGAATGCCTAGCGCGTCTAGAACACTAGGTCCAAAAATGGTAACCGGCGCATGATGTTGTGGAGCATATACGGGAGCTCGCACGATGATTGTAAGGATAATAATAGGCAGGAGTAGAACTGAGAATACGGAAACCTTGGCTAAGGAGCCAATGGATCTTGCTAAGTTCAATGGGAATATCTTTGTAAGGCGGAGATTGGTTAGTTATCAGGGTAAAAAGCAACACAATCCATAGACATGATGACGTACAAGCAGCAAAGAAAGCACCACTATGACAAATTGTCGGTTGGCAAGAAGTGCATTTTCTGGCCATAATTGCCCAAGTAGGACCGGTATGGTGTCACCAATGACTGGGTACAATGGACAATCAGTATTGAGTGCAGCTATCGGGAAACAGAAATGTTGCAAATCACTTACTAATGAAGTAGCTGATACAGCTTCCAGCGGATTGAATGAAAACGAACAGATTGAGAAGATGGAATCCTGGACGACCCAGTGCTCGTTCAGACAGTTGTGCGAACTTGAAAATATTCGATCGTATGCCAGCTCGAATCATCATCATTAAACTGACAGCAGTGAGGGTGCCTACAAAGACTGAAATGGCCATGCCACCTATAAAGCCTCCACAGTGCAAAGCATATGGAACACCCAGAATGCCAGAACCAACTGTAGCGTTAACGATATTGAACGAAGTGGAGAAGATGCTCCCAGTACCGTAGCCTGGGCGTACAGTTTGAAGGATATCTCTCTCTTCATCAGAGATTATTGCGCTTTCGGCTTGCGGCGACGCAAGAGCTCCATATGAATGGGACGGAGGAATTGAGGATATCGTCATGAAAGGAGAAGAAGAGACGCAGAGGAGAGATAGGGCGGCGATGATGGTTGAATGAATTCAGGTTGTACCCCAATCCGGTATCACCCACCCACCATGACTCCTCACCAATCAGAACTCCAGGATATTTGCAAAATGTTGTTACTGGATGGCGAACAATTGAGAAAGCCAAGCCTTGTTAGTTCCTTTCATACTGCACCAAGTTGGCTATTGCTCTTATAAAATATCTGTTCCTATCATTAGGATGGTCACATTTGATCGCTGTAAAATATCATATTCCACACCCTTTCGATCTTTTCGGAATTTGGTTGGAAATGAAAGTTCATCTCTTTCAGCCACTGTGGCTGGTGAACTCGTTTCTTCCCAGGTGGCTACCTAAACGCTTTTGTATGGACAGAACAACAGCGCATTATTGGTAAAAATATATCCCAATCCTAGTCAATTAAAGCGGACGTCCCTTTACAAATTATCCTTACATATTGCAACTTATCTTTCAATGGTATTCGACCATACTGGCCTTTGGAGTCTTAGATGTGCCATTGACAAAACTGGGTTCCCAAACGCTAGCTTTTCAGACTGAGTACATTCCAGCGCTGAAGCAGACTGTCAAATGGCATTTTAAATACCAACAGTTAACGATTTTCGATTATGGCCGCCTCATGCACCAAATATCAAGGAGTGCCTTTTGTGCCTGAAACACAACCTCCAATGAAATGGACAGCTTGAACGAGTCAAAACAGGTTTCTTATCTGGGTATTATATAGATCACAGATCCTTATGCGGGAAGGCACTGAGCTGCTATACAAAGTGTATCATCTGATATAAACGAAAACCATCTATCTCTCATTATGCTTTAATTGAACTGGCCAAGGCTGAAGAATTTTTGAGACTATTGAATAGATGTGAAGATGGTGTTGCCAGTATTGCACAGTAGTTGAATGGTGTAGTATAAAAGGAGTGGACACGTCAAAATCCAACATTGATAAAGGATGTCATGGCAAGTACTTTATTCGCAAGTAACGTAAAATGTACCAAAATCACTAACGGCGCCTTTTTTTTTTTATAATTGATTGTACTTGGTTGCCTTCTGTCTACAGCTGCTATATCTGATTTAACTGTTTTAAAAAGAATAATGTGAACGGTGTATAATTGGTACAGTGTTCCCTTTGTGTAAAGTTGATATTTGCTGAGAGGCACTGCAATTTCGGACTGCATTTTTTTTCCTTGAGAAGCGAAACAGCACGCAGGCGAGCCTTTTTTATTTTTTAAAGAATATACTTCAAATGGATGAGGGTAAGAACAGCCATTGTTAAAACACCCTACAAAGTTTAGTAGCAATGATCTTACCACTCGTATTGTAGAAGCAATCATACGGAATCGTCTCGCCGTAGAGGAGCGCCCGTTCAAGAGTCTTGTCTTGCGATACAAGGCATGGACGAATTCCATAAACAGTGACACTCGAGAAAACATGTACGAAAACTTCTTTTAAAACTATAGAGCAGCCTATGTTGGCATGAGACTAATATAACGATGCACACAGAGAACACGGCTACGAGGCGATATTGATCCAGATTGCACAATATGAATTAGCCATGAAGCAGCACCAGCTAATGCACCAAATGAACGAACGCGAAGTCAAGAACTATCAGAACGAAGTTTCTCGGATAGGTATGCTTTAGATGAAAGGATGTACTTTTGTCGACGAGCCACTCATTCTTAATAACGTTTGGCTTTGTAGCAACGGAAATTGACGACACACAATCACACATCAGTAAACTGAAGCAGGATCTCGAAAGAGCAAATGAAATACGGAATAACAAATTGGAATACGACCGTATCGCTCACGATATATTACAGTTGGAGGATCGTGACACGTATAACAAGTAAGAAAATGCGCAATGCTTATGAACGTATACCGAGCTCGCCAAACTGACACTGTGTTGAAATTTTTCCAAAAAGAAACATTGTGCAAATGCGGGCAGATATTGATCTGCTGAAGGAAGAGAAGGCTAAGCAAAGCGCCGTGTTCAAGAACAGAAAAGAACAGTTTAGCAATTTATTAGCAGTGGTGAAGGAACTTCAAACGTCAATTACGAACGAAAGAGAGTCTACAGTGAGTATACCTTGCAACATGTAGGATCAGATCAACGGACAGACGACTCACTTTGCTTCAATGTAGAATGAGATGAAAAATATTGTTCTCAATATGGATGATGGCTTCGATGACAGATCAGATGATGGCGCCCCAACACCCGCCGCGGCAGTCGATACCGCTGATGCTGAGATGGAAGAGAAGGAGAAGACCGCTTCTAGCCACCGATTTTCTGAACGAGATGAAGATGCAGATGAGGAAGGCATGGTGGAAGACGGTGAAGAAGGTGCATGAATATTCCCCGCCCATACGACAAGTTACGTCACTGCCATGCCCGCTACAGTTCCATAGACCAAGAGTGCTCCATTCATTCACTTTGATTTCGCGTATTTGCAAGTACTTTGTTATCATAATCTGTTGTTGTTTGTTGAGAAAAAAAGGAATCAAGTTTATTATATAGTTTGCCCATAAACTGGCGATTACATTGCAACGCGTATGTACAATATGGAATTAAAATTGGTATGAACTGCTGGTATCTCAGTTCTTTAGCAAACTCTGAACGACATGGCTCACTTTGAGATTTTTCAAATCTGTGTACGTCTGACCCGTGCCCACAAAATAGATGGGTTGTCCCGTAGTATATGTCATAGACAATGCGGCGCCAACCTGAATAGATAATAGTTTAGATATTGCACTTCTGATGATGGCTGATATAGGGTCATGTCTTACCTTATCATCAATTGTATCAAACTTCGTAAGAATCATGCCATCGATATGGCGAGGGTTCTGAAGTCCTGAGAAATCCTTGAGCGCCTGGTTAAACTTCGTAAGCTGATCAACAGCTTCATTGCCAACTAAAGCTTCTCCCACAAAGATAATCTTGTCGGGATTGTTGACAGCTACTAACTTGGCTAATGATCGCATTAAAGGCTCGTTATCTTGCATGCGACCAGCCGTGTCAATCAGAACGACATCAAAGTCATTGTTGTTAGCTATTGTGAAAAAGATATTAGGGATAGTTAGTATTGATTAAAGTTCCAAATGGTAGCAAAGTTATCACCCCATTGGCCAAAAGCTTACCATAAGTAATAGCGTCTTGAGCAATGCCAGCAGCATCTTTTCCATAACCACGCTCAAAAAGTTCCACCTCACCAACAGAGTGGCTGCTTTGCAATGCCTTCAAGTTTCTTGCATGGACACGCAATTGTTCTACTGCACCGCTACGGAAAGTATCACAAGCAGCGATGAGGACACGATAGTTGTTTTGAAGGAGCCAGAAGCATACTTTACTCAAGTTGGTTGACTGTAAACTGCGTTAGTGAAAATGGCAAAACATACAAAATCAATGTAATGGAAGAGTCAAATTGTACCTTGCCAACGCCATTCACACCAATGAAGGTGATGCTATAAGCTTTTGATCGAGCCTTAGCCTGTTCTATATCACGAAGAATATCAACAGATGTCTTGGGAGTCAAAATGCGCTTCAGGGCGGTTTCCATGTTGTCTTTGACCAGTGTCGATACGCCTATAGCAAAACATGTCAATACCAAATGCTATAACCTTCGCAACCACTCCATGTTAACCTACTTCCAAAGGTGCCAAGCTTCTTGCCCAGCAGACTAGACTGAACACTGTCACAAAGATGCTGGGAAATGTTGCTTGCAACGTTCTTGTCAATGAGATGGGTCTTCATCTTTTGTAAAACTGGCTCTAATGTAGCAGCGTCTATTTCACGTTGACCAGTTAAATTCTTGAAGAAACCAAATACGCCGGATGATTTTGCAGTTGGCTTTGACACAAGATCTCCATCTTCTTCATCAAAGATATCATCCTCGTCCTCATCACCGTAGTCGACGTCTTGAACTTCGTAATATCCATCTACAACATTGCCCATCTTTGAGCGATCGACCAAGCTTTCAGCGTTCGCCAAAGTTGCATCCTCATGTTCTTGGCCTTCCAACTTCTTGCTGTAATCCAACGCCTCCATTTCACCCTTTGCGACTTTTCCTTCCCATGTACGCATAACTTTTTGAGATTTCTTCTTTTTGCCAGCCGCAGGATCGCTGTTAACGGATATATGTAAGTGGCTGATGAACGTATGCAGGGCCCATTATGCGGATACACTTACGCAGCCATATTTGGTGACGGTACCGGAGAACCTTTTGGTGATTTGACAGTTCGTCTGCCACCAGGACCTCGAGCTCCAGATCTTGGACTACCGGCCAAATTCATTGCTTGTATGTTTTTTGCAATTTCATCTTCGACGGAGGGTTCCTTTACAGCTGAAAGTAAGCCGTTCAGTAACCGACCTTCACTGTACCCGACGTTCACTGTTCTATACATACCTGGCTTAGCTTTGGATCCGTGCAAGGTGTTCTCAAACTTCTTTGTATCTTCAAACTTTCTGGGAACCTTTTGCTTGCTCTATAAATGGATACAAATAGTTAGTACGATGGATCGGCTCTTGTGAGCTCAGATCTTGCCTCACCTTTGAATATTTCTCCTCCAAAGTCTTCCAAGCACGATCAAACAAGGGATCAAATGAGCTGTAATCTCCACCAACTACATCGCTGGACTCGAGCTGTTCCGAAAAAGTGGTTGAGAACAATCGCTTAGTCGTCTCCAGCAGCTCATCTACATAAGTTAGCTGCAAGAAGCTCTGGTAGGCAATCTAACCATCAAGATGATATTAATATTGTTGGCAATGCCATCTAATATGCAATGATTCCAGCGATCAGCACTTACCACAAAAACGAGCTCCTTCTCGTTGAGGAAAGTCCACTTTAAAGCGTATGAATCCTTGTTGTAGGATGTTATGCCTGCGCGCTCTTCAATGAGGACATCTCGGATCAAAGCATCCACTGGGGCTCCATTGATATGAGTATAATTCTTTTGCCATAGTACATAGCCGCCTTTGGTCAGGACAGTGCAGAGATCCAGCATCTTTCAGTGTTTGATAGCAAGGAACAAGCCAGAAGACACGGACCGATTTCATTCGTTCTTTCTGGCAATGCGCTCTGCGAAATTCAAAGCACGTCACAATGCTTGGGCCAGAACACAAATCAAAAAAGCCCTTTTTCATAAAAGAAAAAAAAACATGTATATATTTTTTAAAATTGCCAAACAAGCTGTAACTATCCTAAGCGATGAGCATGCTTTGGCATTTCTAGTGTGACTTTAGGTAAAGGATTGGAAATTTCGTGGGGAACAACCATTGTTCCCAGCGTACTTTTCAGTTCTTTCACTTCAACTCCGGCCTCTACGAGCTCCAACTGGTTGGGGTCCGACAGGTCATCTTTCCGCCGTCCAAATAAACTCTTGCTGAAAAATGAAGTAGAAGCTGGTTCAGCCTTGACGTCTTTGACAGGTACTTGTGCTGGTGCTGTGGCAGCATGTGTAACTTTGGGACGACTGCCAAATAAATCCCGAAATGCACGCTTCTCCGTCACATTGGCACTACTGCTGTTTTGCGTAGAAGCAGAAGCGGAAGGTGTTAATCTTGGTGCAAGAGAGGCCTTTCCGGATGAAAGAGAACTATATGATCCAGTTTTGGAAGAAGCTGCTGCCGTGGCATTGGCTATGATACCAGCAATGAGATCCATATCTGTTTGACTGCTGATCAAGGGCACAGGTGGAGGTCGTTCTTCTGGTTCAGAAGATGGATGGAGGAGATTGCTGTCATAGGTAACATCGGATTTGCTGCGAACCATGGGGACAGATGATTCTAAGCTGTACTTTACATTTTCATTGCTATCCCGGGGGGATGACACCGAGTTCAAATCACGATAGGGTATAGGGGATGACAATGAAGTTGAATGAACAACAGGTGAATGAGTGTTGAGAGTGATATCTGGGCTTCCTCTACGATTTGGTAGAGTGATAGATGCTTTTCCGGATGAGAAGGATGATAAGGAAGATGCCTTTGCACGGTTTAACAAGGGTTGCTTATTCAGTTTGGGTTCTTTGCTTTCATCGTGATCCAAGTCGCTGCTGGCAGGAACGTCCATCTCGGTCGCTAATTTTGAAGCGGCAGAATCATTGTCGATGGAAGGTGCTGAAGACCTGCTTCCGCTACTGCTAGCGCGTTCCTTACTATCATTTTCATTGACAGCTAATGAGCTTCTACCAAATCCAACCAGTCCCATCACACCACTTGGTCTTTCCTTTTCTTTCAACTCAGGTAGCTCTTCACTCGTGACTTCGAATCCTGCTCGTTTAAGAAGTTTTGGTATGGCTGTTCTGTAATGGAGATGACCTTTGACCAGATCGGTGCAGTCCAGGTTTGTAACATTCTGTTCCACGTTTTTGAGAGGCCGTAAGCCAGCCACACTACCAAGACCACCGGTGGATGCTCTGAACAAAAATCCAAGCAACCAATCGTTCGTTGCATATCCATTGACAAATCGACCAGCAACAACGGTGGTGCATTCTTTCCATTGACTCATGGAGGCGCTGACAGGGGTGCCAAAAATGGCAACATCTTCCACCAAGCCAAATGCATGCATGCGAGCCAATTCCAGCAAACAGAAGAAGACAACTCTTGCACCAAGTGAGAATCCAACCAGTGTGACAGGGCGAGAACCCATACTACGATTCATTAAAGAGTCCGCTAAAATCAATCCAGCTATCCGGGCTCGATCTAAAGCATTGGCCCAGGGGTTGTCAATCAAATAACCAATCTTGGTTAGTGCCAATGGCCAGGTCAAACCAGCGAGCAATGCTCCCATGATGGTATGTTGCAAAGCCTGTTGAATAGCTTGAGTAACGACTTCCGTGGCAATAATCTTGATAGCACTGCCCAGTTCCGTTAGTAGCTCCGGTTCCCAAAATAGTGTATAGTGGTCACCCATTAAGCTGTCGATAGTACAAAAGGGGTGGGCTGCTTCTTCCTTATTATCCGGACGAGACAGCCAGCCAGTGATGGTAATAAGACAGTTGACACGATCTTCAGCTTTGACGGTGACAAATTCAAATGTATCCACACCTTTCGTTCGATTAAACATCCGTTTAGCGCCTATTCGGCCACCCGCGACAGTGGCTCCGCTTGTGATAAGGGCAATGCCCGCTGTACCGCCAAGAAAACCAGAGGTACCAGTCACACCGACCGTCGTAAGAACAGCTCCAAGTCCACCAGCAATGACTGGTGCCATTAGTCCTGCACTGAGACCAAGCACGAGGCCACCACCTAACGTAGCCAAGCCCATCATAATGTATCGTTTCTTTTTCTGTTGCTTGTTGCGGCTAGTACGCATTGCATCGTTCTTGTGGGATACGGCAAATTCAGACGTGGCATTGGTCATCGTCGTCTCATCACTTCCTGTGGTCATAAATGACATTTCTGATTCAGTCTCCCATGATGGGTCGTTTTGGGCCAAATATTCAGATATACGTCGTTCAAAGGCAATGACTTCAGGCCACTCTAAGGATAGATAGGAAGCGATTTTTCGAATGAACACTCGTGATCTGGCGTCATAGTTGTTCATAGAGAGACAGAGAATGACCAAGTCGCAAACCACCGTCCAACGCAAATCAACCACCAATTCCTGTGGTTTTCCTTCTTCTACAATGGGATCTGTAGGTTTTGAATCAAGAGTGGTATCTTCGGTTTTGGTGGTATCATCGTGGTCAAATCCGACAGTTCGGGAACTAGTGTCAGAGGCTGGTCGATCCGATCGCACAGAGGTAGTATCGTTATCTGCATTGTCGTCTGTAGCATTCTCTCCCACTTGTGCATCAACGCTATCTGCATCGGACCCTTTGTCGTCTGGCGTTTCAGACAGGTTGGTTTCTGGCCGATTATCCAAATTGACAGAATTTTCAAGGTCAGATAAAGATTTCTCTGGTGCCTGATCTCCATCGCCACCACACACCGTCGTCATATCGTCGATTACTATTTCTGGCTTGTCTTTCTTTACATTGGAGTCGAGTTCCACCTTATGCATCGGACCAACAGGGACAGTCGTCGTTTCTCCTTGCGAAGTAAATTGATGAACGAGATCGGTGGGTAAAATATTGTGTTTGGCGAGTGACTCAATCATGGAAATTTCTGTGATGGAAGGCGGCGGCATAAATAAGCATCCCCAAGTTCCATAATGCGAACCAAAAATAGCTTTACCTTCTGAACTTATGTCCATGTGCATGTACAAACTTCGAATAACCTTGCGTTGCCAGTTACCAGCGCTCATTCGAGCATAAGCAAAATCTTTTCCGTGGCACTCATGTACGACCTCGAGACTCGTTACTGCGCATAAACCAACATATGCAATTTTCTGGGTGTCCGTGAAAACATCTTTAGTTTCCTGAATGCGACGATCATTCTCGTCGTCAAAATCGGATACTTGTGATATTTCAAATATATGTGAAGGAGAGTGAGGGAAGCGAGGGGACGACGGAGGTATGGCCTCCTGTGGCTGGTCAACGGCAGGTAAGTCTGCAGCCCACACAGAAATGGGTGTTGGAGAAGGAGGAATAAGGTCGTTCTGCGTTGCCAACGACGATGTGGTCAAGCTATGGGTTGCTTCCGGTAATGGTGTGACAGAGCTTCCATGATCACCTCCTGGTGCGACATTATCACTGATAAAGTGATTCAAATCTTCCATTGATCCCCTGAGAACGTTGTCGTCAGTGCCGTTACATTCTTTACCGTTTGCCCTGTCCATCTCATCCTCATCACCGTTACTGGTCAGACAGGAGAGGCTGTTGGTATTATTCTCCCGGTGAATTTTTGAATGGGCTGGGTCAGAATGCTGGCTCGTAATGTCGGGTTGCATTCGAGCAATCTGCTCTATGGAATTGGGAGAGTTTATTAGGGTAGTGAAAGAAGGGAAAGGAATGCGAGTGAGGATGAACGAAATAAAACCCCTCCAAGCGGGTAATTGCAGGCAAAAGGGTCGGTGGTTGGAAAAGTAAATGAGACTTTTTTTGCAAGTCAGAGTTTTCAAACCCCAAATGAAAGTCACGTGGGTACACTGAACATTTTTCCAGGCCAGTTTCGACAGCCCTTTTGTATCGCTCCGGTACTATCCGACCCTCCTTTGTCAGCTTCTTCGGCTTGTTTTATGCCATTGCCATCCACTCAATGCTACGAATTGCTACTACCAGAGCTCGCTATATTAAGCAGCGTTCAATAATAGACTCTTTGCTTGCCAATTCCTCACCACTTCGCCAAGCTCCATTGGGTCGAACCATTACCCCAGCTTTAGCACAGACATGCCACCGTTACTCCACTAGTGCCGCCAATACGGCCACAGTGGATGACGAAGTGCAAACCTTTAGACCTAGCGAGCCTGTTTCCATTCCCAGAAAGGCACATCAAAATGATACTGTTAAAGGTAAGCAGTAACTCCCCTGAGACCTTCTATTACCGAACCAGGACAGCTGAGTGTTTCACTGCGAATAAAAACTAGGACCAGTTGAAATGTACGATCAATTGGTTTCCGAAGGAAAAGTTAATTCGGACGACCACCAGCGAACTATCATAGCTCAATTGCAAAGAATATGGATGGGTCTTCAGTCGTATCACCCAGATATCAAGGCAAGTAGCCCATCAGAAGAGCAGCACCAGACTCGAGGAGGTTGGATGTCAAAGGTACATGAATACATTTTTTTTCCCTTTCGGTTTCAGTGTGTTTGGCATACTGCTAACTTTTCTGCTTTCTAGTTCACCTCTATTGTTGGCCATGGTACCGCAACAGCCCAGGCGCCTAATGCAAATGACGTAGTTGCACCCAAATCGCTTTACATTTATGGAGATGTTGGAACAGGCAAGACCATGGTGATGGATCTTTTCTATGATACCCTTCCCATTGAGCGTAAGAGACGAGTGCATTTCCATGCATTCATGCTTGATGTCCATGCTCGTGTGCACCGCCTCAAGATGAAAGAGCCGGAAAGAGCCGATGTGCTCGGCCCCATTGCAGCAGATTTGGCATCTGAGGCTTATGTGTTGTGTTTCGACGAATTTCAAGTCACCGATATTGCGGATGCTATGATGTTGCGTAAATTGTTTACTGAACTTTTTGCTCGAGGCGTCGTGGTTGTCACTACCTCCAACCGACATCCCACCGAGTTGTACAAAAATGGCATTCAACGAAAATCTTTCTTGCCTTGTATCGACCTTTTGCTCGAAAAGTGCGAAGTCGTATGTTTGGATTCCACTACCGACTATCGTAAAGCTGTCAAGGAGATGTCTCAGATTTACTTCCACCCACTCAATCAGAAGACCACTCATACCATTGATCAGCTGACGAAAGATCTTACTGGTGGACAGAAGATGGCTCCTATGACACTCGACTTTTTATCCCGCAAGCTTCAGATTCCAGAACAAGCCAATGGCGTGGCTCGTATGGCCTTTGATGATCTATGCAAGAAACCTTTGAGTGCTGCGGATTATCTTGAACTCGTCAAGAAGTTCCATACCATCATCATTACGGATATTCCACGCATGACGATGAAGCATCGTGCTGAAGCTAGACGATTCATCACCTTGATCGATGCCATGTATGAATCCAAGACCAAGTTGATTGCTAGTGGAGAAACTGGTATCCTAGAAATCTTCAATGCAGAAGAAGGAGGCAACGAGTTCAATGATGACTTTAGATTGATGATGGACGACCTCAAGTTGGACGACGTCTCGTCACCGTTATTCAGTGGTCAAGAGGAAGCATTTGCTTTCCAGAGAGCTTTATCTCGACTTATACAAATGCAAAGCAAAGAATGGTTCACTCGGGCAATCTGAGTACCATTAACATTCTTTTCAGCAGCGCTTGTTTGTACACTACACTCCATCCATAGACATACCCACGTGAAATAATAAATATTCTCTTACGGCGCTATCATGCTCATTAACTAAAACTTTTTTATCACCTTCCTCCACACTCATGGAAATATATGGTACGATCAGCAGATTGGTTTGTTTGCATTGAAATGCTCACAATCAAAACCAAAATGATAGGTTTTGTAATTTTTCATTGAAGCAAGCAACAAAACAAAAAGTAAAAAATTGTTTTTGTCAGAAGGCCAGGTATTATCTACACAGAGGGACAAATGGGTTTTTGAAAGAAAATGGAGTGAGAGAAAGCATATTTAAAAGGCTCTAAAGAAAGGTGTATTTTAAATCTAGAGAGAAGAAAAAAAAAAAATAAGGTGAGCACACAATACGGTTTTTTGGCGCAGTCAAACAAAAAAACGTATTTTTGCAAAAAGAGCTTACCTCGTCAATATCAAAGTCAAAGTCAATATCGTCTTCTTCTGGACCGAAAGTATCAGTTTCGTTGATCTTGGCAGTATCGGGCAATTCACCATAAGCCTTGAGGTTTCTTGCTTCGTCTGCAGTGTACTTTTGGATGACGTCGGCCTTCTCATCTTGATATTCTCGCAATGAAAGAAGGATAATGTCACCTTGATTGATCCAGACCTTCTTGCGCATCTTTCCACGAATGTGTGCAAGTCGTCTGGTGCCATCAAAGCACTGTGCTTCCAAACGTCCATTACCAAGCATTTTGGTCACTTGGGCATACTCTTGGCCCTCTTCCTTGAACACAAGTTCACGCTTGTCGTTCTCGTTCTCGTTCTTTCCTCGTCTCCTGTTTTTTCCTCCCTGGATTCAAGGACAAATGTTAGTAATGGATCATAGACTACATTGAACAGCTCAATGCGCTGTGCCATGTCACTTACTTTTCCTTTATTCTTAGGCATGATGATTAGATTCAGGTACTTTGGGTCATCGCTGCTTTCAAATTTTTTTTTTTATTTCATGACCATTACACGTGACCAGCATGACCTCATATCTTCATTTATGGCCACAAGTTAAACACTTTTACGTATCGTATATCAAAATGCAAAGTATGCTAATTAAAATGAAGAATTATGGAATTTAGGTGCTCTAGATATTGATGTATTTATCAATAAAATCTTATTCTCTTTTTTTTAAAAAACGTGGGTTACAAAACTCGCTCTCCCCAACCCCACTGAAGCTTGTTGTCTAAGCCACTCAGCGAACTTAAAATGTCCGTGCATTGATTGCTGCCTCACCGTCACTACACTATGCATCCCAGAGACCATCCTAGAGAACACTCCAGATATCAACCGCGACGAAGATCTCGTAGTCCTCATAGCCGGTATTCCCCTCCTCCTCACCCACGATCAGGACCCCATCGCTACGACGACAGGCCTGGTGGTGGTTACGATAGATATGACGACCGACCTCACTATGGAAGTCAGCACCCAAGGGATCATGACCGCCATTTTGACCGCTGGGATGACGGGAGAGACTCGTGGAGAGAGAACCCACGACATGATAACCATTACCGTGGTGACGATGTAAGATATAACTAATATTGCAAAAATCCAGGTCATGAGTTGACCACTTTTTCGTTCTTTATTTCTACGTAGCGGCATAGACGGCCAGACCGAGTGGAAGAGGGAATAAGTGCTCCTAATATCAATGTAGTTTTGCGTGGATTGCCAGATAACTATTTGGAACAAGACGTAAGTTGTTACATACTTTGATTTATGTGAAACTCCCGCGTGGTGCAAGAGACATCAGCCCAGGCTGAAGAGAGCAAATTTCAAGCATATGGAAGAACAATCAGAAAAAATAACTATCTTGTGTCGACTTACACATATCAGATTGAAAAAGCTTTGGTGGATATGGAAGCCAGCATAGATCAAGTCACTTTGATCAAGGATCGTGAAACAGGTTCATCCTTACCGCGGTCACTCGCTTTATACCCTGTAGTGTTCAGATCAGGCCACTCATCCTTCTCTCTGTATCTTTCAATTTATAGGAGAATCTCGCAAATTTGCCTTTGTAAAATTTACCAGTGTCGGGCATGCCGAGGAATTCGTTACCAAAAACTATCCTTTTATTTTTATGGATCGCCAACGCGTTCGTATTGACTTTTCTCGTAAAGAGGCTAAACAGGAGGGAACAGGATGGCGATGTGTGAAGGTAAGTTAGCGCTGTTTGTAACTTCAAAGTGGTTCCAATTTAGTACTCACACATGTACGACAGTGCGGGAAAGTCAATGACGAAATGCGTAGGAACTGCTTAGAATGTAGAATGGTGAATCCAAGTGAGTTGATACATATAACGAGGTGCATACCTGTTGCTCAAAACTAACAGAAATGTATTCAAGATCCGTCGCTTCCCGTCCAACGACCAACGGACCCGGAAACATTTACTATCAATGATGGTCTAAGAGACATGTCGGCAGTACCTTCTCATTTACTCCTCATACGTGGTCTGGACCAACTGACTACGAAAGACACCATATTAAATATAGTTGCCGACGCTGCCGGTTTCCGGCGAGCGCTTTTGATTCGCGAAAGGCTAACACAGATGTCGAGTGGTTTTGCATTCCTGGAGTTTTGGAAACCGGCCGTAAGCTGAAAAACTGCATCTGTGAACTGGCAACTTTTGGCTTCATTTTACTCATTTTGATGAATATATCCAGGATGCCACAAGAGCGTTGTCCAAAATAGGCAACCGGGTTAAAGTCGACAACGCTACGACAACGCTAACCTATGGAGAAGTAGCCAGCTTTTTGCCAGCCTATGTCAGCTCCCAGTGGACTATTCCTAGCCATTTTGCTGGTGGTTTAAGTGAATACCGAGATCCTAGCCTTTACTGTGAAATAGTAGAAATTACACCTCCTGCTGAGAGTGAAAACACGAACCATGAGGTCATTCGAACGAGTACAGAAAAAACCAAGCAGAAGTCAGCGCCAAACAAGGAAGAAGATGATCTTGATGCATTTTATGCTGATATGAATTCAATACTCGATGATGAAGAAGATGAAGAATCTATCTTTTCGGTGCCGAAACCAAAAAGCGCATAGAATAACCCCCATTATTGTCGTAATAATAAAATAACCCGCATCCTGACTGGCGGAAAAAATTAAACATTGTGCCCCCGCCTGTAGCCAGCTTTGTTCTTTGTCTCAACATCATGAAGTACATTGATGTTTGCAAGGCTTTGTATGACTATGAAGCAGGCTCGGAAGACGAGCTTACATTCAAGGAGGATGACATCTTGTATATCCTCGAGCGAGACGATGATGACTGGTGGAAAGCACAGCTCAAACCTCAACAACCCGATGAGGTCGGCCCCATTGGCTTGATACCGGCTAACTATGCCAGTGAGGTAACGTCATGCCCACTCTATTCCTTCATTCTCTCTAGCTTATTATGCTAATCACCCGACTGAAATTGCATTGCAGGCCGAAGCTATCGGAGCCGTCTCTGCGCAGTTTGACTACGATGCTCAACAAGAGGAGGAAGTCAGTTTCAAAGAAAACGATACCATGATTTTGTATGATAAGGATGATCCAGATTGGTACCTCGTGAAATTGGAGAACGGTGATATTGGTCTAGCGCCAAGCAACTATGTCGAGGAGGTTTGTACCTGATTGCACCTAGACGTGATGGATTTTTTTTTTTGCCCCTGCAACATACTTCTAATACTCATTATAATTCAAATGCAACAGACATCAAGCGATCAAGTGACAGAAGCTCATCCCCAAACTGCATCAGACGAAACTGAAGCGCAGCCTACTGTTTCTGTCTTTTCAGCTTTATCGGTAAGAACATGATCGGTTCATTCGCCTTATTCGTTTGACCCCTTGCTTACCCTCCCGCCGCTCACAGAATGCTACCGACAAACCCAAACCTAAAAAGGTCAACGATGAGGCTAAATCATGGCCTGTTCATGAATACGATGTAGACAAGAAAAAGAAGAAGAAGAGCAAAGGAAACCTTTTAGTCGGCAACGGCATGCTATGCTATGGCAGCGAAACCGACAAGGCATCCCCTGTACGACAGTTTCCAGTGTTGGATATTGCAAACTTCACTCAAGATAGTAAAACGGTTCATATTGAAATTGGTGGATCCAAGGCAGCAACATTGGATTTCCAGGCTTCCTCAAAATCAGAAGCAAAAGCTATTATTACCAAGATTCAGAGTTCGAGACAGGCATCGACCGCCTTTGAGTCAGCTTCTGCTACCACTCCACCTGCTATTGTCAAGGCCCAGCCTGTGCTTCCTCCTGTACAACCTATCCGTGAAGCATCTTACCAGGATGAATATGAGCCTGAAGTAGAGGAACCACAGGAAGAAGAAGTTGTTGATGATGAACCTCCATGTGAGCCAAGATGGGCTATTGTACTTTACGCTTTTGAAGCCCAAGGAGAAGATGAAATATCTGTCAACCAAGAGGATCAAGTTTTGATCACTGACTATGTCACCAGTGATGAATGGTGGAAAATAGAGTATGAAGATGGGCGCTCAGGTGTTATTCCCGCTTCGTACGCTCAGTTCCAAGAGGATTATGAAGCAGCTTTACAGGCAGAGGAAGACCAAAGACAAAGAGAAGAAGAGGAATGGGCAAGACAACAAGCTGAAGAAGAAGCCGCTCGTGCAGCAGAGGAGGACAGACGCAGAAGAGAGGAAGAGGAAGCATGGCAACGACAACAAATGGAGGAAGAGGAGAAGGAAAGAAGACGACAAGAGCAAGAAGAATCACGAAGGAGGGAAGCTGAGCGCAGGAAGAAGGTACAAGAAGATGCACGTCAACGAGAGCTTGACGAGAAGAAGAGAGCAGCTCGTGCTGCCGTTCCTCCCCCACCACCCCTTCCAGCATCTGCTCCATCATCGCAGCCGCCAAGACGTAACCAAATTCCTGCTCCACCTCCGCCACCCGAACGGCCAGCAGCGCATCGATCACTGCCATCAGATCAAGCTGTCAACTCCATATCCGTTCCAAGCAACCGATCCTTGCCCGACCGTCCCAAGCAAGCTCAAAACCCAGGAAGTAAGTCTGACTGATAATTAAAAAGCAACATGTATATTTCTTGAAATGCTAATTACGTTGCCTTTTGGAAGAACCTGATCCTGCCAAAACTAGGACTTGGACAGATAGAACGGGTGGTTTCAAGGTGGAAGCACAGTTTCTCGCGGTGCACGACGGAAAGATCCGTCTTCACAAGATTAATGGTGTCAAGATAGACGTGCCAATAGAGAAGATGTGTGTTGAAGATGTTCGCTATATTGAACAGGAGGTTGGCGCTGAAGCTCAGGAGGACAAGAGTGATAATATGCCATTGGCTCACCTAGCCAAGGAAGCTTCTAACTCACAACGTCCTAAATCACAAGCAGGCTCATCAAAGCAAGGCTGGGATTGGTTTGACTACTTTATGAGGGCCAACATTCCTATGCAAGAGTCACTGCGATATTCGTCTTCTTTCCAGGCTGATAACCTTGGTGAAGCTGATCTTCATAACCTGACTCACAGACGTATGAAAACTCTTGGTCTTTCCGAAAGACATGTCCAACGACTTCAGCGGTTTATTGAATCGGAAACACCTGAACCTGCATCTGATGACGAAGCTAACCAGGTGAAGAGGTCCAAAGGAAAGCGTAATGTCAGCTTTGGCGCCACCAGTGTCATCGGAGAGGGATCAGATGGTCAAGACACTAAACTATCTCAGATAGAAGAAGATGAGCGACTTGCTCGAGAACTTCAGGAACAAGAAGACAATAATGGTTCTTCTCCTAGCATCTTCAAGAAAGATACCGGTTTACAAAGAAGAGGCACAAGTCGTCCAACACCTTCCAATTCTGCCCCTAAAGGCATAAATGCTGATGTGTTTGAGCTCATGAAGGGTCAATTGTCCTCAGAACCTCTTAAACCAACGGCAGCAGCATCTTCACCCAAGCCAACGGTTGCGAAATCAACCCCTGTAGCAGAAGCTAGTAAATCTCCAGCCAAGCCATCTGGCGGCTTTGAGGACGATGCATGGGCACCCCGACAAGCCTCGCCAGTGGTTGCTAAGAAGCCTGAAGCTGCCTCCTCTCCTGCTCAACCAAACTGGACGAATACCTGGACACCAACCCAACAGCCTCAGCAACAGCAGCCGCCTAAACCTGCACAGGATGCTTTCAGCAATCTGGCCAACATTCAACCCAATGTCCAAGCACCTCCAGCTCCACCGCCACCACCCCCGGTGCTACCATCCGTACAACAACAGTCCATGATAACATCGCCTGCTCGTCAACGTCCTATACCCAAGCAATCCCAGGATAGCAAGGTGAATTCCCAAGTTTTCAACCAATGGTCGTCACCCTCAAAGAACACTGTTAGCCAGCAACCAACCGGTATGAGTAATCAGGCGGCCGGCACTCCTGCCAACTTCCAAGGCACTCCAACCAATTTCCAAGGCACTCCAGTTAATATGCAAATGAACAACTCTGCTATTCCCAATCAAGCGATGATGAACAATATGCAGCAGCAACAAAGACCATTCTTGGCTCCACAAGCTACAGGATTTGTTCAACAGCAGCCTACTCAACAGTTCACACCTACGCAACCGCAGATGACAGGTATGCAACAGCAGCCTAATCAACAGTTCACACCTACGCAGCCGCAGATGACAGGTATGCAACAACAGCCTACTCAACAGTTCACACCTACGCAGCCGCAGATGACAGGTATGCAAAGACCTCCACAGCCTATGATGGTCAACAGTATGATGACTGGCCAAAGTCTTCAACAACCGTTGATGAACAACAACACTGGTATGAGTAACATGATGCAGCCACAACAACCAAATATGCAACAATTCCAGTCCCTGCAGCCTCAGGCAACGGGTTTCAACACCTTCAATAATAATATCGGAAGATCTAGTTCAGCTGGAAACCTTCCCAGTATGGGTATCAGTGCTCAACCTACTGGTCAACGTAACTGGACCAATGCCACTCCTGACAATCCTTTCGGAGCCAGCCCTCAAGTACCACAAATGACTGGCCAGCCATTCAACCAGACATCCCCCGTACAGCCAAACATGTACACACCTCTTGCTCCACAACAACAACAACAACCGACTGGATTCATGCAACCACAGCCAACTGGATTCAATAATGGTATGCTAGGTGCTAATGGACAAGCGATGGACCGCTCATTCTCCGGTCCCAGCTTTGGAAGCAGTAAGTGTATATGATGCATCATGGATGGATCCCTTTTGTTGTGTTGGAACTTTGTTAGTTAACCAGATACCATTGCAGATTCAGACAAATATTCAATCTTTAAAGCCGTTGATCCAAACAGTCCAAGCGTATTCACTCCTGGTCAACCCCAACAACAAAGTAAGTCTCAAATATGTGTATGCAACTTTTGAAAGTCATCTGTAAACTAACACTTGGATGCAACAAAGATATGATGGGACAATTTGTTCAACCTCAACAAACTGGTTTCCAACAAAATAACTTTGGTAACCCTAACTTTCAAAACAATATGAATACTGGCTTCAACCCACAACAGAATCAGCAACCCTATCGAGGATGGTAAACATCTACTCTCATACAACTCCATGTACTGTATCTCACGCTATCGAGTCTCCGGTCCTTTTCTTAGCCATACTATTTCTTTTATTAATGTTTTTTTTTCTTCGCTGCAAATAAAAAAAAGAAAAATCGCTCCTTGTTCTGGTGGTTATGACCAACATACTACTTGTTCACATCACCACTAAACAGTTTCATCAAAATGGTTCTATACAATTGAATTTTATTGCATGAGGCTATATGGTTTTTTATTCGTACAAGATAAAAAAAGCTTTCTGCTTTATTTCTCGAGCTCGCCACAGTCGGTGATGTCAACCTTGGCTTGAGGAGCTCCGGATTGAGCACCGCATGCCTCGATCTTATCCAAAATGTCTTGGCCTTCGATCAATTGACCAAAGACAGTGTGGTTACCATCCAACCAAGGGGTCTTGTCGAAGCAAATGAAGAACTGGGATCCGTTGGTGTTGGGACCAGCGTTGGCCATGGACAAAACTCCCTTGCCAGTGTGGGTGAGCTTGAAGTTCTCATCGGCGAACTTGGCACCATAGATGGATTCACCACCACGACCATCGCCACGAGTGAAATCTACACCAAATTAAAAAAAAAAAATGTCAATCTCGCGTGTAACCTAGTGGTTCGCGAAAACACAATGTGTCTTTCTTTACTTACCTCCACCTTGAGCCATGAAGCCTAAAGAAAATTGGAAAAAAAAGAGATACGCCGAGGTTAGCTACGTTTCAACGGACATGAATGCGTGATTCCCAAAAAATGCATACCGGGAATGATACGGTGGAAGAAGCTGCCCTTGAAGTGCAAAGGCTTGCCGGAGACGCCAGTGCCCTTTTCACCAGTGCAAAGAGCTCTAAAGTTCTCAGCGGTCTTGGGGACAGTGTCGTTGAAAAGCTTGAAGGTCATGCGACCGGCAGGCTTGCTTTGGATAGCAATGTCGAAGAAAACCTTGGCGTTCTTGCTGGCCATGATGTCAAAGTGTGTGTGAGTGAGATTACCACCCCCAAAGACAACACAACAAATGTATCAATAGGAAATTTGACAGTCACGAATGAGCCTAATCCTCCGCTTGAAGGCCGCACCGTTTCGTTGTACCTGATCATGCTGCTGGGCATTGGAGTGGACATTGTCCATTTACCTCGAATTGCAAAGATACTGACTAGACGCCAGAATAACTGTCACCTTTTATGTCGTCGTATTCTAAGTTCTAAAGAACAAGCGGAATTTCAAGCGAGATTCCCAAAGGCTGCTGTCAATCAGAAGGAAGCCGATCCTGACGTGGTGAGATTTCTTGCATCACGGTAAGAACTAGATCAATGACTAGTGCCTTTCATTACTCCAGTTTACTGATGCGTGGTTACATTTTAGCTGGAGTATCAAGGAAGCTATGTATAAAGCAATGTATCCTGAGCGAAAATTGACTTGGAAAGAAGTCACCATTGATCGGATAGCTGGAGGTACCGATCTAGCGCATGCTTTTTTCTATTTTTTCTGTTTTTTGCGATTGTTACTGACTGAACTGCACCTTTTTTTATTTCCTTATAGACAAACCTAGAGCCATTCTTGCTGGCCAAGATCCATCCATCCATACCCATATATCAGTCTCTCATGATGGAGAGTATGCTATTGCCTATGCAGTCATTGAAAAATTATAGTCACATTTAGAAAATCGTGTGCCTTCCTCTACTACCGGCCGTTATCTAGTACGGCAAGACTGCATTTTATGTACGAACATCATTGATAACTGCCATGTATAAAAAGCATCGAAAATAGAACACATTTCAACATTGTTGTACGACCGTCGTGATACACATAGATATGCAGTAGTTAACATGGGCATTTGTATGAAAGTAAGAAAGCGTCAGGCAGGCACATGCCAACTGAAAGACATTCGCTGTAACATATATGTCGTCATACCTCTAAATATCCTATATGTCAGTACCATTGAGCGCATATAAGGGTCCCGGCAGCTGCCAATGTTCCTGATATTCTTCAAGCTGTAAATTCCGACTGAATGACGATGAAACCAATATTGAAATTAAGTTCGATGAGGATCACATCCGTGAATTAGAAAAACTAAATTTAGGCATAATTGGCACTGTAAATCGAAGAATTCCACGTGTGGCCGCGTACGTTTTACGGATTGAAGCAGATGGTTTTCTTTTTTTTGCATAATCTCCCAAAATAAGGGTCACAAGGCGACAAGTCATTGGCTCCAAACATTCACCAAAACCGTAAATGGTGGGGTTAGAGATATCGTCATCACACGAAGATGAAGAAGAAGTAGAAAGGAAAAAAACGGCTCACAATCGGACGAACCTCTCTGAGTTCAGTGGTTCAAGAACCGTTTGGTTTCCAGCTATTGGAATTTTTTAAATAGGTGATAGCAGCCAGTCTGCGTGGACAGTTGCCCAAATTGACCCAAAAAAAAAAAAAATCCAGAAAGTATTTTTAGGGCTATTCACTGTGCTTGCTCCATCCATTTCATGACAGCCGAAACGGCATTGGCGGATCAGTTTCCTCAGCCGCCAAACCATGTCCAAGCTCTATGTTCTCGATGTCAACTGCCATTGAAGGGCCAGCTCGTTCGTGCCCTTCAGGGCGTGTTTCACCTCGATTGCTTTACTTGCCTTGTAAGCTATACAAAAACCACCAACCAAGGATGAATCAACCCACAGCAGCTAATGTAAACTTTTTAATAGGACTGCGGTAAGGTGGTGGCATCCAAGTTTTTTCCAACCACTGTCGAACCCGGAAAACTATTACCATTATGCGAACGAGATTACTTTCGACGATTGAATCTGGTGTGTGAAAATTGCGGAGAGGCTTTGCGTGGCGCTTACATCAGTGCATTGGACAAGAAGTACCATGTAGAACACTTTACATGCTCTATGTGTGATATTGTGTTCAGCCCTGAAGATTCTTATTACGAGCATGAAGGGAAGGTGTATTGTCACTATCATTATTCTGTAAATTATGCAGTCAAATGTTCTGGCTGCAAAGTCGCTATTCTCAAACAATTTGTCGAAATCAACCGCAATAGCGTGGACGAATTTTGGCATCCAGAGTGTTACATGATTAACAAGGTATGGTGTGTTCACTTGCTGTTGGGGCAAATCGTACATGTTTACTAAAATCTCTTTGGGGGTTTCTTTGCAGTACTGGAACGTTAAAATTTCGCAACCGTTTTTGGACGACGACGATAATAAAGTATCGCAAGGTAACCCATCCCACCACTTTATGCCTACCGCCATTGACCACAACACTCCCTATTGAACCGTATTGCTCCCACAGAACCCAATCCTCAGGACACAAATGATTTATTAGACATTCAGCAAACGACAGAACAGAAAGTGTATCAAATTTGGACGGTGCTTTCAGCATTCGAAGGTTAGCATCATTCCTTTATCTTCCATCCACGAGCGCCATCAGCATCTTTTTAACCCCCTGAACCATCCTCTAGAGTCATCGGCTGCATGCATCTCAGATATGCTCATGCATGTTTCGAATGGTGCCTATATGGACAGTGCCAAACTTTCCGAAAGGTTTATCGTTCAAGTTGGTATATTGTTCGACTGTATTGACTCGATTGAAACGCGATACATTGAATTTGGAGATGAAAGTAAGCTATCAGGCTATCTAGAATGGGAAGGATATTGCTTTGCCAACCAAATAACACGATCCTTTCCCCTTCAGCACTCCGCTACAAACGCGAAGCTAAAATGCTTTGCAAAAAGATTGTAAATTTCTTTTCTCTCTTATCACATTCCCAAGACATGGCAAGACAGCCGCAGACGGGTGTTGGTGAAGAGCTACTTTCGTCTGTCACGGGCTTAGCGCACTACCTTAAAGTTTTAATCCGTGTCACTTTGACCAGCGCCTTGCGTCTGGTATGTATTTCATGTCATTGGTTTGATGGGATGTGTATGTTACTCAACGGCGTTTCGCTTCATTTCTACCGTTGATTTAGGAAAATCAATGGAATTGTAAGAACGCAACCTCTGACTTTTTGGAACAGCTCATGCGCTTATCCAGTCAGGACGCAAAACATATGATGAACATCCCGGATTCAGAGTTGACGTCTGATCTTTGCCAAACTTGTAAAATCACTTTGGAAGAGCCTTGCATCCGGTATGCACGGTTTCGATGGCATCTGCGATGTTTCCACTGCCGGCAGTGCAAGCGCTCATTAAAGGATGACTATAATGCGGCGTTATTTCACCCACAGTCCGTTTCTGTGGTTTGTTTTCAGTGTGCCAACCATGGAACTGAACAGTTGATCCAAGGCTTCGAATATGTCACTCGATTACAACAATATTCGTTCTTACTGAGTGTCGCTCTTGGCCGCTTGTACAGTCTGTTGAAATTACCAGGTATGACACGCAACGTTACACGGGAGCCACATTGGTGGGACAGCCTCATATTAAATTTCTCGGTAAACTACAGAAGCTCCTTCACCGTCACCAAGTTCAAGAAAAGACAAGACAGATGGAAAAAAATCCAAGCTTCGAAATCCTTTACGGGGCGATGCCAGAGTACAGTCCTATGCTGGCGATGAAAAGCTCTTTAAACCCGCCAAGCTGACGGACATCAAACGCATGAAGTCCACGCATATGGATCGCAAGTTGTCCCAATCTCACAAAGCAACGCGACGATCTGTGATTGTTGAAAGCCGTAATTTATTCGCACCCACCGCCCCATTACCCATGCCAAAGATACCGAGTGGCACGAGCTCAACGACTTCCCTTAAGGAACTGCCACCCCTTCCAGTCCCGACTCAAAACGATCAAGAAGAGATCCCAGAAACGCTAGCGGACATGCACAGTTTAGGGAATGAAGCCGCTATCACTTTGGACGATATACCCCAAATTGCCGCTCGTACCGGCGACTATCAACGTGGGATCTTTTTTTCAGACTTGTCGGCTCTCCAACATCTTATTGTGAGACATATTGCCGTAGTGAAGATTGAGCCACACGTCAAGGATGTTTTCACCATGGAGGAGCTATTGGATATGATTGAATCCAAAAAGGCTTCGTTATGGGGCAAGTTCATGACCTCGTTCAAGCAAGGTAACAAGAATCGAGTCAAGGAGATGGGGACATTTGGTGTACCTTTTGAAGCCTTGGTGGAGCGAAACGGAGCGGATTCCATCATTGGTGCAGGTCCTTCCCCAGTGCGCATACCTACGTTTATAGAGGATTCCATTCTTGCCATGCGGCAAATGGGTAAGTAATGGGTTATTTTCACGCGATATCATTGACTCTCTACTGACGCTCCATGCTATTTCCCCTTTTCACCCATCCGCCTGCCTATCCATTTTCTGTAGATATGTCGGTGGAAGGTGTATTTCGTAAGAATGGTAATATCCGCAGACTCAAGGAAGTTAGTGAAATCATCGATCGAGATCCAAGTGAGGCTATGCTGGCAGATGAAAATCCCATTCAAGTGGCCGCGCTGCTCAAGAAGTTCTTGCGCGAAATGCCTGAACCGCTTCTCACATTTAAATTACACCGCCTCATCATCTTCTCACAAAGTAAGTGGTAGCATGAGTGGAACTTGTTCACAAAGTATTGGCACCTGGTTTCTCACACCTTTTGTATTGATCAGAGCTTGAGTCGGAGGCGGAAAGAAGGCGCGTGTTGCACTTGGCGCTATGCATGATGCCAAAGGTGAATCGAGATACCGTAGAAGTGTTGTTACACTTTCTAAGGTGGACAGCGACGTTTGCCCATGTGGATGGCAAGATGGGAAGCATGATGGATCTCACCAACCTTGCCACAGTGATTGCGCCTAACGTACTGTACTCCAAAAGTAAAGATCCAGCCAAGGACGAGTCCTTTATGGCTATCAGCGCGTTTGAGATGATGCTCAAATACGAAGACAGTTTTTGTTTCGTTCCTGACGACATTGCTCAACTTTTACATGACCCAATGTTATTGGAAGATGAGGCCACCATGACGAGCAAGGATGTTATGCCCAAATTAGAGGCTATCATGAAAGGAAGAAAGCAACAGGAGACGAATGAATTCGCAGCTGACGTACATAGAAGCCAACACGACCCGCACCAACGGCCTCCTCCCGAATACCCTCTCTATCCTCGACAACATCGATACGAACCTGAACAACCACCCGTCCATGCAGGCCAGTTGGGTCTGTTAAGCCCTCTGCCCTATCGATCCCATTCTTTGACTCGGCAACGTGATCCTGTATCTCACAGTCAATCTCCTTCCTCCTTACGAAGTCAGGTTGTCAACGACAATCGACTCTCCCATCCCACCACGCCGGGCGGCCTACGATCATGAGTTGTTGGCCCATTCCTTTCTTTTATTTCTTCTTTTATATACAAAAAATGCTAATTTCTCCTCCCTCCCTTGCATCCTATAATTTTCTCATCCCATTTTTGTACATTTTGTCCAATGTTTTTTGGTTTGCTCTTGCTCTCATATTTCGGTATCTTGAAACGATGCATTATTCTTTATCATTACTATTGTTCGAATATTATTTTTTTTTCTTCACCCGCACACTAAACAACCTATATTAAACCTCCTTTTCTATCGATGCAACCATGCGGGTTGGTATATACTGGATTTGTTTGTGTGACGAAGGCGTTCGTTCTAAGATTTACCATCGTCGATATCGACCGAGGATGGCATGGCACTCTGGACATGTATGCTGGACATCCTTGAGCCAGGTGATGCAACATGGCACACAGGCAAGGACAATGGTGGAGAGGAATAGGACAAAACTGGTGACCCAGACAAGGCGACCGTTGACGACGCCGGTGACAGACCGGACTTGGGTATGACAATGGGGGCAGTGCATATGGATAGGTTCATCGGGGAGCCCCGGTTGCCAATCTGCATGCACGTGGTTGGTGGTTAGGTCTTTTTCCTGGCTGCTGCTACGACTGGTGGCTAAGCTTTCATGGTGGTGGGATTGGATGGAGCTGGTCGAGAAGGTGGTGACAGATGAAGTGTAAAACTTTCTAAACTGGTTTCGTAATGAGGAAGGCGGAGTTGCCGGCTTGTTGATGCTGCTCTCCTCGTGTTCTCTACCTCCTTGAAGCACTGATACACCTGTAGACGATCGACGGGCACTCCAACGCTCACTCAAGCTAATAATCCCTAATGAGAACCGTCGCGGTGGTGGAGGAGGATCGGTAGGATGACTATCCAATGGAGGCCGTGCAGCAGGCTCATTTCGTTTACTAGGCAACAGAACATGCATATATGAGAAACTTACACAAGAACAAAAAAGAGAGAAAAATGAGTAGAAAGACTTTTGGACCAAAAACTTTCAATGACAAGAGTAAGAGAAATGATGTTCAGTTCAAAAAAAGAAAAAACGTAATGATACAGCTGCGGTGGGTTTAAACAGGAACACGCAAAGGAGACAAGGGGAATGCGATAGAGGACAAAAAGGTAAACTTTAAGGAATTAAAAATTTATATAATTAAGCATGGCCGCCAATCAGATCATCACAAGAAAATCATCCATGCGTCGTTCAGCAGCCATGGCAGGATTGGACTTTGACTTTGTTCGCACTCGTCCAACCGCCAAGTCTCCAATTTCGCGGGCCAAGTCGTCAATGTCCGGACCATGTCGACGTCTGCGACGACGTGACGATCGTTGTTGCTGTTCCCCATCACTCGGATCCTCCTCATAGTCAGGCACAGCGGTATTGGTGGTATAATCAGGTAGGCGCTCAGCGTCTCTGGCCAAGCTTTGGTAGGTTGGTAATCCTTCAGCCGATTCATCAGGTTGTGCTTGGATGGCTCGCGTAACGGCAAATGGTAAACCAATACAAATGGGGTATGAATTTCCTAGGTATGTAACATGCACAACCACGCGAATGTATTGTCGTACACGTAGAAAAGGCGAGTCCATTGTTTCATGAAACACACCTTTACTGCACAGTGTTTGAATCCGTGAAAAGCCGATACTAGAGATGGTATCGTTGACATGATTGAGAGTTTTCGTGGATGGATGCGAGGTGGTGGTCATTGCTAAAGTTTTCATGGGAGCAGATTGAACACGGCGAAGTCTAGGCATGGAGGAGGTTGGTAAAAGAGGTAATGATGCTGATGCGTTGTCTGAGGCTCGTGATGTTAGCGGAAATGCAAATGGTATAGATGTTTCCATAGGAGGATGAAGATATACAGAAGGGCTGGTATAAGAGGAAACTAAATGGCGTTTCGGTAAGGCATGATTTGGAAAGAACCAAGAGGTGACATCGTTGACCCAAAAGTCGCTATTGTCAACCTGCCATTGTTCTGGACAACATCTAGTTTATATGAGGGTTTAGTTTTTTTTTTTCTTGCCCCAACAAAAAAAATGGGGTTGGTTTTGAAAAGCTTACTTTGTGTCACTTCGGTAAACCTCTTCTTGTACAACATCAACCTCAATCTTGTTAATGGTGCATTGGCCTCCTAGGCCTTGTGAAAAGGTACCTTCAAACTGGATCTCGTTATCGAGATAAGCCCATTTGGGGACTTGGAACTTCCATTTGAGAACATCTGGACGTTCACCTTTCATTTGAGTCCTTGGAACAATGAATCCAGGCACATGACCGCAAGCAACATCTTTCGGGATCAAAGTCTTATGGATCACCAATTCTTTTTCACTTCGAATAGGGTAGGCAAGTTTTCCAGTGGGCGTCAGTTTGGCCATGACAAGAAAAGAGATGGTCAAGAAATTGGATTTGAACGTCTGGCATAACCACCCAGATATGGGGATTTCAAAGCCAAGTTCTGTTACGCCAGCTGGTAATGTGGCATCTTCTAGTAACGACTGTCGCGTCTTCCGAAGTAGCTTTACAGCATCCAATTTTTCAGCGGTGAGGGAATGTGGACCTTTTTGGGGGTCACGCCAATTGAGTCTGGCTTCTCCTTTGAATTTGATTTCGATTTGTCGTAGTCGAATGGGTTTACTACATACAAGTCTCAGTTTGCCCCTTATCTTTTGTCGTCGTGGATGAGTGGAATGAGAAGAGTTGGGTTTGGGACCAAAAAACTGCACCGATGGAGGAATGATAAGGTCCACCGCGATGAGGTCTTTCATCTACGATGGTAAAGGTAGGCTGGGGGTAAAAAGAGGGAGGAGCAAAGGGAAAAGATCAAGGCACCAGCCTGCTTGAGGTCAAGTCTGCGTGACACGGTGCCTCAAAAAAATGGTATATAAAAAAAAATAATAAAAAGGGATTCCCCAGCAGCTTTTTCTTTCCTTTATGTCTTGACTGCTGCTGCTGCTTTCACTGGAGATTTTCGTGCAACTTGTTCTAGAGCATTCTTCATGTGAGCCATTAACGTTGACCATGGTACAGTGACGGCTTCGGGTTGAGCAAAAAACACATAATCATGACCTGAGATCCAAAAAACATTCAAAATAAAAAAGGTTTTATTAAATAAACTAATAGATAGCCACTCCCACACTCAAAACTTACCTGGGATAGCGCCGTCTGGAAAGCTATGCTGAGCAGCCGATAGAATTCGTCTTCTCGCACGATTACGCGCTACGGCCGATTTACCCAACGCCTTTTTACCAGTAATAACGCTAGCACGATAATGTAGTACGGAGGAATGGGTGGGGGATGTCAACACATTAAGGGAGAAAGATGGAGTATTCACGCGAATGGCCTTGCGTGAAGTGAATGCATGGCGAATGCTATTGCCATCTATGGTTTTGAATAAGGACTTTGCTGCTTGAGTCAGCATGATGAACCCAAAGAAAGGAAAAATGAAAATAAAAATTTTAGATTTTCTCCAATATGGAAATTTTGGATATTGATGGCGCGGTCAGGCTCTGTCCTTAACACCGCGCTCCTTCCCATGTGCGCTGGGAGCGGCAAAATGATGGTCCATAGCACAGACGATTTTCTTTTTGAATGGATCACCATCACACAGAGTAGACAACTATCCATACACAATGGATTTTCTGAGTACTACCTCTGTCTTTTAAAAATCACCACTTTCAGATGAAATCGCCCCGATGAAAAATAGTCAAAATAATAAAAAAAGAAGATTTATCGTACCGAGATTCCCATGAACCAAAGGAAAAATAAATTATAAAAAAAAAAAAAAGAGAACACCACGCGGTAAAGCTCCCTATTCGAATTATTGCTCTGCCAAAAAAAAAACTTTCGAGAGATCACCTTTGAGCTGACTTTCTCCTTTCCTTTCTCTCTTTCTCTCTCTCTCACTTTCCCTTCCTTCATTTACCCCGACTGCTCTGTGCTTTAATCAGTCTGAAAGAGAGAAAAATATCTATTCGAATGCATAAGTGGACCCCGAAAGACGACTACGAATCATACCAGGGGTAAGTTTGCATGAAGCTTTCCCCGGCGTTTAAAGAAACCTCGGCGTCTAATTCCACCCATCTCACCATGTTGCCACTCATCCATCTTTATAGACATGCTGACATGATCCGCCCTCCAACCACACCTCTTGGCACCACCATGAACTCGTAAGTAAAGCCGCTGTCAATTTTTGCCGTTTTTAGGCGCTCCTCGTCCGCATCTAACCTCAATCTGATGCTGATCTTTTTAATCTCCGCTTCGCTCATAGGTACAGCAGTGCGCAGTCGGAAGCACCCGCTTGGGAGTATATGGGACATGGCACGACCAAAGATTTACCACCGTCACCTATTGAAGAGAAAGATCGCTTCTTTTCGCCCAAGACGCACCAATATCATAGTCTTTATAACTTGCAACGCACCACTGGGTAAGTCCACCATTCAAAAGTTCCCCCCGCCACCTTTATTTCCCACAAACCTTGGACAATTTTAGTATGCCGCACTAAACCTTTTTCTTTCCTTCCACAGATATGACCTGCAAATTCACGCCAAGATTGATAAAGGTTTCTTTATTACCAATGGTGACTGGACTTGTTACCGCCGCAATTACTTTCAAGTAAGCGCCACGCTATCTCTGCAAGCTACCAAACAAGGAGATATGTATGAGCCTGAATTGCCTATTTTGTTGGGTATCGATGGCCAAACCTACACCGTAGAAGAGTTCTTATTTGGGGTGTCAGCTGAGGCAGCCTCGAGTGGAAAATATATTGATCTCGTACAGCACACTGCGAAACGTGATAAGGGTCCTCAGGTTACACCACCGCTCAAGCCAGTGCGCACAGAAGGCCCTCAACATGGACTAGCAATGTTTGAACGACTTCAGTTCAAGACAGCCACCGCTAACAATGGTAAACGTCGTGCTACCCAACAATATTTCCATCTCAATGTTGAGGTGTTTGCTCGCTGTTCGGATAGCAGCATTCATCGCGTGGCGGTATGCAAGTCACTTCCTGTGGTGGTACGTGGCAGAAGTCCCGGCCACTATACTGACAAAGGTCAACGTCGTGTGAAGAGTCTACCCAGTTCCCCTTCGGATGATCGCAGCTTTTCAAAGTCCCCTCCCAACATGCCTGACTATGGATACTCTTACTCACCTTATACAAGCTTCCCTCCCCATTACGGATCGGCTCCCATCACGGACATGCCTCCCCCATCCGCACCCCATTCCATCATGATGATGCACCCTCCACCGCGTCAACACCATGATGGTGATACCGGTGGTTATAACCCTGCCATGTCCCCAGCCATGGCTCAATACCCCCCCTCGGGTCGTTATCTGCCTCATGATGGTAACGCCTCTTCACCCGAGTTGTCGTCACCTGATATACATTTATCCCGTACAGCTGACATGGAGAAGCAGCAGCCGCCGCCGCCTGCTAACCCTTACCCTGGCCAACGACCTCCATTGGGCCTCAACATACACATCAACAACAACGACGGCTGGGACCGTCATCGCACCAACTCAACCAATAGCCTTTCATCGTCTTATGTCTCCAGTATATCTTCCCCACCACCTTCCGATGATCGAATGTACCAATATGGCATGGTGCCTGCCATGAACCCACCGTATCCAAAGCCATCCAATGCTATATCCTATACACCCGTTGAAGAAGACATTCCTTCAATGAACCGTTGGCAGTATCGTCCTGACCAATCTTGGACTGAACATCATCCTAGTGAACATCGAGATGGCCTGGTGCATCCCTTGCAGTAAAGTCCCCCTTCCTCATGTTGATCATGTTGTTGTATTCTGTACGCCCCCATTCCACTCCTTTCCGTTGGTAAATTCTTTTCTTTCCTTTTTGCTTTTTGTTCCATCACACGAAAAATGTATGAGCTCTTTTTTTCCCATTTTTTTTTTTTTATATTTCAAATATGAATTTGGTTTGGTCATCCCCAGAGTTTTATAGAACCGTACACCTCCCTTTTTATCCTCACAAGTTGTTGGAAATCCCCCTCCCCATATAAAACTACAGTCATCTTGTATTTTGCCTGCATTGCATGTTCTGCTATTTGACGATGTCATCGCTTAAATTAACCACACCCTTTGACGCCATCTATAACGTCTGCACTCTATAGAGTGAAACACCTTCTGGATAGAAGCGATGACGAATGCCCTACCCTGCCGCATAAGGAGGTTATTTTTAATTGTCTGCCAATAGCATGATTTCCCGTTATAGGGCAAAAGATGACTCTCCTTTGTGGTTGGTTAATTGGAGTGAAACCGGCTAGCAAAAAAAAAAAAAAATTGGGAGGGGTTGAATTACATAAAAAAACAATTGGGGAGTTCACCGCTTGTTCGTTTCTTTTCTGTCGCCCTTTACATTCCTTTGCAGAGTATGGACTTGTGGAGGTCAGGTTACAGTGCGCTGGGCAACTGGATATCGGATTTCGCCCCAGGTGTGCCTACCGACACTGACTGGTCTCAATCCGTGGTTGGGTCATGGTAAATGTTCGAGCATTTGCACCAAAGGAAATAAAAAAGAAATGAAAAAACTAATATGAATGGGATTCCTTCAGGTACGTTCCTCCATCGCAGCATGGCTTGGAATTGATATGCCTCTCTCTGGTGTTTGCCCTGGGAACCACGTATTATGGCCTGGCTGCCTTTGGTCCCGGTCTCAACCGCAAGCTATTGTTTAACTTTGCACCAACGAGAAAAGCCAGCCTGGTCGAGCGGACTTTGTTTGCCTTCCTGATCATCTCGTTGGCCACCACCTATATTCATAAGCTCATTCGGGGCACCACCCTCTTCATGCTACAACCCTGCCATATGAGCGCCATCTTATTGGTACTCGTCATGTCGTGGCCCGACAAATCTTCTCCTATACCACACGTGTTGTTCAATATTTACCTCCACACTTATTGGGGCACCATCGCTGCCCTGCTGTTCCCTGATCTACGAGACCATTACTTAATTGGGGAGACCTTCAATTTCTTTGCCGGTGAGTTGTTGGCGACGGGGTGTGGGAGTGAGTGATGGAACAGAAAAAATACTCATCCGCTCCTTGGCCATAGAGCACATTATCATCTTGGTTTTACCGTTTTACATGGTTTACTCTGGTCGATACCTTGTTTTGCCCGCATCCTCAAAGGTCGCCATGTTTTCCTTCATGTTGTATGGGTTGTACCATTCCCCATTGATTCATGTCGTGGCTCTCAAGTCGACCATCAACATTAATTACATATTCACTCCTCCACCGAGTAAGTTTCCATCCCATGTGCTGTTATCGCCCTGTCATCCAACTGACATTCCCTTTTCACATTAGTCGGTTTTCTGATTAAAATAGGTGTCTTATACCGTCCCTTCCTCTACTTCGTTGCCATGGCTAATATGTTTATCTCGCGCTATGTCCTCATGGGTACCGCCTTATTTATATTACCTAGGAGAGGTCGTGCCAAATCCGACTAAGGAAGGCCATGCCATTTTACATAATCTTTGAGGATGGTTGCTTTCCTTGCTTGACATTTTATTAGCACGCTCTGTGGATAATACTGTACACATTAACACATTTAGAATAAATCTCCGTTTATAATTCAATATCTGGTTTTTTAGAGGAATCTACGCCTGTCCACTTTTCTAAAAATCGCTCGGGATGTCGAAGGTGGTTAAACCCAAATTGTTGGTAGAGACCATGTGCGTCGGCAGTCGTTAGTTGGTGTCGAACAACACTTTTCAGTTCCGGGTATGACATGAAGAAGGACATCATGGCCTTGGAGTATCCTTTGCCTCGATGGTTTGGATCCACCCACACGTCGAACGCATGGGCATAGACAGCGTAGTCGGTGACCACTCGCATCATGGCCACCTGAGTCCCTGTCTTTTCGTCGTAAAGACCCATTCCTATTGAATGCGCCCAGGAACGACGTACATCTGTTTCAGGTCGTGTGCCTGCCCAGTACGACTGTTTGAGGGAGCTTATGACAAAGTTCATGTCAATCTTTGTGGTATCGCTTGAAATAACCAAGCCATCAAATCGATGTTCGTAACATGGCATTCCAAGAGTATCTGTCTTCCCTTCCACTAATTGGTATTGGATCTCCATGATGACGGTCGTGAAAAAGAGAGTTGAATATTATATCATTGGTGACTTTGGTCTCATTATATAACCAATAAAGTGTGAGTCATCGGGGTAGAAATTGAGTCAGTAGCGTCACAACGCAATCTCCGCTTGGGTTGACAACGTGGAAATTTATTCAACGTTACTACGGAAGAACGAACTAAAGAAATTCAATAAGTGGGATATTGTATGAACAAACAAAAAAAACTACTGATGCTTTTCATAAAAAAAAAAAAAAATGAAAGAGGTACTTCATACGTAATGAAACATACAAGAAATTTGTTTTTGTTCAAGAAGGGGGGAAATACATTCTTTTCAGCACATATGGTTTCATGCTGGCTGGGGATTTCACGAAATAGTGATTTTCTTGGGAGAAGCTTCAACTGACTTGGGAAGACAGACCTCCAGAACACCATTGTTGAAATTAGCCTTGATGCCACTCTTTTCAACATTGTCAGGAAGAGGGATGGTGCGTTGGAAAGATCCATAGCGGCGTTCTTGGTATCTGACGTTATTGTCATTGTGTTCCTTGTTGCGACTGAACTCGCCAGAGATGACAACGTTGTTGCCCTGCATTTCCAATTTGATGTCCTCCTTCTTGACACCAGGAAGCTCCGTGTGTACATGCCATGCCTTGTCATCCTCATAGATGTCCACAGCAGGGGAGATGCGTGCCTGGTCCTGCTGTTGGCCGCCGCCGCCTCGGCGACTCAATCCAAGATCCGTGAAGAAATGATCAAACACTTGGTTCAATCGACGTTCCATGCGGTCAAAGTTGGGGTCGGTGGTTGCGATAAGTGACATTGCTTTGTAGTGCTGTTGTAGGTAGAATTGATGTGGAATTGCCCAACGTACTCGTCTCGTTTATATATTGTTCTTTCATACTGCAAAATGGCGTCAATTATTTCCCAGGGCACACATTAACGAAAGCTCTCGAAATTTCGTGCCAAATATGGAAGCACCAGTGATTGAAAAATTCACACCATTTGGAAAAAATAGAACTGTATCCCGGTGTTGAGACACTGTGCCTTGATGGAAAATGCAACAACACTTTCCTCTATTCTTGATGAGAGTGTTGATGGATTCCGCACCTATGAATGGTCATGGCCAATTCTTTATAACCAGCATTTGCTTTAACCTTGAATTTTATCAATGAAAAAAAAACTTGGCCAATGGGCGGGAAAAAATTTCAGTGAAACAAAGTGACCTGTACCGAAATTATCCAGAAAGTTCGTGAATTTGACAATCATGTGCCTCGCACTGATAACCCGGATATACAATCCTCAGTTTCTCTAGATGTTTCCATAGCCCTCTGGAGCCGCGCCGTTTTACTGAACACATCTCTCTGCTCAAACAGGTATGAGAAATAATTTGAGTTGGCATTAAAACTCTTGGATCACTTCCTTTTGACTGAACCATGGCAAGCAATTTGATTAACAGGGCGGCTGGTATACCGAAGCGTCCACTATTACCCATCAAATTTAAGCACAATACTTTTTTCATGTAAAGGCATGAGCAAGGCATAGCCTAGGAATGGTGATGCCAAAACCCTACGCCCTTTAGTCTATGATTGCTATAGACAAGTTGATATAAGCACCCACCTCAATTGAGGTATTTATGACGATGTTGCATATGGAAAAAAAAATGCTGTCAAGGAAATGCTGTTTAGAAAATAATTATACGGAGGGAGAGGAGGCGGCGCATACTTGTGAATAATATTCACGCTTTTCAAAAACGCCGTCAAGAGATTATACTTTTCCAGCATCGTACCTTCTATTATTGTTGGCTGAAGATGGTGTCCATTTCCTCGTTATTGGTAGATCGAATACTGGCTAACGGTAACACCACTCGCGGTTCATTATGGCATGTTACAGTAATTTCTTATCGTAACCAAGATTTGAGGCATTTTTTTTTTTGGATTTTGGACTTGTAAATGGATCGGTCCACCAATAGCAAAAATGAACTCGCCAACATCTGCAGTATAATGCCTCAATCAACCCACTCCCTTGAGGATGCTATCATTCGGTCTATATAAACTCTTTTCTTGTTCACAGATTGCTCCAGCCCCACCTCTGGATATCCATATATACCCTAATGATCATTATCAACAACACAAAATATTCCTGCATGTCGTGTGTCAAGGTAATAAAAAAAAATCACATTATCCTGTAGGAATGGTTTAAACCCCAATTTACCTCGATGAAATAATATAGCAAATACTCTTTTCTACTTCTCTCGACATTCATTCCTTGTCTTATTTAATAGGGACATCGATCATCACGGTGTACGCATAGTAATCGCCCATTGGTGCCAATACGCAGAAAAGGCCGACCGGCCACACAGTGTGAGACGTGCCGAGAATTACGCAGAACACGGCATATCCACATCAAATGTTTGTGTAAGCCTGTCGAAGTCGGTAAGTGCTCAAGCGCGCTTCAGTAGGCAAGACTGACACCAATTTTTTTTTCTAATAACAAAATTGGCTCATCAAGGTACACCTAGATGGTTACATGAGATTTCCACCGACTGTAACAAAGATTTCAAGGCTTGCCAAAGAAATAAATCAGTCATGTCCATAGAGCGAATATCCAATCCTTGACTACAAGAGCTGCACCCATCATATAAGCTGTTGCCTGTAGTAATAAATAAATCAATCATTTCACGTACGTTCGTTCTGTTCAATGAGAGTGATAGTGAACAAGAGACGTCTACATTTTAGCATACAACAAACGTCGTATGTTAAAAAGTATCGTGCGGGTTTTGTCAAAAAAGAAGATTGCCATCGTGTGGGGGACAAGCTCGGGATTCTTCACTCTGATTCCCAGAAAGGATTATCGTCCATTTTCGTATTCCTTCCGAATCATATTTAATTCCCCTGTCTGTTTTTTTTTTTATCCCTTCCTTTCTTCCAAAGCCCTTCATTACCTTTATGTTCATTTTATTTGATCATATGGCGCATTTAGGAAAAAAACATAATCATCTCGTTCTTTCAATGAGAGTAGGGAAAAAAAACAGAACATACTAGACGCCATACAACACAATGACTTGTCAATGTCGGTACGGTCTACTCAAGCAAAATGTAGGATAAAAAATATTTCTAGGTTGATGAATGGAGGTTTTTAAAATAGTTAACATCTTGTTCTCATATTTTTTTTTTCTTGGGGGAGGGGGGTTTAACTCTTGCATATACCAACTATCAGCCTCTTCTATCAGTTGTATTGGTTTGTAATTCTTTTTTTCTATGCACTCTCAGTGGGAGCAGTGGTATTAGGCGCTCTATATACTCCAAACCGGTAATCCAAGTCTAACAGCATTTTGAGAGCATTTCTAGATCGCAACAAGCCCATGTTACTGAAATCGTCGGATGATTTGGTAGCAGTCGTCGTCGTGGCTGCTGCCTCAGCTCCGGGCAGTGGGAGCCAAGTGTGCAACAATTCGTATACAGTCAAGGTGACACCAAATTGAGGTGAGCTACGAAGAATTCTGGCAGGTCCTCCCTTGAAGAATGCCTTGAAACCCTCTTCAGCATAAATCTTCTTAGCTGCGTCGGCAATGCCGTTGTACGATGTTTGACCTTTTCGAGCTTCGACCTGCAATCTCGTCTTGATCACATCGGCAGGGGTTGTGAAGTATGCGGCAGGCATACCGGCAATAGCACCAGCTGTGAGCAGCTCGCCAATGGTGAGTTTGTGATCAGGGCCTTCACGGAAGACGTCCTTCTTCAAATGCGCATATGCAGGGAAATAGATGGCCGAGAAGGGAACATCACGCAACAAACAGGCAGTGGCTCCCTTGTAAAGACCCACCACACCCAAATGCTTTACAATCCAAATGGCCGATCGTTTGGGTACATCCAAGTTCTTTGCCTGTTCACCCTGAATTTGAAGTCGAATCTTGACAATTTCCAAAGGGTTTGTAAAGACCTATAAGGAAGAGGTTGGTTTAGAAATCAATGACGCTCTCACAATGGTGGAGGGCAAAAACTTACCACTTGAGAGGCACCAGCGGTACCACCAGCAACCATTTCTTGCCAGAACTTTATTTCACCAGTCTCAAAATTCTTCAGCTTGCTGCGCATAAGATCATTGACCGTCAACTTGATGGCTTTCTCGGGAGCAACACCCTATGGCATATGGGGGTTAGAAACAACACGATGATGATCACATTTAATCAATAGGACGAAGGATGCTTACCACAAGTTGAGGACCAAGACCACGGTAAAGACCAAGGAAGCCTTCGTTCTTAATGACTTTCTTAAAGCAATCAAGACTGTTCTTGTACAACAGTTCACCAACCACCTTGGAACGTTGGTTTTGCATGCGGGTCTTGACCAAGTCAATGGGGTATACAGCGGTGGCTCCGACCGAACCAGCAATAGCACCCAAGGTAAATGCATATGCACTCTCTATCACCTCCCAGCCAAATCCGTGCTTCTTCTTCTGATCTTTCTCTCCAGGGTGAACTTGGCTAGGCAACTGTTCGGGTATCTTCCAACGTGGATCCAAGATCTGAGCAAAGTCCTCAAGAGACAGACGACCAGAGGAGTTATCAACTCCGGCAAAATGGAAAATGATATCCGCTTCCATAGGAGTGAATAAAGAGTAGCGACTGGAATTTGCGGCCTGATGCAAAAAGTCTTGCTTGGTGATCTTGTGATCGGGGCTGACCTTCACCGCCTTTCGAATGATGGACTCAACCATGTCCATAGAACGCACCACGTTGTGGAAAGCAACAACATTGGAGAAAGTGATTTTGTTGCCAGCGTACAGGTTGCACAAAGTCGGAAGCTGTTCGATAACGGTATCCGACAGCTTATGCTTCGCAATGTCGAGAATAATCTGTTTAAAGTGATCTGGTTCAATGTAACCAGTTTGTTTCTGGTCATAGTGCTTGAACTCTTGGCGAAGACGCTCGCCTTGAAGACCCTTCAACAACTGAGTGAACTCAGCATAGGTAAGTTCGTGATGACCTTCCTTGTTTCCAATATAAAGTTTGAGCCAGTCGCAATCGAAATCAAAGGGGACAGCGTCTGGTGGCAAGTTGGACGACAAGACCTGCTTGAACTGGTCAAAGGTAATCTTGCCGGAACCGTTGCTATCAAACAACTTGAAGGCAATCTCGTATTCGGCATCAGGCTTGGACAAGAGATTTTGAAAGATTATGAAATCGTTAAACGACAAGTAACCCTTTTCACCTTTGTCAGCCAAACGAAACAAAAGAGCAAACTGGTTTCGCTCAATCTTTTTAAAATCCTCTCCAGGAGCCACGGCATCTAAGAAATCATCCTTGGTCATAAAGCGATCTCCATTCTGTTCCTTGGAAGCGTGCTTTTGGAACAAACGCTTGTAGTGGTCCGATACGTTGGTAGCAGCTTCGACGACCATGGTTTAGATTTTTTAAGACAAAAGAAGGGACAGGTACAACAAACCTCGCACACAACAAACAAGTTTTCCCTTATTTTTTTGCCAGTGTTGGCTTTCAACTCAAATTTCCAGGCCAATCTCACTGGTTAACCACTCGGTGACTCAAAACATACCCCGGATCCTCTCACGTGAAGGGCTGGCGGTTGATGTTTTTATTTTATTACAACGGTTTAACGAATGTATTTACCAAGGAATCGTCGGTGGAAATCAGATCGAAGAGTGTCATTAATAAATCGCTTCTTGGGTTTCTCATCAACTCCTCTGGCCTGATTTTTAAAGATAACATCGTCGTCCCATCTAAATGAAGAGAGGCAAATTACCCCGTTTAGTCATCAGGAATTTGTCTCTCCACCTTTTTCGGTCCTTTGATTGAGCCTTTTTTCCACCACCCACCAAAATAACCAATAAGAAACGGTGCTTTTACCTTCGTTTAACGCTGAAGTCGCGCTTTTCTTCGGCCAAGTCAAGCAAAGGGTTACCCGTCATGGCTTGCTCTTCTTTAGCCGCATCAGCTTCTTCTTGTCGCTGTCGTTCCTGCCGTTCCTTCTCCTCAGCGCGTTCTTTCTTGATCTTTTCTAACTCGGCCAGAAGCTCGGCTGTATTATCATCGTCATCATCATCGTCGTCTTCGTCACTACTATCGTCACTGTCAAGTAGCGCGCATTAGCAAAAAAAAAAGTTAAATTTTCTCAGCATAATACAAAAATTGCTTTCTCACCTATTACTATCGTCGTCGTCGCTATCATCTTTATCCAACGCTGCTAATTTTTCTGCTTCCGCAAGTAACCGTTGCCGCCTTTCTTCTGGATCATCTGTGTCATCATCCCCTGACGGTAGTACTCGTCGTTGTGTTGAGACAAATCCTCCCTTTTCTCGTTCCAGTGCTTCATAATGTTCTCGTTCACCTCGTCGCAGCTCCTCTTTCAAAAGATCGCGATCGGCAATTTCATCGCTGGTACCTTGACCAGGTTGTCTATAAAAATAAGGCAAAACGTTGAGTCTATCATCCGACGTCGCTCAGTTGGAGTGTTGCGAAGTGTATACCTGTATTTAAGTTTGGTATGAGCTGGTAAATCTCTTGATCCCCATTGGAATGTAGGTCGCTTGTTATCGCTTCCTTTTGCTGGATCAAACGTCGGTCTGGCTGCGGTAGTCTATTGAAAAAAGTCATTAGGCGGTGTAAATAACATACGTGCGCGCATTGGATGACATGAACGTACCATGGCGGGTTACGATGGGAAGGTCAAAATATACCTGCTGTGCAGCCAAGCGCTCAAACACTAACAGAAAAGTAACAGTCACAGTTTTTTTCCACCTCACCAAGGAATTTCAGCCCTAAAGGAAAAAAAAAAAAAAAAAAAAAAAGCCGTATTGTACCTGACAACTTTTTCTCCAACATGAGTGAATTAGTGAACAACATCATTTCCGGTTTTCGAAACATTGTGACATTCGGAGCCGAGCCTGCTGTTGAGGAACAAAACAACAGCGGCTGCTGTGGTGGAAATGCTGACGGTGGTGCTTGTTGCAACTCAGATTCTCCATCAAAGGAAACAGCTGGATCTGGATGCTGCAAAGCCGATGATTCGGCTGCTTCTGCTTGCGCTTGCGCTGATTCCGACGAACCTGTCGAAATCGAGCACATCAAGATCTTTTATGCCTCTCTCACCGGCACCGCCAAGCGATTTGCTGACCAACTTCAGCAGAACTTGGAAGCCGCCGGCCCCAAGGTCCAGGTCCAAAAGATCACCGTCATGGATATTGTAGACTATGACAACGACGACTTCTTGACCGAAACTGCAATCTGTGTTTTCATTCTTTCTTGCTATAACGTTGAAGGCCCATTGGATTGGTAAGTCTATCGGATGTCAATTAAATGGTTGTCAGACCTAAATCTTAACCTCAGTCCATCACTGCTCTATCTTACTTTCAGGTTCTCAAAGTGGACTCGGGATCTTAGATATGACTTCCGTGTCGACCGTCTTTCCTTGCAGAAAGTTCGCTTTGCCGTTTGTGGTCTCGGTGATTCTGAGTACGGTGAAGAATTCAACGTCGCCAGTGCAGAGATCGACAAGTGGTTCGGTCAGTTGGGTGGTTCCCGTATTTACCCATTGGGTGCTTGTGACAAGAACGCCGATCAGCAAGCTCAGTTTTCCGCTTGGACTTCTGGGTTCATCGCCGAACTTGAAGACGGTCATGCCCTCGATTTCCATCCCACTAACATTGAATACGACTCTGAGGATGAAGACGAGGAGATCGATGATGGTGAACTCAACAAGGATATTGGTGCTGGTGACGATGATGCTTCAGGAGACGAGATGGTTGATTTGGAAGACATGGGCAAGATGGCCTCCAAGATCAAGGCTGCTAAAATCAACCGAGCCGAAGAGGAGGAAGCTTTTGAGAACAGCAAGGCTAAGCCTAAGAGAAGTATTGGTACCACTGTTGAAGCTACTGCTGCTCCCGTTGCAAGAGAGATGGTTTCTCCTATGCTCCACAAGAACCTCACAAAGCAAGGCTACAAAATCGTTGGATCCCACTCTGGTGTTAAGATCTGTCGTTGGACCAAGGCAGCTCTCCGTGGCCGAGGTGCGTATATGCTTTTTGAACTCTTTTTCTCGTCCAATGTCATCAGTTTATTAACCCCACAAATTTATTGATTTATAGGCTTCTGCTATAAACACTCATTCTATGGCATTCAATCTCATTTGTGTAGTGAGAGCACTCCTTCTCTCGCTTGCTCAAACAAGTGTGTTTTCTGGTACGTCGAATTTGCCTTGTGATCGTCACTGTCTACATTTATAGCATACTGAAGGATACACCCCCTTTTGTCTTTTTACAGCTGGCGCCATCACACAAACCCTGTGGGTAAGACGTAAGTAGCCCTGTCCTAGTGAGCAAAGTATGGAAGTGTGGCAATTGACAATCTTATATTCATTTGGCTTATAGTTGGCGATGGAAGGTAGACGACCCTGAATTTATCGTCCAAGGTGTTTTGGAAAACCACTACAAAATGATCAAACAGTTGAAGGGTGTTCCTGGCGTCAAGGCTGATCGATTCCAGGAAGCCTTTAACGTTAAGCACTGTGCTCTATCCCTCGTAGGAGAACCTATCTTCGTAAGTGGTCATTCTGTCTGCTACTATGACTCCAGTGCGACCTGAATGACATCTAAACATTTCCGCCTTTCCACCAGTACCCTCATATCAATGAGTTTGTCCAAAAGCTTCACGAAAGAAAAATATCCACCTTTTTGGTTACAAACGCACAGCATCCTGACCGAATTGCAGATTTGCAGCAAGTCACTCAACTCTATGTCAGTATTGATGCCAGTACAAAGGAGAGTTTGAAGAAGATTGATCGACCTTTGTTCAGAGATTTCTGGGAGCGCTTCTTGGCCAGTTTAGATTCCTTGGCCACCAAGGGACAACGAACGGTTTTCAGACTCACCCTGGTCAAGGACTACAATACCGATGACATTGGCAACTATGTAGAGCTCATTCGTCGCGGTCGACCAAGCTTTATCGAAGTGAAGGGTGTCACATACTGCGGTTACAGTGGCGCTAGCAGCTTGACTATGGCCAATGTAAGTGGATATATTTGGGTATCCAAACCACCACAAAATAATCGTATTTTAATTAACTCGTCACTTTCTAGGTCCCATACCATACTGAAGTTGTTGAATTCTGCAAAAAGATTGTGGCAGCTGTTGGAGATGACTACGAGATTGCTTGTGAGCATGCTCACTCCTGTTCTATCCTTATTGCTTCCAAGCAATTCAAGATCAATAACGAATGGCACACACACATCGATTACCCCAAGTTCTTTGAGTTGTTGGAGAGCGGCAAACCTTTCAACAGTCTTGACTATGTTGCCAAGACCCCAGAATGGGCCATTTTTGGTGCTCCAGAAGCTGGGTTTGATCCCAACGAAACCAGATTCTATCGAAAGGGCAAGAACCCTAATGAAAAATCTACCAGCGAGGTCGCCGTTGCTGTCTAATAAGCTTGGTGCAGGTTATTCCTTATAATTCCGTTTTATCTTTTTTTTTTGAAAAAGCTCAATGTTTCTGTTTTTTGTTTTCAACTTTTTTGTAATTTTCGCTACATCTGTCTTTCTGGTAACAATTTGAAAGAAATAACAATCAAAAATTCAACATTATATAATAGGATTGGTTAAAGTGTTTATGAAGGGAAGTTCACTCTCACGCACTAGGTACGCGATATTTCAAGTATTATAGCGTTCATTTTTTTCTACATGTTCTATTTTACAATCGCTGTATTTCGCTCACTCCATGTCTGCTAAACAGCTCAGTGCAAACATTATCAAGGCTGCGCAAGTTGTGATGGCCCAATTTTCATCATTCCCAAAAAGGCATTTAAACCCCGCATACCTGCACAAATTTGCTAGAAACATTTATCCAAGACCGTGGGGTCTTTAGTCATTTTGTGAAATACCGTCATCCCATCCTATCGTCAGAAAAAGTTCAAGCTGCTAGTTATCGGGTGCTCTACAGACCTACATTTACTCACTCACTCTTGTTCAAACTGATGGCCATATGGCTGAAAAAGTGGCGGTAAACATCAAAATTTTTAGATAGATTGGGGCCATGATCATCGCAGCGGCGATAGGTTCAGCCATATGCACAACTTCTGAAATCGCAGCAGTGCGGTGGATTATTTGGTTGTATGCCTATCGCGTACATGATCTGCAAAGTTATAAGGTATAGGATAGGACGTCTTGCGTCACAACAAAGCAACTTGAGGTTCTTTGATTGCCTTTTCAAGCTTGGTCATAAACAACTCTTTCCGTTCCTCCTTACCCATTTTTTCCATATCCCCATTCGACTGAGCTTTGTTTCATTTACAAACCGTCCAGTGCACCTACACTAACATGGACGATAGCTCATCTTACGCTGAGAGTTTGGAATGGCACGATTCTCTACATGATAAATCAGCACCTTATTTTCCGTGGCAAAGTTCCGATCGCCACGACCTCTTTGTGCCCGAATTCGATGAAGAGGAGATCACCAATATTACTCGGACGCTTGTGACACCCGTTCCGTCCAAGGCTGGTACGGATGATTTTTTATTATATCCAACCTATCTACGACGAAATCGTCAACTTGCTATGACGGACCGGTGTGAGAGCGCACAAATCTTTAATCAGCTCAAGAATGGTAAATATCCTTTGGGGTTGCTTTTGCCCTGAATTTTTTATATTGGGACATCCACTCACATCCCATGTTTCACATTTTTCTCTCTCAGGCGACGGTGATGATTCGTCCGATTTGATGGCCGTTGAATTAGACTATGAACAGCATGCGTTTTTAAGAGAGATGGATTCCCCCACTGCAGCTTTGCGCACCCCATCTCCTCGAAGGGCCCTGTTGAACAACGAAACTCTTTCACATAAAAGGTATGTCGTAATTTTCCGGTATGGCATACACTGTTTCGCTACATTGTGCTCATCCTACATCCAGCAGAAATTACCAATCCCATCCAGCTCTGGTATCCAAGCGTTATAGTATCGCCGATACGTATGAAACTGCTGCTGCAAGAGAAACAGCACACTCTCCAGGATCCTCGTATGACCCGAAATTAGGTGGAATACGAGAGCTAGGTCTGCCGAATTCTGAAGACAACGACCAGTCAACAAACAAACTCCATCGGGCATATACTGTTTCAAACCCGCAGTACAATGACCAACGCCTTCACAAGCGAAGCAACAGTAACATGTTGCCTAAGAATGGATACATAAGCCGTGTGGATGACATAGTGCCATACGATACCAAACAAAGACATGAATCCTCGTCACCCCATGTGAGTCATCTTCAAGCGACAAGGTCAGAAGGCATGCAAGGTTCTATGAAAATGACTTCACGAGGTGTTATCCGAACCGGCCAGTCAAAAGAATCAGCGTCTCATGCACGATCATCGTCAGTTCAATACAATACAAACGCATACAAAGGCGAACCGGAACATTACGTTCCTCGATACTCTACATCACGACTTCGAGAATCTGTGAACGGACCTGCTACAGTAGCACCCGAGGCTAAGAAACCGCAAGTCACTTTTAACCTTGAAAATGGGACGTATGAGCCGAACCACGTGAACCCAGACGTTCCAAATAGCGTCTTGAAGCAACCTTCCAAAGCTCGAAGATGGAGTACGCTTGAAAGTTCTTACGATCCCCGGGCAGACAAACCCTTACCGCAACAAAGACGTTTAGCCCTTGGTGATAAGCCACGTGCAACAGCTATCATCCGACCGACGGCCATTTTATCACCAACCAGTTCGGAATTCAACTCGAAAGATACTCGGTATAGATCGTATGGGGACAACTCGGCCAACGACAACGAGGAGGAGACTTACGAACAACTGTCCAGAAGACTTCGATCTGCTTCCATAGGATCGGATATGTCACAACTAAAGCATACACAGCAGCAGGCGCAACCAACTCAGAGCAAAAGTGCAGAGGTTTTAGCTCGGCGCAGTAGGTCATTGTCTGTGGCAACATCTAAAAGAAATGGAAGAGACAGGACGGTCTCTTTACCTGACGACACACCTTTGTTGGAAAGACGGGAGAGAGAAAAGAGCGCTCAAAAGGGCTACATACAGTCAGCCAGGACCAGCGTGCAACGATTACCACAAAGAACGAAGGCGTCAAGAAGTCTTATCCCTGATTTTATTGGTAGTTCCATGGTTGACATCACAAAGGAGGAAGAACCTATGCGACAGAACGACTGGGGTTTGAAATGGCCGGACGAAATGCTAAGGAACGCAAGAGAGGAAGAATTGCAAGTCGTTGGCCCTGACCCTGAAGCAACCTTGCGTCACAGCTACGCAAGGGTCTCCCCTTCAACAACGGCCTCGTCCTCGTCGGCCTCCAACGTTTCTGGTGAATACAGTTTTCGTACAAACTCTTCAAAAACCCGCTCCACATCAACCTCCATCGAGTCTCTCAGTCGATTCTCGACGATATCAGAATCCAAATTTCCTTCCGACCATGGTATGACAGTGCGAAAAGCCAATACTAAACTCGGTCATGACGAAAATCCAAGAAACCATCACAACCCACCTTCACCAACATTTTCCATGTATTCTGAAAAGCCGTGGATAACAGATAGGACTGGTCACTACGCTGATGAAATGTACAATCAACTGGGATCCATGGATCTTGCCGAATCTGAATACATGGAGCCTAGCTACTCCCAACTGCGGTCAAGGAGACTTGGATTAGAAGATCAGCGTCAGGCGAACCAGTTGCTGCTACAAAAGAGATCCAACCGATACAGTTCACCTGCTTCGATGGCCCGAACACCCACTTTGAAATCTCAGGTACGCAGAGTACTATATCTTTCGTAAAGGCGATAGTTCAACATTAACATTAACGATTTTCTCTTTTTTCTTTTGTTCATCAGTTTGCGCGGGAAGATCACGAAAAGCCAATGTCTGGATCGCAAACCATCAGCCGTCGACCTTCTCAGTTAGCACAAGGAAGTCAAGCTATTACTGCGCCGGCGAAAGAGTTGTTAGCCACTATTCGGCAGCGACGTGAAAAAACACTTCACATGATGACGGAGGCTGGTGAAAGTTCTCGGATGCTTGCATCGCGAACAAAATTGCCAACGGCTAACTGGAATTAACTGGAAGCATGTTCTTTTCTCAAGGACGATTACCTTCTCTCTTGTTTCCCCCCCCAAAAAAAAAACAAAGGTTTTCGATGTAGAAATACCCACTAACTATCCACTTATTGTACATATATCACTGCATCGCTACAGCAAGACGTGTGTTATTACTTACACGTATCTATTTATACTTGCCTTCATTTGAAGAATAAAAACTCTACCATACCCTCATGTGTCAACACATCACTACATGCACAGCCGCTATTTTCACATTGTTGTTAGATGGTTTATAGTTTGAAGAGGTGCGGACAATTTACAAATTCTAGCAATTATCGGCCACCTTCAAATTTGGGGAATGTGAACGATACTGTAGAGGTATCTCCCCGTCCGTTCTGAAGGAAACCAACGTGTGGAGTGACATCCCAGTGAACAGACAAATTGGCGACTTGGTTTCTGAAGTAGTAGCAAAAGATTGTGAGTAATAGTCAAGCAGTAAAAAGGTTTTGGTGGCCAAAATTTCCTTACCTCCATTTTTGACTAAAGTCAATTAATGCGTATTTGTTGGATACCTTACGCAGAGCTATCTTTGCCGAGTCTTTGTCTGTAATGATCTTATCCCATACGACAACATGATTCTTGTTCTTTTTTCATTGACGCGTCATTAGTGCCGTGCCGTAGCTAATGTTTCCGAAACATAGGTAGTCTACTTACATGTGTCTTTGTCTCATACTCTGCTACAACGGTGACAAAGACTTGCTTTGTGTTCCAGTTGAAGAGAGGTGTGAGGTCTAATCGATTATCACGGAGTCAGTCAAACCATACTTCATGCCGATACATCGTGAGCAATTAATTATACCTGCATCAATGTCGAACTTGAGCATACCGAACTCGCTCGTTTTTCGGCCATAGTCAAAGTAATCGGGGCCATATCGACTTTGAATACTGGAGTTCGCATAGGAGAGAATGTGTATTAGAGGCTGTGAAGGTTTCTCTGGAAGCGATGAGCGTACATCTAGAATTCTTACACTCGTATGTCTCTAACGTTGACTTTGGTGGCAGCTGTTCCATAACCTGTCACCCATGAGATCGCCGCCACAACTCCAAGGACGGTGAACAAGGCGCTCACTGCGAACGAAAATGTAGCCTAAAAGATCGAGTTCTTAGTGTTTTCTAGGCATGCTGATGTGCGATGAGGCATGATTCTTACACTGAGACGCTGCTGTAAATTGTGCATGTTTGAAAAGCCGAAGCGTGTGTCTGGCGGGCTCAGGTCAAGGACTGTCCAGTAAGACAGGAACAGCAGATAGTCGGAATTTTCACGTCATCACATTGGCCAGCAGAACGTGGCAGTACCATTTCCACAAGATACTGAACAAAAAAAAAAAAAGGTAGAACTTGAGTACATTCAATAAAATGACACAAACAGAGTATACTCATAAAAGAATTAAACTATCATCATAGAATGGCGTGGTTAGATATGGAAGCTTTACTTCAATATACAAATTGCCAGTCCTTTACATGGTTTTATGGAGATTCACTACGAATACCTTGATATGTTATAGGAACCTGGTGCTTTAATTCAGTCACTGCAGTAATAAATAAATGTGAAAATGTAATAAATGACTGGATGAGCCAAAATTTAGTCACGCCAGTAGAGAAACTTGTTGCTAGTCATGATGGCAACTTCTCCTTTCTTCTGCTCTTCACAACCTTTTACAGCACTGTTCTTTCCACCCGAAGCTTAATTTTGCGCGGCAATGCAGTATCCTATTTTGTCGTCTCAAAACAATGGCGGTGTAAAAGTTTTCTGGAAGCATACATGAAAGGGCCAACCAAAGGTTTGCTGCTATTGATTTTAATTACAAACGCTGCATTGATGGGTTAGTCTTTTAAACATATGATTTTGACTACATCAAAATGCTTTAGCCAGTTAGGAGGAATAATGCACCTGAGGCTGATGTAATGCGCCTCTGTGTACTTTTTGTATCTGTGGCAGCGCATTCGCTTCGATACTTGCCGAGGTATGCAGCTCGTGTTTTCCTCTTGAATTTGAAAATATAACGTCTGTATCCCAACCACTATGATGTATTGGTTTAAGCCTAAAGAGGTTTTACGGCGAAATCATTACGATGTGCCACATTGCGATAACCATCGCATATCAGCAGCCAACTTTGTAGATCAAAGCGCATTGGAACGACTGACACGAACTCCTTTCCTATTTTTAGCATCCCGCTTCGCTCTATTCCTGTGCCATGTCGGTAACTATGTCATGAGATATTGACGACATAACGTTCTTTGAATATTTTCCTGAACAATAACGTAATTGTCAAACGATGGAGTACTTTTTGGTTAAGGTGTCAAAAGGGGCTTCGTGCCCATGCAAAATTCTTTTTGATAGTAATAACTCATGCTAATATTATGGTCGCGCCGACTTGACGCATACGAAAGAAATCGCTATTTTTACCAGCACTGAACGCCAAACGGTGGTGGTGGAGATCGTTGAATATTCCTTGAGTAATATTAACAGCTAACCAACCAAAGCGGGTCATCGGCTTATATTCCCCCCATTTTGTCTCCTGATCGATTTCTTATATATTTTTCATTTTTTTTTTCCAGCGGTCCTCCTTTTAATACCTTGTATCTTTTTTACTTCGACTCTGTCCATTCATTCCTTTGACACAATGACTGAGTCACAAAGTGGAATAACTTTGGCCACTGTAGACATTTCAGAGTCAAGCGAGAAGGAACTTCATATGAACATTGCCAATGACCAGGATTCCTTGCCTGTCCCTGACCCTGCACTAACCACACCAGACATTCGGACCACACCTGATTTCAAACAAGACCATGAAGCCATAAATCTCGCCATGGACGACCGTCAAGAACCAATAGACAACACACTGCATGATCTAGACGTAGAATCCTACCAAGAACTACCGTCTACTTGCAGTTGCACACAAATATTCACCTCCATCACATCAAAAAATTGCTCCCTATGTGACCAACCTATCCCCGCCTTGGAAAGGGCACGAAACCAAAACATGGAAATTATGGAAACGCTGGACGTTACCAACAGAGAGTTAGAAGAAGCCAAACAACGTGCAGAACTGCAAGAACAGCATTTAGAACGACTTAACGCTCGAGTGCAGGAGCTGGAGCATAATCTAGAATCGAAATCAAGCGAGCTTGTTCGACTAAAAAAGGATATGCAGGCACTAAATGCAAAGTACGTAGGGGAAATCAACAGAGTCTCAGAAGTTCAGCATGAAAAAGACTTGCTTGAACAAGAACTCGAAGAACTAAGTCGCCGACTGTTTGAAGAAGCAAATGGTATGGTGGCTGTGGAGAAACGTGAAAAATGGAAACTCGAAGTTGCTTATCGCCAACTGGAAGGCCAACTGAAGGAGACAGAGGATCGGCTTTTTGCGGAGCAATCTCAACTCCAAGAACTGAGAATTCGCATGGAAGAAATGACCAATGGTCGTCAACAAGACGAAGAAAGCATGCTGAAAGTATCGGCCATTTATGGCGATGAGAAAGGCGGTTCTCGACCTTCAATGGAGGAAAAGATCAAACGCATTAGCGCCAATGACCCTTATTTCAGAGCCCAACTGGACATGGCCAAGTTACATGGTATTGCCAAAGAAACCAGTACAGCTTCATCGTCCTCCTTTTCTCTTCCACCTTCGCCTTCTTCACAGCCGTCTCCATCACCGCCAAATCAGGAGTCTCTGATTGATGATCACAACTGGCTTGAATTCCAGGAGTTCGTTCAAGTTGCTGCAGACACACCGCCAAAGAAACTTCACTCCATCCCATTCCTCAAACATTGTTTAAATGAAGATATTGAGCCTTGTCTTCGATTTGGTCCTCACCCTCGTTTATCATCCCGCAAAATTGCCGACGCGATCATGATCAGCCCGTGCTTTATTGAAGAATCATCCGAAGGCTACGAGGTGCCGACGGCGCCGACGAGAAACTCGGGATCGAAACAATCATGGTTTTCCAGCTCAACCAATAGTACTGTACAAGGATGTCATGCCTGCGGCCGGCCCGCCAAAGTCGTTCATTTCCGATTCAAGTTGATTGAACAAGACGACTGGAGTTACATTGACGAATCGTGTCGAGAACGATTAGTTGCTGTATGCGAATTCTACGTTTTCATTCGAAATACTCGACTTGGCTATTATGCCACACGAAGCATTGACGATCTTTATTCTGAAGCCACGCGTCTTCGACTGCAAATGTTTTACAGCCGGTAAGGATTTAATTTGAAATTATGTCTTGAAAGTCCTTTTCTGATGTGCAATAGTTTAACACCAATTTTTTTTTTTCACTTTTCCTCGCAGTGCTGGCACTCTGACTCTCATGTTATATCGCCTTGGCCTCGATAGAGGCGCTATCGGTAAAGCATTACATCCTGACTACGATAATACACAAGAACGTCAATCTAGCTCCATTCTCATCCACTCTTCAGGCCCAACGCCTTCATCCTCAAGTAATATGGTGCTGGATTCGCCAACCTCAAATAATTTTGTGTCTCGCTAACGCGGTCGTAATACCTTTTTTTGTACATTATACATATCTCATACTTGCAGCATATACACAAAAATAAACTCCCATTCAATGTGGCTCTCGTTTTCACTGTGTGGTTTAATATACAAATGCCTATGAAGGGCTTGTAGTAATAATTAAATGAAAGGCTGCTTGATTCTGTACATGTGGTTCTTGATAGTGGTCTATGTGGTGGATTTGCATTAAATTTCTTCACCTACAGTCAGGATAACTTGTAACCACCGTTCACTTTCTGACCAGTCGATACCACTTTCTACAATGACACCCTATTATGAAAAAAATGGATTAGATTTATGACCATCCTCTGCGGTCAAGTCAGTCGAATATTCACCTGTAGAACATTTCGCGCAAACTCAAGCATGTTACGTGTTTTCTTAATTCTAAAATGGCAAAAGATAGTAAAGCGCTCAGTATGAAAATGTCAACAACCATTGGCCTATCAAATTGGAATAGCTTTTACCTCAATTGTAAATCGTCCTCTGATAGTTCCTCTCTCCTGCGCTGACTACCTCCTTCCTCAGTTGCTCGTTGAAAATCTTCGGACGGAGCGCTGCTGGAATCACGCGCTGAAGCAGCCTGTTGGCGATCAAGCGCATCACTCTTCACAGCTGCCTCGCGTTCTAATTTCTCAATGCGCTGTGTCGCTTCCCGTGCCAATGCCGATTCCTTGGCTGCCCCTTCAGCTTTTACAATGGACGCCATGAGCTGTCGGTTTTCTTGCTGAACCTCTATGCAGGGTGGTAAGTCAGTGTCCCCAATTTTACGTAGAACGAACGAGAGGGCTTACCTATTATATTAGATTCAGTCTCCTTGATCCACGTCTGATATGGCCGTAATTCTTCAAATGCCAGCAGATATTCGCTCACGAGGTCGTCTCGCTTCTCAATTTCCTGGAAAAGATTTGAACGCTCATCTGGATTTCTGGGGAGCCAAAATTGTTAGTGGTCAGAGTCGTTATATAGTGTTCATGATGCGCCGAGCTTACTCTGGGTATAAGTTCTTGATAACCAAGTGCGATGCGTTCAAACTCTGTAGTACTGTCGTCTTGATGACCCCCTCTTGAAATGCTGACGTTAATTCAGTCCTTAATTGATCGCATTCAAGTTCCAGCGCTTTAATGGTCTCAGGTAGTGCTTCAGCATCAATGTCGTCAGGAAGGGAATTATCGGGAGGATCAGCTAAATCCTGCTCAATCGAGGCTATGTTTCTTTCGAGGTACTCTAGCTGTTCATATAGTTTTAAATCGTAGAGCTCCAGCTCGGTGTACTTTTCAGTTGCCATGTCAGTCATAGAGGAAGACCTGAGTAAAATAATAACCTTTCGGTGCGCGAACTGAACGCGACCCAAAAAATTTGCCTGCACCACTTTTTTCGATAGGCCCACACTCGCGTTTCAATCCAAGAATTATGCGTTGGTATATCTGAAGCACTTGACGATGCAAATACACACCTTGAAGCATCTACATATTCTTTCTCCACTTTTATTACACTGCTCGGTGGGCTAGTATCTGGCATATCTATGGTTTTTTACCAATGGCTCATGCTGATAACCTTGGTTGATGGTAAAGATTGCCTTCCATGATAGATAAACATTGTGCTCACATTCATTGGCTTTGTAGAACAACTGACGCAACTTCATCTCATATTAACCTATAATGTTTTGCCAAAGAATACATAGTCGTACAAGACCCAATTTCTCTGCACTAGCAATATTGATTCCATTCAATTCACAGACCTCTTGCTACGTTTTTTAAATGATGCCAATAAGTTTAATAGACATTATAACGTGCAGATTCTCTATATTCTTGTCTTGCAAGGTATTCAATGTTCACGTACCAAGTGGTTTCGTTCTGTGTAATTGGGTCACGCTCGGTGCAACTCCAGCGGAAGATGGAACCTCATTCATTTTTGACAGCCAATCAAAAGATGCCAAACCAGGGCTATGAACAGCAATAAATTTGGGTCCGCTTTACCACCACTAGTAACTTGCCCCAGGTTCTTCTCTTTTGTAAAGGAAATCGATCTGAAATGCTGTCCAAACCAACATCACGCATCCTTCGCATGGTTGCGCTGGGCTTCCTAGCCTCAAGCATGCTTGCCAACTGTGCCTTTGCTGAAGCTCAAAGCGAGCAAGTCGTGTTGTCTATGCCTGAGCACTTTCACGCCCCTGGTGCTGCCGCTCAAGGCTTCTCCTCTGTTGATGCTGACAAGATCCAGGAAACTCAAGAAAAATATGTTTTCGAGGTAAGCCCAATCCAAACGAGACAGGCATCTATCTTTCGCCGCTGCTGACTTTTTTTTTTTTTTTTTGGGTTGTGTTAGACTGAGGTATCCAAGTTGATGAAGATCATCATCAACTCTTTGTACAAAAACCGGGACATCTTCTTGAGAGAACTTATCTCCAACGCTTCAGATGCCCTTGACAAGATTCGATTCTTGTCATTGACGGATAGTGGTTCTATGAGCTCCAATAGCAACCTCAACATTTCCATTGCTGCTGATCCAGTTGCTCGCACCCTCACCATCACCGATTCTGGTGTTGGTATGACTCGTCAACAGCTGAAAGACAATCTCGGTACCATTGCCAAGTCAGGAACTTCCGAGTTCCTCTCCAAGATGGAAGACTCCAAGAAGGATGATGTTTCGTTGATTGGCCAATTTGGTGTTGGCTTTTACTCTGTGTTCCTGGTAGCCGATCGCGTCACAGTTGCTTCCAAGTCCAACGATGACCCTGTCCAACATGTCTGGGTTTCTGATGCTGTCAACGATTTCACTATTGCTGAAGATCCTCGTGGAAACACGCTTGGACGTGGCTCTCAAATCACACTGTATCTCAAGGAAGATGCTGCCGAGTTTTTGGAACCCTCCAACGTTGAGAATTTGATCTCACGTTACTCTGAATTCATCAACTTTCCCATCTTCTTGTGGAAGAGCCATAATGAGACCATTGTTCCTGATAAGAATGACAAGGTTGAATTGGACGATGACATTGAAGAGGAAGAGATCAACGCAGAACAAAAGGTCGAACCTGAAGAGATCACTGAGCAAGTTTGGGACTGGAACCAAATCAACACCCAAAAGCCCATCTGGACCCGCAGTCCCAAGGATATCTCAGAAGAGGAATATGTTGAATTCTATAAGTCCTTCAGCAAGAACGAAAATGCTCAGCCCATTACCTGGTCTCACTTCAAGGGTGAAGGCGATGTTGACTTCCGCTCTATCATCTACGTTCCTCCGGAACCCGAAGCGAACTTTTATCAAAGTCTTGCCACAGATACCAGCAATGTCAAGCTGTTTATCAAGCGAGTGTTCATTACTGATGAGGTTGCCGGCGACTTCTTCCCTAAATGGCTCTCTTTCCTTAAGGCAATTGTCGATGCCGAAGATCTCCCATTGAATGTTTCCCGAGAGACGCTTCAACAACACAAAACTCTCAAGATGATCTCTAAACGTTTGATCAAAAAGGCGCTGGACATGTTCGCTCAACTTGCCAAGACGGACGAGAAGAAGTATACACAGTTTATTCGACATTACGGATCTGCTCTCAAGTATGGTGGTATCGAATCCAGCACCCACCGTAAGAAGATCGGCACCCTTCTCCGTTACCAATCCTCACAGTACCCTACCGATCCAGTGGTTGGATTTGATGCCTACATTGAGAGAATGAAGCCCGACCAAAAGAACATCTTCTATGCATCTGGAATGACTGTTGAAGAAATTGAACAATCTCCATTCTTGGAGCGTCTGGTGGCCGATGGATATGAAGTGCTTTACTTTACTGATCCCATTGACGAAATGTTGATGCAAAATATGCCTGGATACGATGGAAAGATGTTCTCTAACATTGCCAAGGGCGATATCAAGATTGGAGAAGAAACTGATGATTCTAAAGCAGAACAAAAGGCTTTGGAAGAATCTTACCGTCCCCTCGAGCACTATCTTAAGAATGTCCTTTCAGAGTACATTGACAAGGTGACCATTTCTAAGCGTTTGGCTACGTCCCCTATGGCCATTGTCACTCCCGAATTTGGATTGACCGGTCATATGGAGAAGCTCTTGGCAGCTCAGGGGTTCAATGCTGCTCAAAAGGAAGATGCTCTTTACAAATTCATGGCATCGCAAAAGAAGAGCTTGGAAATCAATCCCAATCACCCTATCATCCAGTCATTGTTAGAAAAGATTGAAGAGGGAGAAGCCGATGAGGACATTACACAGCTGGTCACTGTTTTGTATGAAACCACCGCCATTCGCAGCGGTTTCGCTCTCAAGGATATGCGCGGATTTACCCAACGTATTGAAGAAGTTGTGGGTAAAGGTGTTGGCGCTGAAGTAGCCAAGGCTCCCAAGCTCAGACAAGAGATCCCTACTGTTCCCGAGGAATTATTTGTTGGACACGATGAGCTTTAGACGGCGAGCGAAATTTTAAAAAAATTATAAGGGAAGTGTTGTAAAGTAAACCCAAACCCCATAAATACAAAAAACACAATAATAAACAAGAGAAAACAAAAAATATTATTTGGATCAATGAATGGAATAGTGGTTCCAATAATCGTAGGTCGTCGTTCTATCAGCATGAATCATCACGATTTTTTTTTTCCTGCTGATGACGCTCGGCAATTTCCTCGACAGTCCTGGGTCGATGTGACTGGCTCAGTGGGAAGTATGAAAGATTGATCTGAGCACACTTTTTTTCTACATTTCGATCTCTGATCCCAGCACACTTTGCTCTTCTTCTCCTCAAAACACCCCTAATGGCGAAACCGTTATTTACGCGAAGGTTAACTAAAGAGTTGAAAGGTATGTGTGCTCTATGTGAACGACGGAGTCACTTCGCCCACACCGAAGCTGAGCTTGAATGCTATACTTTCCATCACCGAGATGGACGGTGATGCAGCCGACGAACACATTGTCATTGTTCAAGCCAAGTGCATGAGTATGCTACAAGCGATTCTGAAAAAAGCATACTATGGAGAGTGGAGGGAACTTTTGAGTTACAGAATTTGTCTGATTTGTCTCCTCTTAGACCTGAGCTTAAATCCTCCTGAAGGCGTGGCGGTAGAGGATGCTAGCACGTTCAAGAGGTAGGAGACATGTTGAATTCCTTTCAAGCCATTGCATCGGCCCATCTAACAGTATTTTCAGTTGGATAATCTTAATTGTCGGGGCTCCTGGGACACTGTACGAGGTGAGTGTGGGTGTTTCTTGATTATTTCCCACCCTGGACTACCTTGATTCACATCCCACATGGTCTACTACAGGGCGAGCACTTCAAATTAGAGGTTCGTTGATCCATTATGACATACCCATGCTTGATTCCGCTTTTTCGAAAACCCATCGTTTTGTCTCATCCATGCTTTCGCTCCGATTTCTACAGTTTCACTTTACGCCATCATACCCACTCGAGTCACCAGAAGTGTTGTTCATAAAGCCATTTGTCCCAATACATCCACAGTAAGTCATGGTAGGATGGGCAAGTGAGCTTTTTGGAATTGTAGAATTCACCCTTTGTATTGCTCTTTTTTTTTTCTAGTGTAAGGCTCGCTGCTGCAGCAGATTGAAGTAGTAATTATGCGTAGAAATCGCTAAAGACTTCCACCTTTTCAACAGATATATTCTAATGGACACATATGTTTGAATATCTTGTACCGAGATTGGTCCCCTGTTCAAACGGTAGCTCAGGTCTGCCTTTCTATACAATCCATGCTATCAAGTTGCACAAAAAAGGCAAGCAGTTAAAGTCCCGGTGAAGTGACATCTGCCGAGTCCTTCCTAATGGGATCCTTGTCATTTTTTTTTTTTAGGAATTACCACCTGACAATGACTTGTACGTTAAAAATGCAAAGAGCTCGCCGAAGAAAACATCATGGGCATTTCAGTAAGTGATGGAAATATAGTGTATAACGGAAATTGGTTTATTCAGATGCTGAACATTTTTCAATTGTGCACGACAGCGATGATACCGTCTAGGCGTAGCCAACTGTCATCACATCTGCAAAGTACAATTATTTCATGTGGGAAATGAATTATTTACACGCAGAGGAGTTGCTGCAATGCTGGTCTTCGTTCGTTGCTTTGACACACTTTTTCAGTTTGAAAATGCAAAAATGTACATTCAATATCTTTTGATTGCGTTATTTCCAACTATCATAATTTTTCATCCTCCCTTGTCCTTTTACATTTACTCATATTGGTATGCGAAAGCAGCATGATATAATCTTCTCCCACTGCTATTCTTTTGCTCGCAGGTGTGATGCCATCCATTGCGCAATGGCTGCATTATCACTTTTCCATGCCTGCAGGCTTGGACAATAGAGTGGTTGCATCGACCACTTGTGAGCCATATTTTCTCGTAACAATACATCTACTGTCGCTTGATCCTTCCGTGCTTTGTTAACAAATGCTTGGATATCCTCTATAAATAGTTCGCCGGTGCCGTAAGTCACAAGCAATGGTGGATAGTTTTTGAAGGAGGTTTGGTAGAATGGAGAGATCTCAGATGAATGCGCATCCACTCCCTCAGGCACGTATGCATCTTCGCAAACTTTGAGGCCACTTGCCGATATCCAGTCCTTGTCCTTCAGAGTGTGGATTGTGGAGGCATCAGACCGAAGTCTTGTCCAAGGTGAAATGGTGACCGCTGCAGCACACTCACAACCTTTTGCCAGTAGATTCAGCACAAGGCAACCTCCTGCACTATCACCAGCTTAGAGTTAATAGCAAAAAATAGGAGAGTATGAGAAGTGAGCGCATGGTAAAGAAACCATTGTACTGTGAAGTTTCGGTACCATCACCAGTACTGTATATTCACAATGAAACGTACCTAGAATGATCCTTTCGGGTGGTAACAGAGATTTGATATGTTCATACGCTGCCATACATTCGTTTACTTGCCTCGGCCATTTAGCATTCGGTGCGAGTTCTTGAAATGGGAAAATTTTCCTTGTTCGTAAAAAAAAAATAGATATCAATATTTACATTAGGGCGTTGAACACAAGCCTACCATACTCTACAGATAAGATAAGGCCACGAAGACCGTATCCGTTTTCTATGTCTGCAATCCACTGTACCAAGGTACGGAGATACATCAGCGCGTTGCCAGCAGTGAAGCCTCCGCCTGATATAACAATAACAGGTTCAATGCACTTGTGTTAGGCACACGATTTACTGAGGAAGGAATGCTTACCATGCATATCCAGAATAACAAAGTCAGCTGATGCCGCCAAGGTTTCCATGTCGTTCACTGCAGCAGCGTTGGGGCCGACCCAATAGCCCTGCCAACCATCCCCTCTGGCTTTGTGAGTCCATTCAAGATGAGTCGGAAGTGGAAAAGTCAAAATCCAGTGAAGATAAGGATACAACCATGGTAATTGTGAGGGGAGAGTGCGCTGAGCGGTTATGACGCGCTGATAGGGCACTGAGAAAACCAGGAAATCTGTGGTTGCACGCAAATACCAAGCGCCTGCGGGTTGTCAGAGCGCGATGATGATTTCATCTACAGCCGTGCGGACACAATAAAATACCTTTTGCTCGACCTGATCTGCTGAATAGAAACCCAGTCAGCACAGACAATATCAAAACCAACGTGAACATTTTGTAAAGGTGCGGATCAAAGCGCCGCCGCTTGCGCACGCACGTTTATATGCAGTGCATCAGAATTAATAATCCGGTCACACTGCGCACACAGAAAATCAGCTACTTTGTAGTAAAGGCCGCTTCAGCTCAAAGACTTGATGGTGGAGAATTATATCAAAAATTTATATGGTCACATTATACATCTTAGGATATACAAAACGAAAATGGGGGTAGGGATGGGCCAGAGCGTACAAGCAAGCGTTGCTTATTGAGGTAATAAATAATTTTGGTCATTTGTTCTCTCCAGAGAGTCGAAGATGTGGCATTGAAAAAAAGTCGAGGAGATGGTCAAAATAAAGGCATAGTAGTGTTTAGATGTTAAAAAGAGGGTTGGACTGAGACGTTTCTACTTTAAACGATGGCAGAGAACATCTTCTTGTACCAAGGTCTATGGAGATCATTCTCGTTATCAATTTCATCTTGAGCAGTGGGGAAATATCTGCCGGTATCAAGATCGACTTCGCCCAAAGGAATGACCTTGGAGCGACGGAAGATCTTGTAACCTCCATAAGTCAAGATGAAGGGAGCAATACCGATGTAATCGATGAAGAAAGTGGTGGTATCCCATTCAGGATAGAAGGCGCCATAACCTTGAGCAAGAACAATCAAGACAGTCAAGACAATAGCGAAAATGGGAGAGAAGGGGAACCACAAAGCACGATAGGGCAATTCGTTAAGATCACGGCCTTGGTAAACGTAGGCCTTGCGGAAGCGAAGATGGGCAGCAGCAATACCAGTCCAGCTGATGAAACCAGTGACGGCAGTGATACTCAAGAACCAAACGAAAGCATCATCTGGGCGGTAAAGACTGACGAAGACACAAGCGAAACCAATGATGGAGGAGGCAAGGGTGGCAAAGACAGGAGCACCCCAACGAGTGGTACGAGAGAAGAGAGCAGGAGCCTTACCATCTCTGGCAAGAGCCATCAAGGTACGAGAGCAGGTATACAAGGAAGAGTTGGCAGCAGAAAGAACGGAACTCAAAACGACAGCGTTGACGATGTGAGCACCGACTCCAATACCGGCAATGTTGAAAATGATGGTGAAAGATGCGGTAGCGGCATCACTGGAGGTGGAAAGTTCGGGCAAGTCGTAAGGGACGCACATACCAATGAAGAGCATGGTCAAGATGAAGAAAATAAGGATACGCCAGAAAACGTTGCGGATGGCACGAGGAACACTCTTGTGGGGGTTCTTGGCTTCACCAGCGGTGACACCAACAATTTCAGTACCCTGGAAAGAGAAACCAGCGGACAAAAGGACACCGACAGTACCCAAGACACCATTGTTGAACGCACCAGGGTCCTTCCAGTAAGAGAAACCAATGGTATGACCACCAACGGCACCAGTGGTGACAAGGAGAGCAACAATCAAGAACACAATAACCAAGAGAATCTTGATCATAGCGAACCAGTATTCCAGTTCACCATAGACACGGACACCAAAGGTGTTGATACCCAAGATGAGTACCAAGAAAATGGCGGACCAAGCAGCATCAGGGACAACTTGGTTATCTTGGAACCAGTAATCAATGATAGTAGCAGCGGCTGACAATTCAGTAGCAATAGTAACTGCCCATGAAAACCAATACTATAAAAAAAAAGTACAGCAACAACAAATATGAGTATAACTGCAGTGGCATTCATTCCCAAACATTTTTAAAATATGCAAATTAAAAATACGTACGTTCCAACCAAGGGCAAACCCAAGAGCAGGATCAACGAACTTGGAGGCGTACAAGTTGAAGGATCCAGAGACTATCAGATGGAAATTGTGGAACATCAATTAGAAAAAAAGGGTATTGTGGGTGTGTTTTTTTTAGCGGAGCGGAGTCAAGGCTCCCGTCTCCTTACGATCCATTCTCTACTTACTTGGCATGTATGTAGCCATTTCACCAAGACAAGTCATGATACAGAACACCATGAAGCCAACTATTGGGAAAAAGAGGTGCGGTTAATACCGGTATATTCATATTAAATGCCTCGTTTACACAAGCATTGTGCTACATAGCTGGGAATACCTACTAACGATGTATGCTATAAGAGCACCTGCGGGACCAGCCTACATTTTGAGAAAAAAAAAAAAAAAAAAAAGAACCACTCCGTTATCAGTGATATGTTTCTCGGCGAGATGAACAACAACATCATGGATACATACCGATGCAATGTTACCGCCAGAGTTCAAGAACAAACCAGTACTGTCAGGAAAGTTAGATCATGATGACCGTGAGAAGTGTACAGGGACAAAATGACTTACCCAATAGCTCCACCGAGCGAAATCATTTGAATATGACGAGCGCTCAAGCCACGCTTGGTACCAACTTGTTCTTCCATAGCACCATGATCAGAAACGTCAACGTTCTTCTCGTTAACATCATAGTCTGAATAGTTTTCATATTGAGGAGTGCCTCCTCTGGGCGAGCCAATATCCTGAGGATGATTGTAGGACTCGATCTCAGTCTTCTCCTGCATAATTCCCCTTTGTTATAAAGAACAAGTAGATGAAAATGAAGGAAGAGGTAAAGGGAACAAAAAGAGAAAGATAATGTTTTCCGTGACAACTTGTAAAAAAAAATTATATGTTTCTAAAATGATGATAGCTGCCTGATTGGTCCGTTTTCCAAAGCGCGCCACCATAATATCGGTGGACTAAAACTTCGGACTGAGTCACATGAACCCATATCTCTTTTCGGTCTCACCTCTAACTATCTTTGCCTTCTCCTTGGCTCGGGCGAATCTACCGATTTAGCTTATAAAGTTTTTATGGTGAAGAGATAAGAAAGAACAAAGTGACTTTTCACTTTGGCAAAAAAGTAGTCTACCAGTCTTCGTGCGTGGTTTTAAAAAAATGGACGGGATTCCTTGATTTGGTGGATTTTCGTTATCCCTCAGATAAGCGGGTGTCTCTACCCAAAGCGTTATCACGTTAGGTTCCTCAATCTCCGCGGTAACCAAACAGGTCCTTGATAAAAACTGTGTCGCCCAGCCATCAAGTCATTTGAGGAGCCGCCCTTTTCCGATTGCCTTCCACAAGCATACCGTTCATGATTATCTCATCCATGATCACATGCACCTTGTCCAAATTGAACAGTATGTCCAGTTCTGACTGAGATAGCCACCCATTCTATTAGCCACGGTTTTGCGAATCATTCTCTCATTTAGATAGATTTAGTCTTACCACCCTATCCACCTGTTCTTCCAGGCATTCTGCTCGTAACCAAAAGTTCTCAATGCGTGTGATTTCAGTAGCCGCTAGTGGGAAATGACTTACCCACACAAAACTGTATCAGCTCCAGCATAGCAAATGGATTCTATACTCCGTGAGAAAAATCTGTCAAAAACTGGCTACTTTTGGCCAAGCTTCCTGAGTACTTACCTCATCCGCAAAGCCTAAAATAAAATACAAGGAAGCATATCGTCGATGGGCTGCGATAACGATGCATCATTAGTTTCGCACGATCCATGGGCGTGTGTATTCTTAACCCTTCCCCAGGTTCTCACCTATTCCGACACCGTGGTAATTGAAAACATGATTCTGCAGGAACCAGTTCAATGCATATGCATCAGTAGGTGTTATAGCTTTTGCTTTCCTACCACCAGTTTCAGCCAACTTACTTGGTGACCCTCTCGCTGTATGCATTCGCGTGATAAGCCTAATTCAAAGTCACTTCGTTGTTGATGTTGAATGGTGCATGGGTGGCTATACTTTGAAAACCTGGTTTGGCTCTGCTTATTTACAATTAGAATGAAGGAAATCATTCAATAGGCAACGAACGATTAGAAGCAGCCATTAACATTGGTATGCATGGGGATTACACCTGTGCTGCCTTAAGGCACAGGTCACGGCACGTGCTTTGACATTATATTTGTTACTCCGCACTGTGCAATGAGGTATGGGCTTGGCTGGCCCAATGTTTTTTCGCCACCCATCATTTTGCTTGTTACTGACAAGGCATGCTTTGAATCCCTATCTTTTTTTAAACAATAGAAAAAATAACCGTAAGGCTCCCTATCTTACCTACAATTACCATCTGTGAGAAGGCGATGGTATCCTATCCCATTTTTATTTTTTTGTTTATCAAGGGTACAGAAAAGATATTGGATGAAATAAATTGCACCATAGTGAATGCACAATGAAGCTCAATCTGCGAATGGTAATAGAGAAAAAGCAGGGAAAACCACTGAGAAGCGTCCAACAGGGTTTTTTTGACCCGTCAGCGGCTTTCATTTGCTCGCCCCTCAATTGCCCCTGCTTCCCATTGCCCAGCCAAGTCACACTAAATTTTACTTTCTGGATTTTCTCCCAATACGTTGTTTCTTTAGACCGACATCTCCACAAAGCCAATCCTGTACCTTTCAGTCAGTTCACTGTTTAGGATCTAAAGTATGGATAACCTCAAGAGGAGACATATACCTGGTCAGCAGGATAATCTGGCGGAATTCACGGAAGATCCCTATGAAACTTACGATTCAACCTACGTCCATGAGAAGAAGATGCAAAGACCCATTCCCACCCAACCACCTGTTGTCTACTCTTCAAACAAGGTACATATTTCCTACTGATGTCTATATTACGCACCATGGCGTCTGTGACATCCATACTATGTTGGTTCACTTTGTACTAAAACACGTCATTATCTAGTATGTTGCGATGTATCAGAGAAATAAGGCGGTCATCATACCTGCCGTTTTGACTGTTCTGGCGCTTTATACGCGTTTCAGAGTCATTGGTTTTGCTGATTTTGTTGTCTGGGACGAGGTAAGTGCTTGGTACACGGTCAGTAAATCACCCCAACGTTTTCTAACCATTTCATCTAAACCCCTACCCTTACACAGGCTCATTTTGGCAAGGTGTGTGTGTGCTCATCATTGGCCATATTGTTCCTGAAGAAAACAAATCGAATTGAATCACTAATCTCTTTTATATTAGTTTGGCTCACATTACTTGAAACAAGAATTTTATTTCGATGTGCATCCACCATTGGGTAAAATTCTCGTCGGCCTCTCTGGTTTGTTGGCAGGTTACGATGGATCGTTCAAATTTGAGTCGGGTTCAAAATACCCAGAAGACTTGAACTACACCGCTATGAGAGTTTTCAATGCTGCCTGGGGTGCTGCTATTGTACCTATTGCTTATTATACTGGCAAACAATTTGGTTTCTCTGAGAAAGCTAGCGTTCTGGCTGCCGTGATGGTCCTTTGTGGTAAGCCCGCCTTCCATGTTTCTATACTGGGACGTCGCTGTAGCAAAAAAAACTAATTATATAATTCAGACACCGCCTACCTGTGTATTAGCCGCTTCATCCTGTTGGATTCCATGCTTTTGTTCTTTACCGCCACTAGTCTGTTCACCCTCTCTGGCTTCCATAACCAAAGACATCAGTAAGTGCCACCAAATGCTTTATATGCCCCCCAGCTATCTGAGCTATAGACTCATCGTGTCAATCCAGATCTTTCTCTCCTGATTGGTGGTTGTGGTTGGCCATGACAGGTACCTCATTGGGACTTGTGTCCAGTGTCAAGTGGGTTGGTCTGTTTGCTGTGGCTCTTGTTGGTGTATATACGATTGAAGATCTATGGGAAATGCTTGGCGATCTACAGATGCCTAAATTGACCTACATCAAGCATTTTATGGCCCGTGCCGCCTGTCTAATTGTTCTCCCAATGTGCATTTACATGCTATCGTTTAAACTTCATTTCTTGCTTTTGAGCGGTTCTGGTCCTGGAGATGCTCAAATGAGCTCCCTATTCCAAGCTGGTCTACGAGGAAGCACTCTCGGTAACAATCCTGTCGGTAAGTTATTTCACAATGGTGTTAGGGTGATCTACAAAGAGATGGTAATTGAGAGCAAATGGTTCGCTATGCAGACCTCGTTTATGGCTCGAAATTCACATTGAAGAGTTATGGCTATGGCGGTGGTCTATTGCACTCCCACGTCCAACGATACCCCAGCGGATCTGAACAACAGCAGATCACTTGCTACCATCATAAGGATGGAAATAACGACTGGACCATCACTAAAAAGAGAGTAGATGGCGTTGTGCCATCCTATGAAGATGTGGATTTGGAGACTGTCAAGGATGGTGATGTTGTTCGTTTGGTTCACACCATGACAAAGAGACAGCTTCACAGCCATCCTGTCAAAGCACCCGTCACAACCTCGCAATGGGAAGTTAGTGGTTATGGTGACGATGACGTTGGTGACGACAATGATCACTGGAAAGTAGAAATCGTGAAGGACCTTCAGTATAACGATCCCAGCCACGTTAGAGCCCTCACTACGCTTATTCGCTTGCGCCACTCTCAACTTGGTTGTCTTTTGACTGCTAATAACGTCAATCTACCACAATGGGGTTTCCGACAAATTGAAGTTGTATGCGACAAGCGAAATGAGACCGACAATCCTCACACATGGTGGAATATTGAAAACCACGAAAATGCAAGGCTTCCTGCTCCTGAACCAAATACGTACAAGAGCAGCTTCTTGCATGATTTCAAGCACCTCAACGTTGCTATGTGGACTTCCAACAATGCTCTCGTTCCTGATCCCGACAAGGAGGATGTACTTTCTTCAGAGCCCACCGAATGGCCATTCACCACTGTTGGCCTTCGCATGTGCGGTTGGAACGACGATGCCGTGAAGTTCTACCTTATTGGTAACCCGATTGTTTGGTGGTCTTCTATTCTTGCTATTGTAGGATCACTGGCTGCTTTTGCCGTCTACGTCATTCGCATGCATCGCCAGATCAGAGATCTTGCACCTGGTAAGTAGTCAACCAATAAGATTGACACGAACCAACATTTTTGATTAACTTGCTGATTTTATGTTTAGCTGAATGGAGCCGATTCTACTATGTTACCAAGACCCTTGTGCTTGGCTGGGGCTTCCACTATATGCCATTCTTCATTATGGGCCGTGTTACATATCTCCATCACTACTTCCCTGCCGTCTACTTTGGTATCCTGTTGGTACCGTTTTTGATCGACCACTTCACTGCTAAGCTCAACAAGAGAACGCAATTGTTTATTTGGTCAGCGATCTACATCTTGGTTATTGGCGTCTTCCTTCACTTTGCTCCCATGGCATACGGAATGGTTGGCCCTGCCGCCAACTACAGCAGCCGAAAATGGCGTAAAAGCTGGAATTTATATTAGAAAGGATTGAAGTCGCTTGTTTTGAATTTGCATTTTTTTTCCCCATTTGAATAGCCTTCGAGATGTTTTTTTTTCGAACAGATAAAATAAAACGGCTAATGTTAAAAGCTCCTTTTGCGCGGCTGTCTCACTTGCTGAAAGGATCCTTGCTGAGTTACAAATTTGACATGAAAGTTTTGACCGTCACAGCAGTCCAGTTTCTTTTTCAACAAGCTTTTTTTTTTTTTTCCTGCTACTGTAATCCATATACTCTCAAAGTAACAATGTCCATTCTCGGTTTTTGGGGTAAGAATCTAAAGTAAACCAATAACGATCTATCGATCTTGACAAATTTTCTGATCTGCCCTTCTCATTCGCCACCAGGTCTCCACGTCTTGCCCGGCAAGACTTATACTCAAGTTGTCGACGCTAGTTTCCGCGTCTCCATGGTGTGTACACTTGTCCTATACAGCCCCACCACAGCTTAAGATGTTTTACTAAATGATGAATTCTCGTACCCTAGGCCTCTTTTGGTGAGGAGATCAAGTCTCAAGAGCGCACCTGTGTCAAAGTCAACGTTGACGACAAGGAATTTGTCCTCTGCGCTTTGACTCCCAAGCACATTGAGCAACAGCTCCTTGATCATAACTTTGTTGAAGGTGAAGAAGTTACTTTCTCTGTTTCTGGTAAAAAGTAAGTTTTTTTTTTCTTCATCATGCACTCTTTCAACCATCGAAAATACCATGTATACTCATTAAATTTTACATTTACAGTGCTGTCCATCTCACTGGCAACTACATTCCCGATGACGATATGGACCAGGATCCCTATGATTCTGATCTCATGATGGGAAGCAGTGATGAGGAGGATGATTTGGAAGAGGTCAGCGAAGATGATGAGGAAGATGATGATGATATGTAAGGATCAGGAGTTTGTTGTTATCCCGGAAAAGGAATAATGTACTCACATTTGCATTAACTTCAGCCTTGCCAATGGCATTGTTACCAATGGAGCTAAGCGTCTTGGTGAGTAGTCCATTCCTTTCATTTTAGTTGCTTATAGGATACCGTTTACTGATACCATGTTCAGCTGCTGTTGAAGAAGAAAGTGACGAAGAGGAAGAGGAGGAGGAAGAAGTTCCTGTCGCTAAGAATGGCAAGAAGAGAGCTGCTGAACAAGCTGCTGCTCCTGCTACCAAGAAGCAGAAGGCCCAAGAGCAAGCTAAGAAGCAAGAAGCTAAGAAGCCTGAGGCCAAGAAGGAACAGGCCAAGAAGGAACAGGCCAAGAAGGAGCAGGCCAAGAAGGAAGAGCCAAAGAAGGAGCAACCCAAGAAGGAGGCCAAGAAGGAAGAGCCAAAGCCTAAGGCTACCAAGCTTGCTAATGGTCTTGTCATTGAAGACGTGAAGGTCGGAAGCGGCCCCAAGGCCAAGTCTGGACAAAGAGTAAGTTTCTTTCATAAAGCACCCCCAAGCACTATGAATGAGTATCAAATTTGCTAATTAATTTCTCTATCAGATCGGTATGCGCTACATCGGAAAGCTCCAAAGTGGCAAGGTCTTTGACAAGAACGTCTCTGGCAAGCCTTTCAACTTCGGCCTTGGCCGCGGTGAAGTCATCAAGGGCTGGGATCAGGGTATTGTTGGCATGGCCATTGGTGGCGAACGCAGACTTACCATCCCTGCTTCTCTTGCCTACGGCTCCCAAAACTTGCCTGGTATTCCCAAGAACTCCACTCTCATTTTCGACGTCAAGCTTTTGACTATGAAATAAGCATTTGACATCCAACTATCCATTTTTTTTTTTCACTTCAACCATAGAATCTACTTGAAAAAAAAAAAAAAAATTCGCTGGTTCATTTTGTTTCATGTAGCATGTCTGCTGAACATATAGAATCATGGTCATTATATTGTACAGCACAATCGCAATAAATCTTTCTTGTTATAATCATGAGAAGAGGTGGGGGCAAATTGTCAGTCTTGCTATTAAATTTGTGAGGTGAAGACCAATCTAATACCGCGTTTCTTTTATTACTATTATATTGCTCGTAGGAAAATACAAAACTATGGCATAAATCAGCACGCACAAGAGCTTGCTTCTTCCTTGGCTGTGTTGTTTTCGTTCAGATCCACTCTAGTCACTGATGTAATACACAAAAAAGTTTGTTAGCGGAGCAACAACACAGTCGAAACTTGTAAATTCAACCAAAAAAACTTACTTTGCTCCCTGCCTCCATCTGCCATTGCACTGTCCATGCCAGGTAATGCGTGTCCTACCTTACGGAAGAGTGCCTTGACCTGAACAAGGGAAATTGAAAAGGCTCGGCTCAATTGACACGTTTTTTTGCTTCAAAAAATTTCTAGGGTAACCTACATTATGTCCAGCCTTGGCGCTCGTCTCAATAAACATGACATTATTTTCACGAGATTTCTTCTCGCCTTCCTCTACTGATACTTGTCTATTTTCAAGCCAAAGAAGTTAAGTTTTACGTCCTGTCAACAACAACTAAGATGGGGATGATTACCTCTTGTCGTTCAAATCCGTCTTGTTGCCTACCAAGACTATGATAACGTCGTTCCCTCTTTCTGCTCGCACATCATCAATCCATTTGCTTGTGTTCATAAAAGAATTTCGATCTTTTGCAGCATTTGTATAAGTTGAATTGTTCTGCAGCATACTCTTTCTTAAAAAAAAGTATTTAAACTTTTTGTCACTTACTCGTTATGTCGTACACAATTATGCAAACTGAGGAATCACGAATATAACTTGGTATCAAACTTCGGAAACGCTCCTAAACAATCGTCAGTTGGATTAAAAAGTCATTCATCAATATGGATTCTACGTGATTGCCTCCAGTACCTGGCCAGCAGTATCCCACAATTGAAGTCGAACAGTTCGATCCTCCAAATACATGGTTTTGCTCAAGAAGTCGATACCTATCGTTGCCTGTCAACAACAATGCTCGTCAATGTCATCGTTCCAGCATTGTAGGCGCTATATTTTCAAAATAACCAACCTGATAGGTGTTGTCAAATGTGTCGTACATAAATCGAGTGATGAGTGAAGTTTTGCCAACTAGATGAAGGTGAGTCAGGGGAAAGATGAAATCAGCGGCCATGCAGAACTGAACCGTTTGGTAACTGCAACTCACCCGACTGCTCTCCTAAAAATACAAGCTTAAACTTTCGTAGAGGGCTGGAATCTGACATTGGAAGATGACTAGCGCTGAAGGGATTGTCCTGAAAATAACAGCACACAACTGCTTTAAGGTATTGCCAAAAGATTCAAAATGGAAAGTATCACGTGTACCATCCAAAACCTTCAATGCACAACCAAACAAATTTACAATAATAGATTTTTTTTATTTTCGCAAGCAATCTAAAAAGGCGCAGTGCGCCAGTGTGGATCTAATGAAAAAGTGTTGATTCTAGAGGATCAACAATTTATGCGTCCCAGCTGGAGGAAGCCTGGGCAGTGGCATCCTCAGCCCAGTCGGCAGCGGTGGTCTCAGCGGTCCAGTCAGCGGCACCAGCGATGGCAGCGGGGCCTTCAGCGGCGATGTCAGCAGCCCACTCAGACTCTTGAGCAGCAGCGAACTCAGTCTCGCCTTCAGCAGCGGCAGCAGCAGCAGCGGCAGCCTCCTTCTCAGCTTCCTCGGGATCACGGTAGAAGAACATATCAACCATAACATCCCAGGCTTGGTTGTACTCGAGAGTACCACGGAGACGGAGGACGGTACGGGTCAAAAGGTAGTAGATAAGACCGAGAGCGTGCTTACCCTTGTTGTTGGTGGGGATGGCAACATCAACGAACTGGAGAAGGGAGTCAGTGTCAGCAAGAGAGATGACGGGGATGTTGACATAGGAAGCCTCCTTGATGGCCTGGAAATCAGAGCGGGGGTCGGTGGAGATGATGAGACGGGGCTCCTTGAAGGAACGGGTGATGTAATTGGTGAAGGTACCGGGGGTGAAACGACCGACGATAGCTTCGGCACCAATGTACTTGGCGAACTTCAAGGCAGCACGGTGACCGTAGGGACGGGCAGAGATGACAACGATGTCCTGGGGCTATAAAATTCAAATAATATATTGTTTAGATCAAACCAGTCCCAACTTAACGTCCGTATATGTATATTGTTTCCAACTTACGTTCTCAATGGCAGCGATGATACGGGAAGCCAAGACAAGCTTCTCCCAAGTCTTACCGAGGTTGATGATATGGATACCTATTAATTATTCAGGGCACTACTCGTTAATATTCGTTCCCACTCGTTTACAAAAGAAAGAATCGTTTTCGTACCATCGTTACGGCGCTTGTAGACGTAAGAAGACATGACAGAGGTGGCATTCTTAGCACCAAGGTGGCACTGAGCGCTAAGGAGGAGCTGGAGGTCTTCCTCGGTGGCGTTAAGGACTAAAAAGCAGAGAATGTAAGTACAATGCTATTGGTTGAGTCAAGAACACAGCAGTGGAATGCATGTGAAAAACTTACTGGCAGGGACGTTGGACATTTTCAAAAAAGTCGGATTGCTCTAAATGTGGAAGATGCGAATGTAGAGGGTTAGTAAAAAAAATTCTTCGCTCGATGAATCCTTCCGAGTAATCGAATCATCCATCAAGTTCGATTTCGTATTGATGCTCGGTTCGTAAGGTTCAATATGCTTTCATTCCATTCTATACGTACGCGCAACGGAAAAAAGAGGTCGAACTATGGATGCCAAATTTGTCAAACTTTAGAGACGAGTGATCGGGCGGGAAACTGTTTGAAAAAGTTGACGTCATTTTGCTGATAGTAATTAAGTCTTCGCGATTATAGAGCGCTCCTATCGAATTTGCGTAAAGTATTGGTGATGAAGGCCCTATGAAAGTTGCTTGTTTGATCACTTTCAAATATAAAAATGTAGTCTCTGCATTTAAGACAATGTTTGCTAGCCATATTGGCTATTACCATAGCTGGTAAAGGATTCACAAACACCCCTATTGAAAGGGGCATTCGCGTATGACTTTTAAAGGAATTTAGATCGATCACTCGGCAAAATGCATACCGGCATGGGTCAGACCTCTGTTCAAAGACAACTATAAATGAGCATACATGAAGCAGTGGCCATGCCCAACCAGTTCCAAGCTACCGCTGTTAAACGCTCGTCAGCCTATATCAAGTACTAAATTCGATCGATGGATCACTCCTGATCCTGACATTGTTACAATACAAATTAGCACGCTTTTAGTAATACTGGTGAACTAATTTAATCTGGTGTATAGGTACCAATAGGTATTGTAAGTGAATACACTCTTATTCAACTCACAGTCCCAATGGCTATTGGTCAGTTAAAATATTGCCACCCATGCCTGACCTATCTTGCAGCTATACTCAGAGACCTCAAAATGAAAGAAACTAAGATATACGCAATGACAAACTGTCAAAAACTTTTTTCCATATACTTGTCAGACACTTTCAAGATACTCGTGCACTGTCAGCCACAAGAAGGTATGCAATTGTACCTGGGCGTCATCTCAGCATAACCGAAGATTTCTCTCTCGTCAAGGTTACTCATATATCAATAAATATTTCAATACTGGAAATGCATAGAGAAAATATCGAATGACTTTTTTAATAACAAATCCTGCTTCAAAATAACCGATCGATCGCTGTTTGGAAGGTGTAATTTTAGTGGCCAAAGTAAAATCTGGTTTGCAGTCGCAGGCGCGGAGCGTGACGTCACGTTCATAGAGGCTGCGGGTTATACTCATCCCTTCATGGATGGTAATAATCCTTCTCTTTCTCACCGCTCACTTTCATCACCATGGTCAAGTTCTTGAAAGCAGGCAAGGTGCGTATCTTCATGATTCGATGCAGAAATTGACGGATGATGGATCATCTGGACGATGGATGGATTTTTTTTTGGAACGACTCGGATTTTCTAACGTCTATATCTTGAATAGGTCGTTGTCATTCTCCAAGGCCGTTATGCCGGTAAAAAGGCTGTTATCGTCCGTAGTATGTATTAGGTCCCTTCTGTCAGTAATGTAGAAAGAAATGGAGCGACGATGGGAACGAATTGAGATAATTTGACCAGCACATTTAATTTTTTCGACGATTCAACAATTCAACTTTTTTTTATTTTGGAAATTGGGACATTGTGATACAATCGACACATTCGCAACGCAAACTCGATACTCTACATCTCTAGTCCTCGTAACAGCCCACCGCCATATCAGCACTGGCCACTATCAACCTAGTTCATTGCGTACCCTCTTCTTACCTACCTTCATTTACTAATTACGTTCCACTTTATAGACCACGACGAAGGTACCAAGGACAGACCCTACGGTTACGCTGTCGTCGCCGGTGTCGAGCGTTACCCTCTCAAGGTTACCCGCTCCATGGGTAAGAAGAAGGTCGCCAAGCGCTCCAAGGTCAAGCCTTTCATCAAGGTTATCAACTACAACCACATGATGCCCACCCGTTACGCTCTCGAGCTCGAACAGATCAAGGGTACCATCTCTTCCGAGACCTTCAAGGAGCCTTCCCAGCGCGAGGATGCTAAGAAGGTAATGTATTTGCAGTGATTAAAAAAATAAGCCAAGTGGCTAGACTAACACGATTCCATGTTTAGACCATCAAGAAGTTGTTCGAGGAGAGACACAACACCGGCAAGAACAAGTGGTTCTTCTCCAAGCTCCGATTCTAAATGCTTAGAACTTGGTGCGTCTACATTTCCAAGTTTTGCGCTGCTAGGGCTATGTGAACAGATCATTGTGATATCATCCTAGATATGCATTTCGGATTGCAACTGCTCAAGCATTACAAAATAATAAAAAAGTTAGCATTTGTAATTTTATGTTTTGGTGAGGTGGCATTGAGGTAAACATTACCGTGCATGCAACAACCGGATAAACGACAATAGATATCAGGCAAAAGATAGTAAAAACGTATGTTTGTATTGTACTTGGTATGTTTTATCAGGAATCTATATATTGGGAATACCCTAAATTATACAACGAATGAACGTTTTTTCTTTGACAATTAAAGGAAAGCAAGAAGGGTACAGAAGGAAAGAATACAATCAAGCCTTGTGCTGCAAGGCAATGCCAACGAAGTATCGATGCAATCGGTCGTCGCTAGTAAGTTCTGGGTGGAAAGCCGTTGCCATCAAATGATTCTGTTGAACAGCAACAATGGTCTCAGCATTAGTGCTGCCAACTTGGTTGCCAAGTTTACACAACACTTTGACCTTGTCTGACTTGATTTCGGTAATAATGGGTGCCCGAATAAACACAGCGTGGAAAGGAGTGTCACCTCCAAGCACTTCCGGCATATACAAATCGGTCTCGAACGATTCCTTCTGCGAACCGAATTGGTTGCGGTTGACAGAAATGTGAAGTCCTCCCAACAATTGTTGACCGCCTCTCTTGGTTTTACTAGCTTCATCGGCAAGCAAAATCATACCGGCACAGGTACCCCAGGTTGGCTTTGATCGGACAAAAGCACGAAGGGGTTCCAACATGTTACAGCGCTCAGCAATCAAGGCCATAGCGGTTGACTCTCCACCAGGGATAATAAGGGCATCGACAGAATTCAGTTGCTCTTCTGTTCTGACGGGGATCGCTTCTGTGACTTCAGCAATGTTGTTCAGGGTGTGAATGTGTTCAATGAAGGCACCTTGCAAAGCTGACAGCGGCAGTGAGCGACGTTTTAGTAAATATATCAAGGCTTTCCAAGTTACTCATGGGAAAAGACTTACCAAGGACACCGACTTTAACATGAGTAACAGGCTGATTGACGACCATGATGGATAGACTAAGGAAAGATAGTATGGCAAACAATGACTCAATCATTTTATTTTGCTGAAAAAAATCGAGCTCTGGTCGGAGCTCTGAACCAATGAAAATCTTGCTTGGCTGAAGGAAAGATCACTGTTTCTGGCTCGTTTGAAGTCAAAACACTTGAAGTGTGGGAATCATTTTTAAATAGCATTCCACATGGATGTAGGCATCGAGCGGTGTATCAAGAGTATACCGGCGAGTATCACCAATCATTGAAAGCTGAAAAATCACTATCGTATAGTTTTAAATAAGTGCTAACTATGTTCAAGTGTGAATTCTGTTCGACTGTGAATTGCTTTTGAATGACAAAACAATCAATATGCGCCAATTTCACAGATATCTCACCATACAAAATAAAGCCATGGATCTCATATCCATGGGTTCCTGTGTTTAAAATAAACATGTAACATGTATATAATATTAGGGCATATCAAATTGATGATCATGGTTGCAATCAGCGGACGCAGGCAAGGAAATTAGTCGTCGCCGATCTTCTGCTCCAGGATGGAGTGCAATCGAGTGAGAGTCAGTATCATCGGCATCTCCAATCTTCTACAAAAAAAGGGAAAATTCTGAAAATCGTTTCAAATTCTAGATCGAAGAGCTATGACAGGCACCATTTTGGAGTTTTAAAAACTTGGCAAATAAGCCGAAGCGAAATGATAATTGGTACAATTGGATACATCTATCCCATACAACACCAATGAGCTATTTCACGTCCATATCGACATAATGCTCTCCAGCTTTTAAATCATTTTTCATTGGCTGTATGGTACATTCAAAAAGAACCGTGTAGCATATTTTCAAGATGCATTTTTCAGCGTTAAAGCGGAACTGCTGGGCAGAGAAAATTGGGCAGGTCGTCAAATTGGAGGATCCAAAAAATTGTGACTCGCCCAGGATAACACGCTTTTTGCAATACTCACTCAAGAAGTCGCGACTGGCAGGAGCGACAACAGTTACACATAATGCCCGGCGAACAAGTACACTCCAGCGAACAATTCGAAGACTTCAGAACGTAAGAATGAGCCCTGCAATTGTATAGTACGCAACCTGCATCATTCAAACGAGATTTTTTCATATTAGCCTTTTACGCGAAATCAACTCTGAAGAACCATTCACTGATAAGCTGAAGGATGAAAGCGCACAAAAGGCTTCCTCAATATCGAAAGGTTTGAATGCCCTGGACGGCAGTAATAGTGTCATTGATGACCACCCAAAGAGTTTCAGTATGGTGCTGGACTTCTACAAGGTATGACTCGTATAGTTGACTGTTTGTACTGTATACCAAATCCTCATGTTAGTTTTTCAAATGCAGGAACACTTTGCGAAATTGAAATTCAATTATCTAGAGCAAGAGACAAAAGACCGTTTTTTGAAAAGCTTGTTAAAGGACCCATCTCTTGTGATTGAACAAGCGGATAATTGGGAATTAGGTAAGGGCCTCAAGAATAGACCGAGGATGGCAGGCGGATGACACGATCCTGATCCCTTCATATCTAGACCGCCAAAATCGTGAAGAAAAGCATAAGCTCAAAGATGGTAAATTGGAAACCATCACACTACAGAGAGAGATTACAACCGTAGGAAAGACACTGCACGATGGTAAGCGCTACCCCAGTAGTCGAAATTCACAATGTTTGTTTGATTGCTAATCAGAGGAGCACACCTAGCCATCACGGACTTGAAACACAAAGTTGAGAAGACTGAATCAGTATTTACAGAAATCAATGAGATGGTTTGTTATTGCCGGCCTATATCTATTATGATAGGAAATGGTCAGGCTCAATCATATTATTTTATAGGAGGCAGAGCTGACGAAAATGAGCGAGGAAGCTGATAAACATAGTGTAAGACAAGTACGAATCTATTCGTTTCTCCAAAGTAACGCTTATCTAACCTGGCCTTTACATAGAAACTTACTGTAGAGGAAGCCAAATCTATTATCGACCAGCAGGTGAGCATATGTTAGAATACAACACCAATGGGAAGGCAAACAACCACCGGATCCATAATCATGAGGTAACACCCTTTCCGTAGAGTGACGATTTCCAAAATATCAGCAATGAGATGGAGAAACGACGAGACACCATATCAGAACTGTCATGGAAAATTGAAAATTTGGAACACGAGATCGAACAATTGGAGGCGCAAAAGTATACAGCGGAAGCATATGCGGCCGATGCAGTCAGAATGGCAAATAAGCGTGACCCTACCGTTGAGGATCTGACGAAATGGTAAGGGAAAGCTGTTTAACTTTAGTGGAAAGACGATAGCGCTTTGTAACATGTGTGACATCAAACAGGTACCTTTCGATTGTCGCCGTATGCAACAATTTATACGGACTACAAGATATTCAAATCATATCAAAAACCGAAATTCTTGCTATATTCAATGTCAGGCATCCCGCTTTTCCAGATAGTAACAAGATATTCCACCTGAATGTGCTCTTAGATCCTGCTTCTGGGTCTGTGGAAAATGCAGAGGTATGAGCAAGCAAGGGAGCATTTTGTCATCAAAAGTTGTGGTATTAATATGTGCCTACTAGTCTATTGATCAGGAAGTCGAGGTCCAAGACATTGTTGACATTGCCAAGCGTCTCGAACGACAAGACAGTTTAACTTATTTATTGCAAAGTGTTGGTGCTCGCATAAGGTCATAACCACTACACTAGCAAACCAGATTGTACAAATCATTTGTACACGCACGGGTCATCCCATTGTCATTGTGATGATCTTCTCAACGACATCTTTAAAACCAGTCGAGCGGACAGGTGCAGGCACCACACATTTTCACGGCCGATAACATTGTTAGATTCCTTCCCACCACTCTATCACGGAGTATCAAAGTATTTAGCCATCATCAAGAGTCATGATGAGGACTTCCTAATCACACCTTCGCTTCATGTACATCTATCCATTTATATTAAATTTTAAGCAGGTCCCCTAGCTACTTCCTAGTTAAGCATAATAATCACTGCAGAGCTCCAATTTCTTCCCGACACAAAACTCCTATTACTACTCCCCTCAACCGTTTAAGGTAGCATAAATTGGTCATTTACTAACAATATATCAGTGCCCACAATTCCCCTTGGGAAAAAAACATCCAGAAAAAGCTAAGAGAAAAGTAATCTCGAGTATAACGCAATTGAGGTAATGGTCAAAGTAAGGAAAGAGCAATACAAATTTACAAGTGAAAAAACAAAAGATAGCATATTAGCAGCACGCACCACCTTGAGCATCATCGGGCATCTGGCTCGATTTGGCAGCCAGCTTGATCCCAGTATCATTTGCAACATCAAACACACCATTGTTGATCTTGTCGTGTACATCTCTAGCAGTTTGTACAAAGGCTTCTTCGACATTCTCGGCAGACTTTGCTGACGCTTCCAAAAAGAAGCTGATGCCATTGTCTCTAGCAAATTTCTCGCCTTCTTCCTTGGAAACCTGTCGTTGCTTTCCTCCCAGATCGCACTTGTTGCCGATGAGCATAATTGTAGTGTTTGGATTAGCGTTTTTGCGAACATCTTCAAGCCAAGTTGGAATATTATTGAACGAATCTCTTCGTGTGATGTCGTACACAATCAGTGCACCAGCAGCTCCTCGATAGTAACTCCGCGTAATACTGCGAAAGTTCTCTTGTCCAGCTGTATCCCATATCTGTAGCTTGATCTGTTTTCCGTCCACGTCGACGAAGCGTGTACCGAATTCAACGCCGATAGTCAATTCATGTTGAGCATGAAAGCGGTGATCAGTGAATTGCAGAAGGAGACAGGACTAAATGACGGACACAAAAAAAAATTGTCAGTTGGAAACAAAGGTCACCTGTATGGCAGAGAGACGTTTGACTGACACAACACTTGAGTCTATCGACTTCCTGTGTCCCCAAAAACCCGCCTTACCTTTCCAACACCTATTCAATAGCAGCAGGTAACAGAGAGTTGATGGGTATGTTAGAACCATTCTGGAAGAAACGCAGGGCCAGGACATGAACATTGCAAGACATACCTGTGTCCCCGACAATTATGTACTATTGGAAGTGAATAGCGAAGCAGTGCGAATGAGCAAATGACATTGTCTGTATGGCTTACGCACAGATCGAATAGAATCATACCTTAATTATATAGTTGTAGTTGGTCATGAGGGTATAGTGAAATGAGAAGAAGGTCGAGCTGCCGTCAAAAAGCATGATATGCGGGATGGGGGAAAAATATTGGTCACATGGCTTGACATCACACCAACTGTAATATCACTTTTTTTTGACCTTCTTATTTTAAAATTTTAATTCGTGATGGTAATAAAAAAAACCCTAAATGAAGGGAGGGAACGTGAATCGAACAACTGTAAAAACGCTTTTTCTACTCTGACTTTCAGACAAGACATCTTAAATCAAATCGGTGACTGTAAAAAGAGATTGCGTAAGTGATAAAAGTAGGAGATGTCAATCCAAAATAGGTTGCAATACATACCATTCATTGGCATTTCGTCGATTTGCGTACTATGGTTCAAAATTAGCAAAATATATCACTTCGATTGAACATTACCACAACTGATCTTACCTGTAATATTGTTCAATATCTCGAAGAATCTGCAAGTCGTCTTGCTTGACAAAGTTGATAGCAACACCCTTGCGGCCAAAACGACCAGATCTACCAATACGATGGATGTACAATTCTCGATTTGCTGGGAGATCGTAGCTAAAAGTATAACCAATAATCATCAGCGCCATATCCTAGCGTTTTCATTTCAGTGCAATCCCAACTTACTTGATAACCAAGGACACCTGCTGAACATCGATACCACGTGCCCAAACATCGGTAGTGATCAACACTCGACTGCAATAATGTAGAACACGTTATTATCAATATGCCTGTCACTGAAAGATGCCAAGAAAACCGAACAGAAAGGACTGTACCTTGCACCCTGGCGGAACTCCTGCATGATAGCATCTCGTTCCTTCTGAGGCATTTCACCGTGCATAGATGAAACGGTGAAGTTAGCCTCTCGCATCTTCTCCGTCAACCAATCGACCTTGCGTCGAGTGTTACAGAATATAACGGCTTGTGTGATAGTCAATGTGTCGTATAAATCGCAGAGTGTATCGAACTTCCACTCTTCTCGCTCGACGGCAACGAAGAACTGCTTGATTCCTTCTAATGTCAATTCATCACGCTTGACCAAAATACGGATAGGGTCAGTCATGAACTTGGTGGTCAATTCCAAAACATCATGAGGAAGTGTAGCGGAAAGAAGCACGACTTGTGTCGCTGGTGGCAAATATCTATACACGTCATATATTTGGTCCTTGAAACCACGGTTCAACAGCTCGTCTGCTTCGTCGAGAACCAACATCTTGATGTTTCTGGTGCGAAGATTGCGTCGTCTAATCATATCGTAGACACGACCTGGTGTTCCTGAAACTACATGTACACCGTTGTCGAGCTTTCTAATATCTTCACCAATGCTGGTACCTCCAATACAGGCGTGGCATTGAACGTTCATGTAGTCACCAAGAGCGAGAACGACGCTCTGAATCTGAGTAGCAAGTTCGCGAGTGGGTGAAAGGACAAGAGCTTGCGTCTCTCGTAGGGTAGTGTCGATGCTTTGAAGAATCGAAATGGAGAAAGTGGCTGTTTTACCGGTACCGGATTGTGCCTGTGCAATGACATCCCGGCCTTTAACAATAGGTGTGATAGCTGAATGGAAAGTGTCAAATCGTGAGCATGACCGGAAGAAGACTTAAACCGTGTAAATATAACATAGGCGGCCTTTTATCATACCTCTTTGTTGAATGGCTGAAGGCTTTTCAAAGTTGTAAGCGTAGATACCACGTAACAGATCTTCCTTCAAACCGATCGAGTCGAAAGTTGGAGCAACTTTGACCTACGAGAAAAGTTCGTTAGTCATACATATAATGCAGAAGCCTCGTGATCCATGGTTCCAGCCTTACATTTTCTGATGTCTCAAAGACGATTTTCTCGTCGTTCTTGTGATCAAAGCTCATTGATCAAGTTTTTTTTCACCAACCGAAATCTGGCTCACAGCTATTGCCTTTAAAAAGAAGCTCTTTGACTGCAATAAATAATTTGGTGACGTAGATTGCAGTTTCAACATGAATTTTGTAACAAAAAAATTTTCGCAGTCCAGAGAGAATACCACAGGTACACCGTTACGTACTTACGCTCGGCTATACCACTTCATACGATTCATTAAAACAGACAATTTCTACGTTTACATCATATGGTTTATTTTTTTGTATGCTGTGAATGAAAATTGCACTACGTGATAGGCGTGTACATTTAAACTGGAAAGAACCAAAGAATACGCGGTCAGAACAAGATTCCATAATGCCATTTTCATAATTAAATTGTACATACCGACGGTACCAGAGGCAGAGGCAATACGGGGCCACAAGTCAGCGCATTCCTTGGCAACGGGTCCAGTGATAGCAGATCCCTTCATTTCACCCTTGGGCTAGAATAGAAATAAGGTGTGAGTGAAAAAGTTCAGGCCATATATCCGTTGTCTTGATAAATAGATTGGTGCTGACAACCCGTCATCCCATCCTGATTATCAGAAACTACACTCCCAATCTAGCCTTTATACTTACGTTAACAATGACACCAGCGTTGTCTTCGAAGTACAAGAAGACACCGTCTCTACGGCGCCAAGCCTTACGTTGACGGACAACGACGGCGGGCATAACCTTCTTTCTCAATTCGGGCTTACCCTTCTTGACGGTAGCGACGATCATGTCACCGGGAGCAGCAGCGGGGAGTCTGTTAAGACGACCCTTGATACCGCGGACAGCGATGATGTAAAGGTTCTATAATAATCACAGCGTCAGTGGGATACTTCTATGAGTGTGTCGAAAGCCAATTTACTTTCAAATGTCGACTCACCTTAGCGCCAGAGTTATCGGCAGAGTTCTATATGTTGGACAAACAATGTGAAAAAAATACAGTTAGAACCTACTGCATCTACAGCTTGTAGTAGTCATAAAAAATGAACAGCATTCATACCATGACGGCGCCTATAATCGGAAGAAACAACGTTAGAATTCGCTGTTTTCGATGTCAAATCAAACAAGTCATAATGATACATACCGACGGGCATACCAAGGGTCATACGGTACTTGTTACCAGTAACACCGATTCCTATGATGATGAAAAAAGGAAATAAAGGTCAGTATAACTGTATAGTCATTGCTTCGCTGATTGCGTTGTTCACGTTGTCGGCGGACAAATATCGACTTTCAGTGGATTGACGTTCGTTTATAGCCAGATGCGTGGCATCGCCGAAAGGCGGCTTTTGTACTGTTACTCCTTAAGCTGCTCGCTAGCATATTGTAATTTCGGGTAGCGCTTCGTAATGTTGAATTCATAGCAGTGTTAATGCCGTCCGAGGAAATCATGGAATTGGAGAATGGCGTATCTTCGCAAGTTTCAATTTTTCGTCCATCCATCCATCCATCCACATACACATCAATCCGCATACACATATGTGTATTCCGTGTAGAATAAGTTAACGGTACTCACTTCCGGACATGACTGATGATAAGATGCAAAAAAGAGGAGGCTACAACCCCATTGCTGGCTACTGAGGGAAATTCTTACAGTGTCTGGCAGTATAGCCAATCAAATTATAGCTGAGCTTCAAAAACCCTATTCTCGACCATTTGAACTTTGAAGTCGTGAATACTGAAGGTACATAGTTTGCCCATGGTGCTTGCGAATATTACCCTGTTATTAAGATAATGTATAGCATATGTATTTGGTACAAATTATGCTGTTGTTTCAGTCTTACCTATCTTTTTCCCTTCATACCAGTATAAGCAATATGCGACGCGCTCTCAAAACAATTGCACCTTCATTACCTTCATACGTAATGGTATAAAGACGCAAGGAAAAATGACAATTTGCATACAGATGTTTTAGCCATACATGATAGAACACCGTCATGAATTTCAACATATTTTGCATCAATTGGATAGATGTCAGGTGCTATTTTAGATCTGTCACCACCTTTAATGGATGCTCGTATCTTCCGAATGGAAAAAAATGCTGAAATCCTGCTGAAGTTGGGTGTCTAATGTTATACCATTTTGTGTTTTTACAGAAAAATGTGACGAAATCGCTTTAAATAATTATAATTCATTTTGATCGCCAAAATTGGGCGATACCTACACACTGCTGGAAGAAATGCGAAGATAGAAACCTTGTGTTGCTTATGCATAAACGCTTACAGCCCACAATAATCATAGTTTTATGCATGGTGGGTGACATGAACGTTATGGGACTGAGAAAGGGATATGCCACGTTGACTGAGGTTAGGTCAGACATCTCACGTCGTAAGATGAATGCCGTGTTTCTATTAAGCATATGAGCGGTAGAGCATCAAGATTGGTTTTTCATACGAATTTTTATTAACGGAGCATTAGAAGGTGCGACTGAGCTAGTAGTTTCAACGTGAAAGCTCGAGATTTACAGTGTATATAGATTAAGGAACAGGAAGGCCGAACGTACGTACAAAATTTTGGGTAGAGAAAATTGTCCTCTTGACTTCTCAAACTCACCAAAATTTCAAAACTCAGCTCCAGTACTAAAACCTTCACTATCAGACATCTATAGCTTCCTTCTTTTGTAACCTTCATCAAAAATGAGCGGAAGTACGTTAAACTTTTATCTGAATTCATTGATGGTATGATAGTATGAGTGAATGGATGGATGGATGGATGGATGCTGCGAGCAAACAACATCGAACCGATATTTCGACCTTCTACCATTGAGGTCGAGAATTTCGAATCAAGATGCTCCAATGAGCACATCAAGAGAACTACGGACAAAAACAACGCATAGAACCAGAACAGTTGCTTCGACTACAGAACAGTACTACTCTCCAAGCTGCAGCCTCGATGGCCAGCTTTCAGTTGGATCGAATTTGCTTGAAGCAAAAGCCAAATAGGTCCCAAAAAAATTGCCAGCTGTAACGGTACAACTTTGCCCAGCGCCATTCCATTATATTGCAGAGCAATATGACATCCTTTTATATCAAGTTGCCAGCCTATTAGCGACTTCCTCCATTCACTCATTCTATCATAACGTGGATCGCGGTGTGATATAAACATACTGTATACACACGTGACCATAACCTATCTCCTACCACTTTATGAGAAATATCTCGTAAAGAAGCTGTTTGGCAAAAGAAACTAATCATAATGTTGCTACTTTAGGAATCGGTGTTACTGGTAACAAGTACCGTATGACTCTTGGTATGCCCGTCGGTATGTATCTTTGATAACTGTTTTGATAAAGTGATTGCGAAATAGTTTCTAATTGTTCTTCCGTTTATAGGCGCCGTCATGGTATGAATGATGTTCTTTTTCCATAACAGCCTCAAGTGTAAGCACAATAGTTCCTAACTGTTTTTATTATATCTTTTCCCACGTATAGAACTCTGCCGATAACTCTGGTGCTAAGGTGAGACAACATTTGAGTAGATTGGCTTTCGACAAACTCATTGAAATATCGTACTGATCCTGTGTTTATCGTAGAACCTTTACATCATCGCTGTCCGCGGTATCAAGGGTCGTCTTAACAGACTCCCCGCTGCTGCTCCCGGTGACATGATCGTCGCTACCGTCAAGAAGGGTAAGCCCGAATTGAGAAAGAAGGTTATGCCCGCCGTCGTTGTCCGTCAACGTAAGGCTTGGCGCCGTAGAGACGGTGTCTTCTTGTACTTCGAAGACAACGCTGGTGTCATTGTTAACGTAAGTATAAAGGCTAGATTGGGAGTGTAGTTTCTGATAATCAGGATGGGATGACGGGTTGTCAGCACCAATCTATTTATCAAGACAACGGATATATGGCCTGAACTTTTTCACTCACACCTTATTTCTATTCTAGCCCAAGGGTGAAATGAAGGGATCTGCTATCACTGGACCCGTTGCCAAGGAATGCGCTGACTTGTGGCCCCGTATTGCCTCTGCCTCTGGTACCGTCGTTTAAATGGATATTACTTTGCGATAATCAGAGTTACTGTAATCAAAAATAAACCCAATTTCGCGATCTAAGTCGAATTGTATGCAAATTTGTGTTCTTCAGTGTGTTTAGTTATAGCAGAGGTCATCGACCCTTTTATTTATTTTGATGCTGTACATTATTATAGGTGCTAAAGCTATTCTTCTCCGGCCATAACACGGCGATATTTACGTTGGTCATCCAACATCATTTTGAACACCTTGTATTTTCGCTCATTGAGCGTTTTAATTTCAGAATCTTCAGACGGATTAACAACGTCTCCAGCCTGTCCAAGCTTGATCATAACGTCCCAAAGATTGTCACTCAATCCCGCTGCCTTGGCTCCAAGGAAACCAGCACCAATGACGACAGCACCTTCGATGCTCTTTGGTAAGATAACCTTACATCCAGTGATGTCAGCGTGAAGCTGAACAAAGATGGGGTTTTTGCAGAGACCGCCAGACAGACACAAAGTGTCGATAGTGTATCCGCAAGCGTTCAAAGATTCAATGATATGGCGAGTTTGACAAGAGATAGCTTGTAAAGTGGCCAAATATTTTACAGCGAGATCATCAACACTTGCATCAAGCGAGTGTCCAACGATGGTTCCGCGCAAGGTAGGGTCTGCCAACGGTGATCGATTTCCGTGGAAGTCTGGATAGATATGCAGCTGAGAGACCAACTGCTCGAGATACTTGTACTTATGACGCTGTTTCTTCTCTTCCAGGTAGGTATTCAAAAACGCATAGATATTCATATCCCGGCTCTTGGCCAACTCCTTTGCTTCTTCAATGGCTGGATGCTTGCTGAGCATGTGGTCAATGAGTTGACCGGTGGAAGATTGCCCGCCTTCAGCACACCACATACCCGGAACCAAAACAGACTTATAAGGTCCCCAAACGCCTGGCACAAAGATGGCTTCGGGAGCCATGGCGATGTGGCAGCTAGATGTGCCACAAATGATTGCCAATCGGTTTGCACCTTGTTGCAATAAACTTTCCTTCGCTGGAAGACGAGCCATTTCCTGTGCCTCTGCTCTTGAAGAACTTGCTCCAAGGGTTGCGATTGCGCCAGCGTATGCGTCGATGACAGCGGAGCCGACAGGGAGACCTTCAGGTAAGCCGAGATCTTGAGCGGCTTGTGCAGTGAGACCATTCCCTACTGGGTCGCCAGCAAAGAGAAATTCTCCACTTTCTCCAGGAATACCTCCAAGCCTCTTGAACCCTTCATCAGCTAACTGACTTAATCCAATGGTCCTAAAGTAGTCGTCGCTCCAACCTTTAGATTGTTCAATACCAACTGGGACAAATGAGCACTTGCAGGTGACAGAGCATGTTGAACGAGCCAATGAACCAGTAGCACGGTAGGTAAGGTAGTCTGGAAGATCAAAAATATGGCCAATGTTGCTAAATTTCTCGGCTGGCATATTTTCACTGAGCCATAGAGTCTTGGGTATTTCCATCTCTGGACTAATGGTATTTCCGACATATTTTAGCACATTGTGATGAGTTGCATTAATGCGATTAGCCTGATCAATAGCTCTGTGGTCCGCCCAAAGAATAATGTTCCTCTCATGATCACTGAAGTTGCTTTCTGGATCCACGCTGAGAGGGGCTCCTTGCTTGTCAGTTATGACCAAGGAGCAAGTTGCGTCGAAACCTACTCCGCGAATAGCGTCAGGCTGAATTCCTGATTTTGACACGGCTTCCTTGACCGAAGTACAAATGCACTTCCATATGTTTTCAGTAGATTGCTCGTAGATTTCATGTCGCGGGTTCCAAGTCTTGGTAGGTTCAACGTGTAAACCAAGAACGTCACCGTGAGAGTCGATGACACAAGCTCGAGCAGAACTGTAGAATTCATCATTAAGAACAAGATTATTTGGTATATAATGCCAAAGATGAGTGACTTACCCAGTTCCTATATCAATACCAACAAAATAATTCATGCTTGAGGTTCAAAACAGAAGAGAAAGTAGTAAAGTGGTTTTGAACGGCGGTTGTTTTTTAGCTGGGGATCATAGCGGAGCATGAACCACAACGTTCAGTCACAGCCCAGCCCAGCAACGGGTTTGCTCTAAACACCAAATGGGGAATATGGGTATGGGTGATGAAAGCGAACGAGTTCTGCAGTGAACTTCGCGGACGGCACCAGCAAGGAGGTACTCTACTAGTTTCCAATTATGGTGCATAATGAATCCAAGCGCTCCTAATATGCTGTTGCAAAAGTTGTGTATCCGTCCCACCAGTATGGAGCATCAATTATATGGGGATACCTTAAACTAACTAATACCCCCAGTACATTTACGCCTTGAACCAACTCCAACATTACATTGCCTCGATTTCTCTCTCTTTTCTTTTTTATTTTTTTTACTGTTGGTGTATACTTGGGCATGTTCTCGAACTTGGGAAAAGAGCAAGGCCACAGCTATTGGCTATGAGCGGCTTACAAAAAAAATTTATTTGCTGTCCAGCCAGCAGCAATTTTTTTGTTTTGGAATTGCCAGCTTATACGACAACAAGTAATTCAACATGGGTAACGTAAGTACTGACACCAATGTACACTTTGAAGATGTGAGCATTCGTTAAATTTCTTTCCAATATGTAGGGACAAAAAGCTCAAATGAAGCGTGACCGCAATGCAAAGGACGCTAAGAAGGGACCCACCTCGCAATTGAAAGCGGTTAGTGTCCATAGAATTGTTTACTACAACGGTCATTCTGGATGCAAAGCTAATTGCTGTGTAATAATTTAGAACAATGCCGCAAAGAGCGTCATCTGCCAAGTCTGCAAGCAAACCTTCTTGTGTACTATCCGTGCCAAGGCGTAAGTAGCATTCATTTGGTACCTGAGAGTAGTAACAGGCTCAATTCAACCGTTTTTACTCACGCAGACTGACTGAGCATGCTGATAACAAGCATAGCAAGACTTTGGAGGAGTGCTTCCCAGGTAAGGACATGTTCATGTTGCTATTCATTAAAGCGCAAACCAAATCTTACTCAAACAAAATGTATAGGTTTCGAAGAGCAAGCTAAATAAGTGAAGAGAGAGGCAGATGTGGGAGGGAGCCTATCAATATAGCCTATATAGTTAATGAGAGGATGGAAAACGGAAGAGATAGATATCAAAATAGTACCGTGTCAACGGTCATAGCATAGCCAGTTACATCAATTGTTTTACTCATTTATTTTGTATTTTTTTTTATTGAAGCGACACCGGAATAAACTGGTCCGGAACGAGTCTGCAAGCAATTGTGCAAAAGATACGTTTTAATTACAGCAGTGGGATTCATGTCAAGTTATAATTCGATTCGCTTGGTTTTCTGTCGAATTGAGATTCTTTAAAGTGCAAACATGAGCTTAGAGATGCCGTGTGTTCGTCATTGCTTCTATATCTTTACAAAGTTTCCAAGTAAGTGATGATAGTGATTTCATTACTCTATTACTCTAAATGTATGCGATATAGGATAACAGTATTCCTTGATTTTCGTTCTTTCGACAGAAGGTATGGTTCAGTCCGAAAGAACTGGACAAACATGTGCCTAGAGATCTCCTATCCACCTACGCCTATCTACGGCAAGAAAGAGCAAGGAATAGGAGCATCCCTATATCACTTATCTCTTGTATTGAAATGAAATGAATGCATATTCACTCGTTTGGAAATTTTTAAAATTAAAAAAGAACTCTAGGCTCATGTTTGTTCAACCCTTTGGACTGAACTATAATTTCAGGATTGGAGTTGAAGTCAAGTTAGAGCTCAATTCGCTTGATGATACTCGTCAAGTAGCAAACACATCTGATAAAAATAATCATAGTCGAAACGGACACATAGTTATAAAAAATTATTAACAAAATCTAAAAACACAATTTATAAGAAATGGTATGATGCTGTAAAGTATGTTGAATGAGGTGAAAACTCTAGTATGTTTATAGCGTTACTATTCACTTTTTGGCCTCTGGTCTCATGTGGAGTACCATCAAAAACGAGTAAAATTGGAGGAAATTAAGCACACAATAGGGGGTAGGGCTACTGATGGGGTTACGGGGTAGTTTGCTTAGAACAAAGCAGCAGCAGCGACGGCAACAAGACCGGTCAGGGCAAGACCGACAGTTTGCTTGTTAGCTCCGCTGGTGGTAGCAACGGGACCGGAGGAGGAGGAGCTACCAGCACCATTGACACCAGCGTTTGAGACGACGGAAGCGGATGCAGTAGAACCAGCAGGGGTGGAGGGAGCGAGGCTACTGGCACTTGCAGAGACAGTGACATTGCCTTCCTTGTAGGCACTAGCCAAACCAGCACAAACACCAACGGGCTTAACGTCGTAGGACTTCTTCAAGATGGGAAGAATACGGATGGCAGCATCAACAGTTCCGGCGTACAAATCGTGTTCAAGAGAGACACCACCAACAGTAGCATTAGCAGCTTCGTTGCCCCATGCGGTGGCATTGGCATCAATCCAGTCAGCTTGGAAGCTGGTGTCTTCACCCAACATCCAATCATCGGTATCGTGGTTCCAGATGACGGCTGCAAGGAAATCGAGTCAGAAGGTATGATTTTTTTTAAGATATTCTTCTAAATCTCAATTATACTTACGAATAAATCCGAGTTGCTTAGCAATATCACGGACGCGATCGTCGATATCACCGTAAGGCTGAAAAGGGAAAGGAAACAAAAATAAAAGCAACATTGATTAGGAGCTGAGTTTAAGGGGAAGTACAATCTGATATCATGAAGCACTTACGGGGCGGAAAAGCTTGGGGTGGACACCGGTGACTTCAAAGATAGCTTGCTCAGTCCACTTAAGTTCACCAACGATAGATTCAGTGCTTTGGGTGGTGAGGTATGAGTGAGAGAAGGTGTGGATGGCAATTTCATGTCCGGCCTTAAAAGCGCGGAGGACCATGTCGGGGTATTGCAGGACCTGACCACCGATCATGAATAAGGTTGCCTTTTGACCAACACTGTCAAGATAGTCATACAATTTTGGAGAAAATTGGGTGGGACCATCATCATAAGTGATACCCCATTGACCCTTGGGGCACTCAACGATATCATCAGGTCGAGTGCAAAGGGTGAAAGTCCAGTCGCAGTAAGGGTCAGCGCTACCAGACTGCTTTGGTCCAGCTAAATAAAAAAATAAAAAATCAGGATAGGCTTGGAAATGATGGTAGTTGCGAGTAGTAAAACATACCACCACCGTTGTTGCTGTAGACGGGAGCCTTAGCAATAGCACTGGTGTTCAAAAGTGTGACCCATTCAGGCTTGGGAACAGGTACGGAGTTGGCAGCAGGATATTTATCTTTGAAGGTGAAGTTACCGGTGGCAGAGCCTGTAGAAGTGTCGATGGCAGCAGGTGCTGAAGTAGTCGCAGAGGCGGTGGTAGCGGCCAATGCGGTACCTGACAAAGTCAGAGCAGCCAAAAAGTACAAGCCTTTGAACAACATTTTTTATGAAGGAAAAGACAAAAAACCAGAGAGGAAAAATATAAAAATTCAACTTGAGGCCATAGACTTTATAATCAGTTTATTATGATTGCTTTCTCTATAAAATCTATTTCGGGTATCGCGCGCGACGGGGCACACAGATGAAGGAGCCTCTGCTGTAGGGTTATTTTTTGATTGTCCTCCGCCCCTTTGTCGAATTCCGGGAATATGTCAGCTTGTGGTGTACGCAAGATGTACAAATGAGGAAATTGTGGGCTGTTACCAAGGACCCAAAGCCTCAGGCTTAGCACAATTCATAAACAAAATCAACTATTGCTGAAATAACAACATCATTAGTAGCACCATGTATTACTTGAATTCAATGCGCTTAGGAGGCAGCGGCTCATAACAGATGAGTACATGCCCTCGGTTTACCTGCTGGGTTTGAACTTTGCATAACAAATACCGTATGTTTTTTATTCCTTCCTTTCCATGATGCTCCAGTTTGAACATTTATAGTTTGACACTAAGGCAGTGCTATATCTGAACATTCTGTTCTGGGACCTGAATAGCACACAACGTCACGTTTGAACATCTCTGGGTTTTTTTCAATCTTTTTTGCCTGACTGGCCTGCCCTTGATAATATCAATCCCTTTTAAAAGGCACGTTCTCCTTTTCACTCATCCAGCTAACACGGATCCACAATGCAAGCCGTACCACCACCACCAGCCTAAATTCTCCTTTCTTGTTCATGTGGGCTATTTTCAGGTGCAGCAATATTAAATTATTTTTTTTTGGCGTTGATTTCACCAAATACATGCGAGCTGAGCCTTTAAAAAAATTTCGCGTGCTCTGCCGATGACCGTCATAGTTGAACGTGAAAGAACGTTATCCATGAATGAGGTTCCTTGATAGTAAACGAAGTACAGACCATTTGAAACTAACTGTGAAAGACACAGGGGCTTAGGGACTTTATTATACTACTTTGAAGTAGTCACATGTGTTTACATAATGAGAGCTCATCCAACCAGCCGAATCTCGGTAGCAACGTTGGCCACTGCAGTACCTGACAGGCGTCTCACGCTTTAACCGTTGACATTTGCTTCTCTGTAAGCATTATCTCGAGCTCCATAGTAAAACGAATTGACCAGCAGCTTATCTTTTTCCAATTATAGAGTTAGTAAAGCCGTTGTGCAACTGCTTCCACTCGCACAGATGGTACAGGTCAGGTCAGAAATGGAAAGTGCGCACGAATTCAAAAAAGTTTATCAAGAACACAATTCGTACCGAACTATTCCAAACTTTACTGCCTCCAGAGCAGCGTGGATGTACGTTTTCCCCAACGGCAACCCCTCAATGATGATACCCTGAGCACCTTCGCCCTTTTTTCTGATGCAAATGGAAAAAACAACAGAAAAAAAAAAGCCATCGTAAAAAAAAACAATGACGACTACCACAACAATTGTCTTCAAGATGGGATAAGTAACCATTTGTTGTCCTCCACTCATGGGCTAATTGCTTCATGCAGCCACTGTTCTGGTTTAATGAACCATTGTACGCGTATGCTATTTTAATTCGAAGGTGAGCCACATTATGACAATGTTGCAGTTTCATTACATGTCTTTATTTTTTTTTTGTAATTGTGGCAATTATACTTTCCATGCGGTAATACCATCATACTCATTCTAACCGACCCCAATGGCAATATGCTCTTGATGGATGCCAATGACACCAGTTAAAGCTTTTGTATGAGTTCCTTTTTTTTTTTTTTGTATTTCCATATCATTCAAAAGCTGATACGAAAAAGAAAAATGTAAACAAACGATGTAAGAGAAAATGAGAAGTATGATCAAACGTTCATAGGGCTTTGACATTAAAAATTTTAAAGTATATTGTTACCACTATACCATCTTATCTGTACGTTTATAATCTGAAGACTGTTATCATTGTTTTTACGCAGATGTCAATGCAACATAGAAAGTATCAGCTGTGATTATCAAAGTCGATACCACTCGTAAGACATGCAGCACATCCAAGCTACATATCAAATTCAAGCGACTTATGTTCAGGGTAAGAGATAAATACCCAACGAGCTGCTACCGATATAATCATCTACAAAAGACGATGGTCTATTCAAATTACAGTCGTTTGTTTTCTACCAATTCAACAAGGGATAATACATTATCATGAAATAGATATCTTCGTATGTATTCTGAACCATACGATATGAATTGAGGAAAAAAATATCAATGTGTAAATTACCGTTTGATAGACTTTTTATACAAACGGCTGAATTTTATGAGATCCATCAAGAAACTTTGCATCACACGAATGTGAGATTTATTCCATACTCTTCCGAACCAGGGTATGTCAATGCTTCAAAGGAAATGCATAGAGACATCTGACTAAAATTTCAATACTATTTTCATGCTTTAAAGAGAAATATTCAAAATAACTGTGGATAATGATAATGATGCGGTAGAGCTACTGTTCGATAGCTAGTGAAGCCCTCAACTTTTGATCTTTAGTGATCTCCGGTTTGCCCCAAAAAAAAAAAAGCTTCCCGTCGGGAGAAGAAAAGCCAGTCACTTTTTTGCCTCCCACTGCTTTTTCCGGCGGGTAATTGCAAAAACACAGTTTCTCTTTCGAAACGATTGGTTCAACTGTCAAAGGAATGCACGGCGTTTTTCGTATAGCTGCTATCACCAAGAACTCAGCTGCAGCTGCACAGAGAGCAGTCAGCAATGGTGCGTAATTTTCACTCTCTACAAAACAATGATTCCATATACGGGACACCCATGACCTTGGCGTCAACAAGGGATAAAGTCACCCGCGGGCTATATGAATTGCAGCTACAACACATAATCTATGACACGATGCACCCATTGCGTTTGATATTCTGACACTAAAATTTTATTCTCCTTGTATAGGCTTCCATACCTCGTCAGTACAAGCAGCAGTTACTAAGTTCGGTATGCCAGCTATGAGTCCAACCATGACGGAAGGAACCATCATCAAGTGGAAGAAGAAGGAAGGCAAGCATCGTCCATCAACATAGCTAGTTTGAATTTCTCAGATCAAAAAAGCGATCTCATATCAGAATATTAACTCGACTTCCATATCACTTACAGGTGAAGAGGTTGCCGCCGGCGATGTCATTCTCGAAGTTGAAACAGATAAAGCTCAAATTGATGTTGAAGCTGCCGACGATGGCATTTTTGCAAAGATCTTGGTATGTTGAATGTGATGGGGAAGCACCCACAATCGATTTGCTCATATTATATTTTTTTCTATATTGCAAAAGGTACAAGAAGGAGAGCGTGTCCCGGTCAACACTACTATTGCTTTGCTTGCTGAGGAAGGTGATGATATCTCAAACATAGAAATCCCAGCAGATGAACCCAAGGAAGCTGCCCCTGCTGAAGAAAAGTCAGAGGCAGCTCCTGCCGCGCCTGCAGCTCCCACACCTACTGAACCTATCGATCATCACGACATTGACACCAGCAAATTGAAGAAGCCTTTGTCTCCCGCAGTTTTGAGCTTGTTGCTTCAGCATGGTGTTAAGGATGTGTCCAGCATTAAGCCTACTGGTCCTAATGGTCGTCTTTTGAAGGGTGATGTCCTTGGTCACCTTGGTCTTATCAGCTATAAGGCTCCTCCTCCCTTCGCAAAGACTGCAGCACCTCCTCGGGATCAAATCGTGTTTGCCAAGGTAAATGATCGTCAGCAAAATGTTTTTTCGGGTACAGATAACACATGTATGTTTACTAAACGTGAATATCTCGTAGCCTGCAGCCAAGGCTGACGCCAAGAAGGCTGCTGCACCAGCTATTCCTATGTTCATTAGCAAGTCTGTTGCTGTCGATAACCTCTTCAACTTGCGTAGTGTAATTAACTGTAAGTTTCCAAACCATAGCTGATGCGGCGGTGATGGATGACATTTAACAACTCTACTCTGCCATTAGCAACATATGGATCAAATCTCACTTTGGACGAATTCTTCGCCAAGGCGGCTGCACGAGCATTGAGAGATCTCAACAAGCCATCAACTTCATCTTCCAGCACAGCTGGAGTGGTTCATAACGGTTCTGGTGCTAGCTCTGTCTCGGATACATTCAGCGGTGCTAAATACAAGTAAGTTGAATGAGAACAATATGCTCATTTGAAAACCAGCATCTCTAATCAAACCATTACGTCTGCTTTTGTCTTTTTCCTATAGTATCTTCAACCTTGCACCTGCAAAGTACGACTTTATTTCCGACTCATATGAATCCGCAAAACCATACACTTTGACTGTAAGCTCTAGCAAGAAGGTTGGAGGTAGCACAACCGCCGAAAGCTATGAAGACCTTTTGGATTTCCTCGGTGGTGCTAAGCCATCAGCCAAGGCAAAGTCTGTCCATATGGCTTCTGCCGATAACCTGTTCTTGCAACCTGCACAGAAATCCGCATATAACACCGTCGAGTTGAAATTAGAAGGAGGAGAGAAGAAGGGTCAAGTGTTGAATGATGCAAAGGCATCCGTTTTCCTTGATAGAATGGAATACTACGTCCAACACCCTGAGGAGTTGGTCGCGTAGGTAGAAACTTAACCTAAAGTTTTTGTCTTATAAACGAAAACCCCCATTTTATAATTTCTTGTCATACTGAAAATAAAAAACATGATAATTAAAACGAGAATCGTTCTATACTACGGTTGTGCTTTTAGAATTAATTGTGATTAACGTATGTTGTAAAACTCTTGATGTATGTTGATAATGATAAAAAGCTAGCTAGTTTATGAAAATGAGATCGGTTTCGAAAATATTTTTTGAAAAAGATCTTCAAAGTCTTGTGGTTGAGAATATTTTGGTCCATTTGGAAGTTGACTGTCGGCATTAGGCATACTAGGTGCAACAATTGGAAACTCCATTCTAGTAACGGTGTTGCTAGCTGCATTGTTCGGTTCTGCTATGGGCATAGCCGGTGATATAATAGGGAATTGCGTGTTTGTAGTATTATGATCATTCACATCAGTGCTTGGTCCTCCTTGAGGTGGAACGGCAGGACGGTCTATGGATGTAACATTGGTATCTGTAACATGCCTGTGCTCTTTCTTGTTAGTTCTTGTGTCCACTTCCTCAGTATGTGCAATGTCTGCGCGCATTTCCTTCGTAGCTGGTTTTGCTTGATTCAATCCTATGTACTTCGCATCGAAAGAATTGAGAGCGGTCGTTTCAGCGGGATGTACACCAACATATGGGTTTCGGCGCATCCAGTTTGCAATATTACTCTGGTGACGTGCCCGTTCCAAGTAGGGTATCAAAAAATCAATTTCATTGTCGCCATAAGCTTTATACATTTTGTCGGTATGTTCGAACTCTCGCACAATGACACAGTTGTGTGGTTGTAACACGCATTTTTTGAATGAGTCATCCAGCAATATGGTATTGGTAGCATTGAAAACTCGAGGATAATAGACTTTTTCATCCACAATATGTGCCCATATCTGATTCAGATCTTTCAAGGTTAGGACGTTCTCGCGATAGTCTTCTCTTGATAGATTGAAATTCTTTCGATTCCACGTTAACTTGATCTTATGCAGGTTAGGCTTAAATATTTCTGAAAGAAATTCTACTGATTCGGGCCGACCACTTGACCAGATGGCCACTTCATAGTACCTCATGAGATACTGCATTAGAGTGTCAAGCTTGGGTCGTTTGTAGCAACCTGTTGTTCTTCTAGTCTCCTGTTCACGCACAGCCGAACAAAGTGTCCCATGAAGATCTAGGACAATCAGCGGCCGTATAGGCTCTGTGAGTAATATAGAAGGCTGTTGACTCAGCGCCAAGTATGATTCAGACGGTTCAGTCATGTTAACTCAGAAAGGATCTTTGGACCTGCGCTTCTCATTTTAAAAAATATGGCCACCCAGCGGACTGCGGTAAGTGAGCCATAGTGACTGCGTTTTTTACATTGTCGAGCCAAAAGAGTCTTTTTTTTTTTTCCTCATTTTTTTTTTTCAAGTTCAGTAACAGGCTGTACACTACTTGTGATCAACGACTCTCAACTTTCAAGCAGTTATACTGCAGAAAACCAGCTATATATACTCACTAGAAACGTCAGATCATGAGGGACTCTGTCATTGCCAGTGAACTCAACACTGGTGAGGGAGAACGACGATTCAAGGTAAGATCAGTCCCGAGATCACAGTGACATGGCAGTAACATGAATTGTACGCCAGAATTATGCGTTATGGTGCTAATCACAGCCGCCCAATCATTACAGTATCAATCGTTCAAAACTAGAGTCGAACATATAAAAATTGATGTGGTCCATCGAGTCAAGCGATATGAAGAAGACCCAGACGAACATGGATCATACTTTAACGAAGCACTAGAAGAATGGAAGGAGAAGAACCTCACCACACATTTCTCGCTGTTTGCGCGAGATATACAAATGTATGTCAAGACCCTACCATCTATTTTGTATCACAAAGAACGGCTGGTGGCCTGCATAGAAAAGCACCTGCAAGTGCCCGAAAGTCTGGCATTAGACGCAATTCTTGACCTTACCACCAAACTTGCAAAGGATTTGGAGTCGGAATTTTATCCTTATTTCGGTCAAGTTTTTGCAGCTTTAGTTCCCCATATCAAGCATCGAGATGTCAAGACTTTGGAGAGTGTCTTCAACTGCATAGCTTATTTGTTCAAATACCTCTCTAAGCAATTGACCAACGACCTCTGCCCAACATTCGCCATGCTTGCTCCATTATTGGGTGAGGATAACCAACAAAAGCCCTACATTCGACATTTTGCTGCCGAATCCTTTGCCTTCCTGTTGAGAAAGGCTCGTGGAAAGGACTTGACGTTGATTATGGAATATATCTTGGAGAGAGTCCGACAAGAACCTAATGAAGAATTTGTAGAGGGTGTGGCTATGCTGTTCTTTGAATGTATCAAGCAAGTGGATCATCAACTTCATTCTCGCGGCGTCGCTATCTTTAAGGAGCTGATATTACACATGTACCGAGAAGATGTCGACAGCACTACTATTGAAGAAAATTCTACATATAGAGTTCTCAGCAAAACAACACTACTCATCATTCATCATACATATCGACAACACATCACCCAGCTTCTTGAAATGGTTATGTCTGAGGCCGACAGTACTCTTGGGCGGCTGGAAAAGAAACCAACTGTTCAAGATCTCAAAACGCTTTCCATAATCGTTCATGTCCTCGTCATTGCAGTTACTGCTCGCAAATCTAGCCGTGTGCCAGATCACAAACCTGTTACAGCGTGCCTGAAGCGAATTGCCGACATTATTTTGGTTGACAATGCTCAACCTCAATTCCCTTTCCTTGCAACCGAATTCTTCCGCTTGGCCACAGGCGTGTTTGTTCTCGGTACATTGGAGAACTGTGTTGGAAGCGGAAAAGCTGTCCTTGATCGCATTGCGGATTACAATGATGGACCCGCAACCTACGGTTTCATCCTTAGTCTCGCCAAGGTTGAATGGCCCAACTTTACACAAATCATGCTACCATACATAGTGAAGATTTGCACCGTTCACTACAAAAAGTACTTTAATCAGACCGTACTGTTTGTGGCTGAACTTTTGGAAACTCAAGCCATTCGAGTTACGTCAGGAATGATCTCTTCAAATGTGACTCCTGAAGGTCTTCTCCGATTCCCTACCGATACCACAAAGGGTTCAAAAGGGGGCAAGACCTCGTTTGTAGACAGTTTATTGGCTGCTCTTCGCGCAGACTATGATTGGGAACATGAGAGAGATGTCATGAATAATGTGGACGTAAAAGACGTAAGTTGTTTATCTATCACACCTTTGATGTATACCATATATGCTAACAAGTAAGGTCTCATCAGGATGTTGAGGAGGTTTCTAAAATATCTGTGGTTAGTGCCATTCTATCCATCATTAGCCATGTACAGATATCGGCTGAAGAAACCTTGGATACGCTAGTGTCACTGTATGAATCTTTGAAGAATGCTCTTTCCAAAATTCAAGACAACAGCATTGTCATGTCAGCATTTACGGTTGGTCACAAAAACTTTCCTTTAGAGTCTCTGATGGGTATCATTATCAAGTCCATTACACGCGTCTCTGTGAGCTCAAACCAGCTGCAAAAGTTGTCTGGCTACTGGAGTAGCTTCGTCAATGATGTGCTTCTTCAACATCCTGGAAATGAAATGATTGTGCATGGCGTATATACCTTTATGGATGCACTTCAGAACAGGTGAGTTATCTATTCAACAGATTGAAGCATGACTCTATGTGAAGGGCATCTCCTTACACTCTTTTGCATTTTTCTAGCAAATTGGTCCAGGATAACTTCAAGAAAGATAAATTGCCAGAAATCTATCAGGCATTGTGTCCCCTCATTAGTTCATACAGAAGTAACGAACGCCTGTACATATTGAAGATCCTAGCTCTTTACGAGCAGCTGCCCATGGAGCTCGATGCCGATCACCGCGAATACGAGGAATGCGATGTCATTAATGTCATGCTTACGATGGAA